>CM033473.1:231226032-232453532 GCA_019447015.1 Hymenochirus boettgeri | reverse complement strand
TAATGCTACACTAAGGAACAGTCTATTCTGTGTCTTTGTAAGTAACCCATTCTGAAAAGAGTTAGCAGAAAGTGGGAAGTTCTAGTTTTATCAAGTCTCTGTTTTTCTTCCCAGATTATGATTCAGACATTTATAGGTTATTTCTGTGTTAAATCAAACAGGTGGTTTACAACTTTATGATGGTGACTTCACAGCTGTAAAAAGCTTTGATTCACTTCTAATTGTTTTGAAAGGGAAGTTCAGTGTGCAGCCTTTCAACAGGAGTTATCACAAAAATGCAGCCAGGTAGATTTCTGTCTGATCACTTCTCTTGCAAGGTTATTCTTAAAATGAATTATAATAATGATGAGACCCGACCTATGGCATTTTACACATTTACACTAATGTTGACACATATTAGAACCTGTAAATACAAACTATTTTACTTTTACAATAGAAATATGATGGGGGGGGGGGTAATAATCATATTAAAGGGCACTTCCACCCCCTAATGTATGGTGTTAAAAAATCCTTACCTTACACCACTGCTCCAAATGATTCTCCTGCAGTGCATATTCAAAGTTAGGAAAAGTGAAGAGTAGGAGCTGTCTGGGACTCATCCGGTCCCTGCTTCTTCCTTGTCCTCTGAGAGGTTTCTGGCATGCACAGGGGAGCCCTCCCCCCTCCATCCCTCCAGATTCCTTATGTCTCCCTACCATTAAAAATTATTCTGTAGTGTAGGACACCCTAGCCCCCCCCCCCAGCAAAGTTTGTTAAGTTAAAAAAGCTGCATAAATATACTTACATTGCATTAATCTCCTGCCATTTTGCATTGCCGGCAGCCGCATCTGTGATTGGCTGCATCAATCACAGACGCGGCTGCCAGTCCAGCCCCCTGCTTGCAGATCTGGCAAGCAGAGTGTCTGGATCAGAGCGCCGGGGGAATGTAAGAACATTTCTGCACCTTTTTTAATGAAACAAACATGGTGGTTGGGGGTGGGCTAGGGTGCCCTATGCTACAGATTTTTTTTTTCAGTATGGAGATACTTTTTAAAAATAATTAACAATTATTATTTTCATCATCATCTTATATGCTTAAAATAATATTATTATTTTTCATAAAAATAAATGGTATCAATTTCAATTGGTATTATTGTAATCCCCAGGCCTTGTCTCCAATGGCAGATGTTATATCACACATCTGCTTCAAAGAAACATTTAAAAAAGCAAAGAAAGGATATTGTCACAGGATATTAACTGGATAAAGGAAAACAACACATTTCTAAACTCAGCTCATCTTTGTTAAGAAAGTCTGGCTGAACATAAACTGACTGTGATAACAATACAAACCCAAAGTTCTATTTAAAGTTGTGGGGTTTATCGAAGCGTTCCATCTGGGAAGAAGATTTTACAAAGAGACCTTACCGCTTTAACAAGGGAAATCCTTTCTTCCTTTGTAACAGTTTCAGTGTTTTATGAAAATCTTATAAATTATCAGCTTAGCCCTATATGGATGAACATCTTTCTTGAGTATATGGAGACCTTCTCTACAAAAGAACAAAGATACAGAAAATCAAATGCCAAACAAATCCCAGAAGGGAATGTTTGGTACATGTGTATGGTGTTAAGTCCCTATCCTAGGGAAGTAGGAAATCTGATTTCTACTTCCCAGGGTGGTTGCATGTCTCCTTTAATATTAGAAATAGGGGAGATAGTCACACTGGGGGTGCTCTTAATTAAGGAGTAAACTCTCAGCTGCTGCAGTAGTGGTACTTTGACAGTTCACTGCTCACTTTTCTTTTAGGGATTGTGTCTGTTTAAGGCCTAGCTGCCCAGGGTAAGACTGGGACTTTTTGGCCGAGGGGGGCAAATACAACCAAGTGGCCCTTTCACAGTTGAACATTTTTGACCAAGCCCATTTCCATTTCACATTGTTGCCGGCAATATTTTAAGTGCATGATGTGGTTAAAGGACAATTATAGTCCTAAAATCTCCCCCCTACCCCATAATCGCTAAGTTCTCACCCCTGGATACACTTTCTATGTCAATATCCTTGCCCAAAGTTTCCTTTGTTCCTAATAAACTGGAGGGCTGACTAACACCGGCTAATGAACTGAAGTGCTAACTAATACCAGCTAATAAACTAGAGGGCTGGCAAATATTGAATAATAAATTGGGGGTCTGACTAACACCAGCTAATGAACTGGAGGGCTGACTTACACTGGCTAACAATCTGAAGGGCTGACAACATTGGCTAATGAACTGGAGGCTGACAATACTGGCTAATGAACTGAAGGACTGATGACACTAGCTAATGAACTGGAGGGATGGCAATATCAGTTAATAAACTGGAGGGCTGACGACACTGGCTAAGGATCTGAAGGTCTGACAACACTGGCTAATGATCGGGAAGGCAGGCAACACTGGCTAATAAACTGGAGGGCTAAACTGGCTAATAATCTGAAGGACTGGCAATACTGGCGAATGATCTCTAGGGATGATAACACTGACTAATGAATTGGAGGACTGATCACACTGGCTAATGAACTTGTGGGCTGACTATGACTAGCAAATGAATTGAAGGAGGAAGGTGTTTCCTGTTCCTTGCACCTGTAACAGCTAGAGGTGTGTGCTGTGCTTTTTTAAGCACGTAACTTACTAATAGCTCCTGTGGCAACCCACATTTTTCATTGGAGACCAGCATTTGCCCCTCAGCCTATTGGGCCAGTCCTTCCCTAATTCCTGGAATAGTAAGTCATTTATTTAGGACTGTGTTATTTATCCCCCCAAGCATTAGTAGTCAGTACCTGTTGGACCTACATCTGTTCTTACAGTGAAAACCTATTGTGTACTATAATCACATTTTATCTGTGGGATATGTATACTTTGTCTTTATTCAGGTCTTCCCAGGGTGTCTTGTGGTGTTTATAGGGATGTTCCATGCTATTTTTAGGGTTGGGGTTTTGCCCATTTGGTGTCAGAGATGCTGGGGGGTAGCATTATTAAGTATGACAAATAAAGTATTCTTCACATTGCTGATTAATGTATAGTGCTGAGTTGGTTCCTTTTTAGTCTACCACTGATTTTGATGGTTAGTTAGTATTTTACACAAAGCACATTACCCTGAGAAGGGTTTTCCATACCAGCTTTTATCTTTCTGCTTGTGCAATAGGACCCCAGTTTATTCCCCAACATTTTGATTCATTTTTAGTCACATTTTAAATTCAGAACTAGAATTATATGTTTTTTGGCTTTCTTTTCACAATAAATTGCACTGTACAGTAATGACATTTGTTTTAACGTGCATGTCTGTTACCTGCCCCCAACCACAACTGATATTTTCAGCACATTGGTAGATGTATTATTAACCATGTATATATTTTTAACTCAGATTATTAACCAGATATTTAAGTATAATTATTGTCTGTATTCTTGCAGAGGAACCTGGCTCCTCCTTCCATGCAGTTAATCAAGGTGATTAATCAGCTGATATCACAACCAATGATTGATTGCTAATTCCCCTGCTGCCTCCTCTGCACATGCCTAAGCTTATAAAAAGCTACAGAAACAATCAATATGGAAGGACTGTACAAGTTATGTCAATCAACCTGATCTTAATTGGTGTGTAAAATTACACTAAAAGAGGATTCTGTACTGTAGACACCTTTGCCAGCAGAACTTGTGTAAAATCCAGCCTGTTCAATGTTACTGACAAAACACAGCTAATAGAACCTTACCTTCAATCACTGAAATATCACTTTATTATAGCTCTCCTTTTACTATCTAAAGCTTTTTTGTTTTAACTTCCTTTTTCGCTGGGAAGCACACTGAACTTAATGAGGGAGGGGAGGAGGGAGACCGTGAACGTAATTTTAACAATCTCTGTTGTGAAAGATTTTACTTATTGACAGTGGTAGATCTTAACATAGAAAGCAGCTGCACAACTAAAAGAAAGAATATTCCATTCTATCAGAGACATCTGTCATAAAGCGCTCTATAATAAATAAACCAAAGACAGAACAGTGGTACTGCATTCTATCACACGCTGTTAGCTCATATGATTGATTGTTTCAACTCAAGTACTTGCATAGAAGTTTCCAACTCCTCATTCACCCTTCATCACTCCATGATTGCCTTAGATGTAGCGGAGACTCAAACTCGTTTTTTTAGAAACATTTTCTCTTGTTTCAAGATAACATTTATTTTTTATCATCAATGGTTTTACATCCAGTCACATTGTCTTAAGGGGCCCATCCACATAGCAATATTATTGGGCAGTTGTTCCACAAATGTTGCTATAAACAAAAATGTGCATCATGTCTGAGACTGAGTTTTACATCGTATTATATGGTTTGTGTTGGTGCAGTTACAGTGCCAAAAAGGTGGTATCCATACAGATGCCAGATTAGGAGCGTTCCAGGGGCGAGATTGCCAGGCTGCTCTGTAGGATGGGAATTCAGCTTTGACTGCGGGACTTGAAATTTTGTCCCTGAAGTCGGGGCAATCCCGTCCAAATAGGAATGCCTGACAACCCTGTATCCATAGAGCAGGGACCTTAAACTTGCATCCTCCAGTTGTTTGAAAATGACAACTCCCAGTATTCTGCTGACAGAGAATTCTGGTACTTGTAGATTTCTTACACCTGGAGCCCCGCAAGCTTGACATCCCAGCCACAGAGGTTTTGAAGACTTGGTTTTAGAGATCTGGTTGCGCACACAACCCCAATTCATCCTTTATTAAAAGTATTGCAAGATTACTATGGCTTTCTGATATCTGCTGCACACCAAATTTCTTGGGGGTTATGGAAGGACCCAGCTTGTTTCCATTGCATGAACTTTTGTTTTTTGTTTTTTTAGGGTTATGGCATTGAACCAATTACCAACATTTAATTCCCGGTAACAATATGTTAGAAACCAGTGGCATTCTCTCCAAGAAGGTCCAAGTTCTTCGCAGTGTGCTACTTGATCTGGTGTCAGTATTTGGGAACTGAACGTGAAACCATCCACTGAGAATAGATGCTTGTGGATACCGGGCCAGCTGAGATGTCAAGTTCACTATAACATTAAACTAACTACAACAATCTATTCTGCCACATTTTCTGTAAAGTTGTCGCCACAGGATTTTGCTTGTGGGGGTCCGCTTGACCCACTGAAATAGAGCCAATTCATAAATACACATGGAAGATTTTTCACCTTAAAAGTCCTAGTTCTTAGCCTTGAGCATGGCTACATCTATGTCAATATTGAGTTTAACTCTCTGTATTAAGACTTTCTAATGTACTTATTAATAAAGAATGTCGTATTTAGTGAGGATCCCTAAAAAGGCCCCTGGAACAATATACTAATCATGGTATATGACTCAGCTATAAAGAACGTGAACCAACCTAACTACACATACATACATTCAGGGAGATAATAACATGTAGTAATGAAAAATGTGACAAAATAATAGTGAAATATACTCCTGTAATCCTAACAATGTTAACCTCCCATGACCTGTTTTAGAATGGATGTTTAAAACAGCATTACATCATAACAAAGAAACCCAAACACTTTCATTCATGTTATTTTAAATGTCTTTAACTAGTTTCCCCCTTCTTTACCATTATAGGCTTGAAGATATTTCTATATGAAACTTACATTTGGTTCAAAAATATTCCAGCTAATCAGGTCTTAATTCTAACAGCATCGCTATAAAATATTCCCACAGCCATCACTATTTCTGAACTAGAGATAGCCGAACTTCATAAAGTTCGGTCCATTTTCGAACTTTTGAACTTGGGAAGCGATAGTTCGAAAAGTCCAGATGATTTACAACTAAACCAACAATGGTAACTTACTGTAAATGGCTGTGGCACCTGGGAAATGGTCTTGGGAACATATCCATATCACCAAAACTTTTTTAAACACTTCTTAAATACAAGTGGGCAATTGTCGGGTTTCGTGCAAGCTACTTTCGAGGGTTACGGCCAATTCAAGGGTTACCGAACGATACTTTTGAGGGTTAACGAAAATAGAACAATAAATTCGAGGATTACCGATATCGAACGATACTTTCGAGGGTTACTGAAAATCGAAGGCTACATTCAAGGGATAGCGAACAATACATTCTAGGGTTAGCGAAAAGGATCCACACTTTCAAGGGTTACCGAAAACGAACAATACTTTCGAGGGTTAGCGAACGATACGTTCTAGGGTTAGCGAACGGCTTGTAAATTTGATAATTAGCGAATTTTCGATAATTATCGAAAATACAGCCATGAGTCTCGATAGTCTGAGAAATTTGGGTCCGGGATAGTTCGAGGAGTCCAAATCTGTTCTAGTCCATCTCTATTCTGAACCAAACCCTCACTTACCAATTACAACATCAAACCAAAAAAATTAAGCTACGGGTACATTCACTGGTCCACTTCCTTAAGGCTGGGTACACAAAGTATTAATAAAAGACCCAAAGCATTGGCCTTTAATCAGGTACATGTGTCGCTACAGAATTAACAATCCTGTAGCCTATGAATTACCGATGTCAGCCACAAAATCTGTCAGCTACACTAAAAATTTTAGCCTTTTTACTTTAGTACAGGGAACATTCGTACAGTGAGAATATTAATATAGTGTGTACCCATATCTGCAGCCAATGATAGCTTCCAATGGAATCAACCTGCCATTGGCTATACATCTGTACTGTGTGTACCTGACTTCAGTCCACAATCTGGTCAATGAAAAATTGTGCTCCTTGCTAAGTGTATCTTCTCCTAAGGGCAGGAGCTTAGCTGGACCATAGAGGAAAAGTTTCATATTTAGAAATATTTTAATAAAAAGCAAATATAATTAATAATATATATTTATAATAATATAATAAAATGCAAAATCCATAGTATTTTTTTTATTATCTCTCAAATCAGATCAAGTGGACGGGTTGGTTGTGCAGAATTGTCACTGATGGAAGAAACCGATGAGAGGAACTGCAAAAGATAAACCATGAAATCTTTTTACTCTATGGCAGTAATTTCCTGCATTATCAGGACTGACCCTATGAACAGACAAGGCCAAGCAACTACCACAGGCTGACTATCAGATATCACAGTGTCACTGTGTGATAGAGGTTCTAGTTTGGTGTACAGTCCCATAAGCCCATAAAGTGCAGTCTGGGGTCCCAGTATATTGATTTTTTTTCTCTCTGTGAGTTTTGTCCTTTCTTATTCCATCTATTTGTGTCTGTGACAGTTTCATGCTGGTCTGTGTGTCTGGTATGTGTTGCCTGCTCCTCCTGTGCCACTTTGTGCCATTCATATGCAGCCTGAATTGCCCATGTCATTTCTTCTCGCCGATATCTGTAATAACAGTGAAGGCTGTGCCATTCATATGTTGGCTCACTAATTTTGTGCCACCAAAATATTTTGTGGTATTACAGTAATCTAACCTCCACTATAAGGCATATGGTATAAAATGCCATCATAAGGCACGTGGTATGTTTGATGTCCAGGCCACCAATGTACTATACACAAGCAGATGTCAATGAGCCTCACATGGTCACAGGATTAACCAGATGCTATGAGATAAGTGATAGAATATATACATTTATTTATACAGTTCACTGTGCAGACAATTGAAAATAGTGCAATTAAAACCCAAAAGCTAAATGCATAAGAAACCTGTCTCACTGCATCTGTTTAATATCATACAAGGCAATAAAACCACTGTCACCCGGTCAATATGGGCGCACACTGCACTTTGATCCCTTATAGAAATGACATCAGGCCTTTGATTATTTATTCTTATCCAGCCAAAGACTTTGTACACAGTGCTCTATTAAAGGAGAACTATTTTCTAATAATAAATTAAGTCCAGGTGAGCTCCTATATAATGAGAACCATAACTGCTATATTTCTAACGTAAAAACGCTGTCATTTAACTCAAACCGTTATTTATTTGGCTACATTGACAGTGACTGGAGAACTTAGGCTCCTTTCAGACAAACGAAAAACCCAAGCGGTTCCAGATGTTTGCCGATAAAGAAACGCTACATGTTGCGCTACTCTATTGGCAACCGCCAGGGGACCGCCCAGGTAACTTAGCAAACGGCATTTGCCGTTCATCTGAAAGTAGCCTTGAAACACTGTGCTATTTATTTGCAGGAACCAATCAGATCAGATGTTAGCTAATTATTGGGTTAATGCAATAAGATAAAATCTGATTGGTAATTGCAGATTATTAGCACATTGCATAAATAGCCATTCTGTCCCTATATAAAATACTTGCCTTAAATTTGCAGCCATTGTTTTGTAGTTGGAGCGCTTTATTTCCCTTCTTATAAATGCAAGTAAATGTGAAAGCAAAGCCAGAATATTAGAAATGTAATCAACATTGTTACAAATGGAAGTTGGTTTCTGGGAAACCTTGACAATGTCACGGCCTATGCCTCACCACCTTTACCTTCCCCTATTAAATAACGAGACCAGGCAACAGTTTTTACTTTTACAATCATTTTTATTTTACGAGCCGCAGCTTATCCTTACATAACATTATTGTCACCACTGATTTACATTAACATATCTGTAAATTGGTTACATTCTTTTAACATACAGGGTTATTCAATAAAAGTTCTTATCGTTAAAAATGGTGCTAATTTTGCCCCAACCAATCAAATGTTAGCTTTTTGTCACCTTTAAGGTAGCCATACATATGAACGATAATGGGTAAATCCCGTCGTTCCATGACGGGATTTCCCCATTATCGTTCAAGTGTATGGGTTTTTCCTGACCGACCGTAGTGCAGACTAACGACCGTTGGCCGTTATTGGCTCCCTTTACTTTAGCGAAGAGAGCCGATATGATCATTTACGTATATGGCCATACGACCGACCGATCCCCATACGCGGTCGTTTACATGTGTGGCGGTTCCCGACGCAATGTGCCGACAGATACCATTGTGGTCTGTCGGCAAATTGCAATGGAAATCGCATGTGTATGGCCACCTTTATTCATACTTTATTAGTATCAATCAACCTGGGTCCCTGTCAGCCGGCTTGGCCATATTCTTCCTCCGCCATACCTCTGCCAAACCACTTACCTCTGGATCGGCGTATGTCTTTTAATTCGTTACTATCACCATCAGGCCACCCACCTTGGAGTTTAAACCTGTACCAAATGCCACTTGTCCTCCTCCTTAATATTAGAACATTTTTCTGTTGGCCGACTGACAGGAACCTACCAAAGCTGTGACAAAGACTGGTCGATGACTCCCTGATACGACACAAGAAGAGAAAACCAGACACACAGTACATTTTCTTAGGCTTACGCCTCTTATCTTAACTGCAAGATACTTGGTATCTTGCTCCCTGTCCTGGAGCTCCTGAGCTATTATGTAATGCTATCTCCTCAGGGAGGGAGGGGTTTACGTGAGCCATTAGGTTTGTGAAAATGGCGCCAGTCTCCCCGCTCCCTATTGGCCTGTACTCTCCACTTACTGTGGTCACACCCCCTCACTGGTCCTGACACATCCGGCCCTTTCATGTAGCCCCTCCCTCTCGTTGTGTTACACAAGGCCAATAGACTTGGTCACATGTCTGTATGTAGATTTAGGCATGTGGCACACCAAACTACAGGGATAGTTTGTGCTCACAAACAGTGAAAATCACATTTATATAAAAAACATTCCTGACCTGGGACACGGAACAGTGGCTGTGCCACAAACCACAAGGGGAATTTAGAAGAAAGCTTTTCTGATGGTTGTCAGACAGGTTTAGGTGCATTTAATCATGCCAACTCTCCTGTAGAAGCCAGCAACTGATGTAACAGTGCTCCTAAAGAACAAATACACAAAAATGAAAAGTACCTGGGGCAAGAAGGTAAAATATCCTTTAGTTTTGTAGCCCCGGCATGTACAATTTTGCTCTGCCAGGTTAGCATCTTGGGCTTTCCTGTATTAAAGTGCTGAAGCATTGAGGAAGCCTGACAGAAGCAGTTTTCTTCATGCTGGCTCTCCTCACAGAGATTACATTTGGAGGCAGGACTTTATAGTTGTATAATCTCCCTGCTTCTGACATAACTAGAAGTCACTGGGGCCCCCAGCAAAACTATGACGGAGGTCCCTTCCTTGCTTCATCTACAGCGGTTTTCTGGGGGAAACTGTCATAGGGAAAGTAAGATATTTGGGCCTCCCTGCCCCAGGTACTTTTCATTTAAACTGTTTTTGTTATATGCACTTTAGTTCTCCTTTAAACTTTCATTAGGATCAATTATATTTCTTACCTCAATATGTAATCACAGCGACAGTGAAGCCCATTATTGCTGGCCTAACTATTCAGCTTTTTCCCCAATTTCTACAGTTTACAACTCCCTTTACATTCTGTTGCATGGTTACTATAAAGATGTGCACCTCCTCTTTTTCTATTTCCCTGTCCTCATTAATCAAATAAATAACCTTCTCTATTCACTGCTCTATCCACCAACATTGCCATTAGTTGTAGTTTATTCCCCATTCTTCCAGTCAGGCTACTTTTATTACTGAACATTCATTTAAGAGGATGTCTCAGCAGGTTTGTTAATTTATTTATATAATAGAAGAGAATAAAGTCACAGAGTTCACCCGGATACAGAAAAAACACAAAACAATGTGTATTGGGCAAATTTTCTGCAGAAATACATAAACAGTCTAATTGTTATGTTGTGCATCTCACACAGATATAGGACTGACTTAAAAATAACTGTTCTTAAAACCATTTCCCAGTCCTGTAACTGATTGGACCCAATCCCAATTGAGGGTGGTTAAGATGAAAGGTTTATGACTCTCCACTACTCTAACCATAGCTGTACAGTAAAAGGAAGTTATTAATGCCATAGATATTGTTTATTGATTGGGTTTAACATGTCCCCGTAGGTTAGGAAGAGAAGAATTTCCTTGTAAGGTGGGGCAGTTAATTGAATATTTATTGCCGGCTGTCTGCTTTTTATTGCTTGTCTGGCCTCTTATAAACCCTAAATCACTCAATGTGCTATAGCAGTAAATGTATTGTTTATCCTATCCAGATCATTCAAATGTTTATTTAAAGGCAGACTTGTTTGTTTCCCTAAATATAAAATATATTGAAAAGTAAATGGTTTCTCTTACAAAACTGGATGCCTAATGCCATGTTTCTACCAGCCCAATCCTTTGCAGCCATAGAAGGGGATGATCCAGGAAGAAAATGTAGTGGGTAAAGATTTTACATTAGAACTCTTAAGATATAGAACATGGAATAGGAACAGGTTAGATGCAAACAGTGGCAAATGTAAATGTATTTAATGCTGGGTACACACCATCCAATATTTCATGCCAACCGACCGGCATTTCAGTGCCCGAAATATTGGATGGTTTCTTGGGACGGATCGCCGAATGACCCCTGACTGAACGCATACACTTGAGCGACTATCGGCCGTTTCAGGCTCGGGGGTCAGTCAGGGCTGGTAAAAATCAGCAGGTGTGTACGACCCTAAAGTCTCTCTATAGACTGTATGTTTGCCCCTTGAATGTTTAAAGTAGTCCCATGGATTAATTGGTACCACTGCAAGGTATGCCTGTTCACTACATTATGATTTTCCTGATATAAGTGGATCACATGCAATTCTGCTATTCAACTAAAAAAATAGATTGTGATGGAAACCACAAACACTTGCATGTTGCTCAAAAAAAAAACCCCAAAAAAACACAATATGCAGTGGGGCCCTATAAACAATTAAATCTTTCCTCCTGTTTCCATTGTCCCTCTGTCCTGTACCCTTTTGTTCTAGAAATCATCTTTTGTTTAAAAACGCAACCCAGCTGTAATCTATCAATCTTTTATTCGATTAATTTATTCATTTGTTGTTTTTATGACAGCAATTTTCAATATTTTGATTTTTTTTCTTTCTACTTTTCAGTCTACATTTCAGACTTTTGGATTTTCTGAAAATTCTGCTGGATCAGCGGATTTTCAACACCAGCAGGTCCAAAATCAGATTCATTTCTAAACCGGGACTTCTCTCTAGTTCTGTCACCACTGTCTCTTCCCTCCTACTAGGATGATCTCCACAAAATGCTACTAAAAGCTTAAAAAACATAAATAAAACAGTAGGATAAAAACATTAAAAGGTATCTTCACCCTAAATAAACACTTTTGATATGTTGTAGGGCATCCCTTCCCACCCCCAACCACTATATTAGATTGTTAAAAAAAGAAGCAGAACTCTATTTACAGCCCCTCACTCCTGCAGCGATATGATATGGCCCTCTGTTTGCCGGAACTTGCAAACGGACCGGACCGGCAACCATGGCTGTGATTGGCTGAAAGGCAATAGAGAATAGAAAGGTAATAGAGAATGCCATGGGAGCGAAAAAAAATAAAACATTTTACGCAAGGTGAAGGGCAGCCAGGGAGGGATCAGGAGAGAGGGAGGGAGGGGCTCCCCTGCACTTACCACTTTCTTCTCAGAGGACAAGGAAGTACGAGGCACTGGATGACTCACAGACAGGTACTACTCTTCAGTTTCCTGTAATTTGGATAAACACTGCAGGAGAA
Source organism: Hymenochirus boettgeri (assembly GCA_019447015.1). Classification (NCBI taxonomy): domain Eukaryota; kingdom Metazoa; phylum Chordata; class Amphibia; order Anura; family Pipidae; genus Hymenochirus; species Hymenochirus boettgeri. Next base: position 232,441,019 of record CM033473.1, on the reverse strand, counting down.
CCATAAGGAGAAAAAAAAGAAGGTAAGGATTTTTTCAAACTACACAGTGGGGCCAGTAGTGGGTTAAATGGTAGTTTGGGGAGTGGACATGCCCTTTAATCTAGATGTGTTGTATCTAAAGGATGATTCCAGATTATATCTCTCCTTTTTTAATGTAGAGGATGAACCTCAATAAGAATTACACTACAATAGAGGTCTTGCTTTCCACATATGGGTAATGATTAAGGTAAGTGGAAGGCTTATTAAAGTTGCTTGCATTCTCTTTCTCCCTAGTTGGGGAATCAGCTCAACAACAATTATTTTTAGGTTTGAGTTGAATTGTTTGAAGAGACATTATCAATAATAAAGAATTAATATGCAAGATAAAAAAAATGATTTATTCAAATGTGAAGCGTTATAGTTGTTGGTTATCTTGCATGGGTTTATCGAGGCTCAGATTCCTGCTAGATGTGAAGGGCCGAAACCGCATTTAGCTAGCTCAGTTTTTGTCTAGGTTATGCTAGCTGTCACCCTTCTGACATCACTATTCCCGGGAGATGTTCAGCTCAACTGGATGCTCTCCAAATGTCATAATGATTTCTGCGCTTGTCTTGCCTTATGCACAGTTTTTGATAGAGCTGGCACAGCATACAGGGAGATCAGAGTTTCCTCAGCGGCTGTAAGCATGTGGCAGCTTAGCATTAAGGTTTTTTTTCTTCTGGTGTAAACTCGGAAAGATACTAGGCATGAAATTGTACTTTGTGCAGCACTAAGATTATTCTCCATGGAAGTCCATACTCTGGTTAATGTACAATAGCAGCTTATTTCAATCTCTGTATTCTCTTGCCAATTGTATGTCACATAGAACAGAACTATAGCAAATGGGATTTTTTTTTATTATATATCATGATGATCTGCTCACACCATGTTACCAAAATGTCTTTAAGGATGAGAATCAACCATGGAATGACTGTTTAGAAACATTTGAGGAAATGCAATTATAGAGCAGTTCAGGGGCAAACCAGGAAATTAGCTGGAAATTGTTCTGGCGGAAAACATTGAAGAAGGTCCTGTAAGAAGATTAAATAGTTCTACTGGGATTTAAGGTTTTTTTTCTGTCCTGTAGTGATATAAATCTGCATTAGTGTTTGTAATGGCTTAATAGCAGTGCACATCCTGAATATCTTAATGGAAATATTTCCTCTACGTTGTGTTATATGGATTCAACTGCAATCAGTATCAAGTATAATAAAACAGTTTTATATTATATTTATATTTATATAAATATAAATATTATATTTTATTTTATCACAATTTTAAATTAAAAGCAATTATAAGAGCAGTGAGTGTTCTGGAACAGATATGATGTACAGTTCAGAATTTGTATAGGTTTCAAACTGTAACTCTGGAAAAAGATTCAGTTTTCATGTTATACCCACTCAGACCCTCCTGAACTCCCACCAACTCCAATCGGGCCAATCCTTCCAACCCATCTTCCACTGTATGTTGGACTTGTTGGACTGAATAGCAAAATGAACATATGTGTAATGCTGGCTATACATTGTACACAACATTGGTTTATGAATCAATTAAACACAAATTACGCTAACATATTCAATGGCGATTATCGTGCATTTAACCCCTTACTTGCAGAGGCTGTGCGGTGTCACTGGAATAAAGATTTTAAGTAAATAAACTGTATAATGTTTGATAACAATTCCCAAATATTTCCTCCTCCAATAGTATCATGGGCTCCCTCTTACCTAATTCCAGCGGTTTGTTCAATAATAAACAAAAGAGAAAAATAAATAAAACATTACTTTATCTTTAACCAAATGGGTGCTGTCTCTTTCTACAGATGAGAATATGTGTTATACTTTGTACCTTCACAGCTGTGTATCTATCCATAGGCATCTCGGAATATTTCCTCTGTCCACTGACATCTAAACATTGTATATGTGACACTTAAGTTAAGAGCTAAAGAAGGTGAACCATGTGTTATTCTCCTTTTATAAACAAGAAGCAGCACTTTTAAACACACACAAATGGTCTCTTTCTTTCCTGAATAGTTTGGGGAACTATTTGAATTTACTTGACATCCTGTAATTACAATTATTGTGGATGTCATTATGCTTTAATTTACGCATTTGAGACCACTTGTAGCTAGTAGCTCAATTTATCTATCAATAAGACTGGACTGGTTAAAAAATATCTATTTTATTTAGACTTCGATAGACTGCTCATTGATATTGACCAAACCAAAGCTGATTGGACCAGTTAGAAGGTTCTATCTACAGTTTCAACATCATCAGTAGATCTGAAGCTGACATCATTAATGTAAGGTAGTGCATTTCAATTGCTACTTCATAAAAGAAGCTCTATTGGGAATGAGAAATCATCTGCAGCCATCGTCCCATGCATGGCCACCCTAAGACATGTCTGGACAAATCCCATAGGCCAGGTAATCAATGCACCTTGAAATTTACACGTGGCATCTTTTTTATGGTTTTCTACTAAACTCCATGAAACTTGCTGGCTACAAATGTAGACTGACTACAGCTCCTAAATTCCTAAATAATGTGTCCACCTCTGAAGTAAAAATTGTCAAAACCACATCAAATAGAATGAAATGACTGAAATCTTCTTCCTGAAACTCTTCCACTGCCATTTTTACAATTCCAAGAATCCATATTTTGATAATGGACTATTACATTATCCTACCTTAAATACTTCTTTAGGAAGTTTGCCATGAGCTTCAAGTTGGTGCTCACTAAAACTATGGCATGCTCTTTATGTTTATGTGGAGAGTACTGAAAACACGGGCACAGGATAGAGGACCCAAGATTCAAGGAAGATGGTACAGAAGAACTGGGATTTTTTGCATGGCAAATGAACATATATCAGTTCAAATTAGGGGTTGGGCACATGGAAATCATATAAGATTAGGTTATAAGCATAATTCGCTTCTATATACCATATATAACATTAGATACTATGGACAATACAGTATTGTGTTATATGTTTATACTAACAATCGTATAGTAACAACACAAAGAAACAATACTCCTGTTCTAGTTTGATGAAATGTGTTATATAAACAGTATACATTATTTTGCATAGTATTTTTTGAGTGCTCGTCTTTCTTCTTCATAACACTAATCCTATATAACTAATCCTATTTTAGTTTGTTTCTTTTGCATTTTAACAAGATCTATGTCCAGAATACGAACATAGGCAATGATTATTTTGTTAGTTAGCCACAAGAATGTTTTGTTCCCTTTTATGAGTTTTCAATGCGTACAGAGCCTCTGGTTTACAGGCACTAATGGGAAAGTTTACATAATATGACAAAACTGATGACATTGCCTATGGTGTAGTATTTTTTCAATATTCAGCAATGAAATGAACAGGAAATTGCAGTTTTTTTACAGGGTATGTTTACTTTTTCTTAGGTCCACTGCCTTTCCTTGCAAAATAAAATAAAACAAACAATAATAATCCATTTTCTAATGGTGCTACCTCTATGACATGCATTTGAAAAGATCTTTCCGGTCAGTAATCTAAAAGCACCATTCAGGATTTGCATTTCATACAGTTTAGAAGGGATGATACCGTACTGGGTTCTTGCAAGCATAAGAAAGGGAAAGTTACAGTGTAAAAACCAGGGAGATCACTAACGGAGATGAATGAGCACAAGGACAGTAGGATACAATAAATAAAAAAATGAAAGCAGCTTAAAATGTGGAGAGGAAGAAAAAGAAACATTAAAGGGTAAATCAAATCCACATCAAGACAGCACCGATTAGTTGAATAAAGAATCTGAGGGGGGAAATTAAGAATAAAGGGGAATCACAGTAAAAACAAAACACGAGGACCAACAGACACCAGTGCCTTGTACTGAAGGAAGTTGTCAAAAGTAGAGATGTAATGTGGGTTCGAATAGAACCCAGTTTCAAATTGAATCTGAGGGTTTTGAAGTCCCGGCGAAACTTTCGGAACTCCCAAATTTCACGGAACCCGGATTTTTTTAGAATTTTCGATTTTTATTTTTTTTCCGATTTTTATCAAAAAGCATCGAAAGCATCGAAAATCTCAAGTAGACAATAATCGAGAATCGAAAGTAGATGATTATAGGCGAACATACACTTACTTGATATATGATTATACAATTATGATTGCAAAATAGCAATACCACGCCTTAAATAAATAAATATGGCTCTCGGTGTCAAAATTCAATGTTAAAAATTCTAAAATCCCACTAGATTGGGTTCAAAGTGGTGTTTCGATCTGTGGCATTTCAACACATTTGTGGAACCACTAGTGAAATAAAATTATTATCATTCATCTCTAGTCATTATCCCAAAAACTTACAATTATACAAATAATACAAAAAACAATAGATTCAGTAAAAGTTCTTATTGTTAAAAATGGTGCTAATTTTGCCCCAACCAATCAGATATCATTTAACATTTGAAAGCTAACATCTGATTGGTTGGGGTAAAATTAGCTCCATTTTTTACAATAAGTACTTTTATCTCAAGCCAATTATCAGGGCTGGCCTGTGGGCCTCTGGGAAACGTGACCAGTGGGGTTGCACAGGGCTCATATGAGAGTTCAGCGCTTCTAGCACTTTAACTAATGATTAAAACAGATCAGTCCCCTGGTGCTGCTAGAACAATCCATAGAGGACGGCACTATGGACTGTTACACTGAACTATTGGTCAATCGGGCCAAAATATTGCATGGTATGTGCACAGCCTTACAGAGAACCTTTCACTCCCCATAGAATAAAGGAGGTACCACCTAGATTCCTCAGAATTGTTTTACCATAACACAAGCAAAAAAATAAATAAAATCACAAACATTTTGGCCCCTGTTTTCTATATATACAAAGTGCTGCATTTTAGGGGGTGTTTTGATGATTGCATCTAGATCACATCGGAAATGTTGGGGGATTATATATGAAACATTTGGTACAGCATTAAAATGACTACCAGTTTAAATGTCCCTCTTGAACATTCATTTGTACATATCTTACAGTTCTATGTAACACCATTCAGATGATTTCAAGAGGCACATAATTAAAAACATTAATAAAACCTGCAAGGCTAAGGTCATATATGAGTTAAGCCAGAACTACACATTAAACCCTTAACAAAGCATACCATTATGTTTAAGCCATTTCCCAAATCACATTTTAATCACCACCACCAAAACAACTATATAACCTTGTAAGGATAGGCTGGTATTCAAATCCCTTCGCTACATATTTCTCACAGAGCTGTGCTGGGCAGACAACATAATTAAAATTTACTTGCTATAATCCTTGTTTGAAGAACCATAAAACTGAGTGTCATAACAGAGTTTACTGACCACATACTAAATTATCTAAGCTAAAGGGCAAAGCACCAGACCCTTACTAAGGTGAGTTGCAAAGCTGCATTCATAAATCTTATACCGATCGTTAAAACTCACTATGTATAGAACTGAGGATTTACCTAAAGATTTGAATTGAAAATGTGAAGATCCAAGCTGTGGTCCAAGTCTTGTTTAATAAGAAGATTTCCTTGAATTCAATACAATGCCAGAGCCTTCTCTCTAATCCCTTGTCCTTGCTGGAGGGCACAATTATATTGTCCGACATTCTTTTGCTCCTCTTTTCACCAAAAACATTTATTTATTCACAGATTCTCCTTTTTTCCCAAGTTATGCCCCAGACCCCTAAATTCTGTGATGGGAAGACAATGATATCCAGCAGTCCATGTGAAAAACAAATACAAGCAAATTAAAGGTTCCCAGATTGTAAGGCTCCATTTATTAGGAAGGATTGACCCATGATTAATTGTAGATCCCCTATATAGACAATAATATAGACAATATGGTGATGAACTTGCTATTGAAAATGTTCCCCTCCCTGTTTTTATTTAATGAGTAACATCTGTGGGCCAAAGAAGAAATAAAGCAATACCCCAACCATAGGATAATTACTAATAAAAACCCAGCACAAACAAGTTGTAGGAGGGGGTTCATTCTAAAGTTGTTCGATGTAAACCTTGTTTTTTTTATCTGCAGCCTAAATCCTTACGGGACGCTGATGTTAATATTTATTGATAATATTGATGTTAATGTAAAGTGCAAGTGTAACTGACTGAAATAAAGCATGAATCAAATAAACCAACCTCTCATTTTATCCCCTTTAATGAGTTTTACAATATAATGCAATCTTGTCTATTTGTAGACAAAAATGCTTTTTGCTATACTGAAAATATATATTATTCGGGAAACAGATGAAATATTATAGGGGAGATGTAACACTTACCTCCGTTTACCTTCTGGGTTCCCATGATGCAGTAATCACTTGAAGTGATTAAATGCATTAAAGGAGTCCGTAAGGTAAGGAGCGTAAGGTAACCCCTCTATTGAAAAGGCATTTGTTTTTGCGATATAAACGAATGTTATGGGTTTTGAATCGGGTGCCTCTCAGATGCAGTGTTAGCGAATAATATTACATCCCTCCCTGTAAAGACTGTACAATTGATGAATTTTGCTTGGGTGGAATGCCTGAGGGCCGTCCACCGTTTCACCCGAGAATCACCCATGTATGAACAACAGGCCGGACCAACAAACAACCGCTTCCCGAGCGTACATAGGTGATTCTCGGCTGGAATGCTCAGTCGCCCACATGTACAAGCTTTTAGTGTTTATTTATGGTTCATTGAGAACCATAAAACTTTAATCAAGTTACTGGAACTTTATTCAAAGTTCCAGTAAGAGATATTACTTTGACCATCTGTATTTGTCTCACAAGAGATAGCATCATATACCAAAGGAGATTTAAAATCTACAAAAACAAGTTTGCATATGAAATTCCCCACCTAACGAGGCATTGAAATGCTATATTTAGACTTATTTTACAGTAGAACAACCCCCCCCCCGGGCCCTCTTACTGGCCATGCCCCCCCACGGTCGTGGGGATGGCCGGGGCAGTAGTTACGCCATGGGGGGACCAATGTCAAATGGCTCTGTATTTGACGAGTCTGCAGTTTTTTACACTGAACACCCCTGTAACTCAGAAATACCCGCACAAACTATACATTCCTGGAATCTACACACCTTCAGCTGTAGTTTGTTCCTTTATACCATCAATGGTGTAGGGGAAGTTCATTGTAGAATTTGCACTTTTAGCACATTTTCTCAAAAAAATCTGAAAAAACTTTCAAAAGGTAGAAACCATGCCCACAACCCATGTAATGTAAAAAAAAGTTACCAAATATCAATACATAATGGTGCCATTCTTTCATGCATACCACGATGGTGTTGGCACTTTCACACTTTTAGCAGATTTTCTAAAAAAAATAAAAGTTTCAAAGTTAAAAATCATGACAAAATCCCAAGAAATGGGAAAAAAAGGTACCAAATATTAATCTCTCATATGCCTTGAATCAAACGGTAAGCTATATGCATGGGTGCACAAAGAAACATAGCCACCAACTAACTCAAATGGGACGCATGCACAATTGCAATTACAAGAAAAAAACAAAGTTCTCTGTAATTTGAACAGCCTACTCTTGTTCAAAGGAAACAGTCCCAAAACTTGAAAATAACCCCCACAAATCTACGCACCTTTAGCTATGTAATTGGGCCATACTTTCACAAATACATGCAGGATTCTGCACATACTGTAGTTCTTTTTAATAATTTGTAGGAGATAATGTGCAATTTTGCGGCTGCACTCTAAGGTCACTCTTCGAACTCAAGCAAACTATTTTATTTTGTAAAGCCACTGTTGGTTTTGAAATATCATAGTGTCAAATAGTTTTTAAAGAAAATACTCCAAAGCAATAGGGACTTTAGGCAGCTTGGAGGAGACCATTTTTTTTTACTAATTTAAAAAAAGGGTGTGAATCAATTAAAGAATTTTTTTATGTGCGTTTCACTTTTTTTTTATCATTCCTAATAATCAACAGATCATCTTAGGGATTGATATCAAACTTGGAATCAGGGCATAAATGCCCACTCAAAGAAGTAATTTTTCATTCATTGGCAAAGATCAATAATTAGGTGATCAGATGGTCAGGTGATTCCTCTTGTCAAGGGAACTCTGCGCTCCATTTACAAATACTATAATAAGCTGACACACACTGACAGCTTACTATAGAATGTACTGCACTGCAATCTGAATCAGGGGCGTACCTGAATGGCCCGGGGCCCCCCATGAGATTGGAGTCTGGGCCCCCTCCTCCCTCCATGAAGATCTCCGGAGTGTCCAAGATCTGTGCAGTGACTAGACATTTTTAAACAGCTGATTGCACGTATTAAGGAAACATACGCTCGATCAGCTGTTTAAAAGACCGGAACTAAAACCAGAAGTTCGGGTCCGGTCTTTTAAACAGCTGATCGCCATTATGTTTACTTCATACACACGATCAGCTTTTTAAAAATGACTAGTCGCTGCACAGATTATGGGCTTGTGACAGGCCCTACTACCGTCTGCCCCCCCCCCCCCCTGCGGGAGGTACGCCACTGATCTGAATGGAGATCGCAGTGCAATACCTCTACTAGACCACCAGGGAAGACCCCAGAGAAGGAGGAAGTCCTCTTACGCCACTAGGGTCTCCCTTACTGCACGAACCTGCAAGGCTCCACAATGCGATCCGGCACTTTGGGGGTATATTTCTCAAGATCCCCTCATTGGTTTTGGACACGGTGAATTAGGAACGCCAATCATTCCTGGCAGCTTTTTTTTGTGTTAACCCTATAGTACTACGAAACATACAGTGTGCGATCTGTGGCACTTTTAATCCATTTAAAGGGTTAAGGTCCACCTGCCATTATCTTGATAATGGTGAATGGGCCTTAACTTATATTGTTCTCTCTTTCTCACACACAATTTCAATGCATGCATTTACTCCAAGCCCAGTTAGGGCAATTTAATGGTGCACTCTTAAAAACTGTGCCACTTTAGGTAAATACCATATACTTTATCAATAAAAAGAGGCACACTCTCAGAAGAATTTCAATGTGATTTAATATTAGTTCTGAAACCACACAATGTTTCTGGTAGACTAGGCCCCCTTCATTACAAACACATTTGAAGAAGGGGGGTTAGTCTCCCCAAAAACATTGTGTGGTTATAGCACAAATATAAAAAAATGTTACTCAGAACATACTTAAAAAAGTCCGGACACACACATAAATAAGGCTTTGTATAGCCACAGTACACTGTTAAGAAATGCATTGCACAGGACTGTGCTAAGATCAGGTTCACTTCATTATCCACACCCTACAGCTCTGCACCATGTTGTTTCTATAACTGTACATATTAAAGGGTCTGCATCACCTGCACTCTCTTGTGCATTAAAGCTTTGCTACTGGCAAAGACAAGGAGTTCTGTATGATTGATGGCATGCTGTCCATGATTATTTCCCACATCCTTTAATGTTTGTAATAAAGAAAAAGGCAGATTTATGATTTGAGTGTTTTAACGGTTACAAGCGCTCAGTAATGTGAAGCATTTATTTTTCAGGCCACATTTTCAAACTTTTTGCCTCTATGAATGTTGATGAAGTGGGAACTGATGAAGTGGCAATTGGCCATTAATAATTTATATTTCCTTTAGTAAAAGGCAGTCTACATAAAAGACAGCAATATAGAAATATGCTTGGTCTTGATAAATGCACAATGAACAGATTTTCACTGCTAATTTACACTCCTTAATGGGAGCAGTGGTTTTGGAGGACAGTCAGAGGAGTACAGATCCTTATTTCCCCCATATGTGCGTCCATAGCGGGACTATCTCCTATCTCTAATGTCGCACATACACATTGGATAGAACCTTCTTTAGAAAACTGCATAAACTTTGAGAGGGGCAGGGGGGTGTATCTTGTGTATTATTTCTTATCCAAGCAGGAGTGTAGGATACAAGGAATGAACTTAACACGTTTTTATTCAAAGTGCGCATTTCACAAATTACTGTATTCTGGATTTCCTCTGTAGTACTACAGTACAGAAAGTGATTGTTTTCTAATTGTAGTTCTATATATTAGTACTTAGATGATGAACTCTCTCCTTGTGCATCGAAATGACTGTTATTGGCAGTGAGGATACATTTGTGAGAGAGTTCCAAGTCATTTTTAAACAGGTGTTATTTTAAATATAATTTAATGGCCCACATTTGCTTAGCAACATGAAGCATAATATCTGCATCATGGAAGGGAGGGGAATTGTCCAAACCTAAATTAATAGCTAAGATAAGGTGGATTCATGACTGTGAGTACTTTGCGCATACATTAACAAATAACATTAATAAATGGTCTAAAATATGGGACATATGGATACTGAAGATGCCTCCTCTGTAATTCAAGAAAGGAAACAGACAAATATATGAGCTCCATGGGTGGCAGCCCCCAAAAGGTTGCTAAAAAATTAAGCATAAACAAGCTACCAAAGGTATGAGATCACATATCAACTACTTAGAACTGTTCATAATTTGTGTCAGAACAATAATCAATCCCTGAAATAGGCTTTAAAAATTTTTTTCTTAAGTATTCATTTTATGTTTATTTTATATATTGACGTATATTACTATAATATGTAAAATTAAAAAAAATTAATTAAAAAAAAAAAAGGATTCTAAGAGATATATAAGGAAATCAAGGGGAAGACCAAAGCAAAACCTTCCCAAATCTCCAAAAGCAATCTCTTCATCTACACAGACAGAGGCTAACCACACAAGAAGTTTTAAAACCTTACCCTTTATCATTATTATTGGATTTTACCTTGGATGGCTTACTGTAACAAACTGAGAACTCATTGGAAAGTATTATCTTTTTAATAGTATCAGAATGGCTGGTAAAGATGAGGAGTTTGATGAACATAAGATGGAAAGACAAGATTATTTCACTTATATCCACGAGCTAGAAGAAAAAAATATTCACCTCAAAAACCTAAAGAATAAAAATGAACAGCTGCTAATTTTTTATGACACTGTTGGAAATGAAGAAGAAATGATTTCTATTTATGAGCAGAAAAGGAGGGAGAACTTGGAGAAAACTAAACAAGTTATGCAACAGCTAAACAAAGAATTTAATAACAAAGCAGAATTGCAGAAATACAAACCATAAACAAATATAACAAAACCTTCTTAGAGAGGATTATTCATCTTTTCCCTGTGCTTAACTCTTTGCCAAACGGTGCTTAGATGGACTTTTAAACCGAGCCGCAAAGCACAAACCATATCACAATGGCCAATAACAAGAATAGAATGAGATGTGCAAAGGAACAGAGACACCAGCTTTGTCTTCACCCAAACTAGTCTGATATCCAGAATACTTACAACATTCAGTGTTAAAGTGCATTTGTTCCATGAACTGTAAAACTATCAAAGTGGAAACTCATTGGCAAGTATTATCCTTTCATTAGTAATTACAAACTAGATGGAAGACAGAAAGGAGGAGGAGTTTTAAAATACAAAATCACCACAGATTCAAGTTCATTGAACAGCTTTAACAGAGGACTGGATGGGTTTCTAAAATTCAAAAAATATTGAGAATTACTGAAATTAATACATTTACGGGGAGATTCAATAAGGAATAGCCGCGTTACTTAACTTAGCCCGATCCCGAGATACAATAACTGACGTAAACGAGATTACATCAGGTATTGCATCGTGGGATCGGGATACGGTAAGTAACGCAACTTTAAAGCTTCCCACACAGTACCTTTAAGTTTCACGCTACCAAGTATCGCAAAACTTAACGGTAGGGCTTTTGGATCGCTAGCACAGTGCTATTTCCAAAAGCATTTGCAAATGGCGCTGTGCTCTAAAATCCATCTAAAACCCATGTTAACCCGACATTTCATTGGGTTAACATGAATTTTAGAAGGATTTGGGCCATATTGAAGTTGATCCAGGGTTCTTTTCCAATTGCTAATTGGAGTCAGGAGGGAATTGGTTTTTTTTGCCTTCCTCTGTATCAACTGTTAGGCAGGAATGATAGTTTGGACTAGGTGGACACATGTTGTTATCCAACCTCCAATATTATGTAATATATGAGCAGGAAGAAAGACAAATTTCTCCAAGTTATGTCCAAAGGCAAAAAGAAGAAATAATGACCTAACAAGACAAAGGAAGAAGAATAAACAGCTACAGACGGTTTATTTACATACTTAAAGGAAATGATTTATTTTCCTGAGAAGAAAAGCAGGAAGAACATGGATACTGTACAGAAGACAAATCAAGAAATGGCCAATATCAAAGCAAAAGTGCGGAAACTACAAGCCTTAAAGACATAGAACAAAACCTTCTGAGATAGGATTGTCATCTTAAAATATTTAAAATAATTAAAATAAATTGCTTTAATAGGAATTATATATAAGAAATATTATTGTTATTTTGAAAGGATATGCAGGGGCAATAAAAGTTTATTCCTAAAGGAAGGTGTTATATCTCTTTATGGTAAACACAAATAAAGAGGATGAGATAACTGTAGGTATAATGATAAAATTGGTGGGAATAAGAATATAAAGTAAGGTAAGTAAAATGATTGAAGGTCCTTTAAACATCACCAAAACACCAATAAAGAAGATTCACTGCTCATGTAGGATGCAACAGCTTAAAGTTTAGGACACATTCTATTTAAGGGAGGTTCCTAAATTTACAGTATAAAGAAATTTATCATTTCCCCCTGTAATATTTTGCCTGATCCAACTGTATGTTAAGCTTAATTTCCTTAGTTGCCATTTCAAGTGGAGAGCATAAGAAAGTATTACAGATGTTAACTAAATGGACTTCCTGGGAAATTGTGTTTAACATATGGGTGCCCAACACACTCCCAATCGAAAAAAGCATCCTGTAGGAACTGTCTGGAGTAGGGGTAGACCAGGGGTGTGAGTGGATGGGGCCCAGTAGGTGGAGATGGTGGCTGGAGTAATAGTGGGAGTACTTGTGGGATGCCAAGAGTGGAATAACACTGAGATGCAGCCCTGAAGATCCCCTTTTGTATACCCTATATACTGTATGTTATCATGTACAGCATTGTGTACCTAAGGGGCACTTTATAAATAAAATTATACATTACACAGTCAAGATCAAGCAGATTGGGCACCCATATTTAAACAAATTATACAAAAAACTAAAGTACCAAGGGTTAAACCATGACACCTGACACTTAATGAGAGAAACTATGGAGCATTTAGAATTTTAACAAATGCATGCAGACAGAGCTAGACTGTTAGTTTGTTGCAATGGACAACAAAGAAGCAGAAGAGATCTATGGTTCATGAATCTAAATTGATGCATTTGGGTGTTGCTAATACACTAAATGGGTCTATGAATATGCAATTTAATATTTAAATCCAGTATTCATAAAAGAGATTAAAATTCAAAGACGGACAATAAAGATACTTCACAATCAAGAAAGGCTAACAACGGCTAAATTAGGATTATTCACTATAAAGTGCTATGGGGGAAGACACACAGATCAATATTTCAGCATGATGAGTCACCTGAACCAATATTTTAGTCGGATTTCCTGTTCATTAAGGGCTAGGCCACACTGCTGCGTTTTTTTGTGCGTTTGCGTTTTGTTAGATCATTGAAAACGCGGCAACGCACAGAAAACGCGCTTTTTCGGGTGCGTTGCGATTTGCGTTCTGCATTTTTCTCGCAATCGCATGCGTTTTCCTATACCTTATGAAGAAAACGTAGGCGCAAACGAAATCGCACATGAAATCGCATGGAATTCCGTGTGGCGGATTGCGTTGCAGTGTGGCCGTGCCCTGATGGTAATTTTTGAAACAAAAGATGATTTACAACCAATTTTTGGAAATGGTAAAAATGTTCCGACATGCCAGTAAATTATGGCAGATCATCTTCAAGAGGGCACATAATAGTCTGGACCGAAATATCATTTATGCTGCTTCAACTAATGGACTAATTGATATTTTGATTGGTAAACCTTTCAGGTAAAATTATGAAACTGAAGGGTAAGGACCCAAATCTCAACCTTGGGCTTGGTTCAGATCTACACAGTGACTTGCCTAAACTTTCCTTTGGTATGACCATCTCTGTCCATCTGCTAGGGGTGTCTTCCTTTTTGGCCACATGGCCAAGCGGCAAGTGGTACCGAAGTAGTGACTAAAAAAATGTGGAAAAATCTGAACAGAACCCAGGGGGGAGGACCTAGCCATTTAGGCCCTCACCCTGGGTATTAATTATGACAGGAAAAAAAGGGGGGGAGGTAAGTACAACTTTCCTTTAATTGTTGAAAATGAGTCAGATCTGTTGGGATTTGTTAAAATATAGGCCATGTGTATTGCACAAAAATGATAGATCCCAATGCAAACAAACTTCCACTGACTGCATCGTGCCAGATGTATAATTTCCATTGGATCATTAGCAGAGTTTTTTCATTGGTAGAAAGATGAGGGGAGTATGGACAGTAAGCATAATAGTCCTTTAAAGGGCATGTCTATACTTAAAACATAAAACTGGTCACTGGTGTATGATACAACAGCTACAGATCATGGAAACCATATTCCAGCGTGTCTGCCATCTGTCGGAAGGTTCTCTACACACGTTTATGCTGCTGAGTAACATGGCTTACTTCCTTTGTTCTGCTAAGAAAATCTCCAGTCCATTTAGCACCAGTGAGTTCTGATTAATGTGACAGCTATCTGTCTTTGTGCAAACACAGCATTTGTCTATCATCTGCTTATTTAAATGCGGTAACGTACGCAACATCGCTGTGGTAAATCGCGCCTTATTAAAATCATCTGAGATTAAAAAAGAATGTGTGTGAAAAATGCCTGTGAGTTCTCCAGCAGAAAATGAAATGGGTTACCGGAGTTTAGAAAATATATTCACGCCTCAGCTTTCCAGCCATAAATCTTTTCAACACGTGGCAAGCCTGGTTGGTCGCAGGGAGGAATTAGACAACACTCTGGGGTTCCTAGATTTACTGCTGGATGCTTGTCAGTTCCAGACTTGGCTTTACAAAGACAAGTGCTTGGTGCGTGCCTTGGAAACCAGGAAACCTACTCTGTGTGGCAAGGAACACTGTTTTCTGGGCAATGCAAACTACAGTGAACAGATGTTTGTTTGCATTGCATTAGAAATGACTAAAGGAATGTATTTACCCAGAATCCCAGACATTCATGAAAGTTTCGATCCTGCGCCTTACTTTAAACTAATAGGGTTACTATTTAACACCAGTATTTTGTAGACAGTTAAAACTGAATACAAAACTACATAACATGCATAGAGGAAATAATCTTATATACACTTGAACCTTTCATAATGGAGAGGGAGTAGATTATATAGTGGATAATGCACCCCCAATTGTAAATTATAAGGATATTAGAAGTCACCAAGGTGTTCCGTGACCATATAAAAGCACAAGGCTGCAGGCCGAGTACCTTTTATACAGGGCACGGAACTCCAAGGTGACTTCTAATATCCTTATAATTTACAGTTGGGGGTGCATTATTTATTATAACCTACCCCTTTGTGGCTTCTGGTTTCCTGGAACTGTAAGATTATAAGGCTATAATCTTACAGTTCCTCCCATAGAAACGCACTACAGGGGTAGGTTATATATCGTTCTAGTAGTCACCCAGGTATGTTACAGGGGATTACATAGTGCATAACACTATAAAAATCTGTAAATTCTTTCCAGCCACACGGTGGTATTATTGTAAATCCTTACGAGGCTACTGATTGGCTTTTTGATCATTTTGCCATGTAGTTGGTATCTGTGCACCAGCCTTAGGCTGGGTACACACCATCCAATTTTTTCAGGGTGACCAACCTATATTATCATTTATCGGTCAAACACCACAAAAAATGTATTTGCGGGCAGCTGCGACTGATCTCGGACGCCTGCTCAGATTTGACAAACAGGTGATTGGGTATGTCGGAAAATTACAGCTGATCGCGCGGGTCCTTATGGATCGCATAATTGGCTGCAGTGAACTGACGACCGCAGCTACGTTTGCTGTGATTCGTCCTGACTGGCCAATTGTTAGTGGAAAATGGTTTGTCTAACAAAATATTTGCTGGTGTACCAAGCCTTAAATGTACCATACATATAATTCCTACACTGTACCTTTTTCCACCAAACATGTATATTTTAAATTCTCAAGGGTGTCATGAAGCCATGTATCACTACACTGACAATTTCACCAACACTTCAAACAGGCACTTTGAATGCACACCTTCAAGTGCTCGATTGTGACATAACTGCACGTTTTAGATTATACGTTCGTCTGGTATACATGACAGGCGTTCATTATCTGATGAGGGTCAAACCTGAAGCACTGTGTAGTTAAGTCATTCAAAGGTATATGATGTAGATTTATAGACAGTGAACCCCCTTCATTTTTTGGTGTTACTATTCCTATATATAGAGAAATATGCCTCTTTCATGTTAGGATAGCAGGCGGTTGGCACTGTTCTTTTCTGTTTGAGGGTAGTTCAGTTCAAGATTTTGTAATTTTTTTAATATTTCAGAATCCCATTTAGAATTCGAAATGTGTCTCAATATATTGTGAAAACCAGTAGATGGAATATTATTTCAGGTCAAAATATCTCCTTGTGTATGTTTTAGGTTAATCTCTTCTCTGGGCTGGCCTTACCCCTTTTAATGGGAAAGAAGATCAACCTATGGGAAGATGTGCTTAGGAGCATGCCCTCCCATAGGCCTTGCATGTAATGGATTGGCAGCCCAGGGAAAGGGGCATGACAGGAGCAACAACTTAAGAGTTCCCACAATCTGTTTAATTTTCATGGAGAAGTCCTAGCATGAATTCCCCCTTTAAATCCTCTGCCCTGGAAGATGTGGACTTGTTAACCTGTAGCTCAGGTTGCAATAATAAATTACCATGTATGAGAGTAGCTTTACTATAATTACATAGTATACTATAACTATATACTGTACTGTAACTATATATTGTACTATAACTATATTGTGTACTATAACTATATTGTGTACTATAACTATGTAGTGTACTATAAATATATGGTGTACTATAACTATATAGTGTGCAATAACTATATACTGTACTATAACTATATATTGTACTATAACTATATATTGTACTGTAACTATATACTGTACTATAACTATATAGTGTACTATAACTAAATAATGTACTATAGCTATATAGTGTGCTATAACTATATATTGTACTGTAACTTTATACTGTACTATAACTATATAGTGTACTATAACTAAATACTGTACTATAGCTATATAGTGTACTATAACTATATAGTGTACTATAACCATATAGTGTACTATAACTATATATTGTATTATAATTATATACTGTACTATAACTAAATGGTATACTATAACTATATATTGTACTATAACTATATATTGTACTATAACTATACCCTGTACTATAACTATATAGTGTACTATAACTAAATACTGTACTATAGCTATATAGTGTACTATAACTATAAACTGTACTATAGCTATATAGTGTACTATAACTATATATTTTACTATACCTATATAGTGTACTATAACTATATACTGTACTCTAACTATATACTATTCTATAACTATATAGTGTACTATAACTATATAGTGTACTATAACTATATACCGTACTATAACTATATACTGTACTATAACTATATACTGTTCTATAACTATATACTGTACTATAACTATATAATGTACTATAACTATACACTGTTCTATAACTATATACTGTACTATAACTATATACTGTACTATAACTATTTACTGTACTATAACTACATAGTGTACTATAACTATATATCATACTATAACTATATACTGTACTATAACTATATAGTGTACTGTAACTATATACCATACTATAACTATTTACTGTACTATAACTATATAGTGTACTATGTATACTGTACTATAACTATATACTGTACTATATCTATTTACTCTACTATAACTATATAGTGTACTTTAACTTATACTGTACTATAACTTTTACTGTACTATAACTATATACTGTACTGTAACGATACTGTACTATAACATATAAGTGTACTATATATACTGTACTATAACTATATACTGTACTATAACAATTTACTGTGCTATAACTATATACTGTACTATAACTATATAGTGTGCTATAACAATATACTGTACTATAACTATATACTGTACTATAACTATTTACTGTACTATAACTATATAGCGTGCTATAACTATATACTGTACTATAACTATATAGTGTGCTATAACTATATATTGTACTATGACTATATACTGTACTATAACTATTTACTGTACTATAACTATATAGTGTGCTATAACTATAACTGTACTATATCTATATACTATACTATAACTATATACTGTACTATAACTTGTTACTGTACTATAACTATTTACTGTACTATATCTATATAGTATACTATATATACTGTACTATAACTATATACTGTACTATAACTATTTACTATACTATAACTATATACTGTACTATAACTATATACTGTACTATAACTATTTACTATACTATAACTATATACTGTACTATAACTATATACTGTACTATAACTATTTACTATACTATAACTATATACTGTACTATAACTATATAGTGTGCTATAACTATATACTGTACTATAACTATATACTGTACTATAACTATATAGTGTGCTATAACTATATACTGTACTATAACTATATACTGTACTATAACTATATACTGTACTATAACTTTTTACTGTACTATAACTATATACTGTGGAGCTTTTGGTGTCTACTAAGATTTTTTTGCCTTATCCCTTTAGAGGAAGTAGTATTGGCAGCTGTCTTTCTGTGTATAAATACTGTATGCATGTGCAAAGGAGGAATATTCTTTATACACAGTAAACTTTTCTTATGACTATTTAGCTGAAAAAAAGCATGAAAAGAGAAACCTAATGAATGTATATTTTCAATTAGGCACCACAAAGTCTATACATTTCAAGGAAACTTTGAATTTTATATACGTAACCACAATAGGAACCAAACCTGTATAAACACCGCTGTATGGATGTGCACATTAAAAATGCATTGGTGAGAAAATCTGGTTTGTGTTGCTGCAATTAACAGGGTGTTAACCTTTGTTAAGCATTTTTTTTTCTCAAAAGCAGGTACCATGAAAGTATAATTCTCTGGGAGTACGTCCTGATTTGGTTCTGGTGCAGAGCGCTGAGCTATTAAAGTTTCCTTCCTATCTGGTCTATTTTCAACTGCTTTCTCATGTACAAGAAAAATCCAAACATTTAATCTAATGGCAAGGGGCAGGAACAGGCAAATGGAAGATCCTATAAACAAGATACTGAGACCCTTTGGAGTGCTCCTTTAATAATTAGGACCACACTGCAATAACTGACAGTCATTGTTTACTAAAGATGGCCAAACTTACTGAAATTCGGAAATGAATGAGGAAATAGATCAAAAAAGTTTGGATAAATAACAGATAAAATAACAATGGTAACACTGTAAACGGCTGTGGCACCTGGGAAATGGTCTGGGGAACACGTACATATCACCAAAACTCGTTTAAACACTTCTTTCTTCAAGATCGGGCAATTGTCAGGCTTACGCATGCTACATTTGAGGGTTACCAAAACAATACATTTGAGGGTTATGGAAAATCGAACATTACCAAAAAATGAACACTGCATTTGAGGGTTACCGATAATTAATGCTACATTTGAGGGTTACCGATAATTAATGCTACATTGGAGGGTTACTGAACAAGAGATTCAAGGGTTACAGAAATTCGAACATTACATTTGAGGGTTACCAAAACAATACATTTGAGGGTTATGGAAAATCGAATATTACCAAAAAATTGAATGCTACATTTGAGGGTTACCAAACGATAGATTCGAGGGTTACAGAAATTCGAACATTACATTTGAGGGTTACCGAAAACAAATGTTACATTTGAGGTTTACTGAACGATACATTCGAGGGTTATGGAAAATCGAACATTATATTCGAGGGTTACCGAAAATGAACCCTACATTCGATGGTTACCAAAAACGAAGGTTATATTCGAGCATTACCTAACGATATATGTGAGGGTTATGGAAAATTGAACATTACATTCTAGGGTTACCGAACAATACATTCGAGGGATAGCAAGCCGTCCATAAATTCAATACTTCAATCAACAATATGGCCATGAGTTCGGAAAACCGAACTAGTTAGGCTACTGATGCGAGTCCATCACTAATGTTTACAAGGATACCCATAGGCTGAGGCCACACCACACCATTCCTTATCTGTAACCGTCTGCTTGTGCTGGGATCCATGCAAGCATGTAATTCACAAAAAATGGTGATCGCATGCGCTCTGAAAAGCTTATCACAGCGCACCTATTGTAGCCACATTTTCAGAAATGGCTCCTAATCTATGCAGCTTATTTTCTCTGTGGACGTAAAGAAACAACTTTGATGATGATGATCTAATAAGACATTAAAGGGCATGTCCACCCCCAAAACTACAATTTAACCTACTTACTCTACTGGCCCCACTGTGTAGTGTAGAAAAATCCTTACCTTACATCCCTGCTTCAAATGACTGCCCTGCTATGTCCTTCCAAAGTAAAAATAAAGTGACCACCAGGAGCTTAGCCAAGTCCCAAATGGTCTCTGTCTCCTGTCTCTCCTCCGGGAGAATTTGCACATGCTCAGTGCAGCCCTCCCCCCTCCCTCTCCCTCCCGTTTCTCTCTCCCTCCCCCTAGTGTAAATCCCCTTTGCTGTAGTGTAGGGCTCCGTTACCCACCCCCAACCTCTATAGTTATTTGCAGAAAAACTCTACCGATCTGTACTTACACTGCCTGTTTCCCCCGACGTTCAGTACAGCCGGAAGCCACGTCCGTGATTGGCTGCCTCTTAGTCAATCACGGACGCGGCTGCCGGTCCGGCCCCCTGCTTGCAGTTTCATGCAAGCAGAGGGCCGGGACTGTACGTCGGGGGAAACAGTCAATGTAAGTAATGATAGGGGGAGTTTTTCTGCAAATAACTGTAGTGTTTGGGGGTGGGGGAGGGAGACCTAAACTACAAAAAAAAAACAAAAAACGGGAGGACATGCCCTTTAACTGGGGCACCAAGATGAATCTTTATATTCTAGAAGGGATTAAATAACTGGGCGGAAAGTGGACCATCAGGCCTATGTCCTTATTGTTAAAAATGGTGCCCCAACCAATCAGATGTTAGCTTTCAAATGGTAAATAACATCTGATTGGTTGGGGTGAAATTAGCACCATTTTTAATAATAAGAATTTTTATTACATTGCCTGCATGTGTGGTAAAGTCAAAGGGATTTACATTGAAAAGCAACATTGTCCAGAAACATTGCAAAGACATCACTATTATTTAAAGTGCCAATTCTAAAGATGTGTGCTGTTTCCTGGATACCACAGTTTTACAGGATAAACAAGTTTCTTTCCTTAGTACCCAAACAGCCAAGCTATTGGATTTTGCCTTTAGAAAATGTTTGTTGTTGCAAAGCTGAGTTGCATGCAGATTTAACCACACTAAATAGTTGTTTTTAAAATTGAAATATGGAATATAGAAAATTCCATGTACTGTGAGCAGCCATACACTATGGTAGGAAATTGCTCTATTTATTAGAAATACAATTCAGCCTGCTCCCCTGCAAGATATTTAACATGAACATGCAAACTAGCACACACATGGTACCAGTATCTCCATCTTTTGTGCCCTTGAAAAAAGTTAGTCCAGGGGTGTAACTACCAGGGGGTGGGATATAGCATCCTCCCAGAAAACGACTGTAGGGATAGGGGCCCATGATAGTTTTGCTGGGGGCCCCAGTGATTCCTAGTTACGCCACTGGCTAGTCACCACTGTTTTACTTTCCATTCTTACTTTTATAGACGCAGAGATGAGCGAAACTGGGCAGTTATGTTTCGCCAGATGTTCGGCTGATTACTACGTTTTTACATTTCCACTGCAATTTTAAATTTTCAACCATGACCTTCACTCAGTTCGGATTTATGAAATTACTAGAATTCCGAGTCTTTTTAAAACCAGAAGTTTTGAATCAGAACCCGGTTTGCATTTGAAACGTGGACTCATCTCCAAAGTAGAGCCAAACCTTTAGTTACGTTTATTTTATGGACTTAAAAGCTATAATTTAATGGCAGGACACACAGGGGTTGATTTTTTACCAACATTGTTAAAAAAATGAATCATGTTTTTCAGCCAATTCAATGTATGGTTATGTGCAGGATGGGATGCTCAATCTCACTAAGCAGATTGTTGGTAGAAAAGAACAGATGTAAATTTGCTTGTGTGTACGTAGCTTAAAAGCATTGCTACTATCCAAGGTCGGAAAGGCAAGTTTTGCTTCAATGAGAAATAACGTGGAAACAACGTTACTTGGCACTGAGCAACTTTGGAAACAGGAAGAGATCCAACCTATTTATACAAAATTAGCAGCAAATTTCTGTTACCGTGATTCATGTTTATCTAATGTGTAACTCATTTTAACTTTAATCTTCTACATTTTTAGTTTAAAGTAGTTTATATGATTTTGTTTCCAATTGTATTTATTATAAAGAGATTTGATGGTGTTTAATTTATACAGTATATGCAATTTGATGGTTTTATATACAGATATCTCCAGCACCTAGATAATTAATAAATGGCTTTTTTCAAGGCTGGGACAATGGATACAGTATTCCAAGTTACAACATGAGGAGAGAGCTGGGACCGGTGTATGGTATTCCAAGTTACAATGTGAGGAGAAAGCTGGGGCTGGGTGTAGAGTATTCTAAGTTACAATGTGAGGAGACAGCTGGGAACAGGTGTACAATATTCCAAGTTACAATGTGAGGAGACAGCTGGGAACAGGTGTACAATATTCCAAGTTACAATGTGAGGAGAGAGCTGGGACCGGGTGTACAGCATTCCAAGTTACAATGTAAGGAGAGAGCTGGGACCGGGTGTAGAGTATTCCAAGTTACAATGTGAGGAGAGGACTGGGACCGGGTGTACAGCATTCCAAGTTACAATGTGAGTAGAGAGCAGGGACCAGGTGTACAGTATTAGAACTTACAACATGAGGAGAGAGCTGGGATCAGGTGTACGGTATTCCAAGTTACAATGTGAGGAGAGAGCTTGGACCGAGGGTACAGTATTCCAATTTACAATGTGAGGAGAGAGCTGGGACAGTGGCGTAACTAGGTATCCCTGGGCCCCCCAGCAAAACTATGAAGGGGCCTCTATCCGAGCTTCATCCACAGTGGTTTTCTGGGAGGAGGCTATATCTGTCATAGGAAAAATAATAAGATGGGGCCCCTTGGTTCCTGGGCCCCCCTGCAGTTGCTTCCACTGCTCCCCTGTAGTTATGCCCCTTAGCTGGGACCGGGTGTATGGTATTCCAAGTTACAATGTGAGGAGAGAGCTGGGGCCGGTTGTACGGTATTCCAAGTTACAATGTGAGGAGAGAGCTGGGACCGGGTGTACGGTATTCCAAGTTACAATGTGAGGAGAGAGCTGGGACCGGGTGTAAAGTATTCCAAGTTACAATTTAAGGAGAGAGCTGGGACCGGGTATACAGTATTCCAAGTTACAATGTAAGGAGAGATCTGTTTTTTGTGAATTCTCTGGTTTCCAGCCCTTTCATATTTTTCATAAACCACATGCGGTCATGGATTTAAAATTTCCAACCAAACCATAACCTAACATTTTAATATGCCAAAGTTGCAAAATGGAATAGTAAACATGTGCCAGAGACTTTCCCTGTAACAAAGGGAAATAGAAACATTTAACAAGAGCATGATAAATGATATCCAGAAATGCCAACTCCCTAATGGAAAATTGGATTTTCAAGTAAAAAAGCAAACTACTTCACTAGTGGTTATTTTAAATCTCATCTGTCTTCAGATGGTAAACCAGAAATGGTAAACCAAACTATGTACAATAAAGATTTAAGTAACTGAAACCTTAAAGACTTAATGGATCCCAGCCTTTCATTTAGCCTTTATAGATGACACTGCAAGCCCAGCAACCCACTCCCTGGCTAGCCGAGGATTCTGGGAGTCCTATATCAGAAAAAGATGGAGTCCAGAGTTTGATATTTCTATTAATTTCCATTATATAGAAAAAAACTAAAGTTTACCTTTGTTGTATTTAATGTCATATGGGTTGTCTCAACAGTTTGTCTGGGATTCAAATCTAAATAGGAATGCTTTAGTATGAGCTGTTTCATTAAAGTTCATATTTTCTAACAATGATAGAAAAAAAGTCTGAATATCTGTCTGTAGTACAGAAATATTTTACTGAACTAAAAACCTGTTAAAAGATATTTTGTCTCACAGAACATAGCAGTAAGTGAGGGAACTGCAGATTAGCTTAAAATGGCTGATCGAACAGTACCAGGAAGACAGGAAGTGGTTATTATCTTTCTGATTATTATTTTTTTTTTTGCAAACAAACTGGCGGTTGAGGGTGGGATAGGGTCCCCTACACTACAGAAAAAGTTTGTATGGAAGGTAGAGATATCCTTTAAATCTAGCCTTAAAGCTTACCTTAACCAGCACAATATATGATTGTCTTATTTGCAATCATGAAATGATATTAAGTCTCACTCCTGTACTTCTACCCTTTCCTTTGTATCTGTATGTTACCCTCCTAATTAGATTGTAAACTCTACAGGGCAGGGACCTCCTTTCCTCTTGCAGCAAGGCTCTAGTACTTTATTTATATAATTCATAATTTATATATTTATGTACTGAACTATTTATGTATTTGTCCCCCTTGTATGACTCTTTTATATTTTGTTGTTATACATTGCTGCGTACCCAAATGGCGCTTTATAAATAAACTTAACATACATACATACATACATACAAATACACTTGAACTCAGACAAATACACTTTTCACATTTGAAAACATACAATTTAACAGACACAGATATATACTTAAAAGGGCAAATATACCTCCAATTTTTTAGATTTTAAAGTCCATTTTTCTGGGAGCTATAAAAGTATTTTCCTACCTTCCTGATTGGCCATTAACACAAGCAAATAGGTGTTAATGTTTTGCTCGTGCAGTGGCTGACGTCTAAACACTAGTTGTCCTGTGTCCAAAATGTGATCATTTCTAAAATCTACTATAAATAAAACTCCACACATGCCACCTAGAGAAGTAGGAATAGGATTTCCTGGCTATTTCAGAAATTAACCGTATAATCTTCAATTATTTTGAATGTCCATTTTTGGACTTCAGATAACCTTTAGAGAGAGAGAGAGAGAGAGAGAGAAGAAAATATACAATGGATATCACTCACACACTAAGCAGAATCGTTTTATCAAATTGACACAAACAGTATTTCTAAATTTTGTTCCTCAAACCTTAAACTGGCCATACATTACAATCATACCTTACAACATTCTTGTGACGTTCAGCCAGGCCTGATCATTATGAGATTGATAGCCAGGTTAGGTAAGTCACATTAGGGGGCATCTTTGGAAGGTATTTTTAATGTGAACCCTAGGTTTGGGGGGTGAACATTTCTATGAAATTTGTTTTTTAGGCCCTTTCAGTAAATTTTATGATCATAAATGCAAAAACATACCAAGGGTCCCCTTTTTGGATTTCCCCAACAAAGCACGGAATACTGTGAGTGGTAGTTTTATAACATCTGGAGGCCCTAATTAAAATGTAACAATAGCAGTTACATTTAATCCAGATGTGAATTTTATTGATCAGATTCTGGATGCAGTAAAAGGTAGTGAGAGGATGGTAGTCGTTCCATTGGCAATAACTGGTGCTCTTGTGATAGCCGTAATAAGGCTCATTGTTATATGGTAAGTTAATGGCAAGTTTATTGAATAGCTTTAAAAGTGGGCTGGGTAGGTTTCTAAAATGAAAAATATTGAAAATAACTGGAATTAATTAGAGATGGCTGAACTTCAGTAAAAGATCGAAAATAGACTAAATAAAGTCAATGTGGACCAAATAGTTTGAAAAGTTTGGATTAAACACTGTTAAAACAACAATGGTATCTTACTGTACCTGGCTCTGGGACTTGGGAAATGGTCTGGGGAACACGTACAAATATCCAAACTTGTTTAAATACTAACTTTCCCTATGTTTCGAGGCATTTTCGAGCTTCCGAATTGAATTTTCGAGGGTTACCGAAATCAAACGCCACATTCAAGGGTTATCCACAATTTTGAGGGTTTGCGAATGGCACATTTGAGGGTTATGGGGCGCTAGTTCAATAGAGTCAATTGAACTAAAAAATGGTTATGTGTGATCAGTCACATCGAAATTTGTGGTTGATATTTCATTCTGACTGGTCAATTGGGCAAAAATATTGACACCTCTGTACCAGCCCAAATCCAAACTCCAAATTATATTGCAAGCTATCAGGTCTAGTTACTTTTTAATATTGTTGTAATGAATGTTGTTTCAATGCTGGCCCTTACATAGTGTTTTGTCTGCATGCATACGGTTTATTCATTGGATCCACATGTTTTTGCATATAAACCTTATAATTAATAATTAAACCTATAATTAATTATATGATAATAATTTTGAGCTCTAAATATTCAGAAATAATTTTATAAAATATTCATGCACGTTTTCTTAATTACAGCCCACATTAATTCCATCCTGTTCTTGGAGCTTATCAGTTTAAAGAGAATGTATTTGTAAAAGAAACCCTGACAAACTTAAAAGTTTTTTTTTTTCCATTTTTATGACCATTCATTTATAAGTTAAAACCCTTATGTTTACAATGTATGCACTGGCACATACACTATATTAATGTACATTGGTTAGCCAGAAAAAGGTCTGAAGTCAGGAAGAAAATCTAAATATGTTTCACTGCAAATCCAAAATGTCTAACAAAACAACATGTGTGTGGTAAAAACCACAGCAATAGTGATCAGACAGCCAACTGCTGTTTCAAGATGGGAAACTTGTTAACATGTGGGATTAGGCTACGTCCACACTATGGGATTTTTTTGTGCAATTTCAAGTGTTGACATCTCTCATAGGAGTTAACGTAAGGTTGCATGCAACACACTGCATGCAGCATTTTGTTGCGTTATCACATAGCGGTGCAATTAAAATCAATGGAAACCGATATACGATAATGCAGGGGAACTTTGAACAACACCGCAAGTGCTATGTTCCCCACATCATTTCAGGACCCTAGTGTAAAGAAAGCCTAATTCATTAAATTATAAGTTCCATAAGCATTATTATCAGGTAATAACGTGCAGCAAACAGGTCTTTATGGGCAGTGGGGCCTAGGCCTTTCATTTGTAGCCTGTTGGATGAAAAAAAAATGTCATAGAAAACATTGCAGTTACAGTTCTTAGATACTGATAGTATAAAAACTTTACACATTTTCATACAGGCCTTTAAGGGGCTACATTAAGTTTTTTATCCTCCAAATCTCCAAGATCCTTTCCCAACATAGATTTTCTTATCACAGAGCCATTTATAGTATAAGCAGCACATAGAGTTTTTAAGTCCAAAATGCATCACCTTACATTTATCAACATTGAATCTCATCTCTGCCATTTAGCAGCCCAATGTGACAATCTAGATCCATCTGCTTTTAATGGCCAACAAAGTTTTGTGTCTTCCGCAAACACAGAAACCTTGCTGACAAAACCTTCTTCTAAATCAATAATATACAGATTAAATAGAAGCAGCCCCAACACAGAACCCTGTGGCACCCCACTTAGCACTTTAGTCCGTAATAATGAAGCCCCATTAACAACTACTCTCAGCATCCTATTCATTAACCAATTTTCTATCCATGTACAAATGTGCCAACTCAGCCCAACAGACCTTAGCTTATCCTCTTAAAGCATAAACATTTTGATAAGATTTCAACACAGTCAATGTAGTGTAACGTTACACTATATTGATTTGAATACAAATGTAAAGTGCATGATATATGGGTAATAACAACTTTAATTCCAACATTAGGAACACAGGTCTGCTTCGAGGAAATTTGCATTGTCTCATGTAAGAATCTGAGACCCTGGATTATCTTATATGTTGACCTCCACTGCATATTGTCTTGTACAGTTGGCTGTTTCTTCTTGAATTAAAAGAGGATTAATACAGTCAATAGAGGCATTACAAATTGTTGTAATATTATGTCAAATCAATTGGGCTTTGATAATAGAAAATGTTTCACTGCTTATCCAAGTTGCTTCCTCACTGTTGACTGTCCTAGTGACATAACTGGAGGCAGAAAGATAAAGTTAACATAAACCAGTCACTATGTGCAGTGACATTTACAACTGATTGTTTGAGCTGCTATTTTTTGTATACAGGATTCCAAAACTGCACAAATCAACTGGGATTTGTTTTGCTGGTTTTTGAAAGTTAAAACTGATTCAGTGTCAAAACCACAGTATTTATATTTTGAAACTTGGTTTCATCCATCAAAATGTCTAGTTCTGCAGCAAAATTCGGCCTGCAAAAATGTGGATGTTGAAACCAGTAGTTTCTACATCAAACCAAGCTAGGTTTGAATCTCCAGTACATCTCTACTTGCTGTAGTTGCCTGGCACTGTTTGCACCATAAAGGGAGATCAGGTGGCACAATTCTCTCCTATTTTCCACGTATTGTTCCTTACACACGACTGGTTCTATATCCATTGATCTAGAAACCTCATTCATTTTGCTGAATATTATCCTTAAAAAAAGACAGAAACAAAACAATAGTAATTGCATATGTACAGGATAAAGCAATTGAGGGATATGTAACAAAAAAGATTTGTACAATTTATGTTACTGTGCACAAGATTAAAAACATCAATTTGGAGGTGGTATGAACATTACGAATAATTGTTAAAACTCATCCTGGTTGTATTTAAAAGGTATATCATTTACAGCTTCTTGTCGATAAATGTCACTTTTTGTTTTTTCTTCTGGTATCAGAGGAATTTTATCCATTTTCTGGTTGAAATACTGTAGATTGTAGAATTAAGAAACACATATACTCTAGATTACTGTCTTGTCTTGTGCTTTCATTTTCTTTATGCAACGTTATTTATGTATACAGTACACTAATAATAGTTATATTGCCTATAACCAGTTACCCAAATCTATATTTAATAAAATCTTGACGCAGAATAAGTTTAATGCTCAAATCAAGGTCCAGCAAGTCTCCACCCCTTTACCAGTGTACAGCCAGATTGTCTGGTGTCAGACTTTACTGAGATTTGCATTAAAGGTTAAAGCAAGCCAATTAGTATTCATCAATACGAAGGCAATAGTATTGAGACAATTGATAGTAAACAAACTATTCGAAACCAAAGATTGGAAACCGTGGTTTTTTCCTTTGGTGTTTATACGTATATTTATTGCACACTTATTTATTTAGTTTGGAATAAAAAGAGGATTATTTAATTTATTTTTCATATTATTTGTGATTTTTAGATTATCCATATTTAGTATCAATTAGCAAAAATAGTATCATTTTATTTAGTGGTACTGATCTTTATTTATTGTTATAGTTTTAATGTATGTTTAAATGATGGAGAACTAGTTATCTAAAGCTAAATGACTACAAGGTTTTATTATTTTAAAGCAAGCTAATAAATATCAGCAGAAATGTGAAAGAGATCTACAGTAGTTTCTAGTTCTTCAGCCTCTTTGGCTATTAAGCATGCTCTCAGCAAGGTAAAGAGTTATCAAGGCTTTAAAAATGAATGTCGTGTGGGATAAAGGGGTGGTCCATAAGAACACCAACATTTACATTACATTCAAATCATTTTCTGTTAGTACATTATAATGTTAGCTAATGGGAACTTATTTGTTTCAATAATGGTAACGGGTAGAGCAAATGATGCTTTATATAAAGAATATCCCACAGGTACCTTGTCAATAGCTTGTTATAAATCTGCATTAAGAATTTACTGTGCCAGAACTGGGCTGTATGGAAATAATGGCAGAGAGGGAGACTTCA
This sequence comes from Hymenochirus boettgeri, assembly GCA_019447015.1. Taxonomy (NCBI): domain Eukaryota; kingdom Metazoa; phylum Chordata; class Amphibia; order Anura; family Pipidae; genus Hymenochirus; species Hymenochirus boettgeri. The sequence continues at coordinate 232,411,059 of CM033473.1, read as the reverse complement.
CTTTAGCTTTAGAGATAGATGACGGTTCTTTTCTGCTTCCTTGTTGTCAGGCTAGAGCCTGGAAGATGGAGCTGGCAAATAATGTCAGAGCAGCATGTCCAGGAAGGGTAATTCTCTAGTAAAACACTTTTTGAAAGGATGAGAAGCTGTGCAGACTGATTACCATGCTAAGAAGACATTGTTAAAATCTACAGAAAAAAAAAAATGGATTGATGGGACAAAAATATAAAGTAAGATTATGATCCAAATTCCTTTCAAGGTTATAATTTCCTTTTTCCTAGATCTATGGCAGTTAATACTGAATATTTTTTATGCCTTTATTATGTGCATTCATAAGTGTAAAAGCATCATTATTTTAATCAAATTTAAATAAATCAAATCATTTAAAAATGTATTATTTGTATGTTATCCTATGTGCTATGTAATATTAAAGTAGTTGTAACTTCTCTACTGTTCTATGGTTTATGTGTCTCTTCCTGCTGTACCACAGACTCAGCAGTATAGAAAACCATTATACATGTAATTCCATGATCTGTCTATTGGTGTAGTTTCAGGACGTTTGCAAAGCAAAGACAATTTGATGCTGCCACACAGTGTACTGCCTATATAAATCCTTTCAGGATCCCCCTCAGAAAACCTGCTCTTGGGGTGTCTTGTCTGACTTAAGCAGTTGACTGAGCAGTTGTGAGGGGGAGTAGCTAGAAGAAAATGATTTCACACAGGGTTATCTTAAGAAATTAGAAAGAAAAGTAATAGTATAGTATAATATTTTTAGGGTGAATAAAGATATACGTCCATCTAGTCCAATTTACTCAGCAAATCCCACATTTCCTGCCTAACAGTTGGTCCAGAGGAAGGCAAACAAACAAAAAAGTATGACTTGAGAAAAAATTCCTTCCTGATTCCAAGTTGCAATCGGAAATATACCTGGATTAACTCCAACTTTATGTATCAATACCAGTGACAGCCAATACCAATACCATATACACCATTTTATTCAGCATGGGCTGTTAGTCAGTAAATGTGTTTTAGGTTGAACATTCTCATAAAAAGGAATTGTACATTCCGCATTTCAATCTATAAAGGCCCTTCGGTCGACATTGTTGATTATCTGACTGCCCATATACAGCAAAACTACACATAACACAAGAGTTTATCATACTAAGGTACTTGATTGACAGCTGAAATGTAAGATGTTATAGATTGGATATCTAAAGAAATAGGGGACAGATCAATAAAAAATGGTACAGTGATAGTTGGGAAGAATTGTAGTTTGCAGTAATAATTATATAAAAAAAACCTGATTTCCCAGTGTACAAATCCTTTAAATAATCATTGTATAACTTCAGGTTTAACACTACAGTACACAAGACAGAAACAGCACTATTTTGGAAGGCTAAGGGGGCAGTAAGAGGAACAGAACAAAGAAAATAAAAGTTTTATTACCTGAATGGGAATATACAAATCTGATCATGGATCATTGACTGGAGATGCAATCTGTTGGGTCTGTTGCAATTTGTGGTACTTTGCAGTCAGTGCCTTCGTTGTGTTCCATCAAAAACAGTTAACTACACCTTGCCTGTTCTCTCTCTGCCTGTCAATCTTTATTGGAAACATTTCAAAGGAAATTAGCATGTCTTACAAATGTAAAACACATCTTTAGTTGCTGATTCTTTATTAGCTTTGGATGCAAAAAGACCATAGTAGGGTATAAATGGAATGTATCCCAAGAATGTGTGCTCTACTGTCAATGGGACACTTCAGAATGTCAGTAAAGAGCCACAGAACAATGTACTGCAACTGTTTGCTTACAGGGCCTTGATGCAGTTCATTGTGTTTTTATTTACACACTTCCAGACTTTGTAAACATTGTTTTTTTCCCAATGTATGTGAGAATGCTCCCTTTAAATAGTCTATATAGTTGAAGGGCAACAAATTTACATATATAGAATGTTTCATAATACTGGCACATATGCAGTCCAGCTTGCCCAGTCTCCCAGGAGACTTTTCTGGAGCTGGGTGGTGCCAGTTTGCCAGTTCTCCTGGTTTTAGCAGTAATATAAGCTAAGTATATTACATAATTTACATTTTGAGTGATCTTGAGTGTTTAGATTGTTGCCTTATTTTCTCACTAAAATTTAGGCTTTAGACATTACTTTGCCATTAAATGGTAACTTCAGCCTTAAAAAAAACTAAAGGTTTTTAGAAGCATTACCCTACTTGCATTTTGATCTTACCTTTCTGTGATGCTCCCACGCCGAGTTATAAGAACTTACATAGAGCTGACCCCTTGCTGGGTCCTCCTCCACTTGCTGGTACTGACTGTCAGTCATGGCCGTGACAATGATGTCACAGCCAATGACTGGCAACAACTCGTAACCAACTTGCAACAGGAGAGGATGAGGCGGGACTTCCGGGGAGGGATTGGCAACTTGTAAGTATCTATAACTCAACGTGGGAGAGCATTAGAGATGGCCGGTTCGCGGACCCGAACCTGGGTCCGCCGCGGATTTCTCCCATCCGCAAACGGCGGATTATTCCGGACTTTCCGGACTTTCCGGACTTCCGAACTTCCGAACTGCGGATTTTTTTTTTTACGAAAATTTTCGAAAATACGAGTATCTCCGTAATTACGAGGATCTACGATACTTTCGGGATACGGAAAAACCGAAGATCCTTGTAATTACGAGGATTCACGTAATTACGAGTATTCTCGTAATTACGAGAATAATCGTTAAAACGAGTAATTCGTGTAAATTTTCAAGACGGAGCAAGCCACATGATCCAAATTAGCCAATGGCAGCTATCATAGTTACAGAAAGCCTCGTTTTTTTTACGGAAATCTTCGTTTTTACGGGAATCCTCGTATTTTCGAAAAATACCGTTTTTTTAAAGTCACGCTAGCGGACTGTACTTTTTAGGTATTGTTGGCATTTATACGTGCTTCTAAGGCCATTACCCAGGTCCCTGAGTGGTTAAGTGTACGTTACCAAGGCTATTTAGACCACTTTTAATGCGGATTTTGCCGAACTTTCATTTTAATACGTTTTAACGGGTCCGCTCGCGGATTTTCGAATTTTCGGATTTTTTCGAAAATCCGCGGATCCTCGCGCGGACCGGATTTTTCGAAGTTCTGACATCTCTAGAGAGCATCAAAAAAAGGTAAGATTAAAACAAATGTAGGGTTTTGGGGTGCAATGCTTCTAAAAACTTCTGAATCTTAAATATTCAATTCATCTAAAGCTGAAAGGCAGGGTAAAAGTACTCAAAATATCTAAGCTCTCATGTAATTCCCATGCAATTTAATTTATAGTGAATCTCCTGTTGCAAGCTGGTTACGAGCATGCTCAGGAGCATAATCAAACTGCTCATCCAGTTATGCCTGTCAGCCATGACCAACAGTTATTTCAGGAAGCAGAGAGTAGACCGGCGAGGGAATGCAGTTGTGTATGTTCTAATTTCTTACTATGGAAATGTCAGGTGAATGTAAGAATACAATGAAAGTGGGTTTTTTTGGGAGGGGGTGGGGGGTGGGGGTTGATGATACCTCAAACAATGTAAAGTTTTTTTAAAGTCCGATTTACCCTTTAAGAAAAAGATTTGTGATAGCAAACCACTAGAAGTCTTAATATTTAATAGAGCCTGCAAAACAAATCAATCACAATCTAAGTGGATATCTAATGCTTGGATGTACACCTGCTGTTTTCTATTAGACTAGAAGAAAAACAAAAAAAGGAGAGAAAGTGGCTTATGGAACAATAGACAGCATTAGTGAGGTTTCATGGCCACTTTAAGTATAAAAAAATAACACATGCTCACTTTTCCTGCAGTTCTGTGTCCATCTTAGGTGGTGGAAAATTCTTTATTGGTCTCAACTGCTTTTCATTGAATTCATTAAAAAAGCTATAGGAAATGTAAGAACCTATAGAAATAATGGGAGTTTTAACAATTATTAGAATACTTTACGAACCTCAGTTTTACGTACCCAAACTGCATGCAGCTTTGTAAAGTCATACCGGGCCCAATTGCTGTCTGGGAAATAACTATACAAACCATTGCCCTTCCTTGTAAGAGGAATTCATTTCATGTGATTAGTGAACTGGATCTTGCATTACATACAGTAAATAAAAATTGATCCCTAATATTCATACAACTTATTGCTTTAATGTATTTATGAAAACATCTATACTTGTATTACAGTTCTAATAGTAAGTCAATATAACCATTGGAAATATGAATGCCTTGTAATGATGTGTCCTGTATTTGTTACATATATATATATATAAATATATCTTCAAACATATTTATATAAATATATATATATATATATATACTATATACACTGGCATACTTTATAAACAAAGGGGTTTTAGTATACATTACTGTGATCACATGAATGAAAAGCCTTCCAACCACGTCAAGTTAACCCCAGTCTGGAAGGTCCTAACTTCTAACCTTTTTTACTTCAATTACCATTAGCAAACTCTTGCATTTCTCATAGTACATTTGTATATATATGTATAAAAGTTAAAGGGCATCTCCACCCTCTCAATAAAATCTGTATATAGCTTAAGAAACCCCTCAAACATTTTTGTTACACCAAAAATGCTTCTAAAGTTACTTACAGATCCCTCCCTGCAGCTTGGCATTGATAGTGCCAATTTAACTCCGTCCTAAAAAACTCCCATTAACCATAATAACCAATACCTCCCCTTTCAATAATGACGACGCCGAACTTGGATCAAAAGGCCAAAGCGTATTTTATTAATTCCTTTTACAACATTTTATAGCGCATATAAAGAATATCAACATGTAAACATTTATATCCTCAATCCTAATATTCCTATCCTCCAGCAGCCAATCAGCTGTTCCAACACCGGCTCAATGGGTGCCTCCCTGTATAGAAACCCACTTCTCGCAGTGCCCTATTGCAATGTTCAACACCCTTAACTTGAACTTTTGACCTTACACTTACCAATCACCTACCTAGCTGCCTTTATCTATCCCCTCACTAAACCTACTCCGTTTCTCTTCACATCACTGCCACGTCTTCCATTTCCCATGGTCTGTCTCCTCCCCTCTGCAGCCAATGCCTGATAGCCGTTCCCAAAGTTGCCTACTGTGCTGCTGTCCAAGCATGAATCCAGCCCGCAAAAGCAGCAGGGGTCGGTAAGGAACATTAGACACATTTTTGGAAAGGGTAGGTATAACAAAAAATATGATTGGGGGCGTGCTTAACCCTTTAAACAGAAAGAAAGGTAAAACAATTAACAATGGCTGCTTATATCACCAATAAATAATTTCTACACACTGTTAGTTCAAAATTTCCAAGTCTAAACCTTTGGTATTCAGTGAAACTCAAGCATCTTCATATTACATTCAGCTACTGAACCTTCTCTGTTTGGGCTCAACGTGTGGCTCCTATGTATTCAAATGAAAAAACAAAATCCAGATTCTGTCTGTATTCCCTATGGGCTGCGCTGCAGTGGGAGCCTCGCTCCCTGGAATCTGTGAGCTGCTCAGACTAAACAGTCACAAATTAGAGGCATCCATCAGTTTTATGGCTATTCCTCTTTTATCCCGGATTCAGTTTGTTTACCTACTTCAAAAAGATTCAAGTTCACAATGGCTGCATAGTGAGTTTTATAGTGGGAATGTTTATTTTGTGATAACCTGTGCTGCCAAAAGAATTGTGAAACCTTAAATGTATTGATTGTTTCATAATAATTTCATCAGATAGGATAAGGTAAAGTAATTAAACTCTATGCTATTATGGATCTCTTCAACATCACTGCATTATAGATCTAACTGACATCAGGTTTAATATCAGTCTATAATTCTAGATGGATCCACTGCACACCAGAGTCAACGACCCGCGACACACGATGTGTACGAACGAACATTTCGGACGATAATCGGCCCATGTGTAGATGCTTTATCGGCCGAAACGGTAGTTTGTTCAGAGATCCGCTAAGTCGGTTGTTCAACGATCCCCGAACGAAAGTTTCGGCCGATAAAGCACCTACACAGGGGCCAATTATCGCGATTGCATGTGTGTACGAGCCTTTAGAATAGGTGAAGAGTGAACAATTCAATGGAGGAGACATGGAAAGCATGTACAGTACATACTGTATATCATGTCAATGCTGGCAGCTGAAAGGATTAAAGGTAATACTCTACTGGCACTGAAAGTGTTAATGCCAATTCTCTGGGAAAGTGCTGGCAATGAAAGTATTATTAGGAAAGTCTGCTGGCACTAAAGGGTTAATGATAATATTCTGCTGGCACTGAAAGGCTGGGTACACACCAGAAGCTATTTTTGGCCGACTGACCGTTTCACAGCACTTTCAGTCGGTGGGCCGAAAATATCTCCTGGTGTGCGGCAGCCGGCCGCGACCGAGCACGATCGCGACCGACATCGATTGCCCGTTCGTCCAGATTGGACGTGTTGGAAAATCCCGATTGATCGTGCAGTTCCCTATGGGACCGAACGGTCGATCGTTCACAAACTCTGCCTGAAGAGGCTGTTTTCACATAGTGGGACAGTAGGGCTGTAGATTCCCTTACCTTCACTGTGGGGATATTCACACAGAAGGGAGGGGGAGGGACTTCCTGTCTCCTGTCCTGTCACTAAAGTCTGAGGCTGTGCTCGCCGGCGGCGAGGTGGAAGAGCAGACTTAGGAATGTCACATATCAGCCTCCCACCCATTAACTTTCTGGTCAGTAATTTCTTTATATCTTGGGTTGTGGAGCACGTAGAGAGGTGTTTTTTTTTTAAAGGTAGGAAACTGGCCTTTTATTTAAACTCAACTTGTTTGGAGACCACAGTTCCCCTTTAAGAAGAATTAAAAAGATATAAAAGACACCTGGATACAATATATAAAGCATGAATCCCATAAAATGTGCTATATAAAAATTTTATTGTAAAAATGTAGAAGTGCATATTGTATAGAATGAAAACAGAAGGTTACATTCAATCAGTTAAGAAACATATATTTAGGAAATGAATATAATAAATAAAGACCCTTGAGATGTAATGCTTGCAGTATATAGTATAGTATATAGTATTTGAGGTTGAATAAAGACATACGTCCATCCAGTCCAACCCATCTAGCAATATCCTCATTTCCTCCCTTACTGTTAAGGCAAAAAAAAAAACCACCTTTATGAAGGGGGAAAAAATTCCTTCCTGACTCCAAGTGGCAATCGGAAATTTCCCTGGATCAACTTTATGAATCAATACCAGTAAATTGCAACATTCCTTGTTTGCAGAAACTCATCCAGCTTTTTTTTGAAACTGACCAATGAACCTGCAATAACATCCACTGGAAGGCAGTTCCATATATATCCAGTGGTTACAAATTCTATCAATTGTTAGCATTCAGGATTTTGGTAGCCCTCTCTTAACACAGGGGGATGGAAGCTGGTACTGTGGATTAATATATTTCTGTTTGTTGGATTAGAATGTATAGATGCACTGATCTCATGTCCCTGTGCTTGAATTTCCACATCTAAAAAATGTATCATATGTTTAAAATATTCGGGACAAAATTATAACCCTAACATACTGTATTAAGCCAAGCGGCAAACTCACAGAATGGCTCCTCTGACCCATCCCACATAAGGAACAGATCATCAATGTAGTTTTAAAACAACATAACATATTCCTTAAACTGTACTGAAGGATAGATGTACTTTTCCTCAATAAGCCCCATAAACATTGACACTGTAAAGGAATTCCATAGGTAGGCTGCCATATGCCAGAGCTTACCAATCACCATTACACACCGTACATGAAGATGTTACATATGGTGTGCAAACCTGTATTCGTTGGATTAATATTAGTCTCTATGACATCAAACTGGATCTTTTTGATATCAACCATATTATTAACCACTGTCATTATAGATCTATTTTCTACCGTCTTCATTATCGACCTTTGCATTACAGATCTCTTTGATATCAACTGCATTATGGACCTCTGCCTTCAACATCATCTGCATTACTGTTGTCTCAACTGCATTATAGACCTCTCTGGTATTAACATCATTATCAATCTCTCTGACATCTTCTTCATTATGGATCTCTCTCTCATCATCTCTTTATCAATTTTTGCAACATCAACTGTATTAATGTTCTGACATTGCAGAAAGTTCTAATGATAGTAAAGGAAGGCAAGCAACCAGTTGTAAAAGCCTTTTCACATTATGTGCTGATTTATAACATGGTCTTAAAACCCAATAACACCACAGGTTTTAATAATCTGCAGACATTAGGTTTTTTTTTTCTTCTTTCTTAGCGCTCTGTAGATTTTGCCTTAATTGAAAGGTAAAATATGTGAGATTGGTTGGAAATAAAAGACTTGCAATTTACCCAAACCCACCTGCCTGCTAAAAATAATTCCACCCACTGTAAATAGTTAGTGTTCTAAAAATGGAATTCAAAGCCTATGACAGAGCTCACATACAAATGTAAAGGGGAACTTCAGTGGAAGAATCACCTTAAGGCTTGAACGCTAGAAATGCTGCGCTTAACCCATTACACTGAATATACTGACCTATATATTCATGAAAAAATTCAAAGTGACAATCTATCCATCTAAAGCTGTTGAAGTTAAACAGTTGGGGACCTCGATTTTTCAGCTAAAGTTGCGTCTCAGCCAATCACAGGCGCCGCTGCTGGTCAGACCCCTTCTGCAGCTTCTGTGCATAAAAAAAGGCACGGGAGCTAAGCAGAACAATGCCAAGACAAAGGCTGGTAAGAAAGTTGAGGTTTTGGGGGGCAATTAGGGGTGGTCATACCTTTTAAGTTACTATTTTAAAATTGGCCTGGTTGGTGGTTGAATTACAACTCCCATCATCCCTTATCAGACAAAATATAAAACTACATCATTTTGGGCAGCAATGAATATGTCATATCTACACTAAGTGATCTTGGTTGATGGTTAAGCCACACTTCCCAGCATTCCTAGCCATAACTGCAAAGACACAAGGGCACACCCATTTTGCAATCCGTTAGCACGTGGGAAATGCATGTCAGTGAATGTCAATATGGGTGGTCAAATATTTCCATGGAAATTACCCAGAAGTCTCTGACCCTTATTTGCATATGAGAAAGGGGAGCTCTAATGCCTTATACTCTCCCTATCTTATTTAATTCCTTAGTGACGTCCATATGGAGATAAGAACGTTTAGAGCTTTTAAGCACCTAATACTTCTGATTATCTTTAGCACTGTATCATTTTATCCATCTTTCTCCAATTTTAGGGATTGAGTCAAATTGAGTCAAATACCCATAAATTTCAGTTGGTATTCCAGTGATCAGGCATGGAAAGGACATAGGAAAAAAGAAATGAGGAACACCCATAAATAAGAGCATGAATTGGGTAAATACCAATGGCTGATGGAATAAGGGGTACAAATGTTAACCTGTGCAATTCTTTATAGCAACCAATATGGACTTAACTTTCTACTGGGTTACTGCAGCTAGGTAAACTTTTGCATCTGGATGTTTTTAATATTCTATAGGCATTTTAATTTGCATGGTCTCTAACTTAAAGTGGCCATACACCTTGCCAATATCAAATATCCAATGAGATTTGTTTAACATCATCAAGGTTTGGGACAAATATGACGATCTTCTGCCCCTGTCTGTCTGCATCGGCTTCCTTTACAGAGTATGGTAGGTTTGTAGGGAAGGTAGGTTTGTATATGCACATGCCATTGCATGTGTATATAAAACTGCAATGGAGTCTGTCTGCATGTGATTTACATTTGAAATCAATTCATCAATTTCATAGCATGTATTAAAAGGGTTTTCTAGATAACCCAGATCAAGTAACTCAGTACAGGCCAGTCTAGTCATTTAAGGATGTATATAAGGCATTCAGTTAGACCAAATGGACTTTTATTGTAGAATACCCCAGATACTGTGACCTGGGTGAATGGGAATCTTCAGAAACATTTAGGTTTGCAGTTAACATAGGGATTCTGTATTAGTAAATCATTATTATTTTCCAACCACGCTATTTATTCTGAAACAATTTGCTTTACTATGTAGTTAAAGGGCATGTCCACCCTAAAAATCATTTTTAATATATTTTAGATAACACCTGCCCACCCCCAATCACCATGTTATTTCTTTAAATTTATTTTAAAGAAATAGAACTTTACTTACAGCCCTTCACTCCTGCGGCGCACTGATATGGCTCCCTGCTTTCCGGAACTTGCAAGCAGAGGGCCAGACCGTTTTATTGAAGAACGGTAGGTAAGACACTGCTCCATTACCTCCTGTTCTTCAATAAAACTGAATACCAAAAAGTTGTTTTACCAGTGGAGATACCCTTTAAAGGGCAAGTCCAGCCCAAAAACGAAAACTTACATACAGGTAAATCATCCTCCAAAACCATAAATGGTAATAGTTTAAAATCTGAAATATATAAGTCTAACCTGAAAATCTGCACAATGTCCTGTTGCCCCTGTTTCTGCTTCCTGGTACTTCCAGTTAGCAACTGTCAGTTATGGATTTGACAGTTGACATCACAGCCAATGAATGAATGTTAATCCCCTAGCTGCCTATTCTGAGCAGGCCCAGGCTCAGTACAGGTTTCTATATTGCTCAGTTTCCATGAGGCATCCAGAAGCATAGCAGGCATACAGTAATGAATTCAGAGGACAAACTGTGATATATCCACATATTTTAAAGAGGCCATTCTTTCTAAAAGATGTTCTTATGAGGGTGGAGTTGTCCTTTAACGCTAGGTGGAAAGGATGGATCCAGATGGGGGGAGGGAGGGGGCTCCCCTGCGCATGTCACACTACCTCCCAGAGGCTGCAGGAGAGGCAGAAAACAGGAAGACAGCTCCTACTCTTCACTTTTTGGAACTTTGGACAAGCTCTGCAAGAGAACCATAAGGAGCAGAGATGTAAGGTAAGGATTTTTTTTAGAATTCCCAGTGGGGCCAGTAGTGGGTTAAATTTTAGTTTGGGGGATGAGCATCCCATTTAAAATAAAGTTTGTGTTAGGTATTTAGTATTCATTCTTAGCATAATAATTATAATTATGACCATCAGTGAGAGTTCACATGTATGGGCTCATACACAAAGCAAAACAGGAGTAAACAGGATCTAAATGTAAGTTGTGCAAGCTTACCTTAAATTGAAATTGTGCAGGCCCATAGTGACAACTGATCCTTATCTGCCATTAGCACATATGCTACCTATGACGAAGCTTGTGTCTGTATTAATCCACTCGTAAACTTGAGTCCCACCATGACAGCAGCGCAGACATGACTATAAAAACAGTTATTTATAATGGTCATTTATCTGGCGTTCTGACAGTTTAAGATGATGATGCATTGAAAAGGTCTGTTCGCCACATAGTTAAGTCTAAAACCCATCAGCTAAGGGTCAGGATTTGGTATCTGATCAAGCAGCAGTTTGCATTCCTTCCATATGTAAACCATTACATAATCATCACTTTATTAATTTTAATTACTGAAATTGTTTTTTTTTTTACAACCCCTAAAACCCCCCAGGAATAAACAAATGACTTCCCAGCACCCACTTAGGGGTCCCTCAATTCTAATGAAATTTTACCAAAAACTAAATCTGTCTCTGCGCTAACTTTAAAGCCTCATTTAGCCCCTAAGCAATCAATGTTTTTAGAAATGTATTTACTATTAATCTTTATTGCTTTATTGCAGTGGGCATCCAGTCTACGAAGGCTGTCAAAATAATAAAGGCAATAACTATAATGTTGGTGGTTTGCTAGTTATTAAACCTTGCTTTAATTGTTTGTAATTCAACACAAGTCTTTACTAGATGCAATCTGCAAGAACATGGCTTAATGTGAACAGAATGACAACTGCCCTTTCTGTTGAAATGACAACTGCCATTCTAAAGCACTATTCAATGATCATCGCAGGGATGTTGACCAAACCTTCAAACTTGCCAGCAATAATCATTGCTTTACATTGGCAAAGGCTAGCTTGGATTATGCTGATGCCTGCAACATGGCATCACAGCTGCTCTAGGAGTATCCATACAGACCTAGCCTTATTGACATACTATTTACATAGGGTACACACATTAGCGATAAAGGACCATAACCATTGGTACCAATGGTACAAATGTGTCTAAGGGCAAATGTTCACAGTTTGGTTAAGTTTGTTACAGACCTAAAATTTCCCACGGTCACTGTCGGCTCCCTGTACTGTAGTATTGGGAGTCAGCCACAATCGTTTAGGTTTGTACAGTCATAAACTATCTTCTCTTTTCTAAAGTATAGGATATATCAAGACTGTGTGTACCCACATCTTTAACACATGATGGAATCTTACAGATTGTGTCTGTCATGTGTTAAAGATTGGTAATGTGAGTACCCAGCTTAATAATTGTGCTGCATTACATAATAAAGTAGGCTGAAAGAGTGTAATGCAGACTTACAAATGCAAACTTTGTCTTTGCACTTATGACATGACAGACTAAATAGAGCCATCATAGTTTAAGATTTGTTATCATTATCTGTGGCCAACATCCTGGTGGATATTCTGAACTTTCTCCTTTGTATCTCCCAATAGATATAAACTGTGAGGGATGAAATATTGGTCAACCCAAGGAAACGTTCACAAAGTGCCCACTGTATTGCTTGTTTGCATTGAGGATAATTGTACGCCATTTAGTTCTCAGCCCCTTGTGCAAAGCTGTAGAAAGGCTTAATGAAAAGATAAAAGGAGTTTCCCCAGCAATCTCTAGCAGTGTTTAAAAATTCTGCAGCTGCTCTTCATTTTAATGAATGGATGTCCGCAACACCATATTAAAAGCATAAACTCTCAGTTTGGGTTATCATCTGCATTGTTCTATTAAACACAGCTCGCCAGTGTATTGTGCATTTCCTTAGACCCACCGTACAAATTGATAAGCTGCAAGCTTATGATATTTGTCGTCTGCCTTAATAAGGCTTCAGTCCAGCTGTTCTCGCAAAGCAGAGCCGATAATTTAGCATTGTTGACTTTTCAGGCTTTTTATTTCCTTTACTAACGAATGGATTACCTCTTCCCTTTATCATATTGTTCTGTGCACATCATTACCTTATTATTAATTACCTTATTATTCTTAATAGGAATACCAGTTATAGCCAGCAGCTTATATATAATGTTATAGGCACAGTAAGAAGAGATGGGCTGGAGTCTAAACTGTTTTCAGGAAAATTGTATCTTCAAAACTACTGAAATTTAGTTCAGAAAGTGACAAAATGTTGTCGATAAAAAGGAAATTGCTGCAAAATTTCTGGTTTCAGCATCAAAATTTTTTGTCGAAATCACAATTTTTAAATGGAATTTCCTTGCAGTTTTTCCTGTCCTATATACACTGCAATTTACATAAAGGGGAACTGTGGTCCAAAAATGACTTTAGGTAAATTGAGGTTAAAAAGGTTAAATTTAAAGGGACTGTAAACTCCCCTAAACTCCCAAAAATAATTCTGTGCCATTCGTTTCTATTATTCACAGGGAGGTGAGAACGCTTGGAGTGCGCTCTGAATTGCTTCTGTTTGGATACTATTACCATTGGCTATGGTTTTTGGAGCAGCACCCAGCGATTTCAACAATATACTATAGGTGTGCGGGGGAACTATCTACTTCTGTGAATAATAGGACACTCGGAGGACCTGGAACTTACCTTACCCGCCGCTCTACTTGCAGCCACTCCTTCACTGAACAGCTGTTCGCTCTCGATCGCGTGCCCTATCTTTTGTATTGGCGCGCATGCGCCTAAGATAGGGCGCGCGGTCGGGACAGAGCGGCTGTCAGTGAAGGAGCGGCTGCGAGTGGAGCGGCGGTAAGGTAAGTGCCAGGTCCCCCGAGCATCCTATTATTCACAGGGAGGTGAGAATAAGCGTTTTCACCTCCCTGTGTATAATAGAAACGAATGGCACAGTTATTTTGGGGGGTTTAGTGTTCCTTTAATATCCTAATAAAAGCTGTGGCCTTTTAAAACTTCAAGCTGATTGTCTGTGGCTTATTATTAGCTAAGATATTGGGTTGGGGGGGTTGGGTCACAGTATTAAATTCATTGGACATTTGGCCCATTTGAGGCCATGTGTCCTGGACCCAGATAAAGATTCGCACATGCTCTGGAACTACTGGGTAACTGCTGGGTAATCGCTCTGTATTTGAGAATGAGCAGTCTGGAACCAATTGTAACTCACTAGTAGAAATGGCCAAACTCAGTGAAATCTGTTCCGCTTGCAGATTTGGGCCTGGGAAATGGTCTGGGGAACACGTATTAATTCCAAAAAACACCGGAACCGGAAACGTTCACACGCTTCCTGCTTTGGCATTCCACATAGTATTTTTGAGGTTTCTAGAAATTTTTAAAACTTTTCAATTTTGTAAATTGGAAATTTCTAGAAATTCAGATTTTTAAATTTGAAAATTTCTGATTTTTTGATAATTATTGAAAAACATTCTGGATTTATCTCTACTCCCTGGGAAGGAGGGAATCGGGATAAGGAACTCTGCCATAAGCCTGCATAAGCCTGTTGCTGTTTCTACAATGCTTCTGATGTCAGTGGTCAGAAAATCCATCAAGGACTATTTATTATTTAGCGTTAAAAAACATAATTCCAAACTTGGAAACTGCTGAGCAAATGAAGCCTTGTGAATGTAGTGGGTCTCTATAGTGGTGAGACCTTCTCATATGTTATTAGAGAGCTATTCAGCTTTTACTGATGAGGTGAAAGCAAATGTAGCTACAAATTAGCAGCAGAAATACATTGGCTCATGCAATATGAGTTAATTAGACCCTGGACTGATTTATGGTATTGTTTCCTTTATAAATTATTTTCATTGTGTAGTACCACAGTATGGGCTTGCTACTCCCTTAGGGAATATGTGGCGATACAGTGACTGACGTGTGTAATAGACTGCTTTCATTAAACTAGTGTAATGCAAATTTCCATTCTCTTCACAAAAATGCAATAGATTTCCTTTTCTTTTTCGAGGTAATTGACTAGATTAAAAGGCAGATTGGTTTGGTGGAACTGGTTAATGCGCAATATTCTAATAATATTAACCAGTTCCTTTCCATGTGAAAGTGAAGTCTCTCTTTAATAGAGATGGCCGAAACTGATGAGTTTCGTCCTGTTTCCGAAAACGGACCCATAGAAGTCTATGGGGAAAAAAAATTCGAAAGTTTCTATCAATTTTAAGGATTAAATAGTAATAGCAGGTTACTGTTAATAGCAAAGGGACCTGGGGAATGGTCTGGGGAACCCGTAAATATAAGTAAAACTCATTTAAAATCTATCTTTCCTGACAATCGGGCTGTTTTCGAGCTTTCGCGGGCTATTTTCGAGGGTTACCGAAATCGAACACTACTTTCGAGGGTTACCGATATCACAAATACGAGGGTTACCGAAATCAGCTTGTACATTCGAGGGTTGGCGAAATCGGCACAAACATTCGAGGGTTACCGAAATCGATTGCTACTTTTCGAGGGTTGATGGACGATTTCGAGGGTTACCTGGATTCGTACAATTATCGAGGGTTACCAAAATTGATCCCCACTTACGATACACTTTGTTTACACTTCAATTTCGATAATCATCTACTTTCGATTTCGATAATTATCGAATTTACGATAAAAATCGAAAACTCGAAAATTCGAGTTTCGAAAAATCCGGGAGTTCCGAAAGTTTTGTCGAGATTTCGAAACCACCGGATTCGAATTGAAACTGGGTTCTATTACAACCCAAAGTACATCTCTACTCTTTAACTGCGCTCAGCCCCTCTGCCTACCGTTTTGCTAATTCTGCAGGAAATTAGCTGCCTGGGTCTCTTCCATATGACTCACAACATTTACAGAGCATTTTTACCAACAACTCTAAGACTAACGCTATAATGAATGCAGAGGTTGGAATCTACTGTGGGTCAATCAGTGGGAATGGAATATTCCCCAAAGAAATGTAATTTTTATAACAACCATAATATTTTTGTGTGTATTGAAGGCATAGAAATTCATAATACTTTATAATACTTGGAATCCTTGTTTTAGCCATAAATACCACTGGTATGTCCAACTTTCCCCAGTCACATGGCAGCATCCACTAATGGGTTAACTCTCTTTCCTCCGCCCATGGACAGGAAACTTTTAAGATTTAATCCTCCCCTCCACTTCCTCCCATGTCTTTTTTTCCTGACCGCCAGCTTACCTGCCATGGTCGCGCGTTCCAGGAGTTCTGCATCTCTAGCACCTGATGCCCCCCGTGATGCGCCTCTTAGGGTCTGCCTGTGGGGATGGAAGCCTGGGTGTTGGGCTGCCTAGGTCTCCCTCCTTCTTAGGAGTTGGAAACCTGTCTTATTCTTTTTGCTGCAGCGTCTGTTCTTAATGTCTTGCGCGATTTTGCATTGCAAGCCTCGCTGAAACTGCAGGATTGGCTGATGCACCAGGGCCTTCTTCTGCTAATACAGGCCTTCAATTGGACTCTCTTGTTTCTATCCTAAAGCAAGCAGTGACCCAGACTGTTCAGAAATCCAATAGGTCTAAGAAAAGATCCAAACACTCAAAGCGTGCTGTAAACGTATTGGAGTCAGACTTGTCTGAAGGAGAGATTTCTTCTGAGTCTACTCAGTCAGTCCTGTATCAATCTGATGATGATGAAGACTTTGAGGATGAATCTGCTGTTGATGTGAATGTTATAGAGCCGCTTATCAAGGCAGTGAGACATTAGTTATCCCTTTCGGCTAAAAGTCTCTACTGCAGACAACCTTTTTCCCTCAATAAAGAAAAAGTCTGCTACTTTTCCAGTACATCAGTCCATATCGGATTTAATTTCCAGCGAATGGAAGAAAACGGAAAAGAAAATTGTCACTTCAGGAAAATATTCTAAGAAATATCCTTTTTCCGAAGCCGACTGTTGTCTGCCTGGCTCGTAGAACTACTCTACCAGTCAAAGATGCCTCAGTTTTCAAAAACCCAATGGAAAGGAGGATGGAATACAATCTCAAGAAATCGTTTGTAGCTACAGGATCTTCCTTGCGTCCTGCAATTGCACTTACCTCAGTTTCTAGAGCAATAAAGTTATGGGCACAAGACATGGAACAGGCTATTGACTCAAATGTGAAAAGGCTAAAGCTCAAGGAAATGTTTATGGATATAAGAAAGGGAATTGAGTTCTTTGCTTAGGCATCGGTGGACATGGTGAGGCTGTCGTCTAGGGCTTCTGTCCTAAATGTTGCTGCTAGAAGAGCTTTATGGCTAAGACCCTGGTCGGCTGACACAGCATCTAAAGTAAACCTTTGACAAATTCCTTTTGAAGGGTTCATGTTGTTCGGGGAAAGAGTAGATTATATAATTTCAAAGGCATCAGGAGGTAAACACCTTTTTCTGCCTCAGTACAGGAGAGACAAGAGAGGCCGTATAGAATATAATGCAAGGGATTGTTCCTTTTGTACGGCAAAAGCCTTTAAATTTGAAAGAGAAGCAGGTAGACGACAGTCCTGAAGAACAGGCAAACAACCCTTTTCTGTTTCCAGATCAGCTTTCCAGAATAGGATGTCTCACCAATAGGGAGATGAAGGCCCAGGGTCAAGTAGCAGGAAGACTGTCAAGATTTCTGGACGTCTGGGCCGCCTCATCGATAGATCAATGGGTACTGAAGATTGTATCCATGGGATAGCACATTCATTTTTGTGCCTATCCAGAAAAATATGTTTTTGTTTCAATCCAAGTCCCAAAGGAAGTGGAGGCTCGGGCTCGGGAAGCGATATTTCAGTATGTCGCTCAGTTAAGAGAATCGGCAGCAATAGAGCCGGTACCTCTTCTGCAAAAAAGAAGAAGAAGATTTTATTCAAGACAATTCCTTGTAGAGAAGGCCTCAGGAGCTCTGAGACCAGTTCTAGATCTAAGGAGATTGAATCATTTTCTTTCAAAGTAAAAGTTCAAAATGGAGCCCCTTCACTCCACTATAAAAGTAGTAAACAAAGATGTATTTCTAACAACCTTCTAACAACCTAGACCTTAAGGATGCATACTTCCATGTTCCGATTCATCAGCGGTCGAGAAAATTCCAAAGGTTTCCCGTGAATGGAGAAAATTGGCAGTTTACATGCCTACTGTTCGGCCTGTCTCACTCTCAGAGAGTATTTACGAAGATTGTGGTAACGGTAGTCGCTTTTCTCAGAGTACAGGGAATTGCAGTATACCACTATTTGGACGATCTGTTAGTGGTTGCTCAAACGGAACAGCTGAGCCATCAGCACACGGAAAAAGTGATCGAAGTACTACAAGAACACGATTGGATTATAAATTGGCAGAAGAGCAACCTAATTCCAACCCAGTCTCTAAAGTATTTATGAGCTCTATTTCTAACAGGTAAATTTAGTGTCTCTTCCCCCAGAAAGATTGGAAGTGTTGAAGGCAGAAGTAACCAATTTGAAAAGGCAGCAGAGTGCCTCAGTCGCATTGTTTCTTAAAGTTCTCGGGCTCATGGCGGCAACAGTTTTTCTGGTCCAGTGGGCAAGATGGCACATAAGACCTCTGCAGTGGTTCCTTCTGTTTCTGGTCAGGGAGCCCCATCGCCATTTGACCAAGAGATTGACCTTAACACCAACAGTGAAGACCAGCTTGACTTGGTGGGTGAAAGAGAGGAATTTAAGAAAAGGGTTTCCTTTGACTCCTCAGAATATATATGTAACAACAGACGCCACAGAGACTGGCTGGGGAGCGCATACTCACGTAATTTCTGCGCAAGGAAGTTGGAGAGCAAGAGGCATACCATCAAATGTCTTAGAAATCAGAGCAGTACGGCGAGCTCGTAGACAGTTCCAGAAAGATCTAAAAGGTTGAGATGTCGTAATAAGATGCAACAACAAAACAACAGTCGCTTACATTACTCGACAAGGGGGCACAAGAAGTCACTCACTACTAAGAGAAGTAGAGCCAGTTTTTTCGTTTGCTCAAAAACATCTCAAATCCCTCACAGCGGTTTTTCTTCCAGGAGAAAGCAATCAGGTAGCAGATTTTTTAAGCAGTAAAAAGATAAATTCAGGGGAATTGAGCCTGAGCGAAACGATATTTCCAAAATGTCCTGGCTATAGATGCTTTACAACAATCATGGAGCCAGGAGTTCAATTATATATTTACACCATTCCTGCTAATTTGGAGATCGTTACTCAAAATTCAACAGGAGGGAGCAGAAGTGTTAGCAGTGAAACCAGCATGGCCCCACAGACCTTGGTTCCCTCTTCTGCTTTCCTTAGCAGTGGACAGCCCAATGAAGATTCCTCTCAACCAGGGTTGGTTGACTCTGGGTCCGGAGCAGTACCAAGACTACGAACATCTGTTTCTGATGGCCTGGCATTTGAAATGGAAAAACTAGAGGGCTTTAGATTTGAGAAGGAAATAGTTCTTCTTACTGAAATCAAGAAAACAGTCTACTTCTCAAAAGTACTACAAAATTTGGCAAAAGTTTGCTGTGGTAGCAGAAGAAGAAAGGTTCTCAGTATTTCACCCAGAGCCATCGGATATAGTTAAGTTTCTATACCTAGGTTTCAAAAAGAATTTAGCACAAGAAGAATGATGGGGGAGCACACTAGTCAGGTGAATCCAAGTGTGTTTATTCAAACAACATACACAACGTTTCGGGATGCACTGTCCCTTCCTCAGGTACTTGTTTGGTCCTTGGAGTGGAGGGCTAGGGGGATAGCACCTACCTATTTGTCTGGCAAACAGCCAACATCGGTGTGCTGGAGTGTACCCTGAATTTTGCTGTTCAAAAAGAATTTACATGTCAGAACATTAAGGTCTCAAGTGTCTGCTCTCTCAGCTCTGACAGGGAGCATATTTGCAGAGGAGAAATTAATCAAGAGGTTTTTCCAAGCCATGATAAGAATTAAACCTAGAACTTTTAATAGCCTGCCGGCATGGGATCTGCCATTAGTTCTGAAAGCTCTGACATAGTCTCCTTTTGAACCTTTGGAGTCTGCAACAGATTGGTTCCTAACTTTGAAGTTGGTGTTCTTAGTGGCTATATTTCGGCCTGTCGAGTAAGGGAGTTGAGTGCTCTATCTTCTAAGCCTCCAGATACAGTGATTTTAAGTAACCAGGTCAGACTAAGACCCTCATTCAACTTTCTTCCAAAGGTGATGATGGAATTTCATATGGACATGGAGATCTCATTGCCAACATTTTTTCCTGACTCGAACACAGAGAATCAAAGTTACATACTTTAGATCTAGTCAGGGCAATCTCAATATATCTAGCCCGCACAAGTAGATGGGGGAAATCAGACAAGTTGTTTTTTATTCCTAATGGGTCCAGAAGAGGACAAGCCCCTTCGAAGAAAACTATAAGTACATGGATTGTATCCTGTATAAAGAAAGCATATACACTGAAAGACCTTCAGATCCCTGCAGGTTTAAAAGCCCATTCCACTAGGGCCTTAGTCATC
Organism: Hymenochirus boettgeri; assembly: GCA_019447015.1. Taxonomy (NCBI): domain Eukaryota; kingdom Metazoa; phylum Chordata; class Amphibia; order Anura; family Pipidae; genus Hymenochirus; species Hymenochirus boettgeri. The sequence continues at coordinate 232,390,608 of CM033473.1, read as the reverse complement.
TCATGGGCAATGCAAGTGGAAGCAGGCATTGGTAAAGTTTGTAGCAGATGGTCGTCTGCCAAAACATTTGTTAAACCATTACAAGTTGGATGTTCTTACCTCTCATGAGGCAAAATTTGGAAAGAAAGTTTTCCAGGCTGCCCTGCAAGAATAAACAATTTTTTGTTTAAGCATCATATTTGTCTTCCTCACTTTGTTGTTATATAGCTTGGTATATCCCATTAGTGGATGCTACCATGTGACTGGGGAAAATAAAAATCAAATCATAATTACCGTGATTTTGGTTTCCCAGTCAGTCTTCATGGCAGCATTTACTACAACCCTCACTGTAAGTTATGTTCTTTAGCTTTTTGGAATAGAAGACATGGGAGGAAGTGGAGGGGAGGATTAAATAATCTTAAAGTTTCCTGTCCATGGGCGAAGGAAGGAGACCCATTAGTGAATGCTGCCATAAAGACTGACTAGGAAACCAAAATCACTGGATGGCCTCTTCCCTCATTTTAAAAAGCCAAAGGGCTGAGGGGGAAGGGAGAGAACCTGTTATATGGATCCAGTGTGTAAGAATGAGAAATGCAAAAGTTTGCTAATCGTAATTGAAGTAAAAGAAATTGAAAAGGTTAGAAGTTAGGACCTTCCAGACGGGGGTTACCTTGACGTGGTAGGAAGGCTTTTCATTCATGTGATCACAGTAATGTATACTAAAACCCCTTCGTTTATAAAGTATGCCAGTGTGCAGATAATGTGATATTGTATGGGGCCTAGGAATGTGCATTGATTATCTTTTCTATGTTTGTATAAATGTTTGACCAGATCAGTAGCACTTCCGCTAAATGTAGTTGTAAATTAGCCTAATTGGAGTGCTTCCACAATTCTTGTATTGTATGTAACTATTGCAGATGACTTTCTATACTTTAGTACAGGGAGCCGACTGTGGCCAGGGAAAAATTTCCGCTCGTAACAACCGTTTCCAATGCGGAACATTCGCCGGCATCATGGACGGTCCTTACGGATGAACAAACATTGATAATAGGCTAATTTGTTGGTACTGACAGGATTGGCTCCTTATAGATGTGTGTACCCAGTCTATTTATGATCGTACCCCATAAGTGCGACATTTCCCTGTAACCTGTATCTGTATTTGGAGACCCTCCCCTTAATGTTCTTCCTTTCTTTTTTTTTCTATACTAGTTTTGTTGTTTAATGAACATTAATGAACTGCATATGCATACATGGTCTTCACATAAGTGAGGTGGCACTGACCCATAATGCAGCATTGCAGATTGAACAGGCTCAGCTGGTGGCAAAGGTTTGAATGGTGCCAGCTGATTGGAAAACCCTAGCAGTGATTGGAGCTGCAGGTGTGAAATCATTTTTTCCAAATTGCCTGACAGTTAAGTCAAGCTCAACCTTTGTTCCGTCTTCCAACAGCTTCTTTGATCTATAAAACTTAACAGCTGGTTTTCCCTATGGGATTTAGATACTAAAATCTTCTTTGCAGCTAGAGTCTACATATCATAGGTGCACTTAATACAATTATTCATTTAAATCAACGTCTATTATTTAAAGTGATATGCAGATAGAAATGGATGTAAAGAGAATAATTGAAATGCATGATATGCACTTTATTCATCCTTTCACAAACAGTATTGTGCAAAACAGCTGCTGGAACACACAACAAACAGAAGGCACTACAAGAGAAGGTGAAATAGAAATCCAATACACACAGGGTGTGTAAGATAGATAAACATAGACGTGTAGACCAGCCCTGTCCTGAGCAGTTAAGAAGATGATTGGCATTCTTAAAGGGCATCTATACTGAAAAAAAAGTTATTTTAAATTGACCATTACTCAAAACTTTATTTCTTCTCAACTATCACTGCACCATTTTTTTGTTTATCTGTCACCTATTTCTTTAGCTATCCAATCTAAAACATCTTACATTTCAGCTGTCAATCAAGTGCCTTGCTCTCATAAACTAATCTTCTATGAGCATTTTGCTGTAGCTGGAATGGTGACAGAGTTATGACAGTTGGAATGCTGTATGCTGTGTGCAGATTTAACAGTTGGTTTGCGGGAAAAAAGTCAGGTCGGATGGAAGTGGGAGTGGTTTATGGAGAGAGAGGGGATACTGCTCCTGAGTGAAACATGTGCTGGATTGAAGACATGCAACACGCACCTCAGAGTAAGTGCTACTTACATGAATTTATTAATAGATTAAGATGAGGAAAAGTAATTTTTTCAGTATAGTGTCCCTTTAATTAAAACTTCATATGGGTGGCAAACCCGAGCGTTTCCAGATGTTTGCCACTAGAAAAATATGAAACGTTTCTCTGTCAGCGACCGGCGGGGGACTTTCAGTAAAGGGCTTTTGCCTTTCATCTGAAAGTAACCTTATGTAGACAATTTGCTCCCATTTGTTTCCTGATAACCACATGGAGCACTTACCTAAACTGTAAGTCAAACTCAGTTTAGAAGATATATCTAGATATAAAGAAAGAAAAACATTCAAATTAGTGTGTTGCAATGACGGCACAAGAAAAATCAATTACTGTACCATAAATACAGTTAGTGTAAAATGGAAACTGACACTTGGCAAGGGAATGTAGGAATGTTTCCATAGTAATACTGCATAATGTGACAGGGAATGCAGTGATATCTAATTACTATGTAGCCCTTAAAATGTATAGTGTCTTCATGAACATGCATTATTGCTCTGGATATCTTTTGACAACCTTACCAACCTTAGAAGAAGCAGACAATTATACACAAATGCCCAGATACAATATACACCGTATATATGTTTCTTCATTACATGAGACAGTGTGACAAACTGCATTATAAGGTTTTTATTTTGCCTTTAAAAAAGAAAATGATATATATTATTCCAAGAATGAGATGTCCAAGCACATCAGTTTCTAACATTCTAATATTGTAAGGGGGCTGTACACCCACCACTACCACTTCGACCATGGCATCCCACGATTGGTATAAAAAAAGTTTGCATCTCCAATATTAGATGAAATTTGGATGATCAGTAATACATGATCCAAAAAAAACTACCTGGAGCAGGGAGATTGGATTGGTAATTCCTCACATTGTTTCTGTGAGAAGCACCAGCAAGAAGAAAACTGGTTACGTTTTCCTCTTTAATACAGGAAAACGTAGGACTCTAACCTGGCAGATGAAAATGTAACGTTATGGTGCCCCTCATAAATAGATACCTCCCTGCCCTAGTTACTTTTCATTTTTAAAAAGTAAATTTGTGAGGGAACACAGCACTCCAGTGCTCAGAAACAGCTCCCGAGACAACACATTCCCATTCTGGGAAGCAGCACATATCTATATATCTACATAGGCGAGCATGCACAGAAGGCAGAAGAGGAAGGGGGCATAAAAGAGATACAAAGGATAGCTGGCACAGAGTGCAGTTTTCACTAACTGGTTGCTGTAAAGGTGTGCTCTTATCTCCCTTTAAAAGGGTTTCTTTTCTTTCTTTTTTTATAAATTTATATTAATTTATAAATACCCTGTCCAACTCCTGTCAGTCACAGCTCAAAAACATCTCATGCATTCGTCCCTTCCTTTCACAGAACGCTACCAAAATTCTAGTTCATGCCCTTATCATCTCTCGGTTGGACTACTGTAACACCCTCCTGTGCGGTCTACCAAGCAACCAACTGGCGCCCCTTCAATCAATCCTTAACTCTGCTGCCAGGCTCATTCACCTCTCTTCCCGCTTCTCACACACTGCCCCTTTCTGTCAATCTCTCCACTGGATTCCCATTACCCAAAGGATCCAATTTAAGCTGCTAACCTTATCCTACAAGGCTCTTTCCAATACAGCCCCCCCATACATCTCTGATCTGATTAAAAGGTACTACCCAAGGTGTAACCTCCGCTCTGCTAATGATCTTCTCCTCTCATCTACTCTAATAACCTCCTCCCACGCCTGTATACAGGACTTTTCTCATGCTGCCCCTCTGCTCTGGAACTCTCTTCCTCGCTTTATACGTCACTCTCCATCACTTCGTATCTTCAAACGCAACTTCAAAACTCATCTCTTCAGGCAAGGTTACAATCTGGACATGGACACTTCTACCCCTCTTACTGACCCATCACAGACCTGCTAGTTATACTCCACTAACAACTTAGTTACAGATACTGATCTGCTTCACCCTATGTTTCATTCCCATCTCCTTTAGACTATAAGCTCTTTTGGGCAGGGCCCTCCTTCCTATTGTACCACAGTAATGCTGTAACTTACCACACTGAATGCTGCTGACCAGGAACACAGTAATGCTGTAACTTACCACAATGAATGCTGCTGACCAGCACTTACATTTTTTGCACTTTGTATTACTTGCACTACCCTTGTATGTAACATGTATGTTTGTATGTATGTGTCGATATGTATATTAATGCAACTGTAAAGCGCCACGGAAGATGTTGGCGCTGTAAAAATCCACAATAATAATAATAATATAAACCCCACTTCCAGACCAGTTAATTACCATTTAAATAACACTAGTTTCAAATAAGGAAAATTGCCAAAAAAAGCTTTTATTGTTAATATGGGTGAAATAATAGCAAGTTTATTAGTATAATTTCTCTGGGCATCTGTGGCACTGATTTCTATTAAAACCTTGCAGACCAAATATATTTTTTCTTGCAGAGAAAGCTGTTTGAAGCCGAGTGGAAAATGGGTTTCCTCACAGTCCTTGTGGATATTTGTTAACACAAGTAAATATATGTTAGAGTTATTGTAGGATGTTTTACAGATGGGAATTAGCAGAACAATCTAAATCTTTATCCCCAAAGACTGAACTTAGCCAAGGAAAAAAATACATGGTGTAGAACAGAGATATATATTTTCTCCTGAGGGGTCACAAACCTCAAATATCTCCAAAAACCACTTAAAAAGAACAGCGAAGCAAGTGCAAAACCATTGACTCTTGAGGCCTAGGTGGTCCATAGCTAATAAACTTCACCCCACAGGGCAGGTTACCATTTTGTGTTTCAATGTATCATATAAGATGAAGGCTTTGGCTCCAGTCTCCTGGGTTTCTCCATAAAATGTTGTGGTTACATTAACAATTTGTAAGTGAGAAAAAGAAAGAGGAAGAAAAGGAAAGAAAAAGACATTTATTTCTTGTATTTGTAAAATAGCTAATAAAAGCGAAGAGTTTTTCCCCTATTCTGAGCTTATCAGAAGAACGTTGGGCGTTTATTATTTATTAGGCGAATCCCCTCAGATCTGACAGGATTTGTTTAATATCAGAAAGGTGTTTACAAGAATTGGTTAATCTGTAAATAAGGATGAGAACCTTCCCTGGGGTGGGAACTTAGCTGCATTCACACAAAAACCCAGAACCTCATGGAAAGAGGTAACAGGAAGATGAACTAGATATGTATCTGTTGTATTATAGCCAATAATCGCATGTGCGTGGCCGTATAGGTTGGTCATTGTCCGTTTATTCACCTGTTTGGACCACTTACACCGCCTGACCGGCCACACACATGCAATTATCAGCTGAAATGGGTGTTAATTGTCCGCTCGTTTAACTTGTGTTGTGGTGTTCGTTGAGCTAAACACTTACTGGAAATCAAATACAAAGCAAATAACTAGAATGATGGGATTGGTTAAAGGGCATGTCCAGCCCTAAAATCTACTTTTGGTTACAAGGTAGGTGCCCCTTGCCCAACCCCAACCGCCGAAATATTTTTGCAAAATAATGCTCCCATGGTTACTTACGGACCATTCTATTCCGCACCGTCTCTAATTCAGCTCCCTCCTTGCGGAAGCTGCAAGCAGGGGCTGGACTCGCAGCCGCGTCTGTGATTGGCTAAGTCGCGGCCAAGACTGATGTCATTCAAGACGGCGCAGGAGAAAAGGGTCCGTAAGTAACAATGGGAGTACTTCACTTTCGTTGACTTTGGACAAACATTGCTAGAGAACCATTTGGAGCAGAGATGTACGGTAAGGATTTTTGTAAACTACTTAGTAGGGTCAGTAATTGGTTAAATTATAGTTTTAGGGGTGGACATGCCATTTAATGATGACTAATCCTAACATCTAACTGGTGATAGCAGTTTTATTTCACTGGTGTAGCAAACAACTTTCTATTTTTTTTGTCAGGTGTATTTACAGATGAATGTGATGTGTACAGAGAATGGAAATTTGTATATTTCTAGCAAATTTTTATGTGTGCACTATTTTAACCTGTGGCCAGACCTGCTGAATTGTGTGCACGAAGAAGAACGTTAATGGCTAATTGGTTAAACACCACATTAGAAGAAATCAATTAGTTTAAGCATAATGTATTGGAGTCTATGGTAGGGCCAAATTCAAAGTCTAAAACCATTTCTGACAAAATGAAAATTGTATCGGTATCTGGGAAATTGTCTGTGGGGATCATGTACCTATGGTTAAATGCCTTAAAAATGGATTTAGGAAGCACTGCCTGTAGGAGCCATAAAATGTGAATAAAGCTATTTTTATATTTTTGGCATTGATTTTCGGTGGCAAAACCATCTGTACACATCCAATTCTACAGATCTTACCATGCCTTTAAAAAGGCTAAATGCTTCATTTGTGCTTTAGTTGGGAAGCATCTCCCATAAAATAGATGCACCACCCCACCTTTATAAAACTGTTATCAAATCTGTGAGTAATCTTCCTCGGAGCACTTGCTATGTTATTTTCTTAGGGTTAGTCAGGTGCTGTGCTGGCAGATCCTCACTGCAGCATTGCTAGGTTTTCTGTGCAGTCTCAGGGAAGAAGTATTGTTCCCTGGACAATTTGTCAGAGCTATAAAACAAATCAATGAAAGAGAATGAGGTTGTGTGCAAGTGACAAAGATTGTACACAGGACGAGCAACAGGATAAAGCTTGCAGAGCTTTGTAACATCTGGCTAATTAAAAAGCTACATTTCCAGTGTTATTCCTATTGTCCGTATCACAATAACTTTGCCATGAATTTCATTTCCTAACCTTTCTCCCCAATGTATGGTAAAAACAACCCAGACAAGCAGATATTAATCTCAATCTTGTACTTAAGGATTTGTAGAATCAAATGGAAGTCTGTAATAGTTATCATCATCTGAATTCTTTGGAATACAATTGTTTTTACTGTGACATTAAACTTTTCAAAATGCCTGCATATGATTGTTTTAAATACTTATAGGGGAAAAGTTGATCTTTTTTGTACTATTGATTTAGGCTGGGCACACACGGAGGGACTATTTGTCCTGACCGAGCGCTCGCTACAAGCACTCACTACGGTCCGTTGGTTGTTGCAAATTCGTCCGCAGCCGAATTTGTGAACAAACGATTTTGCGGTCCCATAGGGAACCGCACAATCGATCGTAATTTACCGATACGTCTGATTGAGGTCGGTCATGGCCCGGCCTCCCCACACCAGCAGATATTTTCCGTCGGCCGAAAATATATGCTGGTCTTTACCCAGCCTTATATTAAACACAGACATAGGTATTCTACATATTCTCTTAATTTGAAAATCAATTGAATACATTTCCTGTGTCCTTCTGTGGTCAATAATGAGTTGCCAAACAGGGCAATGGCGGCCCAGATCTTCCATCCACAGTCTTGAACGCAGTGTACTATATAAGCAGCGCTGCATATGACTGATGTAAGGGGGGACATACTTCTGTCCTCTATCCCAGGCCTGCTCTTCCTCCTGGTACCATCAGTTCCCAGTGATGCTTTGCGTGGTGGGGTGCTTGCAGTGACACAGACATATGCGCAATGAAGTCAATGAAGTCAAGGGAGGAGATATTGGGCAGATGTCATTTTATATTTATTTATGCAAAAAAGATGAAGAGGGGAAATGTTTGAGAAATGGATTTAAAAGTATGGTTTGTCACAGCTGCAAATGGGCATGGTGGCAGGTTTTACATGCCCTCTGTAACTGGAGGTTGGCATACAAAATAAGGTGGTTTGGTTGTCAGGTTTCTATGGCAACCACGGATATGGTAAATATATTAAAAATATAACATGGTACCAGGAAGTTGATAGAAGGGACAGTCTAATACCTAATGTGTAGTAAATAAAGATCATTTTTAACTAATTTTGCTTGTCCTCCAAGACAGACTGTGTGACCCCCTACTTCTGGTCTGTAGATCTGAACCACCAGAAGGTGGTGATCCTTTTTAGTTAAGATAATCAACAGGCAGGACACAGTGATTTCACCTTTGCAGTTATTGAAGCAGAGCACATCTGGAAGGAACCCTGTTATACAATATGGAAATAAACTGGGACTATTTGTAAGGTCTAAATCTAGGCTTACCTCCCCCAGATACTAATGAGCACTAATTTTAACATAACAAGAACAGTGACAGTGTGTAATAAACTTAACATCAAACTAAAAGTACATCCCCTTCTTCATTCATTATGCACTTTTGAGATACCTGCGCAATGAATCAGTTAGGGCGACATTAACTCCATAAACAGGGCACAGCCTCCTCGTAAATCCGCCCCATGATGTTTACAACTTCATGGCTGGGCAAGGCACCATTTATAGCCTGTGTGACCTTAGGTCATTACAAGCAGTGTCGGACTGGGCATCTGGGGCCCATCAGGGAATCTTGTGCCCAGTCCACCTAAACAACAAATTATGGGGAAAGGTCTGTAGCTCTGACACAGAGGGTCATATATAAAAAAGTTAAATATATAGGTATATATATAAAAGTTCATGTGAATGCATGGCCTAATAATGGAGAAGGAAGCCTTTGGGAGACCAGAGCCATTATTAACCATATGCAATTGCCCAGAGCACCTTTAACACTATTTCTTGCTAAGGGCCAATTGATGCAACTGTTAACTCAGGGGGCTGCGTCAAGGCACAAGGTCATAACATATACATGATTGGGATTGTGCATATAGAAAGTCAGAAGCATTTATTTATGCACAGAGAAGTCGCTGAAAGAACAGATTAGGTTTAAAAAAACATAATGAAATGGGGAAATAGCCCTTTCCTCTTGTTTGAACTGAACTTCCCCTTTAAATGGTACCCTTGAAATTCATAGACATTAACTCAGAGTAACATGGTTAGTTTCTGACATCTTGTCTTCTTGCAGTTCATTTGGTTGTGCAGCTGCTATGTTTCAATGTCACAAGCCAGATTACATCCTTTACAGTGACCGTTGTCCATGTGTCCCTATCCTTTACAGCTAGCCTAGTAAAAATTTGAAGTATGCATCAAAAGTCTTTTACTATTTAAAAGAGAATTGTTTTTAGTAAATTTGATTCAGGTGGATCTCCATATGTTATTGATGTATACCATAAAGTTTATTAAGTAAATTTAAAAATACTAAAACGTAATAAATCACAAATGCTAATTTCCATACAGTCTTGAATAGGGATGATACCATCAGCTGCAAAGGATCATGGGAAACAGAAAAAGCAACCTGATCTAATTGTATTTAAATGTATATATATATATATATATATATATATATATATATAAAACGATAACCAGATGGAGCGGCACTCATGCTAATCCAATATCAACCGCCCGGGTGCTTCCCTCCAATGATTATAGACATAACATAATATACGTTATATATATAGTGCTCCGTATATTATGTTATGTCTATATATATATATATATAGACATAACATAATATACGTTATATATTATATATATAAACTTCTGAAAACGTCCGCACTCCCTTGCTAAACAAATACTGCCCTGGTGCTGTAACCTCCAATCGTCGGTATAAATTAAACGTAGTCTGCAGTGAGGGCACTCTCGGGACTTCACAAACAAGTTGCACGATGTGTACGGATAGGATCAATGCATTTCGGCCATGGTACGGGCCGTCCTCAGGATCACCATATCCGGTTACTCCCACCATCTTATAGGGCCGAGGGAGACACACCCCCTTGTGCCCTTAACCCTATGTGTGAAAAATAGTCTATCGATACAAAATTCGTATAAAAACTGTAAGTATAAAAAACACCAAAGCCCTATTATTAAAACCAATTTCAAAATACCTACTAAATGGCAAGAACAGGCCGTGTCAAATAATATCAAAAAAATCGAAACATCATGTATCATAACTGATCAGAGCTAAACACCTTAACACTCTTTACAGACTATTGCAGGCACTAGAGAATGAGACATCCAGACCCTCAACTAAACACTTCACGATTATCCGATCACTTGGTATCCATGTGTAAAATCCTTGGAGAGCTCTCGAACCGGTACACATAGACAAGGAACCCTCGTGGAATATCTTACAGGGTGTAAAAGATGAGAGAATCCTCAAAGGAAACATGCCAAAGACACCATCTCATTGAGACCCCTCGGGGCCACTGTGTTAAGTCTCTTGATCCATTGAACCTCTAGTTGAAGCAATCTTTTTTCTCTGGGGAGACCACGACAGGTATTAGGGACGTGGTCAATGGCCATCCATTTCAATGGCCATCCATTTGAACATCGATAAATTATGTCCCACTGTTTTAAAATGTCTTGCCACCGAGAGCTCCCCATGTTTGGAGTCCCTCGGTGTGTCATGTCCCGAGAGTGCCATCCTAATACTAGCCCGATGGTTGTTCATCCGTTCCTTGATTGTGGTGCATGTCTTGCCCACATAACAAAGCCCGCAAGGGCAAGTAATGATATAAATTACAAAAGTTGATGTACATGTCAATCCAAATCGTATATTGAATCGTTTACCGCTATGAGGATGTGGGAAATCCTTGCCAGCCATTACATAACGACAGGTTTGACAACCCACACATTTGACACACCCTCTAGATTTTACATTGAGCCAGCTACCTTCCTGTTTCACCACCTGTGGGGACATATCAGTTTCATATCAATGTGGTTAATTAACCACACTCCAGCCAGCAGCTTCATTAAACAAAGTGTTAATAAACACTGGGAGGTGATCAAGTCTGATCAGTCGCTTCCGTTTCACGATGTGAGGGTGAGAGTGGCACACAAAAGGGGTGCCAACCTTAGAAATCTGTTGGTGAAAACTGATATGTCCCCACAGGGGCAAGAGGGGCAGGGACCTCCTTTCCTCTTGTGGCAAAGCTCTAGCACTTCCATTTATATAATTGTATATATTTATGTACTGAACTATCTATGTATGTATCTCCCTTGTATGACTTTATTGTATTTTATAACTGTACAGCGTTGCATCCCCAAGTGGCATTTATAAATAAATTATACATACATCTTTCAAATTCATAAATGACAGTTTCTAAGTGGAAGAGCCAGGAAGCAGAAACAGGGGAAACAGGACATTGTGCACAATTTCAGGTTAGACTTACATATTTCAGATTTCAAACTATTACCGTTTAGGGGTTTTAGGGGTGTTTTACTTGTATATAAGTTTTCATTTGATGGCTGGACTTGTCCTATCAAATAAATCTACACATTGAGAGATATATATTATATATATATTATTATAATAAGGAGTAGATTCTATAACTAAGACGGCTTCAATGGTTTTGCCAGTACAACTCACAGCCCACAGTCTTTTAAGAGCCTTGTGAGCATGTGCACTTATTAGAAAATCCCCCTGACCCCACTATTTACTGTCTCTATGCACATATTTTCTATACATCAATATGGAAGTCCCTGATAAGTCTTCGAAAGCTACTTGCTATCCTGTAGTTTATTTTCCAGCCAGCTTTCATTGCTGACAGCTTTCCAGGAACAATACGAAATAGTCAGATAATATTTACTGCTCTCTTTTTTTGTGGTTCTGTTTACTAGAAAAATATAAAGTTTCTAATTAATTTGGATTGAAAAAGCCAAACTTCTCCTTCTTCTTCTGCTTCTTCTTCATCTTCTTCTTCTTCTTCTGCTTCTTCTTCTTCTTCTGCCTCTTCTTCTTTTTCTTCTTCTGCTTCTTCTTCTGCTTCTTTTTCTTCTTCTGCTTCTTCTTCTTCTGCTTCTTCTTCTGCTGCTTCTTTTTTGGACTGTATCTCCTCATAAAATTCGGTACAGACGTGCAGGACATATAGGGGAAGTGTGCTTCTTCTAGCTAAGGAATCTGCTAAGCAATCTGCAGAAGTGTTACAGCGTTATCTGCGAATTTCGGGACATTTTTTCCCCATAGACTATAATGGTAACAATCCTCAAATGTGGATATGTCAAAACAGCTTGTTTCATGGTCATAAATACAAATGGTGATACCCCCACACAGACACAGGTACACCCACTTACTGATCTACCTTTCCATTCTCATGGAAGCCATACTTAAATGGTAACTATAGTCAAAAAACAAATTTTGATGAATCATCAATAAAAGTTAGTTATATGTTCATACATGCAAAAACCTATATCCCCACCTCAAACAGTACACACACCTTCTGACCTACCCTTTATTCCTTTGGCAGCAAAACTTAAAGGGTAACTAAAGTAAAAAAACGAATTTAGATTTTTTTCTCTATAAAAGATAGTTTAGTGGTTGTAAACACAAAAAAGACATACCCCTCAACCAGACCCAGGTACACACACCTACTGATCTACTTATTCATTACTTTGGCAGCCATACTTAAAGGGTAACTAAAGTCAAAAAACTAATTTAGATTTTTCCTCAATAAAAGATAGTTTTATGGTTGTAAACACAAAAAAAGACATACATTCTCAACCAGACCCAGGTACACACACCTACTGATCTACTTTTCCATTACTGTGGCAGCCATACTTAAAGGCTAACTAAAATCAAAAAAGCAAATTTTGATCAATAATCAAGAGTTTTTTTTTTAACTCCCAACGTGATACAGGTAAACACACCTACTGGCCTACCCCTCCATTACTGTTGCAGCCATATCTAAAGGGTAACTAAAGCCAAAAAAGCTAATTTTGATCAATAATCAAAAGTTTGTTTTTTTTACTTCCAACCTGATCCAGGTACACACACCTACTGACCTACCCTTCCATTTCCATAGCAGCCATATTTTAAGGGTAACTATAGTCAAAAAAACACATTTTGACCAATCATTAAAAAAGTTAGTATTTTATCCCCCAACCTGATATGAGTACACACACACCAAATGACCTACCTTTAATGCATGTAACATATTTAAAGGGTAAGTAAAAAAACAACAATGTCCTCATCATTGGCATTGCGGTCTTTCAAGCCAAATTCACAGTTTATACTTAAACTTTCCCTTTCTAGTTTTACCTGTTTTATCTGTATTCTCTCTATTACCTCAGTGAACAAATGCGTAATGAGGTGAATTATTGGAGATGACCCCTAGTACCCACATTTTAATTTCATAAATCATCCAGCAGCCACAGCTGACTGTGTGCATTCACATGTGTATGTGTTGTATTTTATCAATCACATAATATATTCCTGCTGGACAGTTTGTTTATCCATCCACACTAAGTCCTGCCACAAAGAGTTTGCAACCAAACACACGCTATCATTTTGTATTCAGAATGAAACATTCAATATTAAAATCATGATGATGCTGTGTTGAAAGTTTATATATACTGCAGCCACGGATTGCTGGCAGTTGAAGTTTTCTTGAGGGACGCATGTTTGACACTACTGCTCTAGTCAATCAAATTAAATTGTGAACCCTATCAATGAGCAAAAATCAAGATCATCCAAACAGTTCTGTCAAGGTAAGACTGCACCTGGTGGAAACATGGCTCTGAGACTATGCGCTCGGGAGAATATTTGATTTTCTTGATATCATTTGTAAATCATATGAGCCATTTATTGCTTGAGGGCTCTCTGGTATTTTGCAAGGCAATGTGACACAGACTTCCTTAGCGTTAGAAATGGTTAATGTAGCAGAATGAAAGTAATTATTTTGTCTCCAGGAGATGATATATGACAGTGTACAATGATAAATCAATCCGCTAATGGTTCATGCTGAGAGTCTGCAAGTGGGATTAGAAAGATATGGGCTATGAGCTAGCTGCAGGACAAAACTTGTACTACTTATTTCAGAGTAAATTTATCACATCATTTGAATCCCATAGCAATCAGGATCCAGAAGTCACTAGGTTTAAAACAGTCGTATACATGTGTTGCTATGGTTACTGCACACTTTTTTTGTTTTACTAACATTATAACAGATTGTAAGTTTCACCAAATTGTCAGCCATGGCCATTTGTTCTATTATTGCAGGGTTTCTTAACCAGGGCTGGACCACTAATTGGGATCAATTTGCCCTGGTAATGGGTTGCCTTGAAGATGCCTACAGATGTGCCTCAGGTGTGTGTGTGCAAGGCTAGTTGATCTGTCCTTTCAAGTGGTCATAAAGTGGTCAGCACAGTCACCAGTTCAGCTAAGACTGGCCTGACAGTTCATTTGTAGACATATACCCACAGGATAAAAGAGAACATACAGACCCCCAGGAATAAAGTTATATATTGATTACTGAGTATATAGATAAGTCATCAGTATATCACTGGGCTGCCAGAGGGGGTTGCAGGATGAATGGGGCCCACAGGACCAAAATAGGCACCTGTTTTTACCTCATGCAGTCCAGCATTAAAAGGCAGCACACTGTGTCTGGCACTCTCTCAAAGCTGTCACTCACACAGCTTCTGTAATCAATTAATGTGCAGACATTTCACACACACACACACACACACACACACACACACATACACACACACACACACACACACACACACACACACAATGTTTACCTGTAGTTCAGGAGCTCTGTGTGCATGCTTGCCTTCCCCTTATGATCCCTTTGTACAAATATATTAATGAGCCACATGATAAACTTTATTACTATGTAATAAAGTAGTGCAGCTCTCACTACACTGCAATGGAAGTACAAAAACAAATATATAGTCGTAGGCTTTCACAAGACTTTTAACCCTAAGCAAATGTAATATTAATGTAGTGTCAGGGCCTGAATAAACGTACATGTCTTTAGATAAATCCTGCCTAGTACAGTGAAATGTATTATTGATGTAAGATAATGTATGATTTACCCTAGTGAAACTGCATTTCAGTAAAACACTAATGATAAATGTATCTCCAAGCAAATTACTGTATACAAACCGTTGTAGCAAAGGTCTGCATTAAAAACAAGTTTATGTTTATAAATTAAAAATATAGAATGAAAGTAAGTTTTGATTTAATGGAGAAAATATGAGTTTTTAAAACATTTTGCTTGCCAATTAAAACTGTTTTGCTTCTTAGAACAAACCAGTCAAACTTTTTTATTTACAGACCAATGGGGAATATGATTAATTCTGTTTAAAGGATAAGTGCACTGTAAAATCAAGTTATGTTCATTTGGAAGCTGCAGCTTTAAAAATACCGTTGCCATATTTTTTTTTACCTATGTCCCTCCAGAGCCTAGCTTTGTGCCTTGAAAGTTGCTGACATCTTGTTACTGGTTTGCTGAATGTTAAGCTCTGCCCCTCTGAGATTTCCTCTGCTTTCTCCTGCTTGAGCCTCAAACAGTAACGCTTGTGAGTTCCGTGCACACGCACATGCACGGAACTCACAGGCATTACTGTTTGAGGCTCAAGCAGGAGAGTGCACGGAACTCACAGGCATTACTGTTTGAGGCTCAAGCAGGAGAGAGCACAGAACTCACAGGCATTACTGTTTGAGGCTAAAGCAGGAGAGTGCACGGAACTCACATTCATTACTGTTTGAGGCTCAAGCAGGAGAGTGCATGGAACTCACAGGCATTACTGTTTGAGGCTCAAGCAGGAGAAAGCAGAGGAAATCTCAGAGGGACGGAGCTTAACATTCAGCAAACCAGTAACAAGATGTCAGCAACTTCCAAGGCACAAAGCTAGGCTCTGGAGGGGCATAGGTAAAAAAGAAATATGGCAACGGTATTTTTAAAGCTGCAGCTTCCAAATGAACATAACTTGATTTTACAGTGCACTTATCCTTTAAATTCATCCCAAATTCAGCTAATGGGTTAAGGCATGCACAGTGCTTAAGCTGAGAGATTTTATTGGAATTGACTGTCATCTGCTATAAAAATGCATATACATGTTAATAATCTGGCATCCCTTGTATAAGGATATTATTCAGGTGATCACACAAGCAGCAGCCCCTATCGACACTGGATAATAAAGTATAAGGAGCCAACAGTGACTGATGGTAGTTCTGCTGTGGCATTTTTTTTGTTACACACATGGACAATCGTTCAAAAATCCAGTTGGATCTGCTATAAGCATTATTAATAACAGGTGTATAGATTTAAAACATTTGGGTACAGAGGGCCGCATTGATACCAATTTATTAATGCGGCCCCCCCTATCTCACATTTCACCCCTAAACTAGTGAGTACATATCCTAAGAATCTTAACTTCTGACTTTCCCCACAATGCATTTCTTCATAGTGAGACTGGGGGCAATCCAGGTCTGGATGGGGAGGATTTTGAGGGTGGCTGGGTCTGGGTCAGCAATAAAAATATATCTCCAGGCAGGGTTGGCCTAAGGGCAGGATCAGATAAGGGAAGAGGGGTATATTTTATGTTACTGAAGGTAGGCACAGCTTGCTCGGGTTCAATTCTCTAGCTAGGTGCTTGATCTCAGTGGCAGCAGTGGCATTTGGTCGTGGTGGTTCTAGACTTAAAAGAAACATGAAGGATGGGCTTTTTAGTACTCTCAGGTATGGATCACATATGTACTGTAGGCCCTCTTACTGTTTAGCTGTTATTGACTATTTAAGGATTTATAGTGTACATTGGCATGTTGGACCCTGTTAAGCTAGGTACACACAGCACAGATTTCTGAAAGATGACAGACAGGATCTGCAAGATCCTGTCTGCCATCTTTCAAAGATCTGCATACACACAGTCCCGAGCGTTCTCCCTATGAACTTCATAAGGAGAATGCTCGGGACTGTGTGTTTCCATCGGCCGCGCTAGACTCCTCTATAGCGAGTTTAGCACGGCCGATGGAAATTTTCGGCCTTTCCCGAACGAGCGCACGGCCGACCCGATCGTTCGGCGTCCGCCGCGCTCGTTCGGGAAACGAGCGTACACACATAACGATAAAGCCCCGATACAGTCGGATCCGATGGTATCGGGGGTTTATCGTTACTGTGTGTACCCAGCTTTACTATTTGTACCTATATGTACCTA
Source organism: Hymenochirus boettgeri (assembly GCA_019447015.1). Taxonomy (NCBI): domain Eukaryota; kingdom Metazoa; phylum Chordata; class Amphibia; order Anura; family Pipidae; genus Hymenochirus; species Hymenochirus boettgeri. The sequence goes on along the minus strand of CM033473.1, from coordinate 232,373,533 downwards.
TTTACTATTGTTTCTTCTTTGTTTTTTGTATTGTTGGACTTGCATCCCATTGTTGAGGTGAAAAGCTTATTAACTTTAAATATACTAAAGTAAAAGCTATGCCTTACCTCCCATTCTTCAATCAATAACTCAAAATCCAAGTTAAGTATTGTTCGATCCTCCACTGCTGAACTCCAAATCCCTGACCGCTTCCTGGTTCTAATTCTCTTTGGCGCACATGCACGATAATGCATGCCATAGAGAAATAGAATACCTACATGCATTTATTTTTCAATAAAATCAATTGATTTCATATATTTCCTGCTGTTCTCAGAAGTAATAAGTTTGGAACAGAATTGAATATTAGAAAATCTAAATTTGAAAATTAGATGGAAAAATCCCCCCAAAATTTGAAAATTCTGAGTCAATTGGGTTTGAATCTGAATTTCTGAAGTATAATAGGTTCCGCAGAACCTATTAATAAAATAATAAAACTCTCCAGTTTCCTCCTTCTTCTTCTTCTCAGGATGCACCACTTCCTTAATCTGTTCCTAACGGTAATTTCTACTGATTGGCTGTGTAAGTGAAGAGCAAGACCATATTGGGCACCTTTAGGGGTCCTGCATAGAGGAAATAAATATTTTGAAATAATTTATTTATGCATTTCCACTGAACTTCCACATAAACATTTTAGAGAAATACTCCTTTAAGAAGAGGTACTGTGTTATGTGCTTAGTTTACTGTGAAGAGGAAGAATATGCATATTTCTATTGAGTTTTTGTAGTGCATATATTGCATTTCTTGTACAATGCAAAGGTTATTTTCAAGGTAATGTGTACACAAAATATATAAATTTATGAATTCTTAACCTGTAAATATGCCCAAAAGAGACTTTTCAGTGTAATTTCAAAAATATAATTTAGGTGAAATAGATGGCAGATGTTGGTCTACATTCTCCTAGGGACTGCCAAAATATGTACCATCACTGTAATTACAGACTGAGTTAGTTAACATTCCCAGACTGACATTTGGAAGGGAAATAGCTCTTTTTGCTGTGCCCATAAGTTGCTTTGCCTACACAGCCTTCATTTAGTGAAAAGGTTTCCTTCACAAAGAATTAGATTTCTTTTCCTTCCCTATTCTTTTCTCTTGTGTTATGGCCTTCTAAAGTTACCTGCTGTTTAGCCCTGCTGATCTCTTTTTAATCAGGTTCTTGGCAAGGGCTGCTGGACTCAGCATTCTCTGTTAATTTTGCAAGATTCAGGCTATTTGACTGCATTGTTCGAAACATAATTGCTTCATCCACGAGCTTCTCGTATAGAGCAAGAACAATGTACGGCATCCCTGCCTACAAGTGAAATAAAAATGGTGTAAAATGAATTAAAATGTATCCCACATTGAAAGCTGTAGCTCGTCCCTCCCTATTAAAAGTTTTAGATATTTAAAAATGTATTTACTGCTACACATGCCAACACATATTTTAAAAAATTATGAATAAGTTAAAAATTGCCCCCTAACCCCCCCCCCCCCCAACAGAAAGTAATAATAATTTAGCTATAAAGGTTTTTTATCATTCATGGAGAGAATGTCTTTTGTGAAATGGGAAGAAAGGTCAATAATTATTATTTTGTCAAATGTGAAGTTGTTAAAAGGTGCTGCAGAAACTGTAAGATTATGTAAGGCTTTTTAACAACAACCTTTAACCCATCTCTAAAGGTTACCTTTGCATGGTTTATACTGGATTAGCCACCTGTAGAAATAGGCTATTGATACTCGGTACACAACTGGGACAGTGCACAGAGAGTTGCAATTACTCAGCATTGCCCCATTATCCAGACAAAGTAGTTTTAGAGCAACTCACATTTCATTTCAATTTCAGTCTAAACTTTTGGGGTTGTTTAAGGCCTGGGTATTTGGAGGCATTAAAAATAATGTTTTAATCTGTTTATAAATGACTTAGAATGGGGCATTGAGAGCTGATGACACTAAACTATGCAGAGCTTTGGAAATTTCAAATGATGTGCAATTGCTGCAAGCAGACCTAGATAGATTATCAAAATGGGCAGCAGAATGACAGATGAGATTCAATGTTGATAAATGTAAGGTGATGCATTTGGGATTTAATAATCCCTGTGCCACCTACACCATAGATAACTCTGTGTTAAGTTCATCTGTAATGGAAAAAGATTTGGGGGTTCTGGTAGATAACAGACTTAGCTGTAGCAAACAATGTCAAGCAGCAACAGCTAGAGCTAGCAAGATATTGTCTTGTATAAAGAGGGGAATAGATTCAAAAGATAAAAACATTATTCTCCCTCTTTACAAGGCACTGGTAAGGCCTCATTTGAAATATACAGTGCAGTTTTGGAATGCCATATACAAAAGGGACATCTTGGAAATGGAAGGGAAACTAAAATTATTAATAAGGGGAATGGAGGGGCTTGGCTAAGTTAGGGCTGTTTTCATTCATATCAGAAAACTCAGGGACATCCTTTAAGATTAGAAGAAAAGAAGTTTCATCTTCAGGTTAGGAAAGATTTCTTTATAGTGAGAACGGTGAAACTATCTTCCAGCAGATGTGGTAATGGCAAGTTCACTGAATAGCTTTAAAAGTGGGCTAGATAAGTTTCTAAAACTAAAAAATATTGAGAATTACTGGTATTAATACATATACTGCAGTTCTGGTTGGTACGGGGATACTATATAATATTGAGAATTACTGGTATTAATACATATACTGTAGTTCTGGTTGGTACAGGGATACGATATAATATTGAGAATTACTGGTATTAATACATATACTGCAGTTCTGGTTGGTACAAGGATACTATATAATATTGAGAATTACTGGTATTAATACATATACTGCAGTTCTGGTTGATCCAGGGATACTTTCCGATTGTGATTTGGAGTCAGTAAGGAATTTTTTTCCAGATTTCTAGCTGTTTTTTTTTTTTGCCTTCCTCTGGATCAACTCTTAGGTAGGGTTAAAGAGGAGGGTATAAATGTTGGACTAGATGGAGTACTATCAGGGAGATACAATATCCCGCGCTAATGAGAAATTAAGCGCTAAAATCACGCTACCCTATGTACTAATGTGTTAACAAAGGTTTTGCACTGCCTGCACTATGTCGAAATATTTTTTTCTTTGCGCAGCGTAAAGCGTTGCAAGAAATTGTGCGCTGGTTTTTCACGACAAATGGTGTCTTTAAAATATGTGCAAAAGGTCGCAACTTACCGCTTGCGTTTTCACAATGTATTAATGGTCGCAAAGTGACTCCAATTGTATATGAACCCCATATGTAAAAATCTAAGGGAGTGGTAAGGATACCGTATACACCATTGTATTTTAATGGCCCCTCAGCCTCAATTGTTCTATGTATATGTAGATATGTAGCATTATGCAAATATATTGAGATTTATGTGTGTATAGGGGAAGTAAGAAATAAATATGTTTTGCAATGCATAACCGTATTCAAGTGTGTCCACAGCGAATAAAGGTAGTTTGAAAGAGATATACTTTTGCCTTTTTTATCCATGGGTATATAGTGTGTGCCTCTTTTATAGGAACTGGCCAATCCACATCCACTCTTTGGAAGTGGTTGGCAACACTTTTTGGTATACTTTATTTCCTAGAGGCACCCTCCTATTTGAAGTAATTTCTAGCCTTATGGGTGACATTAGGGAGGAGCACTACACCACATAGTACTATTACTATGTATGGGGTTCCCGCACTCCTCTTGTTCTTATGCTTCTTTCCATTTATCTGCTGGGCGCTGCTGATCCACCATGGCTAGTGGTATACATCATTGGATAATGAAAAAAACCATCAGCGCAAACCAGTCTTGATTCAAAAATGTTTAATTACACACGTAATGTTCGGTGCCTTCACAGCATCTTCATCAAATGACCCGAACTTCCAGCAAGATTTCTGATTCTGACTGATATTTAACCTACTGTATAGTGCTGTTGTTGTTGCTCTTTTAAAAAAAATCATACTATGCTAATTTGTAGAGATTCGAGCCGATTCGAGTCCGAGACGAACTATTTGAGTTTGAACGGACCCGGACTTCTCAAACTATCTCAGACCCAGACTTTCAATATTTTCCGGACTTTCGATAATTATGGAATGTTCGACCGTTCGTGGCTCGCGGATTTCGAGAATTATCGCAATTAAAAAAAATTATGCACACATGTCGAAAATCTACCAATGGCAGCTAATTTGAGTATTGCCAGCCCCCTGAGTATAAAAGGCAATGGGACCAGCGCCATTTTGTCAGTGTGTTGGAGTGTGTTTAGTGGAGACCTGACAGTGTAGGAGTTGGAGAGAGTTTTTTGCGCTTCTTGAGCTTTCTGTGTGTGGATTTCAGCGTGGTGGTTTAGCACTTGTTGTTAACCACCCCTGTATTCACACAGTCCTTAAAAGGACCCAACAGTCCTTTTAAGGACTAACCTTGTGAGACCCAAATGTCCCTTTAAGGACTAACCCCCCCCCCTATAAGTCCTTAGGGCAATTTTTGTGTTAGACCTAGGTCTATGTGTCCTGTTTTTTTGTTTTTTCTATATCTGTGTGTTAGCGTCTGTGTGTTTGTGTAATTGACAGTGCTGCCTTTAGCAGCAATCAGCAGCTTTTGCTGTCTGATTTGCTGATTGCTGTCAGTTGTGACTGTGTCATATTTGTGCTTTTAGTGTAAAAAAAAAAAAAAAAAGCTTTGTGTTTATTTGTTTCTTCTGTGTGTGTTACTGGTGTTTTGTCCTCTGTCTGTGGTCGATTTGTCGCTTGGTCTTTTGTGTTTGTGTATACTGTGGTGTGTGGTTTATTATATATATATATATATATATATATGTATATATAAATATATATACATTTTTTTTTTTGGGATAAAAAAAGTTAGGAGAGGGAAATGCCTGGCAGGGCAAGAGGGAGAGCCAGGAGCAGGGGTGCTTCTGCACGTGGAGGGAGAGGGAGAGGAAAGCCTACTGAAGGCTCTGGCCAGGAGTAGGGAAGACGGGTGTCTATACCCGATATGTTTAGGGGTAGCCATGCTAGGGCTATCCCTTCTAATCAAGGAAGGAGGGTAATAGAGTGGATTACCCAGCCTTCCTCATCCACCACCCTACAGGCACAGAGCAGCCGAGCTGCCACTGTAGATACCTGCTTCCTCACCTAAGGCTCCTACGGTGTGCATGGACCCTGATCCTCTTTATCAGGAGTTCATTGCCCACATGACCACTACCTTCGGGGATCTGGAGGAGGAGTCTCAGTATATGTTTTCACACACATGTGTGGGGCTAGTGTGCTTGAGGAGGAGCTGTGCACTGATGCACAATATTTCCTGACGTCCGAGGCAGAGGAAAGTGCTCAGTGCACAGGGGGCAGGAGGCACAGCAGTCTGTGAGCAGCCATAGAACTAATGTAGGGGATGAGGTCCCAGATGCTGCTGCTGCTATTAGTGACACAGCCTCCAGTATTGAGGAGGTGGAAGTGGACGATGAGGTCACCGATCGTTCATGGGTGCAACAACTAAGAAAGGGGGATAGTGTCTCTAAAGGGGTAGCCCTTAGAGTGCGAGTACAAGCCTGAACCCAGAGGCAGGACTGGGGTCAGGGGTAGGGGCAGAGGCGGTGCGTCTAGTGCACCTAGGTACAGCACCAATGGCACCTGGTGCCCACAACGGCAGGTGACCTCTGTTCCAGTGGGTGCAGGTGGCTTTGCTGTGTGGGAGTTCTTCTCATTGGCTCCCGGTGACAACACAGTTGCAGTGCGCAATCTGTGCCTGCAACGTGTTAGCCGTGGGAAGAATGCAGCAACTTGGTGGAAGTTAAGGAAGAGAGATAGCCTTTGGCCCCAGCACACGGTGTTAAGAGACCTCTTGACACTGCTGCTGGGTCGTCAGATAAAAGGCAGGTTTCTCTTCACCAGTTGTTGGAGCAGAGGCAGAAATTGTCCCTCTGTCACCCCCAAGCTCAGCGTCTCACAGCCAACTTAGCCAAACTCCTGGCGGTGCAGCTGCTACCATTCAGCCTGGTAGACAGTGCAGCATTCAGAGAGTTTGTGGCCATTGGCACAACACAGTGGCAGGTGCCTGGCTGTAGGTACTTTGCCTAGAAGGCAGTACTAGCCCTGCACGACCATCTGCAGGGTAATATATCTGTTCGCTGGACCACAGTGTGGGCAAGTGTGTCCACATTACTAAGAACGCGTGGTCCAGCAAGCACGGCCAGGGGCGGTATGTCTCATTTACAGCCCAGTGGGACATTCTACTAGCTGGCAGAGACGCGGCACGGGGCACAAGATGTGAAATGGTGGTACCACCACGTATTGGTGATACACCAGTCTCCACCCCCCCTTCTCATTTGGTGAGTCCTCTTCCCGAACAGCCCCGTGCCCCCCCAGAGCCTATGCTTCATGCCAGGTGAGATGTGCCATGTAGTGTTGCAGCTTCTGTGTCTCGGTAATAGGAGCTACACTGGGGCAAAGTTGCTGGCAGCACTGCAAAGGCAGGCTGAAAGGTGGCTGACCCCACACCACCTCTCAATAGGCAAGGTAGTGTGTGACAATGCCACCAACATCCTGTCTGCCCTTCACTTGGGCAGAGTCACACATGTTCCTTGCCTGGCACACGTTTTCAACCTAGTTGTCCAGCGGTTCCTCACCAAGTACCCTGGTCTGCGGGAGGTACTGAGGATGGCTAGGAGGGTGTCCAGTCACTTCAGGTGGTCATACACGGCCACAGCTCGTCTGGCCGAGTTCCAGCAGCAGAACGGTCTGCAGCAGAACTGCTTGGTTGTGACACCCCCACCAGCTGGAACTCTAGTCTTATGATGCTGCTGAGGCTGCTCCAGCAGAGTCGAACCATCATGGACTACTTGTATGAGTATGAGGCTAGATCAGGCTCTGGGGAGCTTGGATTTCTCCCACCCAGGCAGTAGCTGCTGATTTGGGATGCCTGCCGTGTGCTCACACCATTTGAGGAGGCCACCAGGATGGTAAGCTGTGATGATGCCACCAAAGCGGATACCATCCCATTGGTGTTCCTCCTTGAGCACACCCTGCAGGACACCCTGCAGGACACTAGCTGTCGAGCAGCAGCTACTGGAAGAGGAGGATTCAGACACCGTGGTGCTTTCTGAGCCCGGCATCACAGTGCAGAGCAGCCGTCAAATGAGGAGGGGGATTTAGGTGATCTGGACCAAGAGGAAATGGGGCATTCCTCTAGGGGGACATCTCAACCCTCCCAAGTACCACATGTCATCCGTGGTTGGGGAGTGGTTGAGCCTGACACTATTGTCCTCAGTGACAATAAGGACATGGGGGTTCTCTGCGTTCGGCACTTTGTGGCATGTGGGTATGCATATGCTGCAATGCCTGCGGAAGGACCCCAGAATTAAGGCCATCAAAGAGAAGGAGCACTACTGGGTGGCCACCCTTATAGATCCCCGCTATAAGGGTAAAGTGTCAGAGTTCAATACCGCATCTCAGAGAGAAAGCAGAATGCAGCAGGCGACACTGCTACGTTGCCTCTGTTCTACTTTCCCAGGTGCTGGCAGGCCTACAGCACCTGATGTTGGGAATGAGCAGGGCTTGCGTCCCCCTGTGCCTGAGAGGAGGAGCAGCAGTTCTGGAGGCGGCCTGGCGGCTAACTTCCAACTCTGAGGTATTGCCTAGAAATACCTCAGTTACCAGGTCACCGACTACATCGTATCCAGGGCCGATGTAGTCACCTCAGAGACTGAGGATCCACTGGACTACTGGGTGGTGAGGCTGGATATATGGCCTGAGTTGGCACAGTACGCCATCGAGGTCCTTTCATGCCCGGCATCCAGTGTCCTTTCGGAGAGGGCCTTCAGTGCGGCAGGGGGTGTTGTAATGGAGAGGAGGACCTGTCTCTCCACTGAGAATGTGGACCGCCTCATATTCATCAAGATGAATGAGGCATGGATCACATCTCAGTACAGCACCCCTATTGCTGATGCCTGTGACTTAAGGCCTCTTGCCCCTGGCCACCTGTACTGCTCCTTCTGCTTCATTTTCCACCTCAAGGCTGGCAAATAGCAAATATTTTCTATTGGTAGGGCCATTTATGGTCCTACCTTGCTCTACAGCATTCAAGCTGTAAAATTACAAATGCTCTACCACAACAGCTACTATGTGGCTAACTTTTCAACGTCTGGGTTGATCCTACTTGGCCCAATGCAAAAATCCATACTTGCTCTCCTCTCTCTCCACAAGGCACCTTTGTGGTGTCACCTACTCTGACCATGTCATGCAGCCGCAACAGCTACTCTGTGGCAAATTTTTCTACGTTTGGGTTGATCCTACTTGGCCCAACGCAAAAATCCATTCTTGCTCTCCTGCCTCTCTGTCTCCACGAGGCACTTTTGTGGTGTCACCTACTCTGACCATGTCATGCAACAGCTACTCTGTGGCAAATTTTTCTACGTTTGTGTTGATCCTACTTGGCCCATTGCAAAAATCCATACTTGCTCTCCTGTCTCTCTCCACAAGGCACCTTTGTGGTGTCACCTACTCTGACCATGTCATGCAACAGCTACTCTGTGGCAATTTTTTCTACGTTTGGGTTGATCCTACTTGGCCCATTGCAAAAATCCATACTTGCTCTCCTGTCTCTCTCTCCACGAGGAACCTTTGTGGTGTCACCTACTCTGATCATGTCTTACATACCAGCTCATGCAGGCCTTTTCATGAAGCGTAACCCCTTCCCAGCTTTCCCTTGCACGAAGCATACTTTGAGGGAGAGAAGCCAATGGGGTGTGCAGTCTGTCCAGTGGGGCCAAGCCTGCCTGGCTCCGCAATAATGTTGTTAAACTTCAGTTGGTCTACTGTTACTCAATGGTGCTGTTCCTACGTAACGTATCCCCTTCCCCACTTTCCCTTGCAGGAAGCATACTCTGAGGGAGAGAAGCCAATGGGGTATGGGGTCTGTCCAGTGGGGCCAAGCCTGCCTGGCTCCGCAATAATGTTGTCAAACTGCATTGGGTCTAATGTTGCACAATGGTGCTGTTCCTACGAAGTGTATCCCCTTGCACGAAGCATACTCTGAGGGAGAGAAGCCAATGTATATTGTATTATATATAAATATTGTAAATATTTTTCGTGTGTCCTTTGACTAACATCTACTAACATTAACAGTTACATTAAAATTTACTAACACTAACTAACATTAAGTAACATATTCACTTTGAGTCCTTTAGGAGAAAAGCACTAAAGGCCCCGCAATCATTTGTAGCGGTTTGCAACTAGGAAACCGAGGAGTATATGTGCAAGACGGGCCATTGAGGGGGGCAAGCGAGAGAGCGAGAGGGAGGAGTGAGCGGACCACGTGACCTGGCATCTGAAGTTGAAGACACCGCGCAGAGAGAGCGGCATTGAAAGGGCAACCGGAGGAACTCCTTCCTTCTAGCAGTACAACTCAAGGGGGCAGGTGGCCACCCAGAAACAGGTATGAGCGGCACACACTAACCGGAGCACCCACCAATATACACACGCATCCTAGTAGCCTCTGACATAGGCCAAGGATCGGGAGCAGTACATATAGAGAGACTGTCTGTATTTAACATGCACAAACCACTTTGATTTAATCCAAATAGGAAGTATTAAGACACTTTACCTATATTTACCTAGGAACATGTGCAATCAAGTTGGATGAAAGTGCAATACGGATGTTGTGCAATAGTATATATGTCAATCCAATAATGTTTTTATCTTCAATAAGGTTTTATAAGGTTTATGTCTTCCAGTAATAGAAGCTTGACGTATATGTTAGTAAATATCTTGGTGATTGGGAATAGTTTGCATGTTGTGTTAAAATAAAATTATATTGATAATAAAATTTTGCAGCTATCAATATGGGCATTATAATGATTACTGACTCCCTAATACAAAAAAAGGGGGTCAAAAATATATGATTGAAATACAACGTGTACAACGTGATACTTGCCTTGGACATTCCTCTAAAGGTCCTGGACGTAGTTACGCTGCTGTCGCTTCAAGTCTGACCACCTTTTTTCGAGTTGTGAGGTGGTCAACTGGATTTGAAACTGCATTAGCAGTTTCCTCTGCAAGTGGCGCATAATCCGCCTTTTGCGCTCCCTGATATTTGAGGTGCCAATTGGCATCCCGTCGTACCCCCACCTGGTAAGGTACTCCACTACCAAACGCTGCAATTCCATGCTGGGCATGTTGTCTGTGGGCTAACTAATAGTGGAATAACACACACCCACTTTTGAGGATTGTATATAGAAAGTCAATGGGAAGAGGTGATTATAATCTAATGAATTAAAAAAAATAGAATATGCAAGTAAAATGCATATATACTAATATGCGAGTAAATATCGAATAAACGAATATGCAAGTAAAATGTCTATATAACAATACGCGAGTAAATATCTAATATACGAGTAAAATGTCTATTATACCAATATGCGAGTAAATATCAATAAACGAATATGCCAGTGATATATATGAAGGTACATTCCATGAAGTCTCGTTTATGGGATAATTATCGAATGTTCGAATGCGGAACTCGAAAGTAGCGCGTGTGAGAGTAAAATCGATTTTTCGTCCTGGATATTCAAATGTGTTCCCCAGACCATTTCCCAGGTCCCACAGCTATTTACATTAAGTTACCATTGATATTTTAGTTGTATTTCATTCAAACTTTTCAAACTATTTGACTCCCGTTGACTTTAATGGGTCCATTTTCGAACTTTCTATATCATTCAAATGTTCGAAAATGGACCGAACTTTCGAAAGTTCACCCATCTCTACTAATTCGCTGCCAGCAGGAAGAGAGACTTAGGCACATAATCAAAAGGTATGTACTATGGTACCGTGTATGCCTTCTATTTATTCTTTGAGCTCTCCAGCCGAGACCACTTTTTGGAGATCTACTGTAAACTTCTTCTTCAATGATGAACCCAAAGAAGTATAGACAATTCCACTAAAGAAGAGGGGAAAGAAAACCAAAAAAAGAAGAAAAAAGGACTCTCAGATATCTGAAACACCATAAACCCTATGGGAAAGATTTACCCAAAGCCACTATCGGTAAGTCTCCCTTCCACGATTCAATATTGCATTAGCGAATGTGGGTAAATACCAAAAGGGATTTACCCGCAGTCTGATTTTTAAATCATGCGCTAAAAGTATTGTAAACACAATATTAAAGTAGGAGTACTAGATGCACGGGTGTCTTTTGCGTAACCGATAGCAAACCGGTTAGCATGTCTTTAACTCCATATTATTGCCCAGCGGCTCTGGGAAATGAGCCACTATCTGTTTGAATGGAATTGTATATAAAAATTTTAAAATAAAAATAAAGATATTTAAAAAAAAAAAAAAGTATGTATTGTACAGTAGTTTTGCCCCCTGTTTTTTTGGTCAACTCGTTAAAATATAACGGTCAAAACTACTGGTGATTAGAGATGGACAAAATGTAGTATAGTATAGTAGTATAGTATAGTATAGTATAGTATAGTATTTGAGGTTGAATAAAGACATACGTCCATCCAGTCCAACCCATCTAGCAATATCCTCATTTCCTGCCTAACTGTTGATCCAGAGGAAGGCAAAAAAAACCCACCAAATTTATGAAGGGGGAAAAAATTCCTTCCTGACTCCAAGTGGCAATCGGAAATTTCCCTGGATCAACTCTACTTTATGTATCAATACCAATAACTTGCAACATTTCTTGGTAAGATTTACGGATCTCAGGAACATACACAGTAATGCTGTAACTTACCACACTGAATGCTGTTGAGTGTTGACCAAGAACACAGTAATGCTGTAAAATTACCACAATGTAATGCTTTGCCAAGAAAAACACAGTAATGCTGTAACTTACCACACTGAATGCTGTTGACCAAGAACACAGTAATGCTGTAACTTACCACACTGAATGCTGTGACCAAGAACACAGTAATGCTGTAACTTACCACACTGAATGCTGCTGACCAGCACTTACATTTTTTGCACTTTATATTACTTGCAGTACACTTGTATGTAACATGTATATTAATGCAACTGTAAAGCGCCACGGAAGATGTTGGCGCTGTATAAATCCACAATAATAATAATAGAATAATAACAACATACTTTTGAGGGTTCGGAACACATATAAAATAACCTTGATTGTTTGATAACCCTCGAAAATACGATCGGAAAGTACTTTCGAGTTTCCGGTCGTAGTTTCGAGGGTTACCGAAAATAACCTTGTACATTCGGTAACCCTTGAAAATGCGATCCAAAGTCCTGAAATCTGAATGATCACCAAGTTTCAGACAGAATGTCAGATTTCAGAACCGAAGAGTTCCGTGTCGGATACGGATCCCATCTCTACTGGTGATATTTCGACTTAGAACTGTCAATATGAGTTTCAATTTGAATTCCATATCAAAACATAGGTCTGTTTGGAAAGCATGCCAGGGGAATTACCCCCAAGAGTTTGTGCATCATTAAAGGGACTGTCCACCCCTCTAATCAAAAAAGCATATATTGTAGATTACCCCCCACAACCTAGATTTCGTTTTATAAAAAACTTCTAATTCAGCTACCACACAGAGTTATTATACTCACAAGCTCCTCACTCCACCGCCGCTTCTGGGTTCCTCACTCAGTGTGGCTGCTCTGTTCTTTTTATGTTCTTGAGCAGCCGCAGTGGAGACTGCTCCGGGAATGGCAGGCAGTGATTGGCCGTGACGTCACAGTCACGGCCGACACTGACTGCCTTACCCGGAGCCGTGGCGGTGGAGCGAGGAGGAGCATGTAAGTATAATAGCTCTGTTTGTGAGCCGATTTCAACATTTTCTCTAAAATGAACTCTAGGTTTTGGGGGGTATTCTACTATATATGCTGGTGGACATTCCCTTTAATAATTAATTCTGTCAGCAGTGTGCCCCACCTGTAAATGCCTTCAGGTAAAGAATGGCTCTGTTGTGGGAGCGATGGGACAATGGCTTTGATAGTTACATAAGTAAAAATTAGTTATTTTAAATGTTAACCTTTTTTTAATTGAATATGTGTGAGGAAACATACCATTTGTAAGTTATAAGGAAGTTTTTTTTTTTTAATTAAACTGCTCTGTCAGAAATGTTGTATTATAATGGATAACACTATTTAAACAGGAATAAAATACCTTTCTTTTGCTTTATATATTTCCATTTTAATTTGAAATCCCATAACACCATGACTACCCACTGGGTTTCAAATGTGTGACTAGAGCAATTACTGAACAGATGCGAACTACAAAACAATGGGTGCTTATTTGTGCTTTTTAGAGCAGCGCTGGTTTCTGGTCAGCAAATGTGAGGAGAATGAGAATACAAACATTTTGAGTAAAGCAATTCTATAGTTATTGGTATTTATATTTTGTATACAAGAAATTGTTTCTACTATAGAAAAACAGCATTATACAAATCCAGTTCCACATTTTACAGTGTCATCATTTCTAACTTTTGCAAGCAATTCTAGAACTAACCATTCTGAAAAGTTTACCATAACTTAACTTGATTCAATCCAACATTTAGATCACGCACTATGTACAGATATGTACATTTGTAATGGAACAGTGCTACCTTGTAATTAAACCTGCTTTTTTTGCAAACAGCTCTAAAACAGCTTGTAATAAATAACCAAAAGAGAACTACAAGTTTAAAGGAGAACTAAAGTTCTATCCACTGCCTTTTGCTGCTGTTCCGTGCCTTTTCTGTGTAAAGGAGCCAGATCAGCCAGAAGGAGCCAGATCAGCATCCATGTCAGTGATTGGCTGTGACTGCAGAAGGCAGTCGAGGGAACGAGGGCTGGAAAGTCAAGTTAGGAGCTGATTTTTTCTGTTAACTCTGAAATTTTTGTTTGGGGGGGTGGACATACCCTTTAACATTTTAACTCATTTATATTCCTGCCTTACTGCTTCTTATGATTATTACATTGCCACCTCTTTCTTTATAAATCCCTTTTGATCTGATGGGTGAACTGTATGACCATGTGTATGATATGAAAATGAGTAGCCGATGAACCACTGCTGTCGACCATGGTATTGGTCAGTTGGGCTGGAAAATTCCCCACAATTATCATTGTTATTGTTTTTTGATGGACTGTGGGCCTAACAGGGGTTTCACTGCTATCCTGGTGGACCAGTTCAACCTCAAACAGCTTTTATATGAACAGGAATCAACCCAATCTGTAGTCAAGCAGTTGAAATAATGGAAAGGAAAGAACACCAAATAGTACAATCCCTATTATCTCCCCAATATGATAACGTTACTGAAAATAGAGACATTTCAAATGTAAATTGTAGATATTATAATAAAGACAAAAGGATAGTTAAACTATATAAAGTGTGTATAAAGTTTTTAAAAAACAGTTAAAATGAAAAGTACCTGGGACAGGGATGTAGGGTTGGTAATTCCTACCTCCCAATATTGTTTCTGTAATGAGCACCAGTCCAAAGAAACTCATTCTGCCAGTCTTCCACCTGGCTTCAGAAATACAGGACTAGTCCATAAATAACCATATTGGGAGGTAGGAATAATTAATCCTACCTCCCTGCCCCAGTATAGTTATCCTTTAAGGCAGGACTGCTGCTTTAAACTACCAAAAATGTATTATTTTCTCCTTTCTCCATACTATTGCACAGGGGGAAGAGGTCATGTCACCAGAAGCCTCTCCTACGGCATTGGTCTAGCCATAGAAGAAGTAAGAGAGAGCTGATCGACACACCTGCCCAAGATGGATGCTGAACTGCTTTTGCTGCCTTTTCCTACCCAAAATTTAATCAGTCTAGCTTTAAAACTATAATTCCTTAGACTTTTGGCTTTTTTAAAAGTGATTTCAGTGGTTTAAGGAAGTATATATATTGTAAGTAAAATATTTTTGTTGTAAAATTTTATTAACATCTTGGTAAAAAAGCACTTGACACAGTGTTGAAGCTCTTTGGTGTAAACTGCTCTCATTAAAGGGCATATTTACCAAAACAAATAATAAGTCCTGTTTTATTGTATAATTAAAAAGAAGGTTAATTTTGTAATAAAGGTGTGCTCACTTCAAAAAGTCCTAGCAGAGTATTGCTTGAGCTTTAAAAAGCTAGAGACAACCTTACTATTAACCAGTTTTAGTTGTTAATCCATAGAAAACCATAATAATTATTATTTTATTATTGTGGAGTTATATAGCGCCAACATTATCCATACCGCTTTACAATTAAAATAATACATTCACATCAGACCCTGCCCCAAAGAGCTTACATTCTAAGCAGAGTCATTTGAACCATACAACCTATCAGTATGTCTTTATGATTGCTGGGGAAAGCAGAGCGCCCGGAGGAAGCCTGTGCAAGCACGGGGAGGACATACAAAACATCTTCTTGCATATGTGTTCAAGGGTGGATTAGAACTGAGGAATTCAGCACTGTCAAAGCCGAACTGCCGGTTGAGAAAGGTGCTAAAGACATTAAAATAGAGAGGCACATGTCCAAAAAGACTAGGTTTCCTTTAAAAATGACTTTAAAGGCATGATTAATCCTTTAGAATTTTGCATTTTCTACACCCTTAAAAATCCTCTGTGCATGAGGTGTTATAATGAGGTGTTATGGATTATTAGAATTTACTATCATAACATATGAACAAGCATGATCCTAAATCAAAGAGAACATTACATTTTACATATTGTTTCTTTTTCTGATTTTTAAACATTTGCAGTGATATTTCTGTATTGCTTTTCAGTGTAAACATTGGGTGTTTGTAGCGTCTGTTGCTGGAATGCTGAGACCAATAACAGAAATGTGGTTAATTTGTATACAATTCTTATCTTAAAAACAAATACAGCCATCAGACAGGACTCAGAAGCAATAGAAATGTACTATTGACTGCAAACTAAAAGGTTCTTAATTATATCGCTTGGACATAATTTCATTAAATGTAAACCGACCTCTAGAAGCAGATTTATTTTGAGTACTAATGAAAAGGTTGTGGAATTTCAAGGCTAATGTGCCATTAGCTATTCAGTCAGAAGCTTAGTATCAGGCACTTCCTTCTTGGTGTACTTAGCTTTGGGGAGACCGTCTTAATGTATATGGTCTTTGACATATTTTATCATTGTTGGCTAACTGAAGTTAAGAGCAGTTTTCAATCTCAGCAGTACACAGAGTTACAAGACATTGATATTCATGTTGAGTGAAAGTGGATATTTTTCTCGGTAGAACTGAAGTTGTGCACTATCCTGAACCTTGTAGCTATTGTTTAAGCAATACATACAGCATAGGATATGAATTAACTAACCTCCCCAAAGATCAGCATATCCCTGTGCTCTATCTGTATCTATATCTGATCTACTGGCTGAACAAACAGCCCAAGTGCTTGACCACACGTGGAAAGACAAATTGCTTTAATCCATTTATTGATGGACGGACCCTTATGTGAATGTATAGAAGGACAGTTTGTAAGCAGTGACTGCTGAGACTGAGAGGGTCCATACCTGCCATAATAATGTGTATAGCATCATTGCACTGGTTAAACTAACATTTACAGATTTCAACTTTTGCAATGATTGCATGATTTTATCCAGTGCTTGAATGAATCTTTAATTGAATTTTAAAGGGATGCTCTCACTTCATAAATCTTCTATTTACATATACTTCGTAAGCACTGTAAATAGCTGCTGTTTTTTTTTTAGTTTGTTTAAAAGGAAATTGCCATTTCCCAATGATAGTGTCTCGTGTGGGCTATGGACTGTGTACTTTCCAGTACTGAGTATTGACATTTAGAAGCCATCACTCTCAATTGTTTTGTCAGATTATTGCAGATTTCCCTATAAAGGACTGTGCCATAATTGTTAAAGAACTGTCAATTACCAGTATCAAATAGAATCTATAATCCATTTACGACAGAATGTTTATTCATGCAAATGCATTGAAGGACAGAAGTTTTTTCAATAAAGAAGGCACATTCCTATGACCGAGTGCATTTAACTTTTAATTTACTAGTTTAACTACTGTTGGACTAGGGGGCTCACCAGAAACTATAAAACTGTGGGGTCACCAGGAAGAATTAAGAGGCCCACTTGAAGGGTATGTCCAAACCAAAATTTCAGGGTTAACAGAAAAACAGATAATCTAGACCTCACAATGTTTAAAGTTTTCAAATCGTACTAAATGTACTTACCAGCCCTTGTTCTATCCACTGCCTTTTGCTGCTGTTCCGTGGCTTTTCTGTGTAAAGGAGCCAGATCAGCATCCATGTCAGTGATTGGCTGTGACTGCAGAAGGCATTCGAGGGAACGAGGGCTGGTAAGTAAAGTTAGGAGCTGATTTTTTCTGTTAACTAATTTTTGTTTGGGGGGGTGGACATACCCTTTAACATTTTAACTCATTTATATTCCTGCCTTACTGCTTCTTATGATTATTACATTGGCAACTCTTTCTTTACAAATCCCTTTTGATCCGATGGGTGAACTGTTTGACCATCTGTATGATATGAAAATGAATAGCCGATGAACCACTGCTGTCGACCATGGTATTGGTCAGTTGAGCTGGAAAATTCCCCACAATTATAATTGTTATTGTTTTTTGATGGACTGTGGGACTAACAGGGGTTTCACTGCTATCCTGGTGGACCAGTTTAACCTCAAACAGCTTTTATATGAACAGGAATCAACCCAATCTGTAGGCAAGCAGTTGAAATAATGGAAAGGAAAGAACACCAAATAGTACAATCCCTATTATCTCCCCAATATGATAACGTTACTGAAAATAGAGACATTTCAAATGTAAATTGTAGATATTATAATAAAGACAAAAGGATAGTTAAACTATATATTGTTATATGAACAATCTTAGTATAAATGTGAAGCTTTGAAAAAAAAAAAGTAATAAAGGGATGAAATATCCATTAATTGTACACATTAAAGATAAAAGCTGATTACTGTAATTAAGAGTTAGGTAATACGATTCTGTGTTCTTCTTTGACTTAATATTTTTAATTGTTCTAAAAGTTTTTCTCATATTCCGCCTTTAATTACCAGCTCTGTGATGAATATTAAATTATTACTAAGTTTAATACAAGATATAATTATGGATATTTATGATCCCCGTGCAGGGAATAACTAGTTTTTAATATATTTTATCAGCATTAACTTTTCAACAAAACATCTACTACAGGTGATGGCTCCCTAGGGGAG
Organism: Hymenochirus boettgeri; assembly: GCA_019447015.1. Lineage (NCBI taxonomy): Eukaryota > Metazoa > Chordata > Amphibia > Anura > Pipidae > Hymenochirus > Hymenochirus boettgeri. The sequence goes on along the minus strand of CM033473.1, from coordinate 232,355,364 downwards.
AGATCTGAAGTGTCTCTTTATAATAAATAAAACTCTTTTTTTTTTTTGCGCAGTTTCTTGAAATGGGAAGGACTACAAATTCCCATAAATAATGTTTTAAAAAAGCCATAAATAATGATAAAAATAATATATAGCACCTTTTTTAGTAATTTCTAAGATATTCCTTTGGGAAACAAAAATAATATCAAGGTCCCCTATACATCTCCAAAAATCAAGCAGGTACTGATTAGATCTAGATAACTAGATTGTAAGCTCTACGGGGCAGGGACCTCATTACCTCTTGTGGCAAAGCCCTAGCGCTTCTATTTATATAATTCATATATTTATGTACTGAACTACCTATGTATTTATCCCCCTAGTTTGACTTTATTGTATTTTAATACTGTACAGCGCTGCGTCCCCAAGTGGCACTATATAAATAAACATATACATACATATATACTGCATGCCTTCAACCCATTGCAAAGTACTTAGCACTAGAGATGGCAAATTAACTGAAATCCGTTCTGCTTGCAGATTTGCAGATTTTTGTGACTTTGCATGGTTGAATTTTTGGTTTTATGAATTTAAAAGACAAGTGACTTAGGGCTATACATTATGAAGAACTATGTTTTAAACTGAACTCATATTGCACACAAGCACTCACACTACCAATGCGATTTATTATTTGTAGGACCAGCTTTTAAATATTCTAAAATTTTATTAAGAAAAGTAATGGCAAATGTAATTGTTATGTATAGATTTGTATTTAGAACGAAGCAAGATGGTGCACTCCAAGGGTCCTTTCAAGAGACTTGATAAAGGCTCTAGGACACGAGCTGAAACGTTGATGAACACTATAAGAATAAAAGTTTTGGAAAAGACCCTTTTGAGTGCACCATCTTGCATCTTTCTATTAACCATTGTAATTGGATTGCACCTGGGCAAATATACTCTCTACTGTGAGTGCCTACATTAAACTATCTATAGACTTGAATTTATTCTTGGTTTAAATATGTGTACTGAAATAACTGTAAGATTTCTAACAAAAGTAAAGCTAGGTACACACAGTCCAGATTTCTGAAAGATGACAGACAGGATCTGCAAGATCCTGTCTGCCATCTTTCAAAGATCTGCATACACACAGTCCCGAGCGTTCTCCCTATAGGGACTGTGTGTTTCCATCGGCTGCGCTAGACTCCTCTATAGGGAGTCTAGCGTGGCCGATGGAAATTTTCGGCCTTTCCCGAACGAGCCTTTTCCCGATCGTTTGGCAGCCGCGCACTCATTCGGGAAACGGATCCGACGGTATCGGGGCTTTATTGTTACTGTTTGTACCCAGCTTTAGACCTGGATTATAATCTCTCCAGGGCAGGGACCTCTAAAGGTAAATGAATCCTTTAATTTATTGATTGAAGCCCAGGAGGTTAAGGAGCTATGCTTTAAATGGAGTAATCTATAAGCAATATAGTACAGGTAACACTGGTTCCTCCTATGGGTAAGGGCCACCCCACAGCTAGTGACTGGGTAATACAGGGAAAGAGTGGTCAGTCTAGCACTCTTTTTGTTTCCTATGGTCCAGATGGTCGCTATAGAAATGAGCTTTCTAGTCTTTAAATGGTATCACCAGTCCTTCCTTGTGAAACACTGTGTATTCTCCGTTTTTTCAATATATAAAATGATATTAATCAGGATGCATCACTCACCCTTACTGTGAGGGGGTCTGGGTGCTGGATTGTCCCGGACCCATCGCTTGGTTCCGTTACTCCATGCAGTCCATACAGTCATCGGCTCTCCGCACTCCATGCCCCATAATCAGAGTCGGGATTAAACGTTAAAACTGAATACTTTATTTTATTACAGCATTTAAAAATACAGACACTACAAATGCCTGACGCGTTTCGGGTACAGCTGTACCTTTAATCATAGGCTACCTACGATTAAGGCTACCTATCGTAGGTAGCCTATGATTAAGGGTACAGCTGTGATTTCGAGTGAACTGTTCCTTTAAGCATCTCCATTGTACTGTATCTGCATTCCTATTTATTTTTTCAATTATTTTCTTCCCTGTATTATATTTATTATATTATTGAACAACACTGTTTCTCCAATTGGCACTATAAACATCATAGGTTCAGAGTCTGTAGTGCTATTGAAATTGGAGTTTAGCAATTTGCAGCCCTCCAGCTGTTATTGGTGTAGAATGGCCTCATTATACTGAAGTCGGCCTCCCTTCATCTCTGCTGTCTGGTTCTAATAATTATCTGTCCCTTCAGAACAGGAAAGGTGGCCTAGATGAAGTCAGTTTCAACCTTGAATCCTAGTACCTCATCTGGCCTCTAAAAACAGAGATCTGTTTCTTGTTATCTCTATTCTGCAATTTACAAAGGAAACTTGTTATGCATACAGATGCGGAGTCCCTAAATCCACAGTAAACAGAGATGTTTGCTTTGCTTTGAAGGGAATAGGTAAAATCAGAAACCAAATATGTGAACATGTAGAAATGTAAACACACTGTAACAAATTGCACATTTGTTTGAAAACTCATCCCTGGTCACTTACCCTTGAAAAACAAATGCCCTTTTTATCTACATTACTAGTCAACATTTCTATCCTACACAATCTGTTGACAAGTGCTTAGCTTGAACTGCTAAATATGTCAAGCATATTTATTTGTTTTATGAAGAAAATGTGTGCACAACTTGTTCAAAATGTAGGTAAACCATGGGGCATATTTATAAAAAGGCAAAATGACTTTGTGGAGGAATTTACATTATGTAAAAAGCGATTATAAGTGGTGCCATTTTGCCCTTTCAAATCTTCTCTTTTTTTGTACTGCACCCTTAATATTTTGCTTTTCTTTGCACTTTGTAACATAAGTTATGCTGAATTTTCACGTTGGGCATTATTTTCCACAGCAAAATTTTTGCCTCCTGAGAGGTATAAAAACTATTATAACCTAATGATGAGCTTTGTAGTTAAGCCCTTGGTGTCAACAGTTAGGGATATTTATGTTCTGCATCTAATTTTTGTGGCATTCAGCACATTGAAATTTTTGGTTTTAAGTATTCTCCCTCTTTATAGGCACATGCAGGGAGATTCAATAAAAGTTCTTATCGTTTAAAATGGTGCTAATTTTGCCCCAACCAATCAGATCTTATTTAACATTTGTAAGCTTACATCTGATTGGTTGGGGCAAAATTAGCACCATTTTAAATAAGAACTTTTATTAAATAACCCTGAATGTATCTAAAAATCAAAATTTCACGCTACATTGATTGCTGCAGATTAATTGTAGAGGCTCTCTAAATCATTTAAAATACATATATACACAATATACACAGCTCCTTGCATTTTTATTACTCCTGCACAGAGACATAATTTATCTTTCTCCCTAAATTTAAATAGACACATGAGATTGCGGTGGCCAACAAGCGACGCACGATGTTTATGCATAGCTGTTTCTGTCAATAATCGTGCTGTGTATGCGCACTTTGTTGTCCGAAATGGCCATTAGGTTGGGGTTAATTTCCCCGATCTGCGCAGGAAGATCATCAACAAGCCCAGAGCGAATGGCCCATGTGGCTGAAAAAGTGCCCATAAGTGGCATGATTATCGGGCGAAACGCCCGTGCATACACATCGTGCATCACAGGTCAGCCCCCCCGATCAATGTGTGTATGAGGCTTTAGCTGCACCTCTTCAGCTACTGATAACATCTTATGGTCATCAGGGCCGTCTCTAGACTTTTTGGCATCTGAAAAAAAAAATCCAAATGCTGCCCCCTCACCGTGTCGCCGGAAGTGGTATGGTTTTATAATTAAAAGTTGGTGATGCTTTGTCCGGAAGTGGGGTGTGTCTTGTCCAGAAGCTTTATACACATGACTATTAAATAATGTCCACAATGACTGGTAAATAATGCCCTCAGTGACTGGTATTAGATGCCCACAGTGACTGATAAATGATGGCCAACATTCACTTTTGATCTTCAGGGCTAACAAACATTGATTTTGATCAAATGAATTGCAAGTCAGAAGGGAGGGTGAGGAGTTCTAGCTGCATTCTGTTATGCAATGTAACTCATGGCTTCCCCTGTCATTTAAAGTGACAGTACCTCTCGAAAATATGTGATTTTTACAAATGGCATTTTTGAGGCCCCCTGGCATCTGGGCCACAGGCACATGATTCCAGATTTTTTTTTTCTGGCATGAAAACTGCTGCCTCCCTACAGGGTGCTTTTCTGCAATGTGCTTCACCCTGCCTCATTAAGGAGGAGGCCCTGATGGTCATCTTGATCTCAATTTTGCATTAAACTACCAGCAGGGGGGCCATGGCAAACAGGGAGAGAGGCAATATTAATGATTATATTGGTTTAAAGTCATGTTTATATGTGCTATTAAAGGGCATGTCCACCCTTAAATCACATTTTTAATATTGTCTTCCCCCTGGTCCCCAAGCCCCAACCGCATAGTTTTTATTTTAAGAAAGCCCCCCAAACTCTTACTTACCTCCCCTCTTTCCTCCGCCGCGCTCCCGGCCCTCTGCTTGCGAGAAATGCAAGCAGAGGGGGGGACTGGCAGCCGCGTCTGTGATTGGCTGAGCGGCAGCCAATCACGGACGCGGCTGCCGGCAGCTCACTTCAGCGGAGGAAAGAGGAGAGGTAAGTAAGAGTTTGGGGAGCTTTCTTAAAATAAAAATTATGCGGTTGGGGCTGGGGGACCAGTGGGATTACTATACTAAAGGGGTTAAACGCTAGGGGGAGGTAATCGGGAGAGGGAGGGAGAGGAAGGGGGAGGGAGGGGGAGAAGGGCTGCAGTACGCATGCCAAACTTCTCCCGGAGGCCAGGGAGGAAGCAGAGTCCTATATGGACTCTGCTATCCTCCTGGTGGGCAGTTTTTGGGACTTAGGGGGGGGGACTACAGGAGAACCCTATGGAGCTGGGATGTTAGGTAAGGATTAAACTACACTACACAATGGGGCCAGTAGTTGGGGGATTATAATTTTGGGGGTGGACATGCCCTTTAAGGTGTAAATCAAGTCCCCCACCTGATTTATTATTACTATTTAAACCTTTAGTGCTATATCTGCAATATCAAAATGAATTCTTAAAATGATGTCAGCATTAAAAAAGGTTTTAAGAGAAGGAGCTAAAGAATTAAATGCACCATTCCTAATATTGTATTTTCCAATGTTGCTCTTTTACTGCAGATGTTAATAATTGCCACACAATTACAGCAATAATAACATACAGACTTGGTAACTAGAAGACAACATGACTTGCAGCTGTAGCAGCTTATGACTACCAGATCTTCAGAAGAGGGGGAACAATTATCATGTCTGAAAAGATAGCAAATCGATTATATCTGGATTCAAAACAGACTTTTTTTAATCAGAACAACCAAGACACATTAAGAAACAAACCATTTACAAATATTGCAGATATTTTGATATCCAGGATCCTCATCCTTCCTTATCCATTGTTTCTAGTGATGGGTGAATTCCCCTATTTTTGTTTCATTGCACATTTTTTTGTAACATTCACAAACACAAAATTAACATGGGGGGACATCCTGGGGGATCAGGTAGCTTGGAAAAAGCTTTAAAAGAGATGGTAACATTCAAGTTAGCTTGCATAAACGGAATCCTTGTGAAATTAGGGGTTTCTTCTGAAATGTGTATTTCCTGTAAGCCATCTGATTGGTGGTACACCCTGAAACACAAGTTGGATGGCTCACAGGTATTCACAGGCAGCCCCCACACCAGGAGAAGCCCCATAGTCACAACAATTCCTTTTCTTTAGAAAGGAATTCCAATCCTCAGATGAGGGTTACCTGTGGCAAAATTAGCAGATTTTCATCTAGTTGCATGGCCAGCATACAAGCAAAATTTACAGTGACTCTTAGTCACTGTAAACAGTGACACATCAGAGTAAGAACATGGTTTTCAAATACATTTTTAGACCAACACTACATTTTTAGACCAACAATACTGACCACACTCCTCAAAAAAATGTGATCAGGCATGACGTAAAATTCTCGAACCCATGAACCAAAACTTCTCTACTGTAGTTTTCCAGCTGAAATCTACACAACATCGACAGCACAAGTGGAGGACTTTCCATAGGTTCTCGCAATTGGATTTTCAATGACTTTGGCCAATTGAAAACCTGATTGAAAAAAACATTGGACCGTGTATGGCAACAATAAGTGTTATGTAGAAGTATGCGTTTGTTTTAAAAGGAAATTGCAGTTCTGGACAAAATCTCCTTCTGGTTTATACTGCATGGACAGAAGCCCAGCTTAGCAGGTGAGAAAAGAATCACTTACACTTGTAGGCTTTTCCTGCAAATGAATATATTTTATAATGCTCCCCCCTTTGAGTTCAGAAAATTGAATATAATCAATGTTGTCAAAGAATAATTTTTGGCTTGGGCCTTTGTTTAGTTTACTGATTGGATTCCCACAGACCCGAGCAATACAGAGCCTACTATTACACACATGTGACTACCAATCAAGCGCCATGGTATAAAAGAAGGAGATGCAGGTGCCATTTTATTCAGCACAGCACAAATAGTTTGGCTCATGGGTATAATGTGTTTGTGAGAGAAAACAGAGCACTTTGATGTTATGAATGATATTGATTAGATCATTATGTTTATTATTTACCGATTACACTTCCTTTTATTTGCAGTCAATGACTCAACAAGAGCTTTCAGTACCGTCTTATCCCATCCTCTACATAGATACCCCATGTTAATGTGATACTGATCGGGCTCTGCCAATCAGCAATTTTAACTGCATGTGGTTCTAATATTGACTACAAGGTTCCTTGAGATTTTGCATTGATGTGATTGTTAGTCGTCACTTTGATGCCTATGAAATCCATATGTCTTTCATTAGCTGTGCTGTAGCATGACTGTATCCTTAGTGAATGTTCTCAAAAAAAAAGTACAAATACACATAGATTATAGGGACAGTAGACGACCCTACATTGTGCCAAAGGTTACATGTGGAACAGATAAAAAACTAATGGAGAATGAAACATGGAATAAAATTAGGGTATTTAAGCAAAACGAAAGCCACCCTAGAATGCATTGATCCCAGTGTGTGTAAATGTCCTTTTTAAAGGGATTTTTCTGTGGTATTTAAATTTGAGGCCCAAAGGCCATGTTGCTTAGACTCATAAGTACAAAGTTGTTGAAGTATTAAAATATTCCCAGCCAAGTCCCGTATCACTAAAATAATGCACTTGTGTAGGACATAAGATGATTATCAACTTTGTACTCGGCCCAATTAGTGCTAGAGGTGCTGAAAACAAATATATTTAGACTCTTGTATTTTCACTTGTATTTCTATTCGTGCCTTCATTGAGTCGTCTTCCAGTCTGCCTTGCTATGATACCAGCATTTTAAATGATAGTTTCACTCAAATATAGAACCTACCCTTTTTCTCATGTATTGAAGGAAGGGAAGAAAATGTCTTACCTCCCATATTTCTATGAGTGTAACAGGAGCCAGGAATGCAGTGTGACAATTTACACTTGAGTCCCTTGACAGTTCACGACTGCTTCAGACAAGGGACGCCTCTCCCATGAGGCAGAGTAAGCCTTTTGGCTCAGGCGGCACTCCTGCCGCTCAGAGGAATGCTGGCACAGCAAAAATTAAAAATGCAATTGCGCACACCGGAGAGAAAGTTCCTGCTGCCGGACAGTGTGCCTCTCAGTTCCCCACCTCATCTTGCCCCTGCCTGCTTTCTATCAAAGGAAGTAATCCGGCAAACTTGTAAATGCCAGTCACAGTGGGCAAACCTGTATGTGCCTGTCACCGTGGGCAAACCTGTATGTGCCTGTCACCGTGGGCAAATGTGCATGTGCCAATCACAATGGGCAATCTTGTATGTGCCAGTCACAGTGTGCAAACTTGTATGTGCCAGTCAGAGTGGGCAAACTTGTGTGTGCCAGTCACAGTGTGAAAACTTGTATGTACCAGTCACAGTGGAAAAACCTGTATGTGCCAGTCACAGTGTGAAAACTAGTATGTACAAACCACAGTGGGCAAACTTATATGTACCAGTCACAGTGGGAAAATTTGCATGCACCAGTCACATGGTGGGCAGACTTGCATGTACCAGTCACACAATGGAAAGACTTGCATGTACCAATGACATCGCGTGCAAACATGCATTTACCAGTTACAATTGGGAAACTTGTATATGCCAGTCACTGTGGGCAAACTTGTATGTGCCAGTCACAGTGGGCAACATTGTATGTGGCAGTCACAGTGGGCAAACTTTCATGTACCTGTCACAGTGGGCAAACTTTCATGTACCAGTCACAGAGGGAAAACTTGCATGTACCAGTCACACGGTAGGCAGACTTGTGTTTACCAGTCACACACTGGGCAGACTTGCATGTACCAATTACACTTAAAGGAAATCTTCTGTGTAGCAGTCACACTGGTGGACTAACCTAACAGTGTCTTCTGAACTGGAGGGTTGACCTAACAGTGGCTGGTGTACAAGAGGGCTGATCTAACATTGGCTAATATCAGTGTCTGCTGAACAAGAGGGCTGAAATACCATTGTCTGATGAACTGGAGGGCTAACCTACCAGTGTCTGCTGAACTAGAGGCCTGACCTGATGGTGTCTGGGGAACTGGAGGGCTAGCCTAACAGTGTCTAGTGAACTGGAGGGCTGACCTAACAGTGGCTGCTGAACTGGAGTCACAACTTAACAGTGGCTGCTGAAATGGAGGGCTGACCTAACAGTGGCTGCTGAACTGGAGGGCTGACCTAACCGTGGCTGCTGAACTGAAGGGCTGGTCTAACAATGGCTTCTGACCTAACAGTGTCTCAAACCGGAGGGCTGATCAGAGAGTATCTTCTGAACTGGAGGGCTGACCAGACAGTGTCTGCTGAACTGGAGAGATGACTTAACCATGTCTGCTAAAATAGAGGGTTGAATTAACAGTGGCTGGTGAACTGGAGGACAAAACTAACAGTGTCTGCTGAACTGGAGGGCTGGAGGGTTCAGCAGCCAGGAATCCACATCACCAGACACTGTTAATCCACCATGTCTACCTCCATAGGCCAAGTCTGCTTACACAGGCCAAGCACCCTATTTTTTGGCAGCAAAGTTGGCTTGAAAAATTTGGCTCAGGTGCCAAAAGATCTAGAAGCCCTCCTAACAAGTTCCGGTTTATACTATACATTAGCGTGCATATGCAGGAGTATATGAAGGAGCGCGTTCATGGGTAAGTTGTCACACTGCATTCTCAACTCCTGTTACAATAATTGAAGAATTGAAAGTTAGACATAGCTCCTTTTGCTAGCTTTCTTCAATTAATGAGCAAAAGTTTAGGTTCACTTTTTGAGTGAACCTATCCTTTAAATACCAGCTAAAAACCACAACAATAATAAATAAGTTAAAGGGGAACTGTGGTCTCTATAATAGTGGCCTTTATTAAAATGACTCCAGGATCATATTTCTAGCTTCGGTCCATCTAAAGTTATAGCAGTATAAAGGGTGTTTTTTTTTTCTCCTAGTACTGTGATCTGTGACATGCCCACTGTTGGGACAGAGCATAATCAGCTGCATCCTAAGCCCCACCCCCAAATGTCTAAATCATTTTTAAAGCTAGTTACAAGCCTGAAAATAAAAGCTTTTTCTTTCCCTAAGGTGTCTATAGGCAGAGAAAAGAATAGACAACGGTTGCATGTCTGTAAACAGCTTCAGAAAAGATTGATTTTTGTGGGTGGGTAAGCTTACACAGACATCATGTAACTGTCACAGACTCAGATAGGCAGGACAGATTAGGAACTGTAACTTTTTAAGCCAATAATTTAAGATCCTGAGAAGCTTGAGACACCATCCTAGATATGAAAGAGCTCTGTTTCATTAGATAATAATAAAATGAAATGATGTATTACCAATTAAGACAAACCCAAGCTCAAATAGTCCTTGTTGAGTGAATTTGTCTCCAAGGGGCTTGGTTTGCATTAGACACGCAGCTTTTTAATGCTCTTCTAGTATAATAAAGAGGCTTAACAGAAGAAAATGGGACTGGCAGCTTCACGGTAATCTTAATGCAATATTCCACTGCAAAGCCTGTTACAGCTCACACAGAGAATGCATTGAGCACGTTGTGGCTTAATGCACATTGATGAGAAAGGAACTCAGGGAACGTTAACACAGCATGCTGCAGTTCCCTGCTTTACAGCCCATTAATGCGCAACAAAGATCTGCTGGGACCAGTACATTGTATTTACAATTCTGGTTGGAGAGGACCTATAGACAATCATGAGTGAATCAGCAATCTTTTTCTACTATAATGAACAATAATGATTGGAGCTAAATGTGAATAGATGATATAAAATGATCTATAGGGTTTGTTACCTGGCCGGTATTTCACTGACCCAAACTGTTTATGTGGCCTTTTGTTATGTGGTTGTGTCCATTTGTATCTGCCTTTTTGTGCTTTTGCACTTGTGTTCACCATAGGATTATGGGATAGAATAAAATGTCATGTCCTGTCATAGGCTTGTATTAAGTGAGATTCTGACAGAAATGGACAAAAAATGGAGGTGCATTAGAAAAGTGCCAGGTATCGCAACTCACACAGTGGGGCCTGCTTTCCAATGATTTACATTCTAAATAAAATGCCATTGCAGAATGGAAAGTAAAATACAGCAACATTGCAGCAGTTGGGCCTAGACCTAAGACTGTAAAAACAATGTAAAATACACTGGATTGGCTTTTATTAATTGAATAGGGTATTATGTATGAATGAACCCACGGGGGCCAAGGATTGGGAGTAAAGCTTTATTCAGACGTCCGATTTTGGCCACGACCCCCGACCGATACCTGTGGCGAACGCCCATTTCGGACGATAATCGTGCGTGTGTATGCAGTCGTCCGTTAATCTGTCATGGTGGATTACGCTATTACAACACAAGTTCGCCGTGTGTGTGAATTCCCTAGGGGCTCGCAGGCTGTGGCCTAAATCATACCTCTGTAGGAAGCTTAAGATTTGCCTCGGAACTGAAATTTTGGTAGAGTTTTTGGTAGAATAGCTTGATAGGGAGTTCCAATACATAACCAGGTTTGGGTCAAAAATCCAGCATATTTGTATTGAGCATCATCCCTAAGATCTACCCACGACTAGTTAGATTGATAGGTAGAATGGATGGATTGCTGACAGATAAATGCTGTAAATAGATAAATATATAGATTCTACACAATATATATTGTACATATAAAAATTCAGTGCTCACTACAAGATGTCCGTAGCAGAAGATTTGTGCAGGTGCTTTGCCTGCTAGAGAAGAACCTGATCTTTTAATTTGTGTTCTGTGATGGTGAATTAAATGGAGATGAGTTTTTGCTGAACCTGTATAATTCCATCTGTATCTAATTTAAGTGTCAGGAATAAAAATGCAATTTCACCCTTGTTTATAACAGCTTGTTTTCAATGATTTAATACATTTATTTACAAACACACTGGTTTGCTTTTCTTTTTTTATTTGCTTAACTCTGACAATATAATTATAGTCTTTACCCTAGCAATACTCTATATTATGAAAAGAGGACACGACACAACTGTGCAACCAATCCAGGTAAATACATAAAATGTATTTAAAACTCACAGCATTTTCATATGACTTTCTTGGTTTATGGGGTTTAACTAGACCCCCCCACCCCCCCCCCAAAAAAACAACCCTATATAGTTGGGCCCCTGTCCGTCTCATCTTTAGCAGATTTCATTTGCTGGGCAAAGAGTAAAATATTGGCGTCCCCTTGCAGTAAGCATGTAATATAATGCCGAAGGAAACAGAAAAAAACATTAAAAGACCAACTATTTGGCTGACAATCTTACATGTGCAACAGTTTCCGTAGGCATTGCTTGTTATCTATTCTTCTGGATCAATTAGAGATGGCCGAAACTGTCAAGTTTCGTTCCGTTTTCGGATTTACGGATCACGGAAAAATTTCCGAAGTTCCAAAAATTCGAAAATGGAACATACTTCTGAGCCCATTTTCGATAATTATCAAACATTTTCAAAAAATGTCTATTTTCAAAAAAAGCCTTGAATGTTTGATAATCCTCGAATGTCCGATAATTTTAGAAAATAGGCACCGAAGTCCCGAAATCCGAATGATCCATCCAGTTTCGGACGGAACATTCGGATTTCGAAACCAAGGGGTTCCGTGTCAGATCCGGATCTTCTATTAACAACACTGACATGAGTCACCACACAGGTATGACCAAAGGGCCTGGCAAGGAGACATCTTATTCACAGAGCTTAAAGCCTAAGCTCCATTGGAAATAAAACATTTTAAAAATCAATTATAAAAATCTGCGATGCACAGAGAATTCCTCTTCTGTGGATGAGAGTTTGAAAACCTTTGGAAACTAAACTAAAGATACAACAATTGAAACGGTTAAAATAATTATCTGAAAGTGATGCATAGTGTCACTGTATGATTAAAGAAGAACAACATCTTGATTCTCTGGGTTGTAAAAGTGTAATGATATCTTTAATATTTCTTGTAAATAAGAATCCATAGTTAGCTAAAGTAGCTAATCACTGGAAAATAAATTAGTGATTAACATAGGGATTGTTTTCTAATAAAATCTTAAGGAAGCAAAAATATAATCAAATGAGGCTTCTCTGTGAAGGTGGAGAGAAAGCAGAAACAGAATTGAGGTTTATTTGAGTGGTTGCTGCAAAATAGAATTGTGACAGTTGGTATGGTAAATTGCTTGGTGAGAAATTCCCTTTACCAGTGCTGGCTCATAGAAATTACGGAGCATGCTTGCCCTCATGACAGTCAGGTCTGATGGAGGGAGGAGTGGGTTAAGAGTGGGTGTGGCAATACTGAGCCAGGCAAAAGAAGTACTGCAATAAATGCATGCAGCAACACATAAAATAGCGCAGAGTCCTATTACCTTTGTTTCAACCTGGTGTACTGACCTGGACACATAAGCAGAGCAAACAACAGTAAAGGTTGAGGCAGTACCAGGCATAAAAGACTCTCATAGGATATCTTGAAATGCTTTAATCACACACAACATGTTTCAGAAACGTGGTCCTTTATCAAATGTATATTTGATAAAGGACCACATGTCTGAAACTTGTTGTGTGTAATTAAATCATTTTAAGATATCCTACGAGGGTCTTTTATGCTTGGTACTACCTCAACCTTTCCTATTGTTTGCATGCAGCAACATACACACTTTAAAGTAAGTAAAGTGAGTGTTGCTTACATGAATTAATTTATAGATTAAGATGAGGCAAAAACATTTTTTTCAATATACATAACCTTTTTCCTAGAATCATCTAGAATCTTGTGTTTCAGCCTTCTTGCTAAATGACCTGCTGGTCTCCAAAAAAGTCTTATAGACAATACCTGTAGACTAACCACTAAATTGCCTGTATATAATGACTGAGCTGGGATACAGACCAGTTCAATATACATTGTGAGTACAAAAAGAGGAAAAAGAACCCAGAAAAAACATTGCATTGGTATAGAACATGTGTGAAGGGAAGCCAAGCTATTCACCTTGGAAATTGACCAAAAAGTTAAATTCCATTATTATTTAGAATCCAGAACTGCACTGTTGATATTTTTAATACTTTATCCTGGTCCCTCATCATTGTTACAGTTTGGAAAGAAACCTGTGAGGCTCTTGGCATATAAACTTGTGTTTCAAGATCTGAGCAACACGAGGAAATGGAATTTGCTTCTTGCAATTTGTTTCCAATCTATGGTTTATATGAAAAGATGGGGCTGAAGCCTATAAGTATTAAGCAGGGCTGATATTTTTCATATGCACGCACAAAGGTATTTCATTTTAAATAGCATTTTTATTTATATTACAATTTATATAAATTCTGCAAACTTTAACCAGCCTCCTGTGTGCTTTTAATGTACTGTTACCTTATTTAATGCAGTGGCACATCGTATCTCTTGTTTCTTTAAGCTTGGCTGTTTTCAGTTTTGTAGTGTGCACCTGCATGGAACGATCCACTATAGAGAAACACCGGGTGATCCTTACACACGGTTGTGATAATCTAATGGCAGGGACTCTACATTGGCAGGGGGATTTTTCCTGTGATAAGGTCTTCCAAAGTACAGTGTAAAGGTTGAAGTTTATGCTACCAGTCTGTGGTGTATAGAACTATTGAAGGAACTTTCTCCTTTATGAACATAGATCCAGGTACTATAGAAACTTTCTCCAATCTTCTCTGCTAAGCCACCAGATATGATGTAAAATTTTGAGAAAATGAGGAAGAATGTCTATCCAGCTACACAAACCCCTTCCTATGATAGCACTAGACAGGAGATCCCCTACAAACTGAAAATGTGCAGAAAACATAATTCAAATTTAGCATAATTTGCTTCTTCTGAATTACCTGATTTCATCTGCAAATCTAAATCCTCAGATGTATCCTACTGCTTGTCTTATATTATGTCTCCCAATTTGCAAGGGTAGGGTGTAAACTGCAAGGGTTTGCCTAAACCAGTTACATTTTGCTAGCTGGATAGGGTGGCATTTCTGCTTCAATCACTTATGAATTATCTGTAAACCATTCATTTTGAAGCTTCTTCCAAAGAAGGAACATGGTTTTGGGACCTGAGCCATTGCCCTGGCCCTTGTGGTGGTTCCCGTTTCTTGTACTGACTTCTGCAGGTTGTAAATATGACAGCAGTTTTAAGAACAACATGGACTGTTAAGGGAACACCATTTAACGTATGACTCACTTTTAGACTGAAGCAGAGCAGCAGTTTTCTAAAAATAATATTTCTTTAAGGGCAGAGCTGCATTCTGAGAATAGACTTGGCTGCAAAATGTTTGCCTTATGAACAACATCAAACCAAATCTTTTTTTTTTTTTTTTTATGACCTTGAAACCTCAACCTAATCATATCAGTGCCCGGTAGACACAAGGTTTTGCATGTTGACAGATACTGTTTACAGTTCCATAAGTCACATTTGAATATTTTTACAATATATTATTTGATACATAGCTGGATTTCCTAAAGCCAGATAATGTAATGTAGAGTGATCTGATTGTCAAACCATGTATGGCTGCACGTTAGACCAATGGGGGTGGTCCGTCAGGGTCATGGGCTGGAGTTGGGAGTTATGAATATAAAAACATATGTAACAAATGTTTTTTTCTTCATTAATGATTTTTGGCATTCCCAAATGATGTAAGCAAAGATCTACAAAGTACATCTAATGTCCTATGTACAGTATTCCCAATCCCCTGAACAGGAAAATTATTATCTTACTGTATATCCAGAAATTCGAGAATGGATTCCACTGCCCACTCATTTGAGAATGGATTCCACTGCCCACTCATTTTTATTAAAATAAATAAATAAATTCCCTCCCTTTGTTTGAATGTTAGTCTTGTAAAAATATTTCTGCTGGAATGTTGACTTATTTTCCTATTTGTTCTTTAAAACAATATTTTAAAAACCCAGGGCACATTTAATATTCTTTATAGTATCTAATTTAGAATACCAGTCAGGCTGTGTTCCTTTTTCTGAACATTTTTTTCCAAAATATGGCTTTGGATAATGTACTGTAATTTCCACAAAAAGCTACATTATAGACTTTGAAAGTAATTTAATTGTCTGGCAATTAAATGTCTGAATAGAGTGTCAGTTTAAAAATATGAGATATCCCTCTTGTTATACCAAACTCTTCATCACAAAAATAATCTTATTTACATAATCCAATTTATTTTAATAGTCCCCAATATTCAAATGGGAACAAACTAAAGATCTGCTTGGAGAGTATTTTTCTAAAGGACTACAGTAAACTAATATCACTGAAGCAGGATGTGCGTTTGTAAAATGACAATAAAGCTTAAATGAATAGAAAAGTTCCATGTTTTATTTCAGAAATCCAAAGGTGTTCTTGGAAGATTTTCTTCCACTTGGCAATCTGTGCTGCAATATTCATGAAAATGCTATAAATTCCGCTATTTTATGGAGATCAATTTAGTGGTTTAAGGGAAACGGGAACATTTTTGTCAGGGAGAGATGGTTTATTTTAAATAGATCTGAGTTTAATGTACTCTTTCTGCCCAGAGAAAAGTCTAATAAAGAAATATATTTTAAATGCAATTTAGACTCCTGTGTTCTGGATTAAAATGTATTGCTGAAATGGATGGATTTCACTGGTTGCACATTAATGTTGCAGGGAGGACAAGTTTCATGCCCTGTTTAGAGGGATTAAATTCTTTATTTTGTTTTAGAAAAATATAAAAAGCCCAATGTTATATTTTTCCTGGCGTAACTTACCTGACCGGGATCCCATGATGCTGTAAACTCCTTTGCATAGGTGTTGAGTTTCCCACTACAAGGTAGCCCAAAACTTAATTTAGCCTATGTTTAGCCTGTTTTTGGAAATGGTGTGGCCAGCGCTAAATTAGTGTCAAATCCATGCTAATCTGATAGAACATTTTGAGGCCAATATAGCAGTGGCCGGTGGGTCTCTTATCATGAAAAGATCTTGTCAAACAAACTTGCCTGGCTTTTATGAGGATGTGAGTAGGAATTTAGACTCTGGCATAGCAGTAGATGTTTTTTTTGCAAAGGCTTTTGATACAGTCCCCCATAGACGACTAATGTATAAGCTAAGGTATGTTGGTCTGGGGAGGCACATTTGTACATGGATAGAAAATTGGTTAATGAATAGGATGCAGAGAGAAGTTGTTAATGGGGCTTCATCATTGTGGACTAAAGTGCTAAGTGGGGTGCCACAGGGTTCTGTGTTGGGGCCGCTTCTATTTAATCTGTTTATTATTAATTGAGAAGAAGGGATTTTCAGCAAGGTTTCTGTGTTTTGCAGACGAAAAAAACATTGTCACATTGGGCTGCTAAGTGACAGATGTAATTTAATGTTGACAAATGTAAGGTGATGCATTGTGCTGCTTATAGTATACTGTAGTATTCAATTAACTGGACTTAAGCTAGCTATACATGGGCAGAGTTTCTCCTGATTTGGTTTACGATTGAGGTCAATGATCAGAAATCTGATCTGAAAAACAACTCAAAGTTCCGCATGAAACCAGCAGAGAGATTGGGGCAGAATATGGTTAGCGGAAAATGTTCTGCCTGGTCCAATATTTGTTTGACAAACTGCTTGACATTGTCGAGTGGTTGATGGGAAAAACGGAAAGCAGTTATCGTCATTTGGATCAATCAAATCAAAGTGTTGAAATTGATCCAAACGTCGAGCCCTGTATGCTTTAAAATTTAACTCTTGAAGATATTTCACTAGTCATCTGACTGGCTTTCTCAATTTAGAATTTTAATTTAGATCAATTGTTGATCTAACTGAATATCACAAATATAAATAGCTCTGTGTTACATGAATCTTTGTTGGAAAAGGATCTTGGAGTTTTGGTGGATAACAAACTTAAATGTAGCAAGCAGTGCCAGGCGACAAAAGAGCCAGCAAAATATTGTCTTGTATAAAGAGAGGTATGGTCAAGGGAGAAAAAAAATATTTTCCCTCTCTACAAAGCATTTTCAGTTTTGGAATTATGTGTACAAAAAGACATCTTGGAAATGAAAAAGGTTCAGAGAAGGGCAAAGTAATAAAGGGAATGGGGGAGCTTGAATATAAAGACAGATTGGATAAGTTACAATAATGCACATCAGGCAAAAAGTGCTTGAATGGGAAAATGAACACTGTGTATAAATACATTAATGGGCAATACAATAAGTTGGTGCATTGTTCACTATTAGAACATGTCAGAGGACATGCAGACATCCCTTAAGACTGGAAGAAAAGAAGTTTAGTCTTTAAGTTCGGAAAGGGTTTTCACTGTGAGAATGGTAAAACTATGGAACTGCCTTCCTTTGGACATGGTGATGGCAGGTTCATTGGACAGCTTAAAAAAAAACTGGATGTGTTTCTAAAAAGAAAGGAAGTTGCATGTTACTGTTACTGATACATAAAGTTGGAGTTAATCCAGGTATAATTCCGATTGCCTTTGAGTCAGGAACAAATTTTTTCCCCCTTCATACAGTTTTTTTTTGCCTACATCTGGATCAACTGTTAGATGGGAAATGTAGCTATTGCTGACTAGGTTAGACTAGATGGACGTATGTCTTTATTCAACCATAAATACTATTAATAATTAGACTTAAAGGGGCACTAAATTCCAATGAGACAATTTTTTTAGTCACTCACAAGCCCCAATTTATTCAGTATTGAATAGGGACCATTAAGAAACTTACAGAATACAATGCAATATTAGGCCCAAATTAGTGCAAAACCCATGCTACCTGATGTTATATTAGGTTATCAAGAGTTTTTCACCTATCTTTCAAAGCCTTTAGGAAATATAGAAGCTTATGAAATAACATTACATTACAATACAATAAGAAGTGAGGCAACAGAGCCAATATTAGTTGAGGAAGCCTACTAGAGATGGCCGAAACTGGTAAGTTTTGTTCCATTTTTGGATTTACAGATTGCATGAAAAACCCAAAGATCCGAAAATGGAACGGAATTTCGGGACTTCGGAATGCATTTTCGATGATTATCAAAAGAACAATTATCTTCAAGGTTATCTTTGGCAATCCTCGAAAATAACCTTGAATGTTCAACAACCCTCGCAAATATGATTGGAAACTATAATCATTTCTGAGATACTGAGATTGAAACTTTTTAAAAAGCAAGATATTGGGGGCGAAAGTTCCTTCAACACAGACCCAGTTTATTATGATTGCGTTAGGATAATTATATATAGAAAATCTTCATTTAGCCTTTTTTTTTAACAAGATGGCCCCTTCCCTTGTATAATTATGGACAAATCGGATGTTACACATTTAACCCATTCCTCCACCACTGAAGATGTGCGCATTGCTGTGAAATTGCAGGCTGTTCTTTATAAATCAAAGGCAAAGTTACAACTTACAATGTGTTTCTGGACCTAAAAATAATAATAATAATAGTCTCAAAACTAATAGTCTCTCTCATTTTCGCCTGTCTGCCTACTCAGCCTATGACTCTCTGTGCATATATAAAAGTAGAAAAATAGAGCAGAAAGTCAAGCAGATCAAGTGCAAACAATCTTTATTCCAGATGAACTTTATGTAACATGATTCCATACTATTGAAACTTTCTCAAGCAACAAGTACATAAGCATCAAGTATTTAAAGTCGCCATAATTCCACCCACTTTATTGGGTGTATCCACGTTAACTCCCGAGTGTTTAACACTCAATTTTCGATTATTTACTAACAAGATTCCTTTTAAATGCAATTCCTTTATAAATGTGATTTTAAAAAGTCGATTATTTAAAAAAATTTTCAGTGTGAAACACCTAATGCTGGTAAAGTTTCTATTGTACAAACATCACCAAAAATTACAATTGTTACTAAAACGTACCGTATATACTTGAATATAAGTTGATGAAGTATAAGTCGAGGTACCTATTTTTAGGTAAAACTACCCTCGAGTATAAGTCGAGGGTAGAAATTATGACTACTGCCTTCTGATTCTGTATTGATTTGAGGCTTTAGTTGCTCTTATATGGACAACAGAATTCCCATAAAGCAGTCCCATACTGTAATAGCCAAATCCAGTAAGGCTATTACTGTATGGGACTACTGTACTGGAATTCTGCTGTCCGTTTAAAGGGCAACTAAAGCCTCAAAAGAATACACAATCAGAAGGTAATCTTTTTAACAATAGATACCTATAGTTGCTGTGAGTAGTTTCCAAACATCTGCAGTGGCAAGAACCCTTAAGGCCAGGCCCCCCATTTTCCAATATGCCGCCTGACGTCACTACTCGGCACCAGGAAGTGAGAAAGGCTCCAAGTAGTGGCATCAGCCAGCAGATCAGTGAGTGCGGAGCGAGCGGCAGCTAGATTGCTAGATTGCAGACTGAGTGATGTAAGTGACCCGAGTATAAGCCGAGGTTCGGTTTTCAGGCAATTTTTAAAGCCTGAAAACCTTGGCTTATACTCGAGTATATACAGTAAAATTCCCATCAAACATAGTGATCTTACCTTGATGGCAATCATACGTGTAAATAATGCAAGGGTAAGAATGGCTGTATGATCTCAATAGATAAGTTCAAAATACCATGTTTTTGTGATTATAAGATTCTGTCTGCCTATCGAGAACAGCCAGACATACCTGCTCACACCTTGAATATTTACAACAAGTTGAGGAGGGAGGGAATTCACTTGTGTCATATCACTGTGCATGCTAGGAATAGTCTTTATCAAGAATCTGTGTTGATTTTTTAAGGCAGTGCCACTTTAACGCATTATGCTCTGTAATGGTGTAGGACAGGTTAAAAAGGAAAAGAAATGTTATTGTAATTCTATAATCCTGTCATACTAAGAACTGCTTTCTATTTAATTCATATGTAGGAGTCCAGTAACAATTGCTTGTTCTTGGGATAGATTGCTATAAACTTTTAGTTTATTTGGACAGTTATGCATGCTGGGATCTGTACGCTCTGCATTATTTGTGTATGTGCAGCTTGACAGTGACAGTATGAAAAAAAAAAACACTAGGTAAGACTGCAGCAGTAACTAATTCCCCAAAGTGCCTTTTAAAAACAACAAGTTTACAGCGCTGCATCTCCAGACTGGAATATCCAGGGCAGTGACATACTCTACACTAAAATTAGCTGTGTGATTATTGTTTTTTGAGTGAAGTATATAATTGTGGAAAAGTTCGATTGGAGCACAGCGGCTCCCTTCCTTCAAGTAGAGGGAGAAGATATTGCTGGTACCGTATGCTAAAGAACTGCATCTGCCGGCACATACTGCGAGAGGTTTTTTGTGGAGAGCGTTCTTAAAAATGCGTCAGCAATCACATGTGAATGGTTTCACAGCTTAAGGCTCAGTGTAAATGTTCTTAAAAGGTCATATTTACACTAGAGCAATTGCAAATTTCTTGTTCTGTTCTATGTTTTTAAAATGACATTTATCTTTTTTACCAAGGACATGTGGAACATAATGTACAGTAACTTGTTATTAAAATGTTAAAACAAGCTCAAAGATTTCATTTACAATGATGAAATACTGATGATACAGCCTTAGGGCTAGGCCACACTAGCGCGTTTTTCGCACGTTTGCGCCCGCGTTTCGCGCCCGCGTTTGCGCCCGCGATTTTCGCTAAAATGGAAATCGCGGGAACGCAAAGAATCCCGCGATTTCCGATGCGCATGCGATTGCGCGTCCGTTCGCGTTATGGTAACGCATGCGTTCACCATTTTTGGTGCGTTAACGCATGCGTGTCCATAACGTGAAAAGGCGAAAACGCATGCGCAAAACGCCCAATTTATGAAGGGGGAAAAAATTGCCTTCCTGACTCCAGTGGCATGGCAAATTGATCCCTGGAATCAACTCTACTTTATGTATCAATCATACCATAAACTTCGCAACATTTTCTTGGTAAGAGCTTTACGGTATCTCAGAACATACACAGTATGCTGATAACTTACCACACTGATGCTGTTGGAGTGTTACCAGAAACACGTATGCTGTGAACTTACCCACACTTGAATGCTGTTGCCGCAAGAAAGCAGTAATTGATGTTAACTTACCACCACATGTAATCTGTTGACCATAACAACAGTCATGCTGTAACTTACCACACTGATGCTGTTTACCAAGAACACAGTAT
Organism: Hymenochirus boettgeri; assembly: GCA_019447015.1. Taxonomy (NCBI): domain Eukaryota; kingdom Metazoa; phylum Chordata; class Amphibia; order Anura; family Pipidae; genus Hymenochirus; species Hymenochirus boettgeri. The sequence goes on along the minus strand of CM033473.1, from coordinate 232,333,708 downwards.
GCTGTAACTACCACACTGAATGCTGTTGACCAAGACACCAGTAACATGCTGAAACTACCACCTGAATGCTGCTGACCAGCACTTACATTTTTTGCACTTTATATTACTTGCAGTACACTTGTATGTAACATGTATTAATGCCACGTAAACGCCACGAGATAGTTTGCGCTGTATAAATCCACATATAATAATAGAATAATAACACATACTTTTGAGGGGTTCGGACACACATATAAAATAACCTTGATTGTTTGATAACCCTCGAAAATACGATCGGAAAGTACTTTCGAGTTTCCGGTCGTAGTTTCGAGGTTCCGAAAAACCTTGTACATTCGGTAACCCTTGAAAATCGATCCAAAGTCCTGAAATCTGAATGATCACACAAGTTTCAGACAGAATGTCAGATTTCAGAACCGAAGAGTTCCGTGTCGGATACGGATCCCATCTCTACTGGTGATATTTCGACTTAGACCTGTCAATATGAGTTTCAATTTGAATTCCATATCAAACATAGGTCGTTTTGGAAAGCATGCCAGGGAATTACCCCCAAGAGTTTGTGCATCTTAAGGACTGTCCACCCCCTAATCAAAAAGCATATATTGTAGATTACCACCTACACACCTAGATTCGTTTTATAATAAAAAACTTCTAATTCAGCTACCACCAGAGTTATTTAACTCACAAGCTCCTCACTCCACCGCCGCTTCTGGGTTCCTCACTCAGTGTGCGGCTCTGTTCTTTATGTTCTTGAGCACCGCATGGAGACTTGCTCCGGGAATGGCAGGCATGATTGGCCGTGACGTCACAGTCACGGCCGACACTGACTGCCTTCCCCGAGCCGTGGCTGGTGGAGCGGGAGGAGCATGTAAGTATAATAGCTCTGTTTGTGAGCCATTTCACACATTTTCTCTAAATGAACTCTAGGTTTTTGGGGGGTTTCTACTATATATTGGTGGACATTCCCTTTAATAATTAATTCTGTCAGCAGTGTGCCCCACCTGTTAAATGCCTTCAGGTAAGAATGGCTCTGTTGTGGAGCGATGGGACAATGGCTTTGATAGTACATAAGTAAAATTATTATTTTTAAATGTTACCCTTTTTTAATTGAATATGTGTGAGGAAACATACCATTTGTAAGTTATAAGGAAGTTTTTTTTTTTTAATTAAACTGCTCTGTCAAAATGTTGTATTATATGGATAACACTATTTTAAACAGGAATAAAATACCTTTCTTTTGCTTTATATATTTCCTTTTAATTTGAAATCCCATAACACCATGACTACCACTGGGTTTCAAATGTGTGACTAGAGCAATTACTGAACAGATGCAACTACAACAATGGGTGCTTATTTGTGCTTTTTAAGAGCGCGCTGGTTTCTGGTCAGCAAATGTGAGGAGAATGAGAATACAACATTTTGAGTAAAGCAATTCATATAGTTATTTGGTATTTATATTTTGTATACAGAAATTGTTTCTACTATAGAAAAACAGCATTATACAAATCTTTCCACATTTTACAGTGTTCATCATTTCTACAACTTTTGCAAGCAATTCTAAACTAACCATTCTGAAAAGTTTTACCATACTTAACTTGATTCAATCCAACATTTAGATCACGCACTATGTACAGATATGTACATTTGTATGGAACAGTGCTACCTTGTATTAACCTGCTTTTTTTGCAAACAGCTCTAAAACAGCTTGTAATAAATAACCAAAAGAGAACTACAAGTTTAAAGAGAAACTAAAGTCTATCCACTGCCTTTTGCTGCTGTTCCGTGCCTTTCTGTGTAAGGAGCCAGATCAAGCCAGAAGGAGCCAGATCAGCATCCATGTCAGTGATTGGCTGTGACTGCAGAAGGCAGTCGAGGGAACGAGGCTGGAAAGTCAAGTTAGGAGCTGATTTTTTCTGTTAACTCTGAAATTTTTGTTTGGGGGGGTGGACATACCCTTTAACATTTTAACTCATTTATTCTCTGCCTTACTGCTTCTTAGATTATTACATTGCCACCATCTTTCTTTAAAATCCCTTTGATCTGATGGGTGAACTGTATGACCAGGTGTATGATATGAAAATGAGTAGCCATGAACCACTGTGTCGACCATGGTATTGGTCAGTTGGGCTGGAAAATTCCCCAATTATCATTGTTTATTGTTTTTTGATGGACTGTGGGCCTAACAGGGGTTTCACTGCTATCCTGGGTGGACCAGTTCAACCTCAAACAGCTTTTATATGAACAGGAATCAACCCAATCTGTAGTCAAGCAGTTGAAATAATGGAAAGGAAAGAACACCAAATAGTACAATCCCTATTATCTCCCCAATATATAACGTTACTGAAAATAGAGACATTTCAAATGTAAATTGTAGTATTATATAAATAAGACAAAGGATAGTTAAACTATATAAAGTTGTGTATAAAGTTTTTAAAACAGTTAAATGAAAAGTACCTGGGACAGGGATGTAGGGTTGGTAATTCCCTACCTCCCAATATTGTTTCTGTAATGAGCACCAGTCCAAGAAACTCATTCGCCAGTCTTCCATCCACTGGCTTCAGAAATACAGGACTAGTCCATAAATAACCATATTGGGAGGTAGGAATAATTAATCCTACCTCCCTGCCCCAGTATAGTTATCCTTTAAGGCAGGACTGCTGCTTTAAACTACCAAAAATGTATTATTTTTCTCCTTTCTCCATACTATTGCACAGGGGGAAGAGGTCATGTCACCAGAAGCCTCTCCTACGGCATGGTCTAGCCATAGAAGAAGTAAGAGAGAGCTGATCGACACACCTGCCCAGATGGATCTGAACTCTTTTGCTGCCTTTTCCTACCCAAAATTAATCAGTCTAGCTTGAAAAACTATAATTCCTTAGACTTTTGGCTTTTTTAAAGTGATTTCCAGTGGTTTAAGGAATTATATATTTGTAAGTAAAATATTTTTGTTTGTAAAATTTTATTAACATCTTGGTAAAAACACTTGACACAGTGTTGAAGCTCTTTGGTGTAAACTGCTCTCATTAAGGGCTATTTACCAAAACAATAATAAGTCCTGTTTATTGTATAATTAAAAGAAGGTTAATTTTGTAATAAGGTTGTGCTCACTCAAAAAGTCCTAGCAGTGTATTGTTGACTTTAAAAAGCTAGAGACAAACCTTACTATAACCAGTTTTTAGTTTAATCCATAGAAAAACCATAATAATTATTATTTATATTATGTGGAGTTATATAGCGCCAACATTATCCTACCGCTTTACAATAAAATAATACATTCACTCAGACCGCCACCAAAGAGCTACTTCTAAGCAGAGTCATTTGAAACCATACAACCTATCAGTATGTCTTTATGATTGCTGGGGAAAGCAGAGCGCCCGGAGGAAAGCCTGCAAGCCGGGAGGACATACAAAACATCTTCTTGCATATGTGTTCAAGGGTGGATTAGACACTGAGAATTCAGCACTGTCAAGCCGAACTCCGGTTGAGAAGGTGCTAAAGACATTAAAATAGAGAGGCACATGTCCAAAAAGACTAGGTTTCCTTTAAAAATGACTTTAAAGCATGATTAATCCTTTAGAATTTTGGCATTTTCTACACCCTTAAAATCCTCTGTGGCATGAGGTGTTATATGAGGTGTTATGGATTATTAAGAATTTACTATCATAACATATGAACAAGCTGATCCTAATCAAAGAGAACATTACATTTACATATTGTTTCTTTTCTTTTTGATTTTTAAACATTTGCAGTGATATTTCTGTATTGCTTTCAGTGAAACATTGGGTGTTTGTAGCGTCTGTTGCTGGAATGCTGGACCAATAACAGAATGTGGTTAATTTATACAATTCTTATCTTAAAACAAATACAGCCATCAGACAGGACTCAGAAGCAATAGAAATGTACTATTGACTGCAAACTAAAAGGTTCTTAATTATATGCTGGACATATTTCATTAAATGTAAACCGACCTCTAGAAGCCAGATTTATTTGAGTACTAATGAAAGGTTGTGGGAATTTCAAGGCTAATGTGCCATAGCTATTCAGTCAGAAGCTTAGTATCAGGCACTTCCTTCTTGGTGTCCTTACTTTGGGAGAACCGTCTTAATGTATATGGTCTTTGACATATTTATCATGTTGGCTAACTGAAGTTAAGACAGTTTTCATCTCAGCAGTACACAGAGTTACAAGACATTGATATTCATGTTGAGTGAAAGTGGATATTTTTCCGGTAGAACTGAAGTTTGCACTATCCTGAACCGTGTAGCTATTGTTTAAGCAATACAACAGCATAGGATATGAATTAACTAACCTCCCCAAAGATCAAGCATATCCCTGTGCTTATCTGTATCTATATCTGATTCACTGGCTGAACAACAGCCCAAGTGCTTGACCACACGTGAAAGACAATTGCTTTAATAACCATTTATTGATGGACGGACCCTTATTGAATGTATAAAGGACAGTTTTGTAAGCAGTGACTGCTAGACTGAGAGGGTCCATACCTGCCATAAAATTGTGTATAGCATCATTGCACTGGTTAAACTAACATTTACAGATTTCAACTTTTGCAATGATTGCATGATTTTATCCATTGCTTGAATGAATCTTTAATTGAATTTTAAAGGGATGCTCTCACTCATAAATCTTCTATTTACATATACTTCGTAAGCACTGTAATAGCTGCTGTTTTTTTTTTTAGTTTGTTTAAAGGAAATTGCCATTTCCCAATGATAGTGTCTCGTGTGGGCTATGGTGTGTACTTTCCAGTACTGAGTATGACATTTAGAAGCCATCACTCTCATTGTTTTGTCAGATTATTGCAGATTTCCCTATAAGGACTGTGCCATAATTGTAAAGAACTGTCAATTACCAGTATCAAATAGAATCTTATCCATTTACGACAGAATGTTATTCATGCAAATGCATTGAAGGACAGAAGTTTTTCATAAAGAAGGCACATTCCTATGACCGAGGGCATTTCCTTTTAATTTCACTAGTTTAACTACTGTTGGACTAGGGGGCTCACCAGAAACTATAAAACTGTGGGGTCACCAGGAAGATTAAGGCCCACTTGAAGGGTATGTCCAAACCAAAATTTCAGGGTTAACAGAAAAACAGATAATCTAGACCTCACAATGTTTTAAAGTTTTCAAATCGTACTAATGTACTTACCAGCCCTTTTATCCACTGCCTTTTGATGCTGTTCCGTGGCTTTTCTGTGTAAAGGAGCCAGATCAGCATCCATGTCAGTGATTGGCTGTGACTGCAGAAGGCATTCGAGGGAACGAGGGCGGTAAGTAAGTTAGGAGCTGATTTTTCTGTTAACCTAATTTTGTTTGGGGGGTGGACATACCCTTTAACATTTTAAACTCATTTATATTTCCTGCCTTACTGCTTCTTATGATTATTACATTGGCAACTCTTTCTTACAAATCCCTTTTGATCCGATGGGTGAACTGTTTGACCATCTGTATGATATGAAAATGAATAGCCGATGAACCACTGTCTGTCGACCATGGTATTGGTCAGTGGACGGAAATTCCCCACAATTATAATTGTTATTGTTTTTTGATGGACTGTGGGACTAACGGGTTTCACACTGCACCTGGTGGACCAGTTTAACCTCAAACAGCTTTTTATATGAACAGGAATAAACCCAATCTGTAGCAAGCAGTTGAAATAATGGAAGGAAAGAACACCAATAGTACAATCCCTATTATCTCCCCAATATGAATACGTTACTGAAATAGAGACATTTCAAATGTAAATTGGAGATATTAATAAAGACAAAAGATAGTTAAACTATATATTGTTATAGTGAACAATCTTAGTAAATGTGAAGCTTTGAAAAAAAAAAAGTAATAAAGGGATGATAAATATCCATTAATTGTACACATTAAAGATAAAAGCTGATTACTGTAATTAAGATTGGTAATACGATTCTGTGTTCTTCTTTGACTTAATATTTTTAATTGTTCTAAAAGTTTTTCTCATATTCCGCCTTTAATTACCAGCTCTGTGATGAATTATTATTACTAAGTTTATACAAGATTAATTATATGGATATTTATGATCCCCGTGCAGGAAATACTAGTTTTTAATATTATCAGCATTAACTTTTCAACAAAACATCCTACACAGGTGATGGCTCCCTAGGGGAGAGATCTGAAGTGTCTCTTTATAATAAATAAACTCTTTTTTTTTTTTGGCGCAGTTTCTTGAAATGGGAAGACTACAAATTCCCATAAATAATGTTTTTAAAAAACCATAAATAATGATAAAAATAATATATAGCACCTTTTTAGTAATTTCTAAGATATCCCTTTGGGAAACAAAAATAATATCAAGGTCCCCTATACATCTCCAAAAATCAAGCAGGTACTGATTAGATCTAGATAACTAGATTTAAGCTCTACGGGGCAGGGACCTCATTACCATCTTGTGGCAAAGCCTAGCGCTTCTATTATATAATTCATATATTATTACTGAACTACCTATGTATTTATCCCCTAGTTTGACTTTATTGTATTTTTATATCTGTACAGCGCTGCGTCCCCAAGTGGCACTATATAAATAACATATCATACATATATACTGCATGCCTTCAACCATTGCAAAGTACTTAGCCACTAGAGATGGCAAATTAACTGAAATCCGTTCTGCTTGCAGATTTGCAGATTTTGTGACTTTGCAGTTTGAATTTTGTTTGATTTATGAATTTAAAAGACAAGTGACTTAGGGCTATACATTATGAACTATTGTTTTAAACTGAACTCATATTGCACACACACTCACACTACCAATGCGATTTATTATTTGTAGACCAGCTTTTAAATATTCTAAAATTTTATTAAGAAAAGTAATGGCAAATGTAATTGTATGTATAGATTTGTATTTAGAACGAAGCAAGATGGTGCACTCCAAGGGTCCTTTCAAGAGACTTGATAAAGGCTCTAGGACACGAGCTGAAACGTTGAGAACACTATAAGAATAAAAGTTTGGAAAGACCCTTTTGAGTGCACCATCTTGCATCTTTCTATTAACCATTGTATTGGATTGCACCTGGGCAAATACTCTCTTACTGTGAGTGCACATATAATAAACTATCTATAGACTTGAATTTATCTTGGTTTAAATATGTGACTGATAACTGTAAGATTTCTAACAAAAGTAAGCTAGGTACACACAGTCCAGATTTCTGAAAGATGACAGACAGGAGTCTGCAAGATCCTGTCTGCCATCTTTCAAAGATCTCTGCATCACACAGTCCCGAGCGTTCTCCCTATAGGGACTGTGTGTTTCCATCGGCTGCGCTAGACTCCTCTATAGGGAGTCTAGCGTGGCCGATGGAAATTTTCGGCCTTTCCCGAACGAGCCTTTTCCCGATCGTTTGGCAGCCGCGCACTCATTCGGGAAACGGATCCGACGGTATCGGGGCTTTATGTTACTGTTTGTACCCAGCTTTAGACCTGGATTATAATCTCTCCAGGGCAGGGACCTCTAAAGGTAAATGAATCCTTTAATTTATTGATTGAAGCCAGGAGGTTAAGGAGCTATGCTTTAAATGGAGTATCTATAAGCAATATAGTACAGTAACACTGGTTCCTCCTATGGGTAAGGGCCACCCCACAGCTAGGTGACTGGGTAATACAGGGAAGAGTGGTCGTCTAGCACTCTTTTGTTTCCTATGGTCCAGATGGTCGCTATAGAAATGAGCTTTCTAGTCTAAATGGTATCACCAGTCCTTCCTTGTGAAACACTGTGTATTCTCCGTTTTTTCAATATATAAAATGATATTAATCAGGATGCATCACTCACCTTACTGTGAGGGGTCTGGGTGCTGGATTGTCCCGGACCCATCGCTTGGTTCCGTTACTCCATGCAGTCCATACAGTCATCGGCTCTCCCACTCCATGCCCCATATCAGAGTCGGGATTAAACGTTAAACTGAATACTTTATTTTATTACAGCATTTAAAAATACAGACACTACAAATGCCTGACGCGTTTCGGGTACAGCTGTACCTTTAATCATAGGCTACCTAGATTAGGGCTACCTATCGTAGGTAGCCTATGATTAAGGGTACAGCTGGTGTTCGAGTGAACTGTTCCTTTAAGCATCTCCTTTTACTGTATCTCCATTCCTATTTATTTTTTCAATTATTTTCTTCCCTGTATTATATTTATTATATTATTGAACACACTGTTTTCTCCAATTGGCACTATAAACTCATAGGTTCAGAGTCTGTAGTGCTATTGAAATTGGAGTTTAGCAATTTGCAGCCCTCCAGCTGTTATTGGTGTAGAATGGCCTCATTATACTGAAGTCGGCCTCCCTTCATCTCTGCTGTCTGGTTCTAATATTATCTGTCCCTTCAGAACAGGAAGGTGGCCTAGATGAAGTCAGTTTCAACCTTGAATCCTAGTACCTCATCTGGCCTCTAAAAACAGAGATCTGTTTCTTGTTATCTCATTCTGCAATTTACAAAGGAAACTTGTTATGCATACAGATGCGGAGTCCCTAAATCCACAGTAAACAGAGATGTTTTGCTTGCTTTGAAGGGAATAGTAAAATCAGAAACCAAATATGTGAACATGTAAAATGTAAACACACTGTAACAAATTGCACATTTGTTTGAAAACTCATCCCTGGTCACTTACCCTTGAAAACAATGCCCTTTTATCTACATTACAGTCAACATTTCTATCCTAACACAATCTGTTGACAAGTGCTTAGCTTGAACTGCTAAATATGTCAAGCATATTTATTTGTTTTATGAAGAAATGTGTGCCACAACTTGTTCAAAATGTAGGTAAACCATGGGGCATATTTATAAAAGGCAAAATGACTTTGTGGAGGAATTTACATTATGTAAAAAGCGATATAAGTGGTGCCATTTGCCCTTTCAAATCTTCTCTTTTTTGTACTGCACCCTTAATATTTTGCTTTTTCTTTGCACTTTGTAACATAAGTTTATGCTGAATTTCACGTTGGGCATTATTTTCCACAGCAAAATTTTTGCCTCCTGAGAGGTATAAAACTATTAATACCTAATGATGAGCTTTGTGTTAAGCCCTTGGTGTCAACAGTTAGGATATTTAGTTCTTGCATCTAATTTTTGTGCATTCAGCACATTGAAATTTTTGGTTTTAAGTATTCTCCCTCTTTAGGCACATGCAGGGAGATTCAATAAAAGTTCTATCGTTTTAAAATGGTGCAATTTTGCCCCAACCAATCATCAGATCTTATTTAACATTTGTAAGCTTACATCTGATTGGTTGGGGCAAAATTAGCACCATTTTAAATAAGAACTTTTATTAAATAACCCTGAATGTATCTAAAAATCAAAATTTCACGCTACATTGATTGCTGCAGATTAATTGTAGAGGCTCTCTAATCATTTAAAATACATATATACACAATATACACAGCTCCTTGCATTTTTATTACTCCTGCACAGAGACATATTTTCTTCTCCCTAAATTTAAATAACACATGAGATTGCGGTGGCCACACGACCACGATGTTTATGCATAGCTGTTTTCTGTCAATAATCGTGCTGTGTATGCGCACTTTGTTTCCGAAATGGCCTAGGTTTGGGGTTAATTTCCCCGATCTGCGCGGAAGATCATCAACAAGCCCAGAGCGAATGGCCCATGTGGCTGAAAAAGTGCCCATAAGTGGCAGATTATCGGGCGAAACGCCCGTGCATACACATCGCATCACAGGTCAGCCCCCCCGATCAATGTGTGTATGAGGCTTTAGCTGCACCCTCTCAGCTACTGATAACATCTTATGGTCATCAGGGCCGTCTCTAGACTTTTTGGCATCTGAAAAAAAAAAATCCAAATGCTGCCCCCTCACCGTGTCGCCGGAAGTGGTAGGGTTTTATAATTAAAGTTGGTGATGCTTTGTCCGGAAGTGGGGTGTGTCTTTGTCCAGAAGCTTTATACACATGACTATTAAATAATGTCCACAATGACTGGTAAATAATGCCCTCGTGACTGGATTAGATGCCCACAGTGACTGATAATGATGGCCAACATTCACTTTTGATCTTCAGGGCTACAAACATTGATTTTGATCAATGAATTGCAAGTCAGAGGGAGGGTGAGAGTTCTAGCTGCATTCTGTTATGCATGTAACTCATGGTTCCCCTGTCATTTAAAGTGACAGTACCTCTCGAAAATATGTGATTTTTACAAATGGCATTTTTGAGGCCCCCTGGCACTGGGCCACAGGCACATGATTCCAGATTTTTTTTTTCGTGGCATGAAAACTGCTGCCTCCCTCCCTACAGGGTGCTTTTCTGCAATGTGCTTCACCCTGCCTCATTAAGGAGGAGGCCTGATGGTCATCTTGATCTCATTTTGCATTAAACTACAGCAGGGGGCCATGGCAAACAGGGAGAGAGGCAATATTAATGATTATATTTGGTTTAAAGTCATGTTTATATGTGCTATTAAAGGCATGTCCACCCTTAAATCACATTTTTAATATTGTCTTCCCCTGTCCCCAAGCCCCAACCGCATAGTTTTTATTTTAAAAGCCCCCAAACCTTTACTTACCTCCCCTCTTTCCTCCGCCGCGCGCTCCCGGCCCTCTGTGCGAGAAATGCAAGCAGAGGGGGGGACTGGCAGCCGCGTCTGTGATTGGCTGAGCGGCAGCCATCACGGACGCGGCTGCCGGCAGCTCACTTCAGCGAGGAAGAGAGAGGGTAAGTAAGAGTTTGGGGAGCTTTCTTAAAATAAAAATTATGCGGTTGGGGCGGGGGACAGGTGGGATTACTATACTAAAGGGGTTAACGCTAGGGGGAGGTAATCGGGAGAGGGAGGGAGAGGAAGGGGAGGGAGGGGGAGAAGGGCTGCAGTACGCATGCCAAACTTCTCCCGGAGGCCAGGGAGGAAGCAGAGTCCTATATGGACTCTGCTATCCTCCTGGTGGGCAGTTTTTGGGACTTAGGGGGGGGACTACAGGAGAACCCTATGGAGCTGGGGATGTTAGGTAAGGATTAAACTACACTACAACAATGGGGCCAGTAGTTGGGGGATTATAATTTTGGGGGTGGACATGCCCTTTAAGGTGTAAATCAAGTCCCCACCTGATTTATTATTACTATTTAAAACTTTAGTGCTATATCTGCAATATCAAAATGAATTCTAAAATGATTGTCAGCATTAAAAAAGGTTTTTAAGAGAAGGAGCTAAAGAATTAAATGCACCATTCCTAATATTGTATTTTCCAATGTTGCCTTTACTGCAGATGTTAATAATTGCCACACAATTACAGCAATAATAACTACAGACTTGTAACTAGAAGACAACATGACTTGGCAGCTGTAGCATCTTATGACTACCAGATCTTCAGAAGAGGGGAACAATTATCATGTCTGAAAAGATAGCAAATCGATTATATCTGGATTCAAAACAGACTTTTTTTAATCAGAACAACCAAGACACATTAAGAAACAAACCATTTACAAATATTGCAGATATTTGATATCCAGATCCTCATCCTTCCTTATCCATTGTTTCAGTGATGGGTGATTCCCCTATTTTTGTTTCATTGCACATTTTTTTGTAACATTCACAAAACACAAAATTAACATGGGGGGACATCCTGGGGGATCAGGTAGCTTGGAAAAGCTTTAAAAGAGATGGTAACATCAAGTTAGCTTGCCTAAACGGAATCCTTGTGAAATTAGGGGGTTCTTCTGAAATGTGTATTTCCTGTAAGCCTCTGATTGGTGGTACACACTGAAACACAAGTTGGATGGCTCACAGGTATTCACAGGCAGCCCCCACCCAGGAGAAGCCCCATAGTCACAACAATTCCTTTCTTTTAGAAAGGAATTCCAATCCTCAGATGAGGGTTACCTGTGGCAAAATTAGCAGATTTTCATCTAGTTGCATGGCCAGCATACAAGCAAAATTTACAGTGACTCTTAGTCACTGTAAACAGTGACACATCAGAGAAGAACATGGTTTTCAAATACATTTTTAGACCAACACTACATTTTTAGACCAACAATACTGACCACACCCCTCAAAAAAAAGTGATCAGGCATGACGTAAAATTCTCGAACCCATGACCAAAACTTCTCTACTGTAGTTTCCAGCTGAAATCTACACAACATCGACAGCACAAGTGGAGGACTTCCATAGGTTCTCGCATTGGATTTTCAATGACTTTGGCCAATTGAAAACCTGATTGAAAAAAACATTGGACCGTTATGGCAACAATAAGTGTTATGTAGAAGTATGCGTTTGTTTTAAAAGGAAATTGCAGTTCTGGACAAAATCTCCTTCTGGTTATACTGCATGGACAGAACCCCAGTAGCAGGTGAGAAAGAATCACTTACACTTGTAGGCTTTTCCTGCAAATGAATATATTTTATATGCTCCCCCCTTTGAGTTCAGAAAATTGAATATATCAATGTTGTCAAAGAATATTTTTGGCTTGGGCCTTTGTTTAGTTTACTGATTGATTCCCACAGACCCGAGCAATACAGAGCTACTATTAACACATGTGACTACCATCACGCGCCATGGTATAAAAGAAGGAGATGCAGGTGCCATTTTATTCAGCACAGCACAATAGTTTTGGCTCATTGGTATATGTGTTTGTGAGAGAAAAACAGAGCACTTTGATGTTATGAATGATATTGATTAGATCATTATTTTTTTATTACCTTTACACTTCCTTTTATTTGCAGTCAATGACTCAACAAAGCTTTCAGTACCGTCTTATCCCATCCTCTACATAGATACCCATGTTAATGTGATACTGATCGGGCTCTGCCAATCAGCAATTTTAACTGCATGTGTTCTAATATTGACTACAAGGTTCCTTGAGATTTTGCATTGATGTGATTGTTAGTCGTCACTTTGATGCCTATGAAATCCATATGTCTTTCATTAGCTGTGCTGTAGCATGACTGTATCCTTAGTGAATGTTCTCAAAAAAAAATACAAATACACATAGATTATAGGGACAGTAGACGACCCTACATTGTGCAAAGGTTACAGTGGAACAGATAAAAAAACTAATGGAGAATGAAACATGGAATAAAATTAGGGTATTTAAGCAAAACGAAAGCCACCCTAGAATGCATTGATCCCAGTGTGTGTAATTCCTTTTTAAAGGGATTTTTTCTGTGGTATTTAAATTTGGCCCAAAGGCCATGTTGCTTAGACTCATAGTACAAAGTTGTTGAAGTATTAAAATATTCCCAGCCAATCCGTATCACTAAAATAATGCACTTGTGTAGGACATAAGATGATTATCAACTTTGTACTCGGCCCAATTAGTGCTAGAGGTGCTAAAACAAATATATTTAGACTCTTTTTTTCACTTGTATTCTATTCGTGCCTTTGAGTCGTCTTCCAGTCTGCCTTGCTATATACCAGCATTTTAAATGATAGTTTCACTCAAATATAGAACCTACCCTTTTTCTCATGTATTGAAGGAAGGGAAGAAATGTCTTACCTCCCATATTCTATGAGTGTAACAGGAGCAGGAATGCAGTGTGACAATTTACACTTGAGTCCCTTGACAGTTCACGACTGCTTCAGACAGGGACGCCTCTCCATGAGGCAGAGTAAGCCTTTGGCTCAGCGGCACTCTCGCCGCTCAGAGGAATCTGGCACAGCAAAAAATTAAAATGCAATTGCCACACCGAAGAAAGTTCCTGCTGCCGGCAGTGTGCCTCAGTTCCCCACCTCATCTTGCCCGCCTGCTTTCTATCAAAGGAAGTAATCCCAAACTTGTAAATGCCAGTCACAGTGGGCAAACCGTATGTGCCTGTCACCGTGGGCAAACCTGTATGTGCCTGTCACCGTGGGCAAATGTGCATGTGCCAATCACAATGGGCAATCTTGTATGTGCCAGTCACAGTGTGCAACACTGTATGTGCCAGTCAGAGTGGGCAAACTTGTGTGTGCCATCACAGTGTGAAAACTTGTATGTACCAGTCACAGTGGAAAAACCTGTATGTGCCAGTCACAGTGTGAAAACTAGTATGTACAAACCACAGTGGGCAAACTTATATGTACCAGTCACAGTGGGAAAATTTGCATGCACCAGTCACATGGTGGCAGACTTGCATGTACCAGTCACACAATGGAAAGACTTGCATGTACCAATGACATCGCGTGCAAACATGCATTTACCAGTTACAATTGGGAAACTTGTATATGCCAGTCACTGTGGGCAACTTGTATGTGCCAGTCACAGTGGGCAACATTGTATGTGGCAGTCACAGTGGGCAAACTTTCATGTACCTGTCACAGTGGGCAAACTTTCATGTACCAGTCACAGAGGGAAAACTTGCATGTACCAGTCACACGGTAGGCAGACTTGTGTTTACCAGTCACACACTGGGCAGACTTGCATGTACCAATTACACTTAAAGGAAATCTTCTGTGTAGCAGTCACACTGGTGGACTAACCTAACAGTGTCTTCTGAACTGGAGGGTTGACCTAACATGGCTGGTGTACAAGAGGGCTGATCTACATTGGCTAATATCAGTGTTCTGCTGAAAAGAGGGCTGAAATACCATTGTCTGATGAACTGGAGGGCTAACCTACCAGTGTCTGCTGAACTAGAGGCCTGACCTGATGGTGTCTGGGGAACTGGAGGGCTAGCCTAACAGTGTCTAGTGAACTGGAGGGCTGACCTAACAGTGCTGCTGAACTGGAGTCACAACTTAACAGTGCTGCTGAAATGGAGGGCTGACCTAACAGTGGCTGCTGAACTGGAGGCTGACCTAACCGTGGCTGCTGAACTGAAGGGCTGGTCTAAAAATGGCTTCTGACCTAACAGTGTCTCAAACCGAGGGCTGATCAGAGAGTATCTTCTGAACTGAGGCTGACCAGACAGTGTCTGCTGAACTGGAGAGATGACTTAACCATGTCTGCTAAATAGAGGGTTGAATTAACAGTGGCTGGTGAACTGGAGGACAAAACTAACAGTGTCTGCTGAACTGGAGGGCTGGAGGGTTCAGCAGCCAGGAATCCACATCACCGACACTGTTAATCCACCATGTCTACCTCCATAGGCCAAGTCTGCTTACACAGGCCAAGCACCTATTTTTTGGCAGCAAAGTTGGCTTGAAAAATTTGGCTCAGGTGCCAAAGCAATAGAAGCCCTCCTACAAGTTCCGGTTTATACTATACATTAGCGTGCATATGCAGGAGTATATGAAGGAGCGCGTTCATGGGTAAGTTGTCACACTGCATTCTCAACTCCTGTTACAATAATTGAAGAATTGAAAGTTAGACATAGCTCCTTTTGCTAGCTTTCTTCAATTAGAGCAAAAGTTTAGGTTCACTTTTTGAGTGAACCTATCCTTAAATACCAGCTAAAAACCACAACAATAATAAATAAGTTAAAGGGGAACTGTGTCTCTATAAATAGTGGCCTTTATTAAAATGACTCCAGGATCATATTTCTAGCTTCGGTCCATCTAAAGTTATAGCAGTATAAAGGGTGTTTTTTTTTCTCCTAGTACTGTGATCTGTGACATGCCCACGTTGGGACAGAGCATAATCAGCTGCATCCTAAGCCCCACCCCCAATGTCTAAATCATTTTTAAAGCTAGTTACAAGCCTGAAAATAAAGCTTTTTCTTTCCCTAAGGTGTCTATAGGCAGAGAAAAGAATAGACAACGGTTGCATGTCTGTAAACAGCTTCAGAAAAGATTGATTTTGTGGGTGGGTAAGCTTACACAGACACATGTAACTGTCACAGACTCAGATAGGCAGGACAGATTAGAACTGTAACTTTTTAAGCCAATAATTTAAGATCCTGAGAAGCTTGAGACACCATCCTAGATATGAAGAGCTCTGTTTCATTAGATAATAATAAAATGAAATGATGTATTACCAATTAAACAAACCCAAGCTCAAATAGTCCTTGTTGAGTGAATTTGTCCCAAGGGGCTTGGTTTGCATTAGACACGCAGCTTTTTATGCTCTTCTAGTATAATAAAGAGGCTTAACAGAAGAAAATGGACTGGCAGCTTCACGGTAATCTTAATGCAATATTCCACTGCAAAGCCTGTTACAGCTCACACAGAGAATGCATTGAGCACGTTGTGGCTTAATGCACATTGATGAGAAAGGAACTCAGGGAACGTTAACACAGCATGCTGCAGTTCCCTGCTTTACAGCCCATTAATGCGCAACAAAGATCTGCTGGGACCAGTACATTGTATTTACAATTCTGGTTGGAGAGGACCTATAGACAATCATGAGTGAATCAGCAATCTTTTCTACTATAATGAACAATAATGATTGGAGCTAATGTGAATAGATGATTAAAATGATCTATAGGGTTTGTTACCTGGCCGGTATTTCACTGACCCAAACTGTTTATGTGGCCTTTTGTTATGTGGTTGTGTCCATTTGATCTGCCTTTTGTGCTTTTGCACTTGTGTTCACCATAGGATTATGGGATAGAATAAAATGTCATGTCCTGTCATAGGCTTGTATTAAGTGAGATTCTGCACGAAATGGACAAAAAATGGAGGTGCATTAGAAAAGTGCCAGGTATCGCAACTCACACAGTGGGCCTGCTTTCCATGATTTACATCTAAAATAAATGCCATTGCAGAATGGAAAGTAAAATACAGCAACATTGCAGCAGTTGGGCCTAGACCTAAGACTGTAAAAACAATGTAAATACACTGGATTGGCTTTTATAATTGAATAGGGTATTATTATGAATGAACCCACGGGGGCCAAGATTGGGAGTAAAGCTTTATTCAGACGTCCGATTTTGGCCACGACCCCCGACCGATACCTGTGCGACGCCCATTTCGGACGATAATCGTGCGTGTGTATGCAGTCGTCCTTAATCTGTCATGGTGGATTACGCTATTACAACACAAGTTGCCGTGTGTGTGAATTCCCTAGGGGCTCGCAGGCTGTGGCCTAAATCATACCTCTGTAGGAAGCTTAAGATTTGCCTCGGAACTGAAATTTTGGTAGAGTTTTTGGTAGAATAGCTTGATATGGAGTTCCAATACATAACCAGGTTTTGGGTCAAAAATCCAGCATATTTGTATTGAGCATCATCCCTAAGATCTACCCACGACTAGTTAGATTGATAGTAGAATGGATGGATTGCTGACAGATAAATGCTGTAATAGATAAATATATAGATTCTACACAATATATATTGTACATATAAAAATTCAGTGCTCACTACAAGATGTCCGTAGCAGAAGATTTGTGCAGGTGCTTTGCCTGCTAGAGAAGAACCTGATCTTTTAATTTGTGTTCTGTGATGGTGATTAATGGAGATGAGTTTTTGCTGAACCTGTAAATATTCCATCTGTATCAATTTAAGTGTCAGGAATAAAAATGCAATTTCACCCTTGTTTATAACAGCTGTGTTTCAATGATTTAATACATTTATTTACAAACACACTGGTTTGCTTTTTCTTTTTTATTTGCTTAACTCTGACAATATAATTATAGTCTTTACCCTAGCAATACTCTATATTATGAAAAGAGGACACGACACAACTGTGAACCAATCCGGTAAATACATAAAATGTATTTAAAACTCACAGCATTTTCATATGACTTTCTTGGTTTATGGGGTTTAACTAGACCCCCCCCCCCCCCCCAAAAAAACAACCTATATTTTGGGCCCCTGTCCGTCTCATCTTTAGCAGATTTCATTTGCTGGGCAAAGAGTAAAATATTGGCGTCCCCTTGCAGTAAGCATGTAATATAATGCCGAAGGACAGAAAAAAACATTAAAAGACCAACTATTTGGCTGAACAATCTTACATGTGCAACAGTTTCCGTAGGCATTGCTTGTTATCTATTCTTCTGGATCAATTAGAGATGGCCGAAACTGTCAAGTTTCGTTCCGTTTTCGGATTTACGGATCACGGAAAAATTTCCGAAGTTCCAAAATTCGAAAATGGAACATACTTCTGAGCCCATTTTCGATAATTATCAAACATTTTCAAAAAATGTCTATTTTCAAAAAAGCCTTGAATGTTTGATAATCCTCGAATGTCCGATAATTTTAGAAAATAGGCACCGAAGTCCCGAAATCCGAATGATCCATCCAGTTTCGGACGGAACATTCGATTTCGAAACCAAGGGGTTCCGTGTCAGATCCGGATCTTCTATTAACACACTGACATGAGTCACCACACAGGTGACCAAAGGGCCTGGCAAGGAGCATCTTATTCACAGAGCTTAAAGCCTAAGCTCCATTGGAAATAAACATTTTAAAAATCAATTATAAAAATCTGCGATGCACAGAGAATTCCTCTTCTGTGGATGAAGTTTGAAAACTTTGGAAACTAAACTAAAGATACAACAATTGAAACGGTTAAAATAATTATCTGAAAGTGATGCATAGTGTCACTGTATGATTAAAGAAAACAATCTGATTCTCTGGGTTGTAAAAGTGTATGAAATCTTTAATATTCTTGTAAATAAGAATCCATAGTTAGCTAAAGTAGCTAATCACTGGAATAAATTAGTGATTACATAGGGATTGTTTTCTATAAAATCTTAAGGAAGCAAAATATAATCAAATGAGGCTTCTCTGTGAGAAGTGGAGAGAAAGCAGAACAGAATTGAGGTTATTTGAGTGTTTGCTGCAAAATAGAATTGTGACAGTTGGTATGTAATTGCTTGGTGAGAAATTCCCTTTACCAGTGCTGGCTCATAGAAATTACGGAGCATGCTTCCCTCATGACAGTCAGGTCTGAGGGAGGGAGAGTGGGTTAAGAGTGGGTGTGGCAATACTGAGCCAGGCAAAAGAAGTACTCTGCAATAATGCATCAGCAACACATAAATAGCGCAGAGTCCTATTACCTTTGTTTCAACCTGGTGTACTGACCTGGACACATAAGCAGAGCACACACAGTAAAGGTTGAGGCAGTACCAGGCATAAAAGACTCTCATAGGATATCTTGAAATGCTTTAATCACACACAACATGTTTCAGAAACGTGGTCCTTTATCAAATGTATATTTGATAAAGGACCACATGTCTGAAACTTGTTGTGTGTAATTAAATCATTTAAGATATCCTACGAGGGTCTTTTATGCTTGGTACTACCTCAACCTTTCCTATTGTTTGCATGCACAACATACACACTTAAAGTAAGTAAAGTGAGTGTTGCTTACATGAATTAATTTATAATTAAGATGAGGCAAAAACATTTTTTTCAATATACATACCTTTTTCCTAGAATCATCTAGAATCTGTGTTTCAGTTCACCTTCTTGCTAATGACCTGCTGGTCTCCAAAAAAGTCTTATAGACAATACCTGTAGACTAACCACTAAATTGCCTGTATATAATGACTGAGCTGGGATACAGACCAGTTCAATATACATTGTGAGTACAAAAGAGAAAAAAAGACCAGAAAAAACATTGCATTGGTATAACATGTGTAAGGAAGCCAAGCTATTCACCTTGGAAATTGACAAAAAGTTAATTCCATTATTATTTAGAACCAGAACTGCACTGTTGATATTTTTAATACTTTATCCTGGTCCCCTCATCATTGTTACAGTTTGGAAAGAAACCTGTGAGGCTCTTGCATATAACTTGTGTTTCAGATCTGAGCAACACGAGGAAATGGAATTTGCTTCTTGCAATTTGTTTCCAATCTATGGTTTATATGAAAAGATGGGGCTGAAGCCTATAAGTATTAAGCGGCTGATATTTTTCATATGCACGCACAAAGGTATTTCATTTTAAATAGCATTTTTTTTTATATTCACATTTATATAATTCTCAAACTTTAACCAGCCTCCTGTGTGCTTTTAATGTACTGTTACCTTATTTAATGCAGTGGCACATCTTATCTCTTGTTTCTTTAAGCTGGCTGTTTTCAGTTTTTGTAGTGTGCACCTGCATGGAACGATCCACTATAGAGAAACACCGGGTGATCCTTACACACGGTTGTGATAATCTAATGGCAGGGACTCTACATTGGCAGGGGATTTTTCCTGTGATAAGGTCTTCCAAAGTACAGTGTAAAGGTTGAAGTTTATGCTACCAGTCTGTGGTGTATAGAACTATTGAAGGAACTTTCTCCTTTATGAACATAGATCCAGGTACTATAGAAACTTTCTCCAATCTTCTCTGCAAGCCACCAATATGATGTAAAATTTTGAGAAATGAGAAGAATGTCTTCCAGCTACACAAACCCCTTCCTATGAAGCACGACAGGAGATCCCCTACAAACGAAAATGTGCAAAACATAATTCAAATTTAGCATAATTTGCTTCTTCTGAATTACCTGATTTCATCTGCAAATCTAAATCCTCAGATGTATCCTACTGCTTGTCTTATATATGTCTCCCAATTTGCAAGGGTAGGGTGTAAACTGCAAGGGTTGCCTAAACCAGTTACATTTGCTAGCTGGATAGGGTGGCATTTCTGCTTCAATCACTTATGAATTATCTGTAAACCATTCATTTTGAAGCTTCTTCCAAAGAAGGAACATGGTTTTGGGACCTGAGCCATTGCCCTGGCCCTTGTGGTGGTTCCCGTTTCTTGTACTGACTTCTGCAGGTTGTAAATATGACAGCAGTTTTAAGAACAACATGGACTGTTAGGGAACACCATTTAACGTATGACTCACTTTTAGACTGAAGCAGAGCAGCAGTTTTCTAAAATAATATTTCTTTAAGGGCAGAGCGCATTCTGAGAATAGACTTGCTGCAAATGTTTGCCTTATGAACACATCAAACCAAATCTTTTTTTTTTTTTTTTTATGACCTTGAAACCTCAACCTAATCATATCAGTGCCCGGTAGACACAAGGTTTTGCATGTGACAGATACTGTTTACAGTTCCATAAGTCACATTTGAATATTTTTACAATATATTATTTGATACATAGCTGGATTCCTAAACCAATAATGTAATGTAGGTGATGATCTATTGTCAACCATGTATGGCTGCACGTTGACCAATGGGGGTGGTCCGTCAGGGTCATGGCTGGAGTTGGGAGTTATGAATATAAAAACATATGTAACAAATGTTTTTTCTTCATTAATGATTTTTGGCATCCAAATGATGTAAGCAAAGATCTACAAGTACATCTAATGTCCTATGTACAGTATTCCCAATCCCCTGAACGAGAAATTATTATCTTACTGTATATCCAGAAATTCGAGAATGGATTCCACTGCCCACTCATTTGAGAATGGATTCCACTGCCCACTCATTTTTATTAAAATAAATAAATAAATTCCCTCCCTTTGTTTGAATGTTAGTCTTGTAAAAATATTTCTCTGCGAATGTTGACTTATTTCCTATTTGTTCTTAAAAAACAATATTTTAAAAACCCAGGGCACATTTAATATTCTTTATAGTATCTAATTTAGAATACCAGTCAGGCTGTGTTCCTTTTTCTGAACATTTTTTTCCAAAATATGGCTTTGGATAATGTACTGTAATTTCCACAAAAAGCTACATTAAGACTTTGAAAGTATTTAATTGTCTGGCAATTAAATGTCTGAATAGAGTGTCAGTTTAAAAATATGAGATATCCCTCTTGTTATACCAACTCTTCATCACAAAATAATCTTATTTACATAATCCAATTTATTTTAATAGTCCCCAATATTCAAATGGGAACAAACTAAAGATCTGCTTGGAGAGTATTTTTCTAAAGGACCCAGTAAACTAATATCACTGAAGCAGATGTGCGTTTGTAAAATGACAATAAAGCTTAAATGAATAAAAGTTCCATGTTTATTTCAGAAATCCAAAGGTGTTCTTGGAAGATTTTCTTCCACTTGGCAATCTGTGCTGCAATATTCATGAAAATGCTATAAATCCGCTATTTTATGGAGATCAATTTAGTGGTTTAAGGGAAACGGGAACATTTTTGTCGGGAGAGATGGTTTATTTTAAATAGATCTAGTTTAATGTACTCTTTCTCGCCCAGAGAAAAGTCAATAAAAGAATATATTTTAAATGCAATTTAGACTCCTGTGTTCTGGTTAAAATGTATTGCTGAAATGGATGGATTTCACTGGTTGCACATTAATGTTGCAGGGAGGACAAGTTTCATGCCCTGTTTAGAGGGATTAAATTCTTTATTTTGTTTTAGAAAAATAAAAAAGCCCAATGTTATATTTTTCCTGGCGTAACTTACCTGACCGGGATCCCATGATGCTGTAAACTCCTTTGCTAGGTGTTGAGTTTCCCCTACAAGGTAGCCCAAAACTTAATTTAGCCTATGTTTAGCCTTTTTTGGAAATGGTGGCCAGCGCTAAATTAGTGTCAAATCCATGCTAATCTGATAGAACATTTTGAGCCAATATAGCAGTGGCCGTGGGTCTCTTATCATGAAAAGATCTTGTCAAACAAACTTGCCTGGCTTTTATGAGGATGTGAGTAGGAATTTAGACTCTGGCATAGCAGTAGATGTTTTTTTTGCAAAGGCTTTTGATACAGTCCCCCATAGACGACAATGTATAAGCTAAGGTATGTTGTCTGGGGAGGCACATTTGTACATGGATAGAAAATTGGTTAATGAATAGGATCAGAGAGAAGTTGTTAATGGGGCTTCATCATTGTGGACTAAAGTGCTAAGTGGGGTGCCACAGGGTTCTGTGTTGGGCCGCTTCTATTTAATCTGTTTATTATTAATTGAAAGAAGGATTTTCAGCAAGGTTTCTGTGTTTTGCAGACGAAAAAAACATTGTCACATTGGGCTGCTAAGTGACAGATGTAATTTAATGTTGACAAATGTAAGGTGATGCATTGTGCTGCTTATAGTATACTGTAGTATTCAATTAACTGGACTTAAGCTAGCTATACATGGGCAGAGTTTCTCCTGATTTGGTTTACGATTGGAGGTCAATGATCAGAAATCTGATCTGAAAAACAACTCAAAGTTCCGCATACCAGCAGAGAGATTGGGGCAGAATATGGTTGCGAATGTTCTGCCTGTCCAAATTTTTGACAAACTGCTTGACATTGTCGAGTGGTTGATGGGAAAAACGGAAAGCAGTTATCGTCATTTGGATCAATCAAATCAAAGTGTTGAAATTGATCCAAACGTCGAGCCCTGTATGCTTTAAAATTTAACTTGAAGATATTTCACTAGTCATCTGACTGGCTTTCTCAATTTAGAATTTTATTTAGATCAATTGTTGATCTAACTGAATATCACAAATATAAATAGCTCTGTGTTACATGAATCTTTGTTGGAAAAGGATCTTGGAGTTTTGGTGGATAACAAACTTAAATGTAGCAAGCAGTGCCAGGCGACAAAAGAGCCAGCAAAATATTGCTTGTATAAGAGAGGTATGGTCAAGGGAGAAAAAAATATTTTCCCTCTCTACAAAGCATTTTCAGTTTTGAATTATGTGTACAAAAAGACATCTTGAATGAAAAGGTTCAGAGAAGGGCAAAGTAATAAAGGGAATGGGGGAGCTTGATATAAAGACAGATTGGATAAGTTACAATAATGCACATCAGGCAAAAAGTGCTTGAATGGAAAATGAACACTGTGTATAAATACATTAATGGGCAATACAATAAGTTGGTGCATTGTTCACATTAGAACATGTCAGAGGACATCAGAGACATCCCTTAAGACTGGAAGAAAAGAAGTTTAGTCTTTAAGTTCGGAAGGGTTTTCACTGTGAGAATGGTAAAACTATGGAACTGCCTTCCTTTGGACATGGTGATGGCAGGTTCATTGGACAGCTTAAAAAAAAACTGGATGTGTTTCTAAAAAGAAAGGAAGTTGCATGTTACTGTTACTGATACATAAAGTTGGAGTTAATCCAGGTATAATTCCGATTGCCTTTGAGTCAGGAACAAATTTTTTTCCCCCTTCATACAGTTTTTTTTTTGCCTACATCTGGATCAACTGTTAGATGGAAATGTAGCTATTGCTGAGGTTAGACTAGATGGACGATGTCTTTATTCAACCATAAATACTATTAATAATTAGACTTAAAGGGGCACTAAATTCCATGAGACAATTTTTTTAGTCACTCACAAGCCCCAATTTATTCAGTATTGAATAGGGACCATTAAGAAACTTACAGAATACAATGCAATATTAGGCCCAATTATTGCAAAACCCATGTGCTACCTGATGTTTTATAGGTTATCAAGAGTTTTTCACCTATCTTTCAAAGCCTTTAGGAAATATAAGCTTATGAAATAACATTACATTACAATACAATAAGAAGTGAGGCAACAGAGCCAATATTAGTTGAGGAAGCCTACTAGAGATGGCCGAAACTGGTAAGTTTTGTTCCATTTTTGGATTTACAGATTGCATGAAAAACCCAAAGATCCGAAAATGGAACGGAATTTCGGGACTTCGGAATGCATTTTCGATGATTATCAAAAGAACATTATCTTCAAGGTTATCTTTGGCAATCCTCGAAAATAACCTTGAATGTTCAACAACCCTCGCAAATATGATTGGAAACTATAATCATTTCTGAGATACTGAGATTGAAACTTTTTAAAAAGCAGATATTGGGGGCGAAAGTTCCTTCAACACAGACCCAGTTTATTATGATTGCGTTAGGATAATTATATATAGAAATCTTCATTTAGCCTTTTTTTTAACAAGCTGATGCCCCATAGTATAGTATTTGAGGTTGAATAAAGACATACGTCTATCCAGTCCAACCCATCTAGCAATATCCTCATTTCCTGCCTAACTGTTGATCCAGAGGAAGGCAAAAAAAAAACCCACCATGGTAGTTCCGTTTTCGAACTTTCGAACTTTCCATATAGTTCGAAAGTTCGAAAACAGATGGAACTTTCGAAAGTTTGGCCATCTCTAGCCCACATGTCTCGATTTACGACAAAACAGAGTTTGTTTTCATATACAGTGCAGTAATCCCCCAATAAAGTGTCCATATAAAATAAGCCCCCAATAGAGTGTCCATATACAGTAATCCCCCAATACAGTGTTCATATACTGTAATCCCCCCACAATCATATCAGCGTCCCAAACATTAGTGAACCTCAGGGACAATAGTTTAAATGCAGAGGAAAAATTTTTAACGCCGAAAGGAGGGGCTTCAGCACAACCACATGGCGTATGGTTTTGAAGTCTGATTATATGAATCCTCAAGTTAGGGTAGGGGGTGGATAACTGTTAAGCTTGAGTAATGTTCTTTCTTCTTTCTGCGTTAAACATATAGGGTAGTACCCAACATATTATCACCTTGAATATCGGAAGTCCAGAAATCAATGCTGTGGGTAATGCTAAATACAAGTAAGTAAAATTGTCCATTAAAGCCTATAACGCTAGCATGAATCCGCAAGTAAATGTAACATGTACCTAGGGCGCAACAGCTCGAAAATAGCGCGAAGTGAGATAAATTGATTTTGTTCGAATGTCTGGATATTCGAACATGTTCCCTAGACCATTTCCCAGGTCCCAAGCCATTTACATTAAGTACCATTGATATTTTAATTGTATTTAATAGAACTTTTTGAACTATTGACTCCCATTGATTTAAGGGTCCTTTTCGAACTTTCGAACTTTCCATATAGTTTGAAAGTTCGAAAACAGACCGAACTTTCGAAAGTTTGGCCATCTCTAGCCCACATGTCTCGATTTACGCCAAAACAGAGTTTGTTTTCATATACAGTACAGTAATCCCACAATACAGTGTCCATATAAAATAAGCCCCCAATACAGTGTCCATATACAGTAATCCCCCAATACAGTGTTCATATACTGTAATCCCCCCCAATACAGTATCAATATCAGTAAGCCCTCCATACAGTGAGGAACTGCAGGGAGGAAAATATTTTTTAAATGCAGGGAAATAAAGCGGACGGGGCTTCAGCACAAACACATGGGTAATTTTGAAGTATTGATTATTATGGAATCCCTCAAAGTAGGGCTAGGGTGTGATAACTGTAAGCTTGAAGAATGTTCTTTCTTTCTGTCAGTTAACATATAGGGTAGTACCCAAATGATTATCATCCTTGAATATCTGGAAGTCCAGGAAAATCATGCTGTGGGTAATGCTAATACAAGTAAGTAAATTGTCCATTAAAGCCTATACGCGAGCATCGAATCCGCAAGTAAAATGTACATGGTACCTAGGCTCGAACAAGCTCGAAAATACGCGCGTGAGAGTAAAAATTTGATTTTCGCAATGTCCTGGATATTCGAACATGTTCCCAAGAACCATTTCCCAGGTACCCACAGCTTATACATTAAGTTACATTGATATTTTAATTGTATTTCATTAGAACTTTTTGAACTATTTGACTCCCATTGATTTAAATGGGTCACATTTTTCGAACTTTCGAACTTCATATAGTTGGAAGTTCGAAAAAAACCGAACTTGCGAAATTTTGGCCATCTTAGCCCACATTCTCGATTTACGCCAAAACATAAGTTTGTTTCATATCAAAGTACAGTAATCCCCAATAACGGTCCCATATAAATAAGCCCCAATACAGGTCGCATATACAGTAAATCCCCAATACAGTGTTCATATACAGTAATCCCCCCCAATACAGTATCAATATCAGTAAGCCCCCCAATACAGTGAGGTACTGCAGGGAGGAAAATATTTTTTAAATGCAGGGAAATAAAGCGGGCGGGGCTGCAGCACAACCACATGGGTAATTTTGAAAGTATTGATTATATGAAATCCCTCCAAGTAGGGCTAGGGGGTGATAACTGTAAGCTTGAAGAATGTTGTTTCTTTCTGTCAGTCAACATTATAGGGTAGTACCCAAATGATTATCATCCTTGAATATCTGGAAGTCCAGGAAATCAATGCTGTGGGTAATGCTAATACAAGTAAGTTTAATGGGAAGTGAATAATCTCTAGTATATATTGTCAATAAGCATCGACCCGTACACTAAGGCACTCAATTCGTTAGAAAACAGAAGCCAAACCTCATACATAATTTACATCTACTTACCAGTAAATACACCAGATCTCTGTACCCCTGCTTTGTTTCTCTTTTGTGCTAGTGTTTTTTTTATACCCCCTTTACAATATCTTGGTATTACACTGCCTATTACTGTACTAGGGTTCTAGTTTTAGCATTGGGGGAATTTTATAACAGACTTTGCAAATCCAGCTATTTACTGTATTTGGTGCCACCTGCACTTTCCCCCTTGATGTCAGTATGTACCTGTTATTTTTCCAAGTTTGTTATGCCATTTATATCAGATCTTGCAATGTATTATTAAAAAAACAATCTTCTCTTAGTGTATCTACCTAGCAGAGAATTGCCTATTGCGTATTGATAGGCCTTTTGTAGAATAAATATATTCTAGTACTTTCATTTATTTGTATATTAGCTTGTTTCAGGATCACTCATGCAAAACATTATTCCTTATGGCATTAAAATCAAAGACAATTGGTTTCCTTTTAAATCAACATCTCTGATGGTTTTAGTTTCTTTGTCAATAGTCTACATCAATTTTCAAGGTGACCTGTCTTTAATTCAGAACAGCCATTGTCTATAACGCCCTCTTGTCTGATAGTTTAATGGTTGATTTCAAATAGCCAAATATTATGGGAGAGCAAAGGAACAACTGCCTACATATATATCTACTATACACATATCCACATTTAGAACATATCAGATTGATCTGCTAATCAATATGATGTCATGCATCCTGCTGTATTATAGGATAATCAGGGTTATTCAATAAAAGTTCTTATCATTTAAAATGGTGCTAATTTTGCCCCAACCAATCAGATGTTAGCTTTCAAATGGTTACTAGATAAGTTACTCGAATAATCACTAAACTAGTCTGGCCACCAATATATGATGCTATGGTCAGAACCCAGAACAACCAACAACATTTTAGGGCAAATACTGTATATGCTCACGTAAAAAGTGCTAATTTAAGTAATAAACAGGGCGGTGCACCAATGGGCACACCTCTCCTGTTCTGGAGTTTATAACATCGGTTAGCGTGACTTAAACTCCTTTATTGCGTGGCTAACAAGGAAGTTAACCACACAGTCGGCGCAAGCGATGTTATATACTGAAAGCGGCATTCTATTGCAACATATTAAACACCAGCTAATAGCTGGCAGTTACAGATGCACCGAGAGCCACTATCGGCATTTAAATGGCCGGCTGTTTGCACAGGGTTGCCGATAGCAGCTCTTGGTGCAGCGGGCTGTTAGTATATGTATATTAATATATAATAGTATAGTATCAGCAGCGTTAACATGTCATACCTGACACATTTCGGGCCAATCACAAGCCCTTAGTCATAGGGTCACCCCAGCGTCTACCATGTTGCAGTTTAAGTAACCCGCACTATGCTCAAGACCAACCCACGATGGGAGGAGTTACAGGAACCCGAGCTTCTCCGAATATGGAAGCTTTTAATTTAATCACAGGAATCCAGTGTTATAAATGTGGGGCCGTTGGACATTCCCGGTGTGCGCTATCCACTAGATCAGCAATTTTCATTGGAGTTAAATTGAGTCGGAGGCGAAGGATCGAGGCACGACTGCACCGGGTCACTGCGTGGAAGAGGAGTAATAGACTAGTCAGTGGGACATATGATATAGAACTTTTACATACACATCAATAAGAATTGTATATACAGCAGGCAACGGGTCAGGGGTTTTTAACACCCAGACCACTCCCACTCAAGAGTAGTTGGTTGATCTCATTTATTTGTACATGCAGACTTGCATTTGCACTCAGTAGTGGCATAAAAGGAGACTTTTTTTATATATATATATCTAATGTAGACAAAAAAAACTTTATACCAGTGATATGTGATTAGTTATCTATTTTTTCACTTGCACCAGTTAATAGTATAGTAATATGTAAAATAGTTAATTTGTGAATTTATATAACTTGACATTTTCATGCACGTTGTACTAAACCTTACAATTAAATACATACACAATAGTGCTGTATTGCTAATCTGGCCCATAATGTTACATCACAGCACATGTGAGTAACATCATTGATTATAAATGGCCTTAGGGGCTAATAAGTAAATGACTTTAAGTAGTTTTCTGTAAAAATATTAGTTAGAGCTACAGCGTTGGAACCAAATCACTATGCAAAATCAGTAGGTATGTTTATATAAGGGATAATACGCTACCATATAATACATAAGGTCAAAAAAAGAAAAACATATAATACATAAGGTCAAAAAAAGAAAAACACCAGTCACAGACTTCTGTCTCTCCCTTCCTCTCTCTCTCCCCCCTCCCTGTATTGTAAGTGATCAGATAATAAGCTTGTTTTTGTAAATACAAATAGTTCACTGTTGTTCAATCTCAAACAAAAGAGAACAATAAACCATCGTTCTCTCACCCGGTGCACGTTCCAGTTCATTACAACTAACTGAACTGAATTACTGTTGATGAATAAGAAGGAGTCAAGCGCATTCTTGTGAGTGTATTGACTCCGCCCTCAATCACTCCATTATCAGTCATTCAGTCATCGTCAGTCAGTGTACAAAAACAGGCTTGTGGTCTACATTACCTAATACAGGCAACGAGAAAGAAATAGCAAAGGGGACAGGATGGAATACATGGAAAGTCACTCAGTGACATCCACTGAGTGCAGTAAACTAATTCATCGCGCAGCACTTGCAACGCCCCATTCCAAATGCCAGAGCCTTATGTATTATATCAGGATATTTGCTGTAAGGAAAGCTAATGAAAAGATTGTGTGGGTCTTGAACATTGCCTAAAATGAGAGGAAGGGATGTTTTATATTAGCAATTAGCTCAGTGTGGAAGGCAAATGAGTATAGTGTCTTATCTTTGTATAATAAAACACCCTAGAATTGTTCATTGAAAATGTTAAAAATAGAGGTCCTATTACTTACCCTATGTGCCCATAAAGTGATGACTACTGTGATGGTGTACGCAGGACTTAACCAGCCTTGAACAGGTAGGATGGAAAAGTTTGCTCGTGAAGGTTCTCAATCATCCAGGTCATGGTATATCTATTGTATTCAATTAGATCAACTGGACTGGATTTTATGGAGTTTAGTTCTAAAGACATTTCGCTAGTCATCCGATGGCTTTCTCAATTCGATAACTTGTACAGAATCTGTGGCAATTATTACCTGGAAAAATCTCAATTAGCATTATCACAGCCAGGTGTTAAGGGAGTGAGTGATTGCATAGTGGGCTAATAGGTGTTATAGGAAACGTGTATCAAAAACACAAAACCAGTGGAAAAGTTAATTGCCACCGAGTTCAATGGGACACCATTAGACTGTCGGGGAAACACAAACACCCTGCATTTTACAAGGGACATTTCCAACATCATTCAGGGGAATATGCACAGTATGGGCCCATAGCAGGAGAAATCTATTTAAGTTTCTGGCACCTAAGGTGAAAATACCAGTAATGCCGATAAAAACAAGGTGTATAATACAGGTGTTGATAGAATGATGGTTTATGCTGTCAGAATAATTTATTTTTTTCATCTGATTTAGAATTGGAAATGTGAAGATAAATTAAATTAACGTATGACTTTCTGCAAACTAAAAAAGATAGTCATGAGCTGTTAGTCGTCACTTTGATGCCTATGAAATCCATATGTCTTTCATTAGCTGTGTGTAGCATGACTGTATCCTTAGTGAATGTTCTCAAAAAAAAAGTACAATAACACATAGATTATAGGGACAGTAGACGACCCTACATTGTGCCAAGGTTACATGTGGAACAGATAAAAAACTAATGGAGAATGAAACATGGAAAAAAATTAGGGTATTTAAGCAAAACGAAAGCCACCCTAGAATGCATTGATCCCAGTGTGTGTAAATGTCCTTTTAAAGGGATTTTTTGTTGGTATTTAAATTTGAGGCCAAAGGCCATGTTGCTTAGAATCATAAGTACAAAGTTGTTGAAGTATTAAAATATTCCCAGCCAAGTCCCCGTATCACTAAAATAATGCACTTGTGTAGGACAAAGATGATTATCAACTTTGTACTCGGCCCAATTAGTGCTAGAGGTGCTGAAAAACAAATATATTTAGACTCTTGTATTTTCACTTGTATTTTATTCGTGCCTTCATTGAGTCGTCTTCCCGTCTGCCTTGCTATGATACCAGCATTTTAAATGATAGTTCACTCAAATATAGAACCTACCCTTTTCTCATGATTGAAGGAAGGAAGAAAATGTCTTACCTCCCATATTTCTATGAGTGTAACAGGAGCCAGGAATGCAGTGTGACAATTTACACTTGAGTCCCTTGACAGTTCACGACTGTTCAGACAAGGGACGCCTCTCCATGAGGCAGAGTAAGCCTTTTGGCTCCGGCGGCACTCCTGCCGCTCAGAGGAAGCTGGCACAGCAAAAATTAAAATGCAATTGCGCACCACCGGAGAGAAAGTTCCTGCTGCCGGACAGTGTGCCTCTCAGTTCCCCCTCATCTTGCCCTGCCTGCTTTCATCAAAGGAAGTAATCCGGCAAAATTGTAAATGCCAGTCACAGTGGGCAAACCTGTATGTGCCTGTCACCGTGGGCAAACCTGTATGTGCCTGTCACCGTGGGCAAATGTGCATGTGCCAATCACAATGGGCAATCTTGTATGTGCCAGTCACAGTGTGCAACTTGTATGTGCCAGTCAGAGTGGGCAAACTTGTGTGTGCCAGTCACAGTGTGAAAACTTGTATGTACCAGTCACAGTGGAAAAACCTGTATGTGCCAGTCACAGTGTGAAAACTAGTATGTACAAACCACAGTGGGCAAAAATATATGTACCAGTCACAGTGGGAAAATTTGATGCACCAGTCACATGGTGGGCAGACTTGCATGTACCAGTCACACAATGGAAAGACTTGCATGTACCAATGACATCGCTGTGCAAACATGCATTTACCAGTTACAATTGGGAAATTGTAATGCCAGTCACTGTGGGCAAACTTGTTATGTGCCAGTCACAGTGGGGCAACATTGTATGTGGCAGTCACAGTGGGCAAACTTTCATGTACCTTCACAGTGGGCAAACTTTCATGTACCAGTCACAGAGGGAAAACTTGCATGTACCAGTCACACGGTAGGCAGACTTGTGTTTACCAGTCACACACTGGGCAGACTTGCATGTACCAATTACACTTAAAGGAAATCTTCTGTGTAGCAGTCACACTGGTGGACTAACCTAACAGTGTCTTCTGAACTGGAGGGTTGACCTAACAGTGGTGGTGTACAAGAGGGCTGATCTAACATTGGCTAATATCAGTGTCTGCTGAACAAGAGGGCTGAAATACCATTGTCTGATGAACTGGAGGGCTAACCTACCAGTGTCTGCTGAACTAGAGGCCTGACTGATGGTGTCTGGGGAACTGGAGGGCTAGCCTAACAGTGTCTAGTGAACTGGAGGGCTGACCTAACAGTGGCTGCTGAACTGGAGTCACAACTTAACAGTGGCTGCTGAAATGGAGGGCTGACCTAACAGTGGCTGCTGAACTGGAGGGCTGACCTAAACGTGGTGCTGAACTGAAGGGCTGGTCTAACAATGGCTTCTGACCTAACAGTGTCAAACCGGAGGGCTGATCAGAGAGTCTTATGAACTGGAGGGCTGACCAGACAGTGTCTGCTGAACTGGAGAGATGACTTAACCATGTCTGCTAAATAGAGGGTTGAATTAACAGTGGCTGGTGAACTGGAGGACAAAACTAACAGTGTCGCTGAACTGGAGGGCTGGAGGGTTCAGCAGCCAGGAATCCACATCACCAGACACTGTTAATCCACCATGTCTACTCCATAGGCCAAGTCTGCTTACACAGGCCAAGCACCCTATTTTTGGCAGCAAAGTTGGCTTGAAAAATTTGGCTCAGGTGCCAAAAGACTAGAAGCCCTCCTAACAAGTTCCGGTTTATACTATACATTAGCGTGCATAGCAGGAGTATAGAAAGGAGCGCGTTCATGGGTAAGTTGTCACACATGCATTCTCAACTCCTGTTACAATAATTGAAGAATTGAAGTTAGACATAGCTCCTTTTGCTAGCTTTCTTCAATTAATGAGCAAAAGTTTAGGTTCACTTTTTGAGTGAACCTATCCTTTAATACCAGCTAAAAACCACAACAATAATAAATAAGTTAAAGGGGAACTGTGGTCTCATAATAGTGGCCTTTATTAAAATGACTCCAGGATCATATTTTAGCTTCGGTCCATCTAAAGTTATAGCAGTATTAAGGGTTGTTTTTTTTCTCTAGTACTGTGATCTGTGACCTGCCCATGTTGGGACAGAGCATAATCAGCTGCATCCTAAGCCCCACCCCCAAATGTCTAAATCATTTTTAAGCTAGTTACAAGCCTGAAAATAAAAGCTTTTTCTTTCCCTAAGGTGTCTATAGGCAGAGAAAAGAATAGACAACGGTTGCATGTCTGTAAACAGCTTCAGAAAAGATTGATTTTTGTGGGTGGGTAAGCTTACACAGACATCATGTAACTGTCACGAGACTCAGATAGGCAGGACAGATTAGGAACTGTAACTTTTTAAGCCAATAATTAAGATCCTGAGAAGCTTGAGACACCATCCTAGATGAAAAGAGCTCTGTTTCATTAGATATAATAAAATGAAATGATGTATTACCAATTAAGACAAACCCAAGCTCAAATAGTCCTTGTTGAGTGAATTTGTCTCCAAGGGGCTTGGTTTGCATTAGACACGCAGCTTTTTAATGCTCTTCTAGTATAATAAAGAGGTCTTAACAGAAGAAAATGGACTGGCAGCTTCACGGTAATCTTAATGCAAATTCCCCTGCAAAGCCTGTTACAGCTCACACAGAGAATGCATTGAGCACGTTGTGGCTTAATGCACATTGATGAGAAAGGAACTCAGGGAACGTTAACACAGCATGCTGCAGTTCCCTGGCTTAAGCCCATTAATGCGCAACAAAGATCTGTGGGACCAGTACATTGTATTTACAATTCTGGTTGGAGAGGACCTATAGACAATCATGAGTGAATCAGCAATCTTTTTCTACTATAATGAACAATAATGATTGGAGCTAAATGTGATAGATGATATAAAATGATCTATAGGGTTTGTTACCTGGCCGGTATTTCACTGACCCAAAAAATGTTTATGTGGCCTTTTGTTAGTGGTTGTGTCCATTTGTATCTGCCTTTTTGTGCTTTTGCACTTGTGTTCACCATAGGATTATGGGATAGAATAAAATGTCATGTCCGTCATAGGCTTGTATTAAGTGAGATTCTGACAAAATGGACAAAAAATGGAGGTGCATTAGAAAAGTGCCAGGTACGCAACTCACACAGTGGGCCTGCTTTCCAATGATTTACATTCTAAATAATGCCATGCAGAATGGAAAGTAAAATACAGCACACATTGCAGCAGTTGGGCCTAGACCTAAGACTGTAAAAACAATGTAAAATACACTGGATTGGCTTTTATAATTGAATAGGGTATTAGTATGAATGAACCCACGGGGGCCAAGGTTGGGAGTAAAGCTTTATTCAGACGTCCGATTTTGGCCACGACCCCCGACCGATACCTGTGGCGAACGCCATTCGGACGATAATCGTGGTGTGTATGCAGTCCCGTTAATCTGTCATGGTGGATTACGCTATTACAACACAAGTTCGCGCTGGGTGTGAATTCCCTAGGGGCTCGCAGGTGTGGCCTAAATCATACCTCTGTAGGAAGCTTAAGATTTGCCTCGGAACTGAAATTTTGGTAGAGTTTTTGGTAGAATAGCTTGATAGGGAGTTCCAATACATAACCAGGTTTGGGTCAAAAATCCAGCATATTTGTATTGAGCATCATCCTAAGATCTACCCACGACTATTAGATTGATAGGTAGAATGGATGGATTGCTGACGATAAATGCTGTAAATAGATAAATATATAGATTCTACACAATATATATTGTACATATAAAAATTCAGTGCTCACTACAAATGTCCGTAGCAGAAGATTTGTGCAGGTGCTTTGCCTGCTAGAGAGAGAACCTGATCTTTTAATTTGTGTTCTGTGATGGTGAATTAAAGGAGATGGTTTTTGCTGAACCTGTATAATCCATCTTATCTAATTTAAGTGTCCGGAATAAAAATGCAATTTCACCCTTGTTTATAACAGCTTGTTTTCAATGATTTAATAACATTTATTTACAACACACACTGGTTTGCTTTTCTTTTTTTTTTGTTAACTCTGACAATATAATTATAGTCTTTACCCTAGCAATACTCTATATTATGAAAAGAGGACACGACACAACTGTGCAACCAATCCAGGTAAATACATAAAATGTATTTAAAACTCACAGCATTTTCATATGACTTTCTTGGTTTATGGGGTTTAACTAGACCCCCCCACCCCCCCCCAAAAAAACAACCCCATATAGTTGGGCCCCTGTCCGTCTCATCTTTAGCAGATTTCATTGTGGGCAAAGAGTAAATATTGGCGTCCCCTTGCAGTAAGCATGTAATATATGCCGAAGGAAACAGAAAAAAACATTAAAAGACCAACTATTTGGCTGACAATCTTACATGTGCAACAGTTTCCGTAGGCATTGCTTGTTATCTATTCTTCTGGATCAATTAGAGATGGCCGAAACTGTCAAGTTTCGTTCCGTTTGGATTTACGGATCACGGAAAAATTTCCGAAGTTCCAAAAATTCGAAAATGGAACATACTTCTGAGCCCATTTTCGATAATTATCAAACATTTTCAAAAAATGTCTATTTCAAAAAAAGCCTTGAATGTTTGATATCCTCGAATGTCCGATAATTTTAGAAAATAGGCACCGAAGTCCCGAAATCCGAATGATCCATCCAGTTTCGGACGGAACATTCGGATTTCGAAACCAAGGGGTTCCGTGTCAGATCCGGATCTTCTATTAACAACACTGACATGAGTCACCACACAGGTATGACCAAAGGGCCTGGCAAGGAGACATCTTATTCACAGAGCTTAAAGCCTAAGCTCCATTGGAAATAAAACATTTTAAAAATCAATTATAAAAATCTGCGATGCACAGAGA
Organism: Hymenochirus boettgeri; assembly: GCA_019447015.1. Classification (NCBI taxonomy): domain Eukaryota; kingdom Metazoa; phylum Chordata; class Amphibia; order Anura; family Pipidae; genus Hymenochirus; species Hymenochirus boettgeri. Next base: position 232,297,746 of record CM033473.1, on the reverse strand, counting down.
TTCCTCTTCTGTGGATGAGAGTTTGAAAACCTTTGGAAACTAAACTAAAGATACAACAATTGAAACGGTTAAAATAATTATCTGAAAGTGATGCATAGTGTCACTGATGATTAAAGAAGAACAACATCTTGATTCTCTGGGTTGTAAAAGTGTAATGAATCTTTAATATTTCTTGTAAATAAGAATCCATATTAGCTAAAGTAGCTAATCACTGGAAATAAATTAGTGATTAACATAGGGATTGGTTTCTAATAAAATCTTAAGGAAGCAAAAATTAATCAAATGAGGCTTTCTGTGGAAGTGGAGAGAAAGCAGAAACAGAATTGAGGTTTATTTGAGTGGTTGCTGCAAAATAGAATTGTGACAGTTGGTATGGTAAATTGCTTGGTGAGAAATTCCCTTTAAGTGCTGGCTCATGAAATTACGGAGCATGCTTGCCCTCATGACAGTCAGGTCTGATGGAGGAGGAGAGGAGTGGGTTAAGAGTGGGTGTGGCAATACTGAGCCAGGCAAAAGAAGTACTGCAATAAATGCATGCAGCAACACATAAAATAGCGCAGAGTCCTATTACCTTTGGTTCAAAGGTGTACTGACCTGGACACATAAGCAGAGCAAACAACAGTAAAGGTTGAGGCAGTAAGGATAAAAGACTCATAGGATATCTTGAAATGCTTTAATCACACACAACAATTTAGAAAGGTGGTCCTTTATCAAAGTATATTTGATAAAGGACCACATGTCTGAAACTTGTTGTGTGTATTAAATCATTTTAAGATATCCTACGAGGGTCTTTTATGCTTGGTACTACCTCAAACTTTCCTATTGTTTGCATGCAGCAACATACACACTTTAAAGTAAGTAAAGTGAGTGTTGCGTACATGAAAATTAATTTATAGATTAAGATGAGGCAAAAACATTTTTTTCAATATACATAACCTTTTCCTAGAATCATCTAGAATCTTGGTTTCAGCCTTCTTGCTAAATGACCTGCTGGTTCCAAAAAGTCTTATAGACAATACCTGTAGACTAACCACTAAATTGCCTGTATATAATGACTGAGCTGGGATACGACCAGTTCAAATAACATTGTGAGTACAAAAAGAGGAAAAGAACCCAGAAAAAAACATTGCATTGGTATAGAACATGTTTGAAGGGAAGCCAAGCTATTCACCTTGGAAATTGACCAAAAAGTTAATTCCATTATTATTTAGAATCCAGAACTGGACTGTTGATATTTTTAATAATTTATCCTGGTCCCTCATCATTGTTACAGTTTGGAAAGAAACCTGTGAGGCTCTTGGCATATAAACTTGTGTTCAAGATCTGAGCAACACGAGGAAATGGAATTTGCTTCTTGCAATTTGTTTCCAATCTATGGTTTATATGAAAAGATGGGCTGAAGCCTATAAGTATAAGCAGGGCTGATATTTTCATATGCACGCACAAAGGTATTTCATTTTAAATAGCATTTTTATTTATATACAATTTATATAAATTCTGCAAACTTTAACCAGCCTCCTGTGTGTTTTAATGTACTGTTACCTTATTTAATGCAGTGGCACATCGTATCTCTTGTTTCTTTAGCTTGCTGTTTTCAGTTTGTAGTGTGCACCTGCATGGAACGATCCACTATAGAGAAACACCGGGTGATCCTTACACACGGTTGTGTAATCTAATGGCAGGACTCTACATTGGCAGGGGGATTTTTCCTGTGATAAGGTCTTCCAAAGTACAGTGTAAAGGTTGAAGTTTATGCTACCAGTCTGTGGTGTATAGAACTATTGAAGGAACTTTCTCCTTTATGAACATAGATCCAGGTACTATAGAAACTTTCTCCAATTCTTCTGCTAAGCCACCAGATATGATGTAAAATTTTGAGGAAAATGAGAGGAAGAATGTCTATCCAGCTACACAAACCCCTTCCTATGATAGCACTAGACAGGAGATCCCCTACAAACTGAAAATGGCAGAAAACATAATTCAAATTAGCATAATTTGCTTCTTCTGAATTACCTGATTTCATCTGCAAATCTAAATCCTCAGATGTATCCTACTGCTTGTCCTATATTATGTCTCCCAATTTGCAAGGGGTAGGGTGTAAACTGCAAGGGTTTGCCTAAACCAGTTACATTTGCTAGCGGATAGGGTGGCATTTCTGCTTCAATCACTTATGAATTATCTGTAAACCATTCATTTTGAAGCTTCTTCCAAAGAAGAGGACATGGTTTTGGGACCTGAGCCATTGCCCTGGCCCTGTGGTGGTTCCCGTTTCTTGTACTGACTTCTGCAGGTTGTAAATATGACAGCAGTTTTAAGAACAACATGGACTGTTAAGGGAACACCATTTAACGTATGACTCACTTTTAGACTGAAGCCGAGCAGCAGTTTTCTAAAAATAATATTTCTTTAGGGCAGAGCTGCATTCTGAGAATAGACTTGGCTGCAAAATGTTTGCCTTATGAACAACATCAAACCAAATTCTTTTTTTTTTTTTTTTATGACCTTGAAAACTCAACCTAATCATATCAGTGCCCGGTAGACACAAGGTTTTGCATGTTGACAGATACTGTTTACAGTTCATAAGTCACATTTGATATTTTTACAATATATTATTTGATACATAGCTGGATTTCCTAAAGCCAGATTATGTAATGTAGAGTGATCTGATTGTCAAACCATGTATGGCTGCACGTTAGACCAATGGGGGTGGTCCGTCAGGGTCATGGGCTGGAGTTGGGAGTTATGAATATAAAAACATATGAACAATGTTTTTTTCTTCATTAATGATTTTTGGCATTCCCAAATGATGTAAGCAAAGATCTACAAAGTACATTAATGTCCTATGTACAGTATTCCCAATCCCTGACAGGAAAATTATTATCTACTGTATATCCAGAAATTCGAGAATGGATTCCACTGCCCACTCATTTGAGAATGGATTCCACTGCCCACTCATTTTATTAAAATAAATAAATAAATTCCCCCCTTTGTTTGAATGTTAGTCTTGTAAAAATATTTCTGCTGGAATGTTGACTTATTTCCTATTTGGTCTTTAAAACAATATTTTAAAAACCCAGGGCACATTTAATATTCTTTATAGTATCTAATTGAATACCAGTCAGGCTGTGTTCCTTTCTGAACATTTTTTTCCAAAATATGGCTTTGGATAATGTACTGTAATTTCCCAAAAAGCTACATTATAGACTTTGAAAGTAATTTAATGTCTGGCAATTAAATGTCTGAATAGAGTGTCAGTTAAAATATGAGATATCCCTCTTGTTATACCAAACTCTTCATCACAAAAAAATCTTATTTACATAATCCAATTTATTTTAATAGTCCCCATTTCAAATGGGAACAAACAAAGTCTGCTTGGAGAGTATTTTTCTAAGGACTACAGTAAACTAATATCACTGAAGCAGGATGTGCGTTTGTAAAATGACAATAAAGCTTAAATGAATAGAAAAGTTCCATGTTTTATTTCAGAAATCCAAAGGTGTTCTTGGAAAATTTTCTTCCACTTGGCAATCTGTGCTGCAATATTCATGAAAATGCTATAAATTCCGCTATTTTATGGAGATCAATTTAGTGGTTTAAGGGAAACGGGAACATTTTTGTCAGGGAGAGATGGTTTATTTTAAATAGATCTGAGTTAATGTATCTTTCTGCCCAGAGAAAAGTCTAATAAAGAAATATATTTTAAATGCAATTTAGACTCCTGTGTTCTGGATTAAAATGTATTGCTGAAATGGATGGATTTCACTGGTTGCACATTAATGTGCAGGGAGGACAAGTTTCATGCCCTGTTTAGAGGGATTAAATTCTTTATTTTGTTTTAGAAAAATATAAAAAGCCCAATGTTATATTTTTCCTGGCGTAACTTACCTGACCGGGATCCCATGATGCTGTAAACTCCTTTGCATAGGTGTTGAGTTCCACTACAAGGTAGCCCAAAACTTAATTTAGCCTATTTTAGTGTTTTGGAAATGTGTGGCCAGCGCTAAATTAGTGTCAAATCCATGCTAATCTGATAGAAACATTTTGAGGCCAATAATCAGTGGCCGGTGGGTCTCTTATCATGAAAAGTCTTGTCAAACAAACTTGCCTGGCTTTTATGAGGATGTGAGTAGGAATTTAGACTCTGGCATAGCAGTAGATGTTTTTTTTTGCAAAGGCTTTTGATACAGTCCCCATAGACGACTAATGTATAAGCTAAGGTATGTTGGTCTGGGGAGGCACATTTGTACATGGATAGAAAATTGGTTAATGATAGGATGCAGAGAGAAGTTGTTAATGGGCTTCATCATTGTGGACTAAAGTGCTAAGTGGGGTGCCAAGGGTTCTGTGTTGGGGCCGCTTCTATTTAATCTGTTTATTATTAATTGAGAAGAAGGGATTTTCAGCAAGGTTTCTGTGTTTTGCAGACGAAAAAAACATTGTCACATTGGGCTGCTAAGTGACAGATGTAATTTAATGTTGACAAATGTAAGGTGATGCATTGTGCTGCTTATAGTTATGTAGTATTCAATAACTGGACTTAAGCTAGCTATACATGGGCAGAGTTTCTCCTGATTTGGTTTACGATTGAGGTCAATGATCAGAATCTGATCTGAAAAACAACTCAAAGTTCCGCATGAAACCAGCAGAGAGATTGGGGCAGAATAGGTTAGGAAAATGTTCTGCCTGGTCCAATATTTGTTTGACAAACTGCTTGACATTGTCGAGTGGTTGATGGGAAAAACGGGAAAGCAGTTATCGTCATTTGGATCAATCAAATCAAAGTGTTGAAATTGATCCAAACGTTCGAGCCCTGTATGTTTAAAATTTAACTCTTGAAGATATTTATAGTCATCTGACTGGCTTTCTCAATTTAGAATTTTAATTTAGTCAATTGTTGATCTAACTGAATATCACAAATATAAATAGCTCTGTGTTACATGAATCTTTGTTGGAAAAGGATCTTGGAGTTTTGGTGGATAACAAACTTAAATGTAGCAAGCGTGCCAGGCGACAAAAGAGCCAGCAAAATATTGTCTGTATAAAGAGAGGTATGGTCAAGGAGAAAAAAAATATTTCCTCTCTACAAAGCATTTTCAGTTTGGATTATGTGTACAAAAAGACATCTTGGAAATGAAAAAGGTTCAGAGAAGGGCAAAGTAATAAAGGGAATGGGGGAGCTAATATAAAGACAGATTGGATAAGTTACAATAATGCACATCAGGCAAAAGTGCTTGAATGGGAAAATGAACACTGTGTATAAATACATTAATGGGCAATACATAAGTTGGTGCATTGTTCACTATTAGAACATGTCAGAGGACATGCAGACACCCTTAAGACTGGAAGAAAAGAAGTTTAGTCTTTAAGTTCGGAAAGGGTTTTCACTGTGAGAATGGTAAAACTATGGAACTGCCTTCCTTTGGACATGGTGATGGCAGGTTCATTGGACAGCTTAAAAAAAAACTGGATGTGTTTCTTAAAGAAAGGAAGTTGCATGTTACTGTTACTGATACATAAAGTTGGAGTTAATCCAGGTATAATTCCGATTGCCTTTGAGTCAGGAACAAATTTTTTCCCCCTTCATACAGTTTTTTTTTGCCTACATCTGGATCAACTGTTAGATGGGAAATGTAGCTATTGCTGACTAGGTTAGACTAGATGGACTTGTTTTATTCAACCATAAATACTATTAATAATTAGACTTAAAGGGGCACTAAATTCCAATGAGACAATTTTTTTAGTCACTCACAAGCCCCAATTTATTCAGTATTGAATAGGGACCATTAAGAAACTTACAGAATACAATGCAATATTAGGCCCAAATTAGTGCAAAACCCATGCTACCTGATGTTAATTAGGTTATCAAGAGGTTTTTCACCTATCTTTCAAAGCCTTTAGGAAATATAGAAGCTTATGAAATAACATTACATTACAATACAATAAGAAGTGAGGCAACAGAGCCAATATTAGTTGAGGAAGCCTACTAGAGATGGCCGAAACTGGTAAGTTTTGTTCCATTTTTGGATTTACAGATTGCATGAAAAACCCAAAGATCGAAAATGGAACGGAATTTCGGGACTTCGGAATGCATTTTCGATGATTATCAAAAGAACAATATCTCTCAAGGGTTATCTTTGGCAATCCTCGAAAATAACCTTGAATGTCAACAACCCTCGCAAATATGATTGGAAACTATAAACATTTCTGAGATACTGAGATTGAAACTTTTAAAAAGCAAGATATTGGGGGCGAAAGTTCCTTCAACACGACCCAGTTTATTATGGTGCGTTAGGATAATTATATATAGAAAATCTTCATTTAGCCTTTTTTTTAACAAGATGGCCCTTCCCTTGTATAATTATGGACAAATCGGAGTTACACATTTAACCCATTCCTCCACCACTGAAGATGGGCGCATTGCTGTGAAATTGCAGGCTGTTTTTATAAATCAAAGGCAAAGTTACAAATTACAATGTGTTTCTGGACCTAAAAAATAATAATAATAATAGTCTCAAAACTAATAGTCTCTCTCATTTCGCCTGTCTGCTACTCAGCCTATGATCTCTGTGCATATATAAAAGTAGTAAAAATAGAGCAGAAAGTCAAGCAGATCAAGTGCAAACAATCTTTATTCCAGATGAACTTATGTAACATGATTCCATACTATTGAAACTTTCTCAAGCAACAAGTACATAAGCATCAAGTATTTAAAGTCGCCATAATTCCACCCACTTTATTGGGTGTATCCACGTTAACTCCCGAGTGTTTAACACTCAATTTTCGATTATTTACTAACAAGATTCCTTTTAAATGCAATTCCTTTATAAATGTGATTTTAAAAAGTCGATTATTTAAAAAAATTTTCAGTGTGAAACACCTAATGCTGGTAAGTTTCTATTGACAAACATCACCAAAAATTACAATTGTACTAAAACGTACCGTATATACTTGAATATAAGTTGATGAAGTATAAGTCGAGGTACCTATTTTTAGGTAAAACTACCTCGAGTATAAGTCGAGGGTAGAAATTATGACTACTGCCTTCTGATTCTGTATTGATTGAGGCTTTAGTTGCTCTTATATGGACAACAGAATTCCCATAAAGCAGTCCCATACTGTAATGCCAAATCCAGTAAGGCTATTACTGTATGGGACTACTGTATACTGGAATTCTGTGTCCGTTTAAAGGGCAACTAAAGCCTCAAAAGAATACACAATCAGAAGTAATCTTTTTAACAATAGATACCTATAGTTGTGTGAGTAGTTTCCAAACATCTGCAGTGGCAAGAACCCTTAAGGCCAGGCCCCCCATTTTCCAATATGCCGCCTGAGTCACTACTCGGCACCAGGAAGTGAGAAAGGCTCCAAGTAGTGGATCAGCCAGCAGATCAGTGAGTGCGGAGCGAGCGGCAGCTAGATTGTAGATTGCAGATGAGTGATGTAAGTGACCCGGTATAAGCCGAGGTTCGGTTTTCAGGCAATTTTTAAAGCCTGAAAACCTTGGCTTATACTCGAGTATATACAGTAAAATTCCCATCAAACATAGTGATCTTACCTTGATGGCAATCATACGTGTAAATAATGCAAGGGTAGAAGGCTGTATGATCTCAATAGATAAGTTCAAAATACCATGTTTTTGTGATTATAAGATTCTGTCTGCCTATCGAGAACAGCCAGACATACCTGCTCACACCTTGAATATTTACAACAAGTTGAGGAGGGAGGGAATTCACTTGTGTCATATCACTGTGCATGCTAGGAATAGTCTTTATCAAGAATCTGTGTTGATTTTTTAAGAGTGCACTTTAACGCATTATGCTCTGTAATGGTGTAGGACAGGTTAAAAAGGAAAAGAAATGTTATTGTAATTCTATAATCCTGTCATACTAAGAACTGCTTTCTATTTAATTCATATGTAGGAGTCCAGTAACAATTGCTTGTTCTTGGATATGATTGCTATAAACTTTTAGTTTATTTGGACAGTTATGCATGCTGGATCTGTACGCTGCGCATTATTGTGTATGTGCAGCTTGACAGTTGACAGTATAGAAAAAAAAAAACACTAGGTAAGACTGCAGCAGTAACTAATTCCCCAAAGTGCCTTTTAAAAACAACAAGTTTACAGCGCTGCATCTCCCAGACGGAATATCCAGGGCAGTGACATACTCAACACTAAAATTAGCTGTGTGATTTTGTTTTTTGAGTGAAGTATTAATTGTGGAAAAGTTCGATTGGAGCACAGCGGCTCCCTTTCCTTCAAGTAGAGGGAGAAGATATTGCTGGTACCGTATGCTAAAGAACGTGCATCTGCCGGCACATACTGCAGAGGGATTTTGTTGGAGACCGTGCTGAAAAATGCGTCAGCAATCACATGTGAATGGTTTCACAGCTTAAGGCTCGTGTAAATGTTCTTAAAAGGTCATATTTACATAGAGCAATTGCAAATTTCTTGTTTGTTCTATGTTTTAAAATGACATTTATCTTTTTACCAAGGACATGTGGAACATAATGTACAGTAACTTGTTATTAAAATGTTAAAACAAGCTCAAAGATTTCATTTACAATGATGAAATACTGATGATACAGCCTTAGGGCTGGCCACACTAGCGGTTTTTCGCACGTTTGCGCCCGCGTTTCGCGCCCGCGTTGCGCCCGCGATTTTCGCTAAAATGGAAATCGCGGGAACGCAAAGAATCCCGGATTTCCGGCGCATGCGATTGCTGCGCGTCCGTTCGCGTTATGGTAACGCATGCGTTCACCATTTTTGGTGCGTTAACGCATGCGTGTCCATAACGTGAAAAGGCGAAAACGCATGCGCAAAACGCGAACGCGAGCGCGAAACGCGCAAGAATCGCGCACACAATCGCGTGCGATAACGCTCGCGATTTTGTGCGCGATTCCTGTGCGTTGCAGTGTGGCCTCACCCTTAGCCAGAAAGGAGACCAACAATTAAAGGGTCACTATACTAACTCAAACAACTTTACTTTACTTTACTTTATATGAAACTACAATTTGAGTGAAAAGTGAAATGGTGGTACACTCTTATTTATCTGTGCTTGCTTTCTCATTAAATTATTAATGTTTAGTCAGTGCTCCTAATTGCCCCCCACCTCCCTTACTCACTGCCCTTTTGTAGTGTCTGCACAGCCTCACTTTCAGCCTCCATTCTGCTTACACATCTCACACCCTCCCCATCTTTTTATTTTCTTGGCTGATTATCTTAAATGTTGCAGAAACTGTGCTGGCAGGCGCCAAAGATCCTAGTAAAAGGCCAGGAATGGGGACATATATATTTTCTGCTTCGGGTAACAGGTCTCTCCCTATAAATGTTTTGATTTAAAATAATGATTTCTGAGAATCTACAGCTCAGATTTAAAACCCGAAAAAGTTTTGTAACAGTGGGTCTTGCTGTAAATTCGATTTTTTTTTTAGTGGCAATACTGTTAATTTAAAATATTGCAACAAAAAGAAGTACACTATAGAAACGAAACACTGGAATATCAAGTGGTTTGGGGGATAATGATGAAATATTTGCCCTTTGGCTTTCTATTCTCCACTGCATGAACACATTAATCACATTGATTCTTTCCAAAAATATATCTTCCAATAGTGTATGAAGGCAAATGCAGTAGAAACAGTAGGAAAACATACAAATTATGCTTGCAAGACATTTGTGTGTCTCCTTGTGTAGGTTTCTTCCAGGCACTCTGGGTTCCCCCACAATCATAGAGACATAAACTGGTGTCACACATTAGTAATATAGGGCTGATTCAGTTGCTACCTACACCTATATATCGCTACTGTGTGTACAGTCGTAAATAACTTTGCATTGCTGACGAACGTTTGGTATCGGCTTTGGAAATGGTTGTACTGACTGGAAAATTTCCCTTGGTGGTTGTTGACCCCCTGTACTAGAGTAAAGGGAGTCAGCCACGATCGTAGGGAGTATGGCAGTCCAGAACATTTTCCCTATATTTATATATAGTTTATATAGGGAGAACGATCATGTCTGTGTGTACTCCCATCAGTCAAAATCAGTCATCTTTGACTGATGGTACTGTGTATGGATGGCCGGTTCGCGGATCCGAACCCGGATCCGCCGTGGATTAATCCCGTTCGCGAACGGCGTATTTAAAATCTTGTAATTTCAAGGGTATTTATCATTTTAATGAGTCCGCTCGCGGATTTTCGAATTTTTTAGAAAATTCGCGGATCCTCGAGCGGACCGGATTTTGCGAAGTTCGGACATCTCTAGTACCGTGTGTACCCACTAGTATAGTATTGAGGTTGAATAAAGACATACGTCTATCCAGTCCAACCCATCTAGCAATATCCTCATTTCCTGCCTAACTGTTGATCCAGAGGAAGGCAAAAAAAAACCCACCCAAATTTATGAAGGGGAAAAAATTCCTTCCTGAGTGGCAATCTGAAACTTCCTGGATCAACTCTACTTTATGTATCAATACCAGTAACTTGCAACATTTCTTGTTTGCAGAAACTCATCCAGATTTTTTTTAAACTGACCAATGAACCTGCCATAACAACGTCCACTGGAAGACAGTCCATAGCTTTACCGTTCTCACAGTGAAAAACTCTTTCCGAACTTGAAGCCTAAACCTTTTCTTCAAGTCTTAACGGGATGTCCTAGTGTCCTCTGACATGTTCTATTGGTGAAAAATGCCCCAGATAGTTTATTGTATGGCCCGTTTAATGTATTTATACAAGTAATCATATCCCACGCAAGCGCCCTTTTCTCCAGCGTACATAATTGTAACTTTTCCAGTCTCTCTTCATATTCAAGCTCCCCCAATCCCCTTATTAATTTAGTTGCCCTTCTCTGAACCCTTTACCTTTCAAAGATGTCCTTTTTGTACACAGGATTCCAAAATTGCACTGCATATTCCAAATGAGGCCTTACCAATGCTTTGTAAAGAGGGAGAATAACATTTTCCTCCCTTGAATCCATACCACTCTTTATACAAGACAATACCATGCTGGCTCTGGCTGTTTCCGCATGGCACTGCTTGCTTCCTTTAAGTTTGTTATCCATTAAGTCCAAAATGCATCACCTTCCATTTATCAACATTGAATCTCATCTGCCACTTAGAAGCCCAATGTGATAATCTATCTAGATCCCCCTGCAACGATTGCACATCCTCTGAAGTTTTTAATGGTTAAAGTTTTGTTTTATCAGCAAACACAGAAACCTTGCTGGCAATACCCATTTCCAAATCATTAATAAATAGATTAAATAGAAGCGGCTCCAGCACAGAACCCTGTGGCACCCCACTTAGCACTTTAGTCCATAATGATGAAGCCCCATTAACAACTACTCTCTGCATCCTATTGATTAACCAATTTTCTCTCCACGTACAAATGTGCCTCCCCAGACCAACAGACCTTAGCTTATACATTAGTTGCCTATGGGGGACTGTATCAAAAGACTTTGCAAAATCCAAGTAAACTACATATACTGCTACGCCAGAGTCTACATTTCTACTTACTTCTTCATAAAAGCCAAGCAAGTTAGTTTGACAACATCTATTCCTCCTAAATCCATGCTGGTTACTACTTATAATGTCAGTCCTTGAAACATACTCTAGAACATGTTCCCTTCTTAAACTTTCCAGGATCTTCCCCACCACTGAAGTTAAACTTACAGACCTGTAATTACCCGGCTGTGAACGACTACCCTTTTTGAATATTGGAATAACATCAGCCTTTTCCTTAATTTTATAGTAAGAAATATGGCTGAATTGCCTTAATACGTTTTGTAGATGTGGAAGGGAGGTAAGTGGATTGGATATTGTGAGAATGATATCATCAGCGTATAGGCCGATTTTGTGTTCTGTGTCTCCTATTTTAATTCCTTTGATAAATTGGTTGGTACGTATTGTTTCTGCTAATGGCTCAATTGCTAGGTTGAATATTAATGGGGAGAGGGGGCAGCCTTGTCTTGTTCCGTTGGTGGCGCTAAATGCATTAGATAACATATTTGCAATATGTACTTTCGCTGTTGGGTTTGCATATAATAACATAATCGCTTTTTTCAACCATCCTGTTATATTATATTTGTCTAAAATAATATCTAAATATGTCCAGTTGATCCGGTCGAAAGCCTTTTCGGCATCTAAGGTTAGTATCATAGCTAAGATGTTTTTGTTATTTGCCCAGTCTATTATGTTTATTATTTTTCTTGTATTGTCTCCAGGTTGTCTTCCTTGAATAAATCCCACCTGGTCTGAAGGTATTAATTTTGGTAAGTATGGTTGTAATCTTATGGCTAGAATCTTTGCATAAATTTTTAGGTCTGTATTTAGTAGTGAAATAGGTCTAAAATTTGAGGTTTTGGTGGGGTCTTTATCTTGTTTTGGTATTGGGATGATGATAGCTTGTGTCATTTCAGCTGGGAATTCTCCTTTCTCAATTGCTTTATTGTATACTTTTAATAGATATGGTGATAATGTGTCTAGAAATGTTTTATAATATTCGTTGATAAAGCCGTCTTGGCCTGGTGTTTTGTTATTTGGTAGTGCAAATATAGTTTTGTTGATTTCTGATTTTTGGATAGGGTTACTGAGGTTCTGTAGTTGTGAGTTAGTTAGTGCTTTAAGATTTAGGGTGTTTAGGAATGAGTTTATATTTTCTTTGTTGGGTTGTGTTGTATTGGGGTCTTTATTGAGATTGTAGAGTTTAGAATAGTAATTTGCAAATAAATTTGCTATATCTTGGGGATTATATAATTTACCCTTTTTTTTATCTTGTATATAGGAGATTTTTGTTTTGGTTATGTGATTTTTAAATTTATTTGCTAGGAGTTTGTTTGCTTTCGGGGCCTTGTGAGTAATAGTTTAGTTTCAGTCTGCGAGTGTATTTATCAAATTCGTGCATGTTATGTTGATGTAATTGTAAATTTAGTTTTTGTAGTTGTTGAAGTATTTCGGTTGTTGGTATGATTTTATGGGTTTCTTCTAAGGATCTTATTTGGTCACAGATTTCTGTTCTATGTGCTATTGTTTTTTTCTTGTGTATCGATGCTATTTTAATTAGAATACCTCTCATATATGCCTTGTGGGCGTTCCATATCAAAAATGGGGATATATCTTCTGTGTCGTTTATTTCAAAGTATTTTTTGAGTTCTAAGTTGATCTGTTCTTTATATTCTGGAATACTGAGGAGGTAAGGGTTTAATTTCCAAGTATGTGTTACATAGGTTATTGTTTTCTTTGATTGATATTATTACTGGTGCATGATCTGATATTGTTCTTATACCTATGGATGCATTTTCTGTTTTTTGTAAGAGCCATTTATCAAGTAATAGCATATCGATTCTCGAGAAGGTGTTGTGTGTTTTAGAGTATATAGTGAAGTCCTGGTCTAAGGGGTGAAGTGATCTCCATGAGTCATATAGATCTTCTGTTTTAAGAATGTTTCTCAATGAATTGTCTGGGTTCTTTTTTTGTTTGCTTGATGAATCTATTTGGTTATCGAGGGTTAGATTAAAATCGCCGCATATTATTAAGTTTGGGTGTGATTGTTTTTTAACTTTGTTAATTGTTTTTTTAATGAATTTGGTTTGTCCTGTGTTGGGTGCATATAGATTTACTATTGTAAATCGTTCTTATTAATGTTACAGTCTAATATTACAAATCTCCCTGATTTGTCTGTTGTTACTTGATTTTCTTGGAAGGCTATGGAGTCTTTGATTATGATGCAGGCACCTCTCTTTTTTTTCTCGTGAGTAGAGTGGTATATTCTTGAGTATTTTTTATGGTGAAACAGGTGTGTGTGTTGTGATTGTAAGTGAGTTTCTTGTAGACAAATAATTTCAGCATTAGTGTTTGCGATTTCTTTCCATGTGTTGTACCTTTTTTGTGGAGAATTTAATCCTCTGATATTGTAAGTCATTATTTTAATTGTCATTCAATTGTATTTGCGAAGTTTAGATAGAGTTTCTTATAAGCATAACTGCAAATCCCTTGGTTTGGTATATAAGGTATGATTTGAGAATTGTGTCTTTTTTTGTATAGGCGTGCATAAGATTGATTACATAGAAGAATAGTATATAAACTTTTTTTTGGATTATCTATTTTATAGCCAAAGTGTGCATAGATCATCAAAATATAAACACAAGTTAGATCAACTTTCAACATCAACATTACAACATTTAACATAAATACAATAAGTTTAACCACTTTTTGTGTGGTAAATTTGGAGCAATTATACTTTGCTTACCATTTTCTAATAGTTATTTTCTATTTTTTCCTTTTCCTATCTAAAGTATCCACAGTTTGAACCATTGCATTTATCATTACATTTCGCCTCTTTTCCCCTTTAGTCTCCTCCCTTTCCCTCCTCCTTCTCCCTCTTTTCTTTATAGTGGTATCATAGTATTTAAAGGCACATTGATTTACACCTAGTTTGGACCCATTTCCTGCAATTGGAGAAAAAAAAAAAACAGACCGTTGCAGTTAGCATTACATTTCACCTCTTTTCCCCTTTAGTCTCCTCCCTTTCCCTCCTCCTTCTCCCTCTTTTCTTTATAGTGGTATCATAGTATTTAAAGGCACGTTGATTTACACCTAGTTTGGACCCATTTCCTGCAATTGGAGAGAAAAAAAAAAAAAAACCAGACCGTTGCAGTTAGCATTACATTTCACCTCATTTCCACTTTAATCTCCTCCCTTCCCCTCCTCCTTCTCCCTTTTTTCTTTATAGTGGTATCATAGTATTTAAAGGCACGTTAGTTTATACATAGTTTGGGCACATTTCCTGCAATTGGAGAAAAAAAAAAAAAACAGACCATTGCAGTTAGCATTACATTTCACCTCATTTCCCCTTTATTCTCCTCCCTTTCCCTCCTCCTTCTCCCTTTTTTCTTTATAGTGGTATCATAGTAATAGATTCACTACTTTTCTCTATGGTTTTCATAATGACGGTTTGCTTAATACTTTATCTAATAAAAACGAAATAACATTAGGATTAACTTTCTAATAAAGCAGACTTTAGTTTTAAGGTTATTGCCTTTAGTCTAGGAACAATTGTAAAACCTGAGTTAATATGAAGGGGCAGTTAATGGTAGTCTTTGTATTCATGGGATGTTTTCGGAATCGTTCCCCCTCATCAAGGATATAGAGTTAGGTGATCTTCTTTAATTTGTGCATTTTCCCAAGTTTAGTAAATCCAGTAGATATGTCCTTTAATGGAGTAGATTTATTTATTTTATTATTTTCCAGTTTATTGTCTATGTTAAGCTCTATGATTTCCAGAGGATGTATTTTCCTATTTCCAATCTTTGTTTAGTTTTTTTGGTGAGATGTTATGATGTGGGGAGGTGTTAGGTATTTTAGAGTCAGATCTCCATATTCCCCATTTTTTCGATAAGGTTGATGCTTCGTCTAATGATGTTACAGTATGTTGGGAATCTCCGTAGAAGATATTAAGACAAAGAGGGAAACCCCAGACGTATCTTATCTTTCTTGACTTTAGTATATTTGTTATTTCAGAGAATTGTTTTCTCTGCAGTATGGTTGTTGGCGCTAAGTCAGCCAAAAATTTTAAGTTTTGGTATTCTTGTGGTAAAGATTTAGTATTCCTCATTTCCTTAACCAGTTTATCTTTTATCTGGAAAAAGTGCATTCTGAGTATAGTATCTCGGGGTGCACTGTAGGGTGCCGCTTTGGACTTAGGTAGTCTGTGTATGCGATCAACTACAAGGTCAATTTCTGTTGCCTCAGGCAGCAGAGATTTAAACAACTCTTGTGTGTAGCTCATAAGTTGATCATTTCGTACAGATTCGGGGATCCCCCTTATTTTCAAATTATTTCTGCGGGATCTATTTTCGAGGTCTGTGACTTTATTTTGTAGATTAGATACGGTGTCTAAGAGATTAGTATGTGAATCCACCAGGTCATTGTAGGATTGGACATATTCACCAAATTTATTTTCTATGTAGTTTGTTCTTTCCCCAATAGATATTATGTCAGCTTTAACATCTTTTATCAGTGAGGAAAAATCAGTTATTAAGGCTTTGTGCTGTGAAACAAACAGTTCTTTCAAGATAGGGAGGGTTATGGGCTGATCGAGTCCTGGAAATGTATTAAAATATTAGTTTGTATAATGTGTTTCCCCCTCATGTTGAGAGTTCTGAGGGGTGTCCCTGTGTGTTGCACTCTAGTTCAGCCCCATCTAGTGAGCTTGTTTTATTTGTTGTGTCCATAATTATTATATCTGAGTCCTCTTTCGTTGGTGTGCTTTGAGGGCTTTGTAGTTTGTGTAGATTCAGACTAACCTTTGTGTCTTCTTTTGTTTTTTTAGGTGTCAGGCCTGCCTGAGGATTCGATTCAACCTCCGTCTCCAGCAGCGTGTCATCCGTGTCGGCGCCATCTTTGTTCCGCCCAGATTGCTGTGATCCGGCCGGAAAGTAACAAGTAAGTTTGTTCAGTTTATTTTTATTTTTTGCAGATCCCCCTTTCGTCATCTTGTTCCAGGGGCTTAGGTTTAGTTAGAGAACGCCCTGGAGTCCTTTTCTGTGGAGATAGTCACGGTAGGTAAGCAGAGAGTCAGCGGAGCTCACTTAGCTTGCGACCGCTCGGCTCTCCATGCAAGCCACGCCCCCTTAAAATCCCCTTGAACACAGTCCACTTCTGTTCAGTACCTTTACCTGATAATACATTATCCCAGTTGACGTTCTGAAGAGATACTTTTAACCTGGGAAAATTTGCCTTCCCGAAATGAAAAGTCCTTGTTAACCCAGCGCACTTTACCTTTTGATAACAAAGTCCAAACAACACTATTTCATGGTCACTATTCCCTAAACTTCCAGTTACCTTTATATCTATAATGCGCTCCACGATGTTAGATATTACCAGATCCAACAGAGCTCCTTTTCTAGTAGGAACCTCAACCACCTGTAAGAGAAAATTATCCTGCAGCAAATTCAGGAACTTATCGCCTTTTTCTGTGATGGCAGTTCCACCACACCAATCAATGTCAGGGTAATTAAAGTCCCCCATAATGAGCACACTCCCCAAACTTGCAGCCCTTGCCAACTGCATATGAAGTTGACCCTCCTCTCTGCTAGCATTTGGCGGCTTATAGCAGACACCAACAATGACATTACCCCCTTTCCTGTTGCCTAATTCCACCCATATTGTCTCCACTTTAACATCCATATCGCCAGTTATCTCTTCTTTTAAATTTAGTTTCAATTATTTTTTAACATAAACACATACTCCTCCCCCTTTCCTTTTTTCTCTGACCTGCCTAAACAAGGCGTATCCTTCTAAATTTACAGTCGTGAGAACTGTTCGACCACATTTCTGCTATACCTATTACATCTTACTTTTCATTCAACACCATCATTTCGAATTCACCCATTTTGTCAGCCAGTCTTCTCGCATTTGCAAACATATATTTTACATACATTTAGTGATAACCTATAGTGATAGGTTATGTGTGTTAGATAAAGTGATCAAATTGCAAGCTGTTAAGGGCAGTGCCTAATGGGAGTGGATTGAATAACTCTAAAGCGGTATAGGTGTTCTGGGGTCAAGCTGCTTGGTCCATTCCTAGGATGGGATTTCAGCCCTGACTGCAGAGCTCAGGATTTTGTCTTTGCAGTCAAAACAATCCTGTCCAAATAGGAACGCCTGGCAACACTGAGTTCACCACAATCCTATTCTTGGTATCTTGACAGCACCACTTATAATGCAGTCCCGTGGAGTTTGTATCAATACCCATATTGAACCCCATATTATATCAAAACCCAGGGACTGGTGCCTGCCCAGTGAGATAGAAGAGGATAGCGCTGAACTTCAAATGGAGATATAGACCATGGATTGCTTTTAAGATAAGATTTATCTAGAATTATATTTTATCTAGAATTATATTTTAATTTTAGCTGAGGTTGTTTTATTTTAAAAATTTTGCACAATTGTCCTAATTTTTGGAAAGTTTTAGACAGCAACTCAGGGTGTTGGGTCGCCTTTTTTGTTATTATCTGAGGTTTGTTCAATAAAGAATGTATTCAGGGGTAACTTCCGCATTGCATTCACATAGAAGACAGAGTCTTTCGGGACCTGTCAGTCTATGCAGCGGAGGAGCGAGCGATCTGGTAAGTACCTTACCTTCTCTCCTGGCTCCTGCAGGTTTTATTGAAGAACGGGAGGTAAGACACAGCTCCTTAACCTCCCTTTCTTCAACAAAACTGAATGGCAAAATTTTGATTATACCAGTGGAGATACCCTTTAATTCTTGGATTAAAATGTTATGGTGTGCTAGGCGGTCACACTGCAGGGGTTGAGCTCGTAACCTAAGAGGGCTGATAGGAATTTTTTCTTCTGTGTGCAAGATCTTAGGTTTGTTCTTAACCTAATTTACCTAGTAACACATATATTACATCCGCTAT
Source organism: Hymenochirus boettgeri (assembly GCA_019447015.1). Taxonomy (NCBI): domain Eukaryota; kingdom Metazoa; phylum Chordata; class Amphibia; order Anura; family Pipidae; genus Hymenochirus; species Hymenochirus boettgeri. The sequence goes on along the minus strand of CM033473.1, from coordinate 232,279,337 downwards.
TTAATTAGGCATTACGCCATAAATACAATCTAAATGAAATAATAATGTCCATGAAAAAAATGGTAAATCCATTATAAATCAGTTATATCATTTGTCAATTACCTTTTTAATTCAAAAATTGCTTGTTAAATCATGCTCACTGCAGGTTTAAGGCAATAACTATCAGTTCCATTCAGTATAAAGTATAAAACTTACCCAGATTTCATTTTATACTTTAGTTGGGTCTGGAAGTTTATACTGGGAGATTATAACAATTTTGCAAATCCAATTGTAAATGACATGCATGAATCCAGTGGCGCCAATGAAACAAAATATATTTATTATAATGGCAAAAACTGTTACTGTAAAGGTCATCCAGTCTTTGTGTGGATTTTGACATTTTGTGATGACAGTTAATATGCAATCTACCCTTTAATGCAACATTCTGCATAAAAATAAGACGCAAGAGAGATTATCTAGGAAATGACAGCAGGATGGAGAAAGACTCATGGGGTAGCTAGATGTACACTGTGCAGAGTGGAACACAATGTAATTAGAATGGTTGTAGTGGAAAATGGAATGATTTGGGTTCTATTTTCCTACCACACATCTCAGGAAATCAGAGCTGGTTGAGGGTCATCAATACAGAAAGTGTCATGTGCCATTGTAACAAGCATCTGTCACTGGAAAAACCTGCCTAGAATTACTTTACCGTTACCATAATGCTAAATGTGTGTGAGATACTGTATATATGCGATGTTTCAGTATTTAGTGCTACATACAGTATGTAATTAAAGTACTTTTTTAAATTATAAAATAAAATGATTTTGTAAAGAGGCACAGTGCTTGGGTAAACTAAAAAATTCTATTACATTGCTTTTATCTGCATTTTGATACTGCTGTGGTTAATACTCATGTAGGCTCCATATGCAGCATGACGAATATAATTCGGTGCAATACTGCAATCATTGCAGGACCCACAGCATGCGTAAAACGTAATACCCTTTAACTTCTTTCCAAACAGTGTAAATTAGGTTTTATCTTTGCTAGTAATTATATATACATATAGGTAAGTGTTATAATAATAAAGATTTCAATCTTCCTTTAGGGCTAGGCCACACTGCTGCGTTTTTTTTGCGTATGCGCTTGGGTTTGCGCTTGCGTTTGTAAAAAATCATTGAAAACGCGTCAACGCAAAAAAATGCACGTTTTTTGGTGCGTTGCGATTGCGTTCTGCATTTTTAATCGCAATCGCATGCGGTTTCCTATACTTATTGAAGAAATTGCAAGCGCAAAAAAAATCGCACATGAAATCGCATGTGATTGCGATTGCGTTTGTGTTTGCGTTGCAGTGTGGCCGTGCCCTTAAAGGTTGTCTTGGAGAGAAGATATAAAGCAATATTCCAATGACCCACAGACAGAAGTTTACATTGTATTAGATGTATGGGGCAGTGGGAAATATATCTACTACTGGAAATCCTCAATTCCACTGCATTTACAACAGCTAATAGGCTGCATAGGGGCACTTCTAGGGGTTTTGCTGCCTGAGCCAAACTTTTGAATGCTGCCTTTCATACTTTCTGGGTGGCACGTGAAGCGCGCCGCTGCATAAAAGTGGGTGTAGTTTTGTCGGTGGGTGTGGTTTTACCAGTGTACATAGCTAAAGTTTCTAATCACGTAATTAAACAGTTCCTCAGTCAGTCAATTAGCAATAATGTCAATTCCTATAAACAGATATTACACACCTTTCTCAAACCACTTGTGATGCCACCACCATATTGCTCCTTTCAGGTTTTTGTGGATCAAAATAACTTGTTTTATAGCCTGTGCTATACATGGAACAACTGTTAATTGACCCGGGATTGCCTTCTGATTCTGAATTCCCATACAGTAGTCCAATACAGTAATAGCCAAATCCAGTATGGTTATTACTGTATGTGACAAATTCTGCTGTCCATTTAAAGGGCAAGTAATGCCTCAAAACAATACAGAATCAGAAGGCAATCTTTTTAACAATAGATACCATCCTCCTGATTCTGTATTGTTTTGAGGCATTAGTTGCTGTTTAAATGGACAGTAATCCCCTACAGTAACCCCCATTCCTTGCCACTCCAGATGTTTGGAAACTACAACTCCTTGCATGCTTTATATACTGGGAGTTGTAGTTTCCAAACATCTGCAGTGGCAAGGAATACCCCTCCATAAACAGAGACCTATCACTAATATGATATCTCTCAGCACCCCCATAACCACATTACACCCCTAACCCCTCCCTATACAGAAACCCATCACCAATATCTCCCATCAGCCCCCATGACAACTTTATACCCCTAACCCCTCCCTATAAACCTCCCTATATAGAGACTGACGATCATCACCAATAGGATCTCCCAGCACCTGTACCCCCATGACTACATTATTACACCTCTAACTACCCCCTCCCTATACAGTCAGAGACCCATCACCAATATCTCCCAGCAGCCCCCATGACCACATTATACCTCTAACCTCTCCCTAGGGGTTAGGGGTATGGTATAATGTGGTCATAAGGGCTGCTGGGAGATATTGGTGATGGGCCTTTCTGAAAGACCAGTTACCAATATCTACCAGCAGCCCCTATTACCACATACCCCTAATATTCTCTCCCTCCCTATACATTCATAGACCCATTATAAGACCCCAGGGAGGGCCTAGGTCACTGAGGCTAACCCCACCGTTAATCCATTCCCCAGCCCCAGCAGTAGGCCACACTCCCCCTACTTAAAGTATAGGGACCAACTGTGACCGAGGGAGATTTCCATGACGTAATGTTTAATGTTCAATGGCCTCGGGAACGATTATTTTTGCCCATGCACACATATAGTAACTATATAGTAACCCAGTCGGGTTGTCGACTTGGGGAAACTGTCAGCTATACGATCAGGAAAATATTTCAGCAACTTTGGTGCTGCTGCATGTATGTTAAAGTCATAGAGGGAGGTAGGACTGTTCTCTCTTACCTCCTGTTCACCAAACGAAATATATTTTCCGATCTTTGTTTTTCAGGTGGACATACCCTTTAAAAGTTATCAGTTCTGGATTTCCAAAGAGCATCAAAAGAACAGGAAAACTGTAATAATAACAATGAGAGCTCCTCTTATTTAAAAGGTTTCTTCATTGACCTTTTATTGCCTGATCTCAAATTATGGCCCTCCAGCTTTTCAAAAACTACAAACCCCAGCATTCCCTGGCTTTCCTCTGTAGTTGAAGAATGATGGGTTTGTAGTTTTCAAACATCTGGAGGGCCATAGTTTGAGAATGGCTGAATGTTTACATTGGTACAACTTTTTCAGCAAACTAAGAACAAAATGCCCTTTCTTGTCTGTTCAGTTGCAGATACAGACAATGCACAAGGGAAGGTGACCCTGTCTGCATAACAAGTGGCTAAATGGGTAAAACAGTGCAGCTCAGTAATGACCATGGTGCTGCATACAGAGACAGATGCATAGTCAGGGCACTCTAATTCCAGATCCAAAAGGTATAAGTGCAAAACACAAAGTGGCTGATTTAAATAATGCACATGAGTGAAAGGCATTTATTCAGTACAATACTTTTATCATCCATATACTGAATACAAACTTATACTTTAAAGTAGATTTACTTGTCACAATTTCATCTATTTTACAAGAAGTCTCTGTTATTTAATTTACGATGAACTAAATATGAAAAAACGGTATTTGGGAAACATAAATCACACAGCAGAGTAATACACACTAATGAATGGGCATGAATACAGTATGAATCATAAACAGAGCCAATAAGCCAATAATATATTATTAGTTAACAGTAGTAAAAACAAATGGAGGAAATATGCAATCTGACAAAATAAGCCTAGAATTGAATGTCATAAATAAGGGCCAGTGGAACAGCAAATATAATTAACTTTTGTAGATATAATTATTATTTGTAAATACAGTATAAAAGCTTTATTGTACATACAATGTGTACTGTACTGGTATGCTGTATGGGCTTTCAGCTGGAATGTAGCCCCTATATTTTCTTATTGTAAAGGATGATCAGGTATCCAGTACAGCTGTTGTAAAACATGCTACCAAGCACAGGACAACCCTGCTAACAGTGTGATAAATGGAAGTTTTATTCCAACATTAAGGGCTGGGCCCTTAGTTTACCTTTGTAAATTTATAGTAAATTAAAAAAAATAAATAAAATAATATATATATATATATATATATATACCTTTGTAAATGTATAGTAGATAAATATAAATATACACACTATATATAAATAACAATATATTGATTCATATCAATATATTTATCTACTATTTGAACTTCAGTCCAGGTGATTACCCTTCATTGCTTGCATACATGTCTAATTCTTTTACCCCATTCATTTATAATTGTATGTGTAGTTGAGTACTGGAGTCTTTTGTGTAATATATAAATTGCCGGTTCTCCATTGCACCTGAAAGTATTTTTGAATAAAGGTTTAAGCAGCATATCCTTATATTTGCATTTAATTAGGGGGAGTGTGGCCAAAGCCCTATTATATGCTTTGCTCCCTGTGTAAATGTATTCTCCGCCCCTTTAAAGCAGTCCAGATAGAAAGTAAAGAAGGTATATATGCTCTGTAAGCTCACATGAGTCCCTGTAAGAGATAATACTAAATAAAGAGAGAAGCAGGTATTGTAATAAATATGGCCGGTGTACTCACAAATACGCTTTGAGGAGGAGACCCGCGTCTGTAGGTTTGAATACTGGAGCAGATGAGGCTGATGGGAATTGTATGCAGGATACAGAGACACCACCGGAAACTGGATACCAAGGAGAAGGTGCTGCTGGGAGCTGGGATGCAGAAACAGGTAATGTAGTCTCTGGAGCTGGCGAGGTAAGTATAGACTCAGGAACAGGCAAGGTAAGTATTGTCTCCGAAACTATTCAGAAACTATTCTTCTGGAACTGGTAAGGTAAGTATTTCACTGGAAGTGGCAAGGTAAGTATTCCTCTGGAACTGGCAAGGTAAGTATTCCTCTGGAACTGGCAAGGTAAGTATTCCTCTGAAACTGGCAAGGTAAGTATTCCTCTGGAACAGGCAAGGTAAGTATTCCTCTGGAACTAGCAAGGTAAGTATTCCTCTTGAATAGGCAAGGTAAGTATTCCTCTGGAACTAGCAAGGTAGTCACTGGAACCAGGAGAGGTAAGTTCCAAAGGAGCCTGGGAAAGAAAACGCTACAATCGAGCACTGGGTCCAGGAGGATGCTGGCTTTTGAACCCTTGCATCGCTTGGCGCGCCGGTGTAGTGACGTAATGACGTCTCCGACGCCGTGGACCCAGAAGCGCAGAGTGGCATGGGATCGGAGCAGCAGGTAAGTTCCTGACAGAACCCCACCCCCATAAATTTATGGGGGGCCACCAGACCCAACGGACCAGGTTTGTTTGGAAAACTCTTGTGAAAAGCCTTGACAAGACGAGGAGCATGCAGGTCCGAGTGTTTAATCCAGGCTCTTTCTTCTGGGCCAAAACCTTTCTAGTGGACTAGATACTGAAGAGATCTTCTAAAGAATCTAGAGTCGAATACCTTCTCGATCTCAAATTCTTGTTGACCATCAACGGAAATTGGGGCAGGAGACAGATGAGGCATGGAATATTGGTTAGTGCATACTGGTTTGATGAGAGAAATATGAAACACATTAGGAATCCGCATATTGGCATATTGGAAGGAAGCTGGATGCGGACCCACCAATTCCAGAATAGGGAAGGGTCCAATGAATTTGAGTCCTAATTTGGAGGAAGGAACACATAGATTAACATGAGCAGAGGAGAGCCATACTTTATCTCCCACAGAGTAAGATGGAGGTTCCCTACGTCTCCTGTCAGCTGCAGGTTTTTGAACAAGTGAACAAATGGTAGAAATGTGATGCACAGTTATCTCACAAGTGTGTCAGGAGAGGAGAGGTTAATTGGGGATATGTATGTATTTTATTTCTTATATAGCGCTACATATTCCGCAGCGCTTTACAATTATTTACTCAATTCATATCAGGCCCTGCCCCAAAGAGCTTACAATCTAATCACTTTATGTACACATACAACCTATCAGTATGCCTTTATGATTGTGGGGGAAACCGGAGGAGGAAACCCACACAAGCATGTAAAACAGTCATACAGTAGTCAAAATCTATTGGAAAACGCTTGATAGCCTATTTAATATCTGGTACCCTCCACAAAGATCGACCATAACAAGTCCCTTCTTGTTATGCAGATCGAGGCAGTGCATTTTCTACTTCGGTTCAAGTGATGTGCACTTAGACTTTAACTGTATCTCTAAATATGGATCCTGATAACCGGCACTTTATTGTGGACAATTTCTCCATACTGGAGGGAGGTGCAGCGGGGGTGTCACTACCCAACAATCCAATTGGCTCCTGAACAACCAATCGGAAGCCCAGTATTACGTCACTGGGGTTTAAAAGACGCACACATCCAGAGGTTCCCCTACCTATAATTAAGTGCTCCATGCGGGGACGAAACGCGTCAGGGGTCTCTCACTATGATTTTACTTTATTAGTTATCAACTACTAGCTGGGTTCTGTTGGTTACCTGATCCTCCTCATTAATGCTGGATTAGGGGGACGTAATACAGATAACCATATTGTGATTTCTGGGAGCTTACAATGTCAGTATGCTACCCTCTCTTGTTACCAAGGATTAGCAAGTGTAATTTTTAACTTTTAACTTGCAGGTGGCCATTGCACATTTCTTAGAATAGGGACCTACACCAGGGATCTTTATTTCCAGACTAAGAGTAGCACTGAGTGCTATAGGGGTGTCCCTCTTATTTGTGAGGCCTGTAGGTAAGGTGGAGAGGTTTCTCCCACCCACACAGAGACAATAATAGGTAATTAGATTGTGTTACCTCTGCCATTTTCTTTTTCCTTTTGTTCTCCTAAATATATATATTTGTGCTCCCATCCCATGTTTTTAGATGTTTTTTGCATTTTACCGTATACCTAATAAAATTGTAGTTTTAAACCTCACATATCTGTTGTATTCAATTAGATCAACTGGACATGAAATGTAGTTCTTGAAGACGTTTCGCTAGTCATCCGACTGGCTTTCTCAATTCAGAATGACTTGTACAAGAATCTGTGGCAATTATGTACCCTGGAAAATCCCAATTAGCATATCACAGCCAGGTGTTAAGGGTGTGATTAGATAGTGGCTAAGAGGTGTTATAGGAACGCCCAGAGTAAGGTGTTAAAACAGCATTGTACATGGCAGACAGTTGGTGTCGAACCCCCCCACCTCTATTTAGGCTTGGTTTCTTTATTTTCACATAAATGGCCCTCCCTTAACACCTCTCTTGAACCCGTCACGTTCCTTCGCCAGTATGTTAACTACAATCTTCAAAGGTATGTCCTTTATCCTTAAGATGCAGATACACGGCTGAGTCCTGCCCCGAGGAAATGGCTCTTCTGTGCTGGGCCATAAGTTGATGCAGTGTGTTTGGTCTCCCACATACAAATCAGCAGCATCTTCTGCACTGCACTGCATATATGATGTCGCTTTTTGTGTTTAGTGTATGGGTCTTTCGGATATGACCAATTGCTGCTCAGTGTGTTGTTCGGTTAAAGCAGACAGGGATACGATGTTTGAAAATTCTTCTTAATTTCTCGGAGACCCCTGCTACATATGGGATCACCAGTTTCTTTCTCCTGTCGCTTTTCCCCTTCACTGTTGGTATTCGTGTTTTTTCTTTCCTTCTACTTCTTTGACAAAGGCCCAGTCTGGATATCCACAAGTTTTAAGGGCTCCTCTGAGCCCTTAAAAGCATATTTTAAACCTCACCTTTTTTTCTCTGGATTTGCGAGTGGGTTTAGGTACTGCGGGTGGTAAGCTGAAGAAAATTGTAACTTAATGCCCATGGATTTACATAGACCCATCAAATTTAGAACAAATTAGAGTACCTCTGTCAGACACTATTCAGAGGAAGTCCATGAAGGAGGAAAATTGTGAAATAAATAGTGTGTGCTAACTCCACTGAAGATGGTAGCTTGGGAAGTGGAACGAAATGGGCCATTTTGCTGAAGCGGTACCTTGACCCAAATAACAGTATTCTTCTTGGAAGGAGGAAGTCACAAATAAAGTCCATAGATAAATGTGTCCAAGATCAGGGCGGAATGGGTAGGGGTTGCAGAAGCCACAAGGTAGAGTTCTAGAAAACTTAGACTGAGCACAGCTGGTACAGGCTTGGATAAAGTCTTTTTACATCTCTCCTGTTACATGTTTTATTAATACCAAGAGTCCAGCTTGCTTAGAACAATGAATATGTTGAAGGATGGTTTTCCGAAGAGGAACAGGACGAAGATTTTACCTGAGGTGTGTCAGGAGGAGCAGAGTTTTGGCAGCTTGAATTCAGGAACAGAATTGAGGCGTAATAGAGGCTAGGATTTTAGCAGTCAGGATAATGGGCCCTTATCTGGTTAGAAGAGTCTGAAGCAACAAATGATCTGGAGAGGGCATCTGCTTCTTGTTTTTGGAGCCAGGTTGGTAGGTGATGAAAAAGTTAAAATTCTGAATGTATTCGAGGTTCTTATGATCGGTAAGGATGGTAACAGGTAAAGTGGAGCCTTCTAACAAATGACGCCACTTCTCCAGGGCCACTTTGATGGCAAGAAGTTCCCGATTACCGACATCATAGTTCTGTTCGTTGGGTTGGAACTTTTTAGAAAAGTAAGCACAAGGCTGTAGTTTCCCTTTGATGCCTTGTCTCTGAGAAAGGACGGCTCCCGCACCCAAGCCGGAGGCGTCAACTTGTAATGTAAAAGGGGAGGCTAGGATCTGGTGAACTAACACAGGTGCGCAGGCAAAAGCTTCTTTGAGTTGTCTGAAGGCTTCAATGGTGCAGGGGACCACAAATTAGGCCTACCACCTTTCCTGATGAGGGCTTGAATAGGAGAAATAATAGAATAGAACCCTTTGATGAATTGTCTGTAATAATTGGCAAAGCCGATGAATTTGAATAGCTTTGGTTCCCATAGGTAGAAACCAATCTTGAATGGCTGAAACTTTAACAGGACCATCAGGAAACCTTGGGCTGGACAATATAACCATATCAATTTGGCATATAAATTATTTCTCTTAGACGAAGTAACACTTGTCTAACATGGAGGCAATGTGAGGGTAAAGGTTGCCATACATGCGACCGACATGTGATCGCAAAATGAATGGGATTTTGCGATCACATGTCAGTCGCATATAAGATCGGGAGAGATAGTTCCGGCAGGATCTCACGAACTTGGTGGAAGTGCTCAGTTGGGTAATAGTAATATCGAACATATGTAGGCCACCTTAAGTCTTGACAGAAGATTAAAATGTCGTCAAGATAACGACTACTGAAATTCCCAACAGGTCACGGAATGTATTCACAAATTCTTGAAATATGTGAGGCGTTACAGAGACCGAAGGCATTACAAGATACTCATAGTGACCGTCCCGAGTGTAAAAGCTGTTTTCCACTCATCACCCTTGCGTAACGTGTCCCTCGAAGATCTAGTTTGGTGAATATTTTAGCCCTTTGATCTGACGAACAGTTCAGCGATGAGAGGAAGTGGATAATGATTTTTAATAGTGATTTTATTTAGACCCCGGTAGTCGATGCAAGGGTGTAGACCTCCGTCCTTTTTCAACGAAAAAGAAAACTGCTCCAGCTGGGGAAGTGGAAGGTTGAATGAATCCCTAAGATAAATGCTCTTATATGTACTCTTTCATGGCTAGAGTTTCAGAGGGCGAAAAGGGTATGTGCGTCCCCGAGGAGGTGAGGTGGTAGTCCCTCAGTTGTTTTTACAGAAAACATCAGAAAAGTCCTGATAGCATTCAGGGAGATTTCACACAGGTTTATTCTCATAGTTAGTGGGGAACAATGAATAGGGGATGTAGGAAGGCAATACCAAAACAGAAAGGACTCCAAGACTTAAGTTCATTATTAGACCACTCAAACAGGGTTCTGTAACCGGAGCCACGGAAGTCCAAGGATCAGTGGGGCAGATGGGCTTTGGATCACAAGAAAGAATAAACATTTTTGATGAAATATGCCAACACGGAACAGGACTTTAAAAGTAGACTGGGAAATGAATTCTGAGGCCAATGGTTTATTGTCTATAGCAGGACCCTTAGAGGTTGCTGCAAATGAAATAGGGGAAGGACAAGTTGGGATGCAAAGGTAGAGTAAATGAAATTACCCGCTGCCCTGGAATAAACAAAGGCCGAGTAGAAAATAATGAGAATTAAAGCAAATAGTGACTGGCAGGAAGTTTGAGTGGTTTACATCTAGTAGCAGACTTGATACCTAGAAGGAGCTCCTCCTTAGCTTCTAGGTCCTGGAGTTTCCAAATTTAAGGCACAATTTTTGACAAAGTGCCCTTGTCCAGCACAATAAAGGCAAAGTCTATTAGTACGCTACGAAGTTTTTCTTCGGGGGAAAGAGGGTGCCACCAATCTGCATAGGCTCATCTGCAGAACGGATATGGGTGGAGAGGATCGGAAGATGAGAGAGGGTTTTAGGCAAGTTGTAGTGAGCCATAGATCTCTCTGCCTGTCGCTCCTGGAAACGGGTATCAATGGATACAGGGGTGATCAGCTCTTCCAAAAGGACAGGCAATCTCTCGAAGCTAGGTCACCTAAGGTGGTCTGAAAGTCCCTGCATAAAGGGTGCAGTAAGTGCTTTCGTTATTCCAGGAGTCTCCCACGGCAAGAGTACGAAATTCTATGGCATACTATCCCACTCAATGAGAGCCTTGATGGAGTTGATAAAGGGAATGGAGCAGCTAAAGATCTTCCTGGAGCATCAAAAACTTTGCGGAACATGTCCAAGAAGGTGGTAATATTATTGACTATGGGATCGTCTTTCTCCCATAAGGGGAGGCCCAAACAAAGCGTTACCTTCAAGCAAGGCGATGATATAGCCAACTTTGGCCCGGTCAGAAACAAATGAGATGGCTGGAGTTCGTAAGAATCTTCGTCAGGCTTGGGCATTACCATCAAAACGGGAAGGTGAAGATATAAGGGGTTCTCTATGATGCGCCGGGTGGCAGGACCAGATGGCACTGGGCTAGTGTAGGATGCGGAAGCCGGAGCCAGGGGCAGAAGAGAATCCATGTATTGGAACCAACTGCCCTTGATGATGTTCAAATACATCCATGCGTTTAGACAATGCCTGGATTGTCTTGCCTAAAAACTGCCATGGCTCCTCAGATGTTTCCGTTGCCCGATCATACTGTAATAAATACGGCCGGACAGCCGGGGTACGCTTTCAGGGGAGACCCGCGTCTGTAGGTTTGGATACTGGGCAGATGAAGCTGATGGGAATTGTATGCAGGATACAGAGACACCACCGGAAACTGGATACCAGGAGAAGGTGCTGCTGGAGCTGGATGCAGAAAAAGGTAATGTGTCTCTGGAGCTGGCGAGGTAAGTATAGACTCAGGCAAGATAAGTATTGTCTCTGAAACTGGCAAGGTAAGTATAGTCTCTGGAACTGCAACGGTGAAGTATGCCTCTGGAACTGGCAAGGTAAGTATTCCCCTGGAATAGGCAAGGTAAGTTCCTCTGGAACTGGCAAGGTAAGTATTCCTCTGGAACTGGCAAGGTAAGTATTCCTCTGTAATAGGCAAGGTAGTATTCCTCTGGAACGGCAAGGTAAGTATCCTCTGGATAGGCAAGGTAAGTATGCCTCTGGAACTGGCAAGGTAAGTATTCCTCTGGATTAGGCAAGGTAAGTATTCCTCTGGAAACTGGCAAGGTAAGTATTCCTCTGGAATAGGCAGGTAAGTATTCCTCTGGAAACTGGGCAAGGTATAGGATTGTAATCTGAATTAGGGCCAAGGGAAGTAGTCCTCATGAACTGGCAAGGTAAGTATTCCTCTGGAATAGGCAAGGTAAGTATTCCTCTGGAACTGGCAAGGTAAGTATTCCTCTGTAATAGGCAAGGTAAGTATTCCTCTGGAACTGGCAAGGTAAGTATTCCTCTGGTATAGGCAAGGTAAGTATGCCTCTGGAACTGGCAAGGTAAGTATTCCTCTGGAATAGGCAAGGTAAGTATTCCTCTGGAACTGGCAAGGTAAGTATTCCTCTGGAATAGGCAAGGTAAGTATTCCTCTGGAACTGGCAAGGTAAGTATTCCTCTGGAATAGGCACGGTAAGTATGCCTCTGGAACTGGCAAGGTAAGTATTCCTCTGGAATAGGCAAGGTAAGTATTCCTCTGGAACGGCAAGGAAGTATTCCTGGAACTGGAAGGTAAGTATTCCTCTTGTAATAGGCAAGGTAAGTATTCCTCTGGAACTGGCAAGGTAAGTATTCCTCTGTATAGGCAAGGTAAGTATGCCTCTGGAACTGGCAAGGTAAGTTATCCTCTGGATTAGGCAAGGTAAGTATTCCTCTGAACTGGCAAGGTAAGGATTCCTCTGGAATAGGCAAGGTAAGTATTCCTCTGGAACTGGCAAGGTAAGTATTCCTCTGGAATAGCAAGGTAAGTATTCCTCTGGAACTGGCAAGGTAAGTATTCCTCTGGAATAGGCAACGGTAAGTATGCTCTGGAACTGGCAAGGTAAGTATTCCTCTGGAATAGGCAAGGTAAGTATTCCTTTGGAACTGGCAAGGTAAGTATTCCTCTGAATAGGCAGGGACGTATTCCTCTGGAACTGGCAAGGTAAGTATTCCTCTGGAACTGGCAAGGTAAGTATTACTCTGGAATAGGCAAGGTAAGTATTACTCTGGAACTGGCAAGGTAAGTATTTCTCTGGAACTGGCAAGGTAAGTATTACTCTGGAATAGGCAAGGTAAGTATTACTCTGGAACTGGCAAGGTAAGTATTACTCTGGAACTGGCAAAGTAGTCGCTGGAATCAGGAGAGGTAAGTTCCAAAGGAGCCTGGGGTAGCAAACGCTATGATCGGGCGCCGGGTCCAGGAGGATGCCAGCATTTGAACCCTCGCGCTGGCGTCGTGATGTCACGTTGTCTCCGACGCCGTGCACTCGGAAGCACAGAGCGGCGTGGGACCAGAGCAGCAGGTAAGTTCCTGACATTTTTGGTCTTGTTGCCCCAGGGAACGTATATATATATATATATATATATATATATATATATACCCGTATATACTCAAGTATAAGCCGACCCGAGTATAAGCCGAGGTACCTATTTTTACCTGAAAAAATAGGAAAACCTGATTGACCCGATTATAAGCCGAGGGTGAAAATTATGGCTACTCTCAGACTCTGAGCCCCTAAAGCACTACTGTATGCAAATAGAGTGTCCTACATTTCTGTGATTTGCCTGAATCCTTTGGCACACCTAACAATACAATTTTATATTGAGGCACCTCAGTGTTCTTGGTGCTGAACTGTATTGTATTTTATACAGTTTACAGTTATCTTTGGGGGTGAATATTGTATTAGTTTATCAATATAATCAACGTACGGTAATGTAAACAGTGGCAATACCCAATACCAATCAATATTTTCAAAATTTAATGTCACCCCTCTGGGTCTCTGTCACCGTACAAGCAGCTTCCAAATCTACTGCCCTTCAAAGCTGAAATGCAAGATGCATGGGGATACTGCACATTACAATGGGCCACTCCTGGGATTATGCTGCCCTGAGCAGGGCCAACGGATTGCCTCTGCATCCTTACCGGCATCGCTCTGCACTCCGAATCCGGCTGCCGCACGCTTAGTAAGTACTGTGCATTTGCCAGCTGACGTCACTACTCGGCGCTGAGTAGTGACATCAGCCGGCAAATCCACAGTGCTAACTATGCGTGCGGCAGCCGGATTCGGAGTGTTGAGTGATGCCAGTAAGGACTTGACTCGAGTATAAGCCGAGGCAAGGTTTTTAGGTTTATTTTAAAACCTAAAAACCTCGGCTTATACTCGAGTATATACGGTATATTTCACTGGGTTAGGACTGATGCTTGGATACTGCCTTGGAGTGGCGCATCAGTTTGACCATGTATGTATGTATTATATATATAAAGATATTAGAAACAAAGCACTCAATTGAACTTTTTTAAATGGATAAAACTTAACTTTTGTTACAGTAAGTGTCAATGCATTTCGGCTGCACCTCCAGCCGTCACCAGGACGTCCAGCCGATATGCATTGACACTTTAATAAAAGTTATGTTTTATCTATTTAAATAAGCCCCGTTGAGTGCTCCGTTTCTGATATCTTTATGCATTTGAATTCACAGATAGCACCCTGGGTGATGTTTTTATATACGGATGTGAGTGCAGCTTCATATATATATATATTTATACGGTTAGCACCTTTTCTACAGTATGTCATGCCAGCAGATTTTTATAATTTTTGGCTGAAACAGACATTTCACATTGTACCTGTTACATTTTTTTTTTGACTGTTGAAATCAAGTTCAGGTTTAAACCTACAGTACATCCCTAATGTATATATGTCCAGGTGGCCAAATGCAACCCAAATGTTTCATTTCAAGGACAAATAAGAAGGCCAGAAAGACCATAATCTTTCTGGGTAACAGTGTGCAGTTAGTCGTTGTTGCGAAAGCTTTGGGGCTACAGTTTTTTGTCTAAGGACATAGAGCATGCAGTGCCATCATCATACATGGATGTATTACAGTATGTATTCATTTTCTTATATCCTATATCATGCTGCTCTGAAATAATGAGTTCTAATAATAAGGAAGAAGAGATGGATTAGAACCAAACCCGAGTTCGACCCGACCTTAAATACTTCAAACAAACTCTGACTTTTAGTAATTCCCGAACTACGAACTAGTTCAGGTTTTTCAAACTCGTGGACTTATTTTCAATGATAATTATTGAATTCTCAAATCGGTAACCCTCGAATGTTGCCTTCGATTTCGGTAACTCTCTAATATATTGTTTGGTAACCCTCAAATGTAGCATTTGATTTCGGTAACCTTAGAATGCGGCATGCAGAAACTCAACAATTGCCCGATCATGGGGAAAGATAGTGTTTAAACAAGTTTTGGTGAAATGGACATATTAGCCAGACCATTTCCCAGTTGCCAGAGCCATTTTGTTCTATTGTTCGGAAAAAACATACCGAACTTTAGGAAATTCAGCCATCTTTATAAGGAGGCCGATGCAAACCAGCCATGCATAAAACTAGTGTGGAAGGTGCACATTCAGCTCCAAATTTTGTACTAATATAATAAAGAATTATATATGGGTAAGCAGTCCTCCCCCAAGGTATAACCTTGGCTATTGCCTTCCTGCTCTCACAGTTAAATTCCTTTTGGCTGGGAATAATGGAAGTTGTAAAAATCAGCACTGAGGTTGTGTTTACTCTAATTACTACAAGCAAGCAAGTATCTGTCATCGTGTGTATTTTATAGCAAATATGTAGGTAAAGGCAAATCCACAATAATCTGAATCTGGTGTCAGTTCTCTTCTTTTAAAGCCTAAAAAGGTTCTCTACATGGAGTTAACATCATTAGCTCTCTACTGTAAATGACATTGTTGGCCATATGCTAATTATGACATAAGTTCTTCCAAAGTTCTCTGTTTCTCTGTGTGTTAAATGATGTGGTAACAATGAGTCTGCAGGACTGAATAACCCAATAAGATCACAGATTCTGCAGACAGTTTTATTGTTACCTTGCAAATGCAGCTGTGAAATGCTTTTTAATCTTTCTCTATTGTTGTTCAGCAATGTATTGCAGATGTTTTCAATGACAGGATCGTTAATGGTGTTTCCATGTGTTGCTGATGCCATAAAAAGGCCGTTGGTTAGAAAAAGACTTTAAAAGCTACAGTGATTCTAAATGCAGATACTGTACACATTTCTTATATGCTATGTCATCCCCACCCACAGTAATATGAATCTACACATTCTGTCTTTCCTGTTAAAGAGACAAATGATGACACAAAGGATTTTCCACTACCATTAGTTTCCAAGGGAGTAAGTTAATACTATAGTGCACTCTATGAGCTGGATTTGTTGACAGGTAAGCATGTTGGGATAGGGGCTCTACTGTGGGCAATTCATTTCTACTTACTGCTGCAGTTCTCCATCATTTTACTTCATGCTGATAAATTCATGGTGTAAAGCCTTGTGTGAAGGAGAGGTAAAAAACATTATCACCAGTTTAGTGATTTGGATTGATTAGTTTTCCCTGGCAATTATGTTTCTCTGAGGAACACCAAAACCATTTCCTGCTATTTCAGTTTTCCATTCCTCCTGCTTCACACTATATTTACTATAGGGGATTCCAAGACACTTATCTGAATTTTCATCATGAATACTCAATCCTCCCTCCCTGCCCAAGTAGAGATGGCCGAAACTCACTAGTTTCATTCTGTTTTCGGATTCCCTGATCTTGGGAAAATCCTGAAAACCCGAAACCTGAACAAATTTTCAATAGTTTTCAAATGTATGGAGCTATTTTCGATAATTTTCGAAAATAATTTTGAATGTTTGAAAATTCTCGAAAATACAATCGGGGACCATTTTCGAGGATTTTCAAACATTTTATGCTATTTTCGAAAATAACTCCATACATTCGAAAATTATCGAAAATGATTCAGACGGATCATTCGGATTTCAGAACCGAGGAGTTTCGCATCGGATCCGGGTTTGTGTCGGACCCGGATCCCAGCTCTTTGTTTACCATGTTTTGTAGTTTCTTAATAAAAACTAACAGTAGGACAAATAAAGCCTCATAACATCATTGAATCAAACAGCAGAGCACCTTAATATGAAAGCAGTAATCTGTGTCTTATCATTCATTTTGATGTGAGTGCAGGGAAATTTATCTTACTAACATGGGGTTTATTTCCTAGCATTCCAGTTTCACACAATGTGGTCACTGTCACTATCACTGTCACTGTTATTTTCACATGCCCAGTTTTATTCTGCTGCAGGAACTTTTTACAGTAGGTCTTACCTACCGTTCTTCAATTACACCATTAGAGAACAGGAGAAAATTTAGAGAACTTACCCACATATTCGCTCCTCTGATATTCATCTGACAGGTCCTGATGCACCTTTGAATTGTACGTGCATTCATATACATTGCAAAGGTCCGTTGAGAGCTGACAGAGGATTCGGAACAGTGCTTTTAGATTACGACTATACAAATATTGATGCAGTTCTCCTTAATAATTACATGATTTTTCTTTCACAATATTTACTGCAGCCTTCTCGCTATGATTGGGCAGACAATTTTGGGAACTGTTCTGCACATGTTTCACCTACTTTGGTTGTTGACAGAAGCTGCAGATCTCTCTAATACTTCTTGAAAATAAAGTTTGCAGAATATGAACTGATGCTAGTCTTGGTAAATAGAGATCTATGAACCCAATTGGTTTTACTCTGTCAGTGGGTTTTCAAACTGTGAAAAAGCTCAGATTTAGGGTAGAAACGACAGTACATCCCTATTGGTATGTTGTATTCGTTGTTGTATGATGAAAAGGCAACCAATGAAACTGGTCATTTAGACCAACTTACATGTCTGAAAGTGTCAACAGGACACTGCATATAAAAAATCAAATGCTGAACACACATCTTCAGAACATTTTATTGGTTTAATGGCCTGTTTGTACCATAGAACTGTCAGGAAGGGTAATAGTTCTCTGGCAATGGATGTTTCATATTATGGGATGGATCAGGTGCACTGAAGGAAACTAGAGAATGGGATTGCTGCCTTATCATCTGTGAAACTTATATCTTGTGCATTTAATTCCTATTTAAATACAGTTTAGACAATAAGCAGGGGGATTAAAATATCACATTATAAAGCACAGGAAGAGAACCACTTTACTAAATCTGCTTACTCAGAATGTGTTTCAATTCTAAATTGTTCATAAAACGAAAGACAGTATCATAAAAAGGAAATGTACCGCATCTAATAATGAGATGATCCACTATGTAGCCATTCAGTCCCAGCATTAGAAAGTTTAATAATACTGTCCCTTCCATTATCCCATGTGGGTAATATATAGCAGTACTCAAAAAGGTTATTAGCACAATAAGCAAATGTTGGTGTTATAACTCACACTCTGCTGCTCACACAAATGTCCATTAAACTTAGTTCCAGCAGAAGATTAAAAGCATACATACTGTATGCTTACTAGGTGCAAAGACATGTTCAATTTGCATGTAATGTAAAACATACCATGTTGCTTGTCTAGGACTCATCCCCATAGACCTCAATAAGTCAGGACTGTTCTGTATGTTCCCTAGGTGGTCTATGATTAAGGGCACTGTGGGGTCCTGAAACATTTCCGGCTGTTTTTGATGTGTTTATGGCAGCTAACACTGCATATGTTTTTAAGATGGAGATTTTAAAAAGTATGTTTCACAATATATTGCTGTCTCCATTAGATTAAAAAAGAGTGATGCGGCTTAAATCCTAGTTTCTTTGGTTCCTGTTTGCATTGGGGAAGCGCTCCATATATGCACACTAGAGAACTCATGATTCCTAACACTGCAAGGTCAGATGCAAGCTGATGGATCCAGATGGAGCCACCAATCCTGTGTGATCTATGACCTTGTACTGTAGAACAAATAGTTAATGCAAAAAAAAAATTGTGGAATGTTGGAAAGCATCAAGTCACTGCTCCTCTTTACATATCTGCTGTTGGTAAGCTTTATGTCCATTGGGCACACCACATAATTTGTTCAAGCTCGGAAGTTATTCTGGATGGTATTCTGTTCCATTTAATACAGATAACTGAAAGAGCATTTGATCGATGATATCTTACTTAGCTAATATTTTCTGTTTAGATTTGCAAATTTGCCCTTTTATTTACATTACGAGTCTGTATTTTAATGGAACATCTCAGTCTATTTTACTAATATATATATATATATATATATATATATATATATTTTACTAATATATATATATATATATATATACCAGATATAGAAGAGGAATAAAAAAAATGATCCTAAAATAATGCATAGCCACGTTCCTAACTTCCCATCTAAATTGCTACAGAAAAGCAAACAGCAGGGTCCAGGGAGAATTTCCCTCCTGAAAATGGATTTACACTTGATTTTAATTCAGATACAGACTTGATAAAATCTGCTTGTTGCTTTTAACCTCTTTGCCAGCCTAGAAGCCACCCTGAATGGTAAATTAGCTTTTTGGAGTTAGAAAGATATACGACACAGAATAAGTTGATTGTAGTATAATTGTTTAAAGTCTACGTAATTTGTTTTTTATTAAAAGCATTTGCCTACATTTCTCCCACTCTTAAACTGTTTTGTGTCATTCTGCTTCAGCACAGCAGAGTTGCTTTATGGCAGCGTAAGAACTAGAGCAGAACAGGCCAATCAAATGAATAAAGGCAAACTAAAGTTAAATGAATGAGGAAGCAAATCTAAGAAACAAAATAGAAACAAGGCATCATAAAGATATGTGCTGCCTTGAGAAAAGACTGGAATAGCTTATTGTATAAAAAAAAAGCAAGAGGCCATTAAACTGCTGATGACCAAGAGATTAGTTGGACAACTTTACCTTTAGCATTTTGGGAAAAGAAAAGCATAAACAGAGTAGGAACTAGGCAGAGACATAATTAGGTATCACTGCCCCCCGGCAAAACTATGATGGGGCCCTCCCTGGCTCCCGTGCTGCCCTAGTAAAATAACCCTGGAACTAGGATAGCTATTTTATAAATGGATACATATTTTGTATTGCATTTTATCAGGGATGAGCTTTGTATAACCGAATATTATTCGTTCACAAAGTTAAGAATCATTTTGCATTTTAAGGTCATAGGGGAGATTATTGTTTCCTTGCCATTCATTTTATATTCACTAAACGTTTTGTATTGCAAGTCACTGTTTTGCAACATGTTTACTCTTTTGGTTGCTGATATTTTATTGTTATTGGTTTATACATTTATAGATTATACTTCCATTCTAATCTGTCTAAATAGGTCACTGTTTATACATTTGCGGATAACACTTCATTGCAGACCTAATAATAACCTTTTCTTACATATTCCTTATACAGCCCTTCGTGTTCCATAGAATGCAAATATGTATTGCTCCTCAATTACATTTTAGAAGAAATTGTGATACACCTGAGCCCTTGAAACTGAACAGTACTACCAATTTCTATTTAGTAACAATAAATGAGCATGGAATGTAATAATGTATTCAAACACTTACCAAAATATAAATTTCTGACAAGTTACCATAAGTAGGGATGTTAGGAGGGAATTTTTGACCTAAATGTGGTTTTGGGTCGCATATACCCAGTTGTGCAACTGAATTCTGCTACCGAAAGTCAAAATGGCCGACAGATTTTCATAATTTCAGAGCCAAATTTTGGCTTTAATGCCCAAGTTTAGATAATTATCAAAAATAAAGTAATAATATAAGTTATGATTTCGTTGACGATCGATTTCGATAACCCTTAAATTCAGAATTTTAGATTTCGGTAAACCTCAGATTTCGTTAACGCTTGAGTTCACAATATCAATAACCCTCAAAAAGATCAAGGCGGAAGCTTGAAAGCATTGCGACTGTGAAGATAATTTTAAAAAAAGTTTTGGTTATATGAACATGTTCCCCAGACCAGTTACCAGGTCCCAGAGCAATTTACACTAACATACTATTGCTAAATGTAATCAGAACTTTCAGATTTGTTCCCCCATTGAATTCTGTTGGTTTGTTTTGAAATATTTAAACTTTTTTCGAAAATTCAAAAACAGAACAAAACTAGCCAGTTTCAAGCATCTCATATCCTTATCTCGATTTTAAAATTTAGCAAGTTACATTCCTTTTGGGCTGGCTCAATTCTTTCATGAATTTATTTCCTGATATTTTTTTGTTTGGTTTACACAAATAAATTATAATGTTATTCACGTCATTATTGATAAATTATTAACGTTATGCAAAATGAAGTGCAAATATATTAAATCTGTATTGGAGCATTTGGATACATCATTGATGCTCAACCTGCAGAACGTAATCCACTGGGTGAGGCATGACAGTAGGTGTAATCTAGATTTGTTGTGGGAAGGGTTTGGGTGGTCTGAGGTGAGGCCCAGGTGTTTTAGGTCAGTGTTAAAAAACAGGCTGCTGCAGCCCCCAGCTTAGGCCAGTTTAGGCACACATGGGCTACATGTTTTGGGTCTACTAAGTGCCCTTTAAAGAAGAAAATGTAGGCTAATAGATTACAGCATGGTCATTCAAACCAGGAAACAATTAGTAGATAAAGTTTACATTTGTGTAGTCAACAATATTTTGCTTGAAATGTAACATTTTATTTCAACACATGTTTTTGCCTGTAAAATGAAAATAATGGCTTGGGATAAATGCTAATTAGGCCTTTCTGCTACAGTTGTGATGAATTTCACATGGTGTTTTTCATATAAAATAGTCAGTTTAAAGAAAGATGGTATAAAGCAAATAATACAACATTTTACAGAATGACAAAAAAATAGATCATCTTAATAATGTTAATGGAACTTGATGGAAATGGAATTGTAAGAAGACATTTAATGAAGGTCTGTTTTTAACGTTGAGGTTGGGACAACCCCCCCAATTTCAAACCGTCATACTTCTGGATATGTATAAAGTTTTTCTATTGGATCCAGATTGTGAGAACATTTCCAACATACTGAGATTTTTTTCCAGTTGGGTTATAAATCTCAAACTGATTATATATGCTTCTTGTGGCTTGATTTCTGGCAACTTATTTTCATCCTTTTTGCCAGCTAAAAAGAAAACTACAATGGGTGAAACCTTATGATTTTTATTTGTGGGCCTATTGTCTGGAATGGATAGCTATACTTAAAGTTTAAACACAAAAATTATTATTTTTATTTTAACATATGCATAGTTTTAAGGACATGTCCACCCCCAAAACTAAAATTTAACCCACTACTGGCCCCAATGTGTGGTGTTAATAAATCCTCACCTTACATCTCTGCTCCAAATGGTTCTCCTGTAGTGCTTTCCAAAAGTCCTGGAAAGTGAAGAGCAGGAGCCTGGCTGCCTGTGTAAAGGTCTCTGCCTGCTCTCTTCCCTCCGGGAGGTTTGCAGACATGTGCAGTGGAGCAGATTCCCCCCTCCCTCCCACCATCCACAAGCATCGCTCTGGTTTTTATTCCTTCCTTAAAACCACTTTTCTGTAGTGCAGCCTCCCCCCTCCCAGCCCCAACCGCATTGTCAGTTTTGAAAATAAATCTCAGATTACTTACCATTACCATTTTTACAGTGCCATTCTCCATACCCAGCAGCCGCGTCTGTGATTGCAGCCAATCACTGATGCAGCTGCCAGTCCCACCCCTAATGTTCCTTCGCGGAAGTAACATTACTGGCAGAGGCCGCAGGAACGAAGGCTGGTAAGTAAGTGATCGGATATATTTTTTAAAAACTGACAAAGCGGTTGGGGCTGGGAGGGGGGAGGCTGAACTACAGAAAAATTTGGGTTTTAGGGTGGACATACCCTTTAAAATAAAAAGTAAAAAGCAATACAAAATGTAAAAGAAAAGAAATTCAAATAGATTGAAAAATTAAAGAGGTAAATTTCCCCTAATGTATTTATTTATAATGTCTTTTATAGTTGCCTTTTATAGAACCTAATTCTTAAAGAGAGCTGTTGATGAACATGTAGCTGATTGTTTAAATTACAATAGGAGAAAGGTAAAATGTGTGTAAAAATAGCACATTGGTGCAAAAAGTATCTCTATTGATAATATGCCAAAACCCCTAGCCATCCATATGTTGACACATCTTCCTTATAACCACTGAAAGGTTAGATTTTCTGTTCAATGCTTTTATAAAAAAAGATTTTTAGTAAACAGGATTCTAGTTTATCAAAATAATTGATATGTTGAAAATTCTTACTTTGTGTAATGTTAAAAAAGTAATTTATTGTATCATGTAAATGTACAGATTTAACCAGATATAGAGAGATATAATCTGTCTGGTTAATATAACCATTAATTGTAGTAAAGGTTATCACTGCATTTATCACTGATATCACTTCACTTTAGCTTTCAATCACTACCATGTTTCTGTGTTCTCTTGCAGTAGTTTAGAATACTATAATTAAAGGGGAACTGTGGTCTTCAAACAAGTTAAGTTTAAATGAAAGGCCAGTTTCCTACTTTTAAAACGAGACATCAACCACCTCTCTACATGCTCCACAGCCTCAAGATATACAGAAATGGCTGACCAGAAAGTTAATGGGTGGGAGGCTGACTTGTGACATTCCTGAGGCTTCTCCTGCACAGTGCTGCCAGCGAACACAGCCTCAGACTTCCTCAGTGTGTGAGGGGACAGGAAGTCCCTCCTCCTCTCTGCTGTGTGAAGTCCTGAGAGAGAAGGTAAGGGAATCTACAGCCCTTCTCTTTCAATGTGTGAAAACAGACTTTTCAGGCAGAGTTCTCACTCTGCCTGAAAAGGCTGATCCCACAGAGTTTTCTGTGTGTGGGGGGTCTGAGTAACCCATGGCATCCGTGAATGGGTGGGGCTTAGGCACCCATGAGTGGGCGTGGCTTAGGCACCCACGGGTGGGCGGGGCCACATAGGACTGTAAGATAATAGGCCACGGGGGGCCTGCAACTGGAGGGACCCTGGGGTCCATGAGTGGGAGGGACCAGGGGGGCTGCAAAGGGGAGGAGGAGACAAAGGACAGATTGACTGACAGTTTCAGAACAGGAAGCAGGAAGTGCAGTGGACCTGGTGATGCTGCTGCCATATCACACACAAAAATGTAAATATCTTCAAAACTATTCAAAATAAACAATGGAAATAAATTGCAAAAATTCTCAGCGGAGCAATTCCTATCAATTTACCTAAAGTCATTTTTGGACCACAGTTCCCCTTTAATGATCAACCCCAGTTTCAAACCAAACCTGGTTATGACTTGGAATTGCTGGTTTTGAAAATCAGTAGATCCAATGGATTTTTGTCGAAATTTTCAAAACTCTGAACTTTTCACAGAAAATTTGTAAATGGATTATTTGAATATTGAAAATTTCTATTGAAAAATCTACTATGAGATTCAATATTAAAAACTGGTCTTACCTGGTCAATACTGGACTTAACGTGATTATGTCTGGTATTGCATCGCTGTATACCCCATACAAAGCTCCGGTAAGTTCTATGCTATAAGCTAGCGCAAAACTTAACCAAAGGGGTTTGTATCAGGAGCACTGCGCTATTTCCAAAAACATTTGGAAATGGTGCAGTGCCCTAAAATAAGGGTAGACATGTTAACAAGGTAATACACCGGGGTTAACGTCGGTTTTACACATTTTATTCCAATGCTAAAGTTTCTATTGAAAATTCAAAATTGCTATAGAAAATTCAGAACTGCAATAGGTTTTGCGGAACCACGATCGAAGTGAAAATTGGCACTGTTGGTGATCTATACAATGCTTTGGGTGGTCATTTTTAAAATGTCATCATTTTAGATAAATAATCCTAAACAGGATTTCATTTCTGTAATCTCTTTAGGATCTGGTGTCTCTGTCTCCTTCCATGGTTCAAACACTTAAGAATCATTGTGACCTTTATTTGGATGATTCTGCTGCTCACATTTAACCAAGTAAAAGTTGTGCCTCTTGCATCATCCACTAATTCTAGCAGGACTGTAAACACAAATATATTGCTTCATAAAATAACGTACCTGTATTTGCAAAAGGGCAACACATATTGACCTTTGCAGCAATTAAATCAAGTTGGATGTATTAACAAATGGTAAAATGGAATATATGACAGCCAAGTTAAGTAGAATATGATAAAGTAGATTGTTTCAATTTATTGGTTAGATGCAAAAGTTTTGTGCATTGTGTATATTATAGAGTTTCCTCTTTCAAAATTGTCTTAACGATGTGCATCATAATATTTTTCTATTTATATAGAATATGAGTTTAATATTGTATTATGGATTATTTAGCCTAAACGTGAACAGAACAAGGAAAAAAATGATTAGATGTTAGTGTTGATATATAATTCCCAAACTCTTCACACATCTTTATTGTTTGTCACTGGATAGATTCAAAGCTATATAAACTATGAGGGCAAAGTCCCACAGCTGCCAATTATTCTTGCCAACCCATAAAAAAATTAACGGTCCTTTAAATGAATAAACTGATGGAATATTAATGTATTATCAGGGTTCCTTTAAGGCAGTAAAGCCCATAGAGTAAAAAAAAATATTACAAAAATAAACTAAGGAGCTTAGTTCAGTATATACATTACATATGGACAGGGAATCCATGTCACCAGGAATCAATCTATGGGTCCAGCCATATTGTTACTTAATAAAATCACTAAATTGTTTATTCATTCTTTTATATATATATTAAAGCCTCCCTTTGCTCCCCTCCCACCATCCGGATCCATTCTCTGTCCCCCTGCATCCTAGCATAAAATCCTTTTAGGGTATGACAGATGCCCTGTTCCCAGACCCAAATGCCATATTATTTCTTTAAAAAAATAATCGTAACTATACTTAGAGCCCTTTGTTCCCACTGCGCTTTCCATGACGTCAGCTGCGTCTGTGCCAATCACATATAATGGCCAATAACATAAAATTATGGTTTTGGGGGTGGGCTTGCCCTTTAAGAACTAAGACTGAAACATTGCCCATTGTTTTGCACTAATGTGTGAATAAAACATAGAAAGAAGACCCGAGTGCTCCTTGTTTTTTGCAAATTCTTTTTTATAAAGTGGTTTTTGGATTGCACCCGGGAAAGCACTTGCTTAAGGTGTTAATATATATATCATTCTAATATATAGCAGCATACCTCCAGTATGTATATATATGTTGGCACAGATCTCCAAAGCAGGGAGCTGTATCCCCCATTTTTATCCAAAGCAAAGACAAAGGAGCAGCACTCAATTTTCGCAATGAAATCTATATTTCATATAATCAAATATTCTCAGAATTGCAATGTTTCGGGTCCATATCACCCTTCATCAGGCTTGAGAACAAGACAAATAATATATTATTGTACATTATACGGTGTACATGTCTTTGTACATTACCTTAAGTAGAAAATGGATAACATATATAATGGAGATATAAAGCTCTAATCAATTATACCTCATTATACAGATTATTTTATGGTTTGAAAGCCTAATACTGCGGATGTGATTGCTCCTTCATCCTATTCTGATGAATTGCAATAGTATTATTATCCAGCTTTCAAAGACTAGAATGGCCAGCCAGTGTATTCTAGGTTCTATAGCAATGCTAGCAAAGATTACCTAATGGTGGGAGCATTAAACTGATTGACCTCAGCTATGAACACTACGTTCTCATTTATTTTGCATAACAACTAATTTGTCTTCAGTCTTCAACATTCCAATTCTATGAGGGCCCTTTTAGAAGTAAATAGTGCCTAGGCAGCATGGCTGGGAGAAAAGGGGCACAGATCAGTTAAAATGTAAAATTAGCAGTGCTAGTATACGAGGAAGATGTAGCAAAATGTACATGGGTAAATTTGCCCCAATCAACAAACACGGGGCAGCAAATAACCACTCTGGGCAATACTTGATACTTTGATGCCCAACCGAATGCATACACACAGGTGATTATTTCCCAAAGTGGCCATTCACTGTCCACTGTTCATCATGGATCGCAAGTGTGCATCACCCATGTGTATGAACCTTAAGGGCTACATACATGTACCCCCCAAACTTCTCCTTGGAGACAAACGTGAAAATGAAATTGTTTTGATGATTAATAGATGATTGGCCATGCTGGTAATCATAAACAATCCTGTGTGTTTCTATTAACTGTTTCCTTTTAGTGCCCACTAAGGGTGAGGCCACACTGCAAAGCACAGGAATCGCGCACAAAATCGCGAGCGTTATCGCACGCGATTGTGTGCGCGATTCTTGCGCGTTTCGCGCTCGCGTTCGCGTTTTGCGCATGCGTTTTCGCCTTTTCACGTTATGGAAACGCATGCGTTAACGCACCAAAAATGGTGAACGCATGCGTTACCATAACGCGAACGGACGCGCAATCACATGCGCATCGGAAATCACGGGAATTTTTGCGTTCCCGCGATTTCCATTTTAGCGAAAATCGCGGGCGCAAACGCGAGCGCGAAACGCGTGCGCAAACGCACGAAAAACGCGCTAGTGTGGCCTAGCCCTTACAGATTAATCAATTAGTAAGTCAATTGTGAGCATTAACAGCCAATGATCTGTCCGTGTGTACCAGACCTAAAACATACCTGCTCCATGTTAATACAGTTCAATGGATTTCTCCCAACTGGCCACATAATTATTATTAAAAAGTTATAACTTGATTTAAACCAATAGGAGTCTGCCCATACTTGGACTTTCAGCAAACCATTGTTAACATACAGTGCTGCTGAGGGTGCTGACTTTTACTTGTTTTGACACATTTCTACCCAAATTCTTTAAACACATATTTTACATTTTCCTGTCTTCAGAATTCAGATTTTCCATAGGGAAGCTATACATTTTTTAATACATCGTATATTTTAATGTTGCAAGCACTCGCAGACTGTCTACCACAAAACTGACTAAAACTGTCACTCTGTGTCGTAGTTTCTGGTTTCGTGGTTGAAAAACATTTTTTTGTGCAGAATTGTTGAAATTTCAAAATAAATTTTAATCTACCCCCTGTTAATATATTTTTGGATTAATAAGTAGGTTCATTGGACAGTTTAAAAAAAAAAGCTAGATGAGTTTCTGCAAACAAGGAATGTTGCAAGTTACTGGTATTGATACATAAAGTAGAGTTGATCCAGGGAAATTTCTGATTGCCACATGGAGTCAGGAAGGAATTTTTTTCCCCCTTCATAAACTTGGTGGGTTTTTTTTTTGCCTTTCTCTGAATCAACAGTTAGGCAGGAAATGAGGATATTGCTAGATGGGTTGGACTGGATGGATGTATGTCTTTATTCAACCTCAAATATTATACTATACTATACTATACTATACTATAAGGGGTGTGTCCTATTGGATCTAAGGACTGCAACTTAACTGCATATTTGGAAGTGCTCTATGTGTTGGCATATGAAAGATCATTCCATGCAAAGACTAAATGGAATATATAGATCATTCTCGTGCATGTATGAATAAGGGCAATTTCACAATCAGATTCCAATTGCAACCTCAGTCACAGGTGTATGGGTGCATTTAGGGTGCATTGATCAAAAAGACAGAATCTATCAATAACACTAAAGATTGTTTTTATTATTATAATATTCGATTTTTGTTTCACTTTTATTACTTTTTGCATGAAAAAAAGACTGGGAAAAAAAACCAATATTGGCATTGATCATTTAGAAATAGTCAAAATCGTACGTGTGTACGAAGCCTAAGGGCACAAATGTCATTATGGGTTGTGAAATGTAGAGGCGGGAAAGTGTGCAGTATGAACAGATGCAGCTTATAAAAATAAAATATTAGTACAATGTGTGAAAAGCAGAAACATTGAAGATAAAAGGTAATGTAATCAATATTAATATGTAATTTTTTTCTAAACCCCCCCCCAAAAAACAGCCCAGAACTTCTAACTGTATGAATCTTTACACAGAATGCATTATGTGCAACATAAATACTAAGAGTAAATGTTGATGTCCAACCCTCCAGCTGTTTGCAAACTACAACTTCTTACATTCACTGCTTGGAGTAGTAGCCAGGGAATGATGGCTAGTCATAGTTTGGAGGGCTGTCGTTTGGACATCCCTATGCTAAGCAGTACTGCTCCTTTAATGATTTTAGAAATCTGTGACTGTTTCTCCTTGTTGAACCTCTGAATTCTGAGCTAAATAGAACAGCTGGAAAAGGGATGAGCTGATATCTGTATACATTATCATCACATCCTAATTACACGTGTACTGTATATCAAATGTATATACAAAGAAGCTCATTATCTTTCATTCCAAATGTACAATTGCAGTGTTTATTTTCTTAGCAGCCCTAAAGCTCATCATCAGCCATTATTTTTCTATTTCAGTATGTACAGTTTTAATAATGTTAAAGTTACAGTTGGAACCTGATGGATATTCATACCTACCATATGTCATATAAAATAATGCTATTAAATTTGTAGTGATATTAAGTGCCTTGAGTTGATTATGACTTTTCTTCCCAGAATTCCTTTACCTTTAAATAAATCTATTTTCAAGGGCAGGGTCATAGTTGTTGTGGTTGAAATTCTTCACCTTGTTGTTGGTCATCTGCCTCCTCAGTCTCTATCCCAAAGGAACTGGTTTTGTTTCTTATTTTGCATTAATTTTTTTTGCAACACAACATGGCACTCCCATGAATTTATTTGCTATATGCAAATTATTTTAGCCAGCTTTAAGATATGTTCAAAGGGAACAGAAAAAAAAAAAAAAAAAAACATTTCCTGAACATTTCTGATGGGTTTTTTTTGGACATTTCTGATTTTTTGTTTTAATAGATATATTTTTTAAAACTTTTATTCTAATGCAAGTTTTCTGAATCTTATTCGTCATTAATTAAAAAAAAAGTTTAGAATGGCAATATCTGCATACTTTTTTAATGCGTTTTATAACTATGTTCATGATAGACATGTCATTGCCCCCCCCCCCCCCAAAAGGAATACATGCTAGAACACCCACCCCCACATACTTACAATTGTACTGGTAATAGACATCACAGTGATGTGCTATTAAGGGGAATGTTCAGTGGAAAATATCATTGTTTTTAAAATTCTTAGTTTATATTATGCTCACCTAGTTATTCTACATACTTTCTTCGATTTTGAAAAATACCCCTTGCTGTTCCCTGCTATGGACATTAGTGAGCTGACATTTCAGGTTGTGTAACAGCCCTTTTTCTTCCCAGAATGCACACTAATGTTGAATGTTCCTAACAGTAATTTCTACTGATTGGCTGTTGGATGGGTCAAACAGGCTCACATCTCTACTGAGCAACTGAATCAACCCAGGCACTGGGTCCAGGGCAAGACTATAATGGTCTCTATTAGTGGTCCTTCAATCAGGAATTTAGTATGTCGGAAGCATTTGTTAATACATAGACAAAATA
This sequence comes from Hymenochirus boettgeri, assembly GCA_019447015.1. Taxonomy (NCBI): domain Eukaryota; kingdom Metazoa; phylum Chordata; class Amphibia; order Anura; family Pipidae; genus Hymenochirus; species Hymenochirus boettgeri. The sequence continues at coordinate 232,249,332 of CM033473.1, read as the reverse complement.
CTGTATTGGCAGGTTAAGTTCATTAGGATGGGAAAATACTGCTCTTTTTTCTTAAAAGCATATGTACTGAGTTTCCCCTTTAAAACATTACAATCTTAAGGAGCTTAGAAGTGGAGCTTAATCTAACTATATGGTTGGAAGGCTATACGGTTTTCATTCATGGGATCACAGTAATGTATACTAAAACCCCTTTGTTTATAAAGTATGCCAGTGTGTAGATAATACGATATTGTATGGGGCCTAGGAATGTGCATTGATTATCTTTTCTTTGTTTGTATAAATGTTTGACCAGATCAGTAGCACTTCCGCTAAATGTAGTTGTAAATTAGCCTAATTGGAGTGCTTCCACAATCCTTGTACAGTTGATCTTGAGCAGATTTCAAGCTGCTGGGAAATAGGATAGACAGAAAATGATCTCTCAATTACTGTTTTTGCTATCGAATTGTGTATTCCTGCATGCTAAATATGGAACCATGGCAAATTTCCCTTCTATATGTGTTCAGCCGCGGTGCCTCCTGTCTTGTGTTGGCCGCAACTGTTCCGGGTTTGCATGCACAACTCCTTGCACGTGAACATTTGGTCGTGAGTGAGTGTGCATTCACGAGTCTGTGTGAACTCTCCCAGCTCCCATTGGCTGTCATTTGTTTGTCAGTATATTCAAAATCCAGGCAATCTATCTTATTCCTGCCTTGCTCCTTTGCTTGTCTGGTTGTTCCTTGTTCCCTATATTACTGTCTGCTCATCTTTAACTCATTGCTGTTATAGCCTGTGGTTTATTCCCTTGCTCATAATGCGATTCCTTGGTTTTGATTCCTGCCTGTTACCATTTTATGATTCTTTACCACCTTTCCTGACCTCTTGTACCTTGCCTTGTTCACTGAAGTACTGTGCACCGACCGCTGGCTCCATCCCTGACTCCAAATCCGCTTCTGATTTGGTACCACGCTGTTGTCCAGCATTGAGCTGGTTGTGCCCTGTAAGCCTAGTATGTTCATAGTTTTCTTGTGTATTCTTGACCTCAGCTCAGATACCCCTCACTTTAATCCAGAGGGCTACCAATTTCGGGTAGGCTCTATAAGCAGGGGCTTGTCTATTGATTAAGCGAGTGGTATTAGATCAGGGTATTTGGCCTTACCAAATTTTTCCCATGGACGAAATTCAGGAACAGCTCCACCTGTTGACTGGGGCCATCAATAAGTTGGCTCTTAGGGTCTCTGCCCAGGAGGGTCACCAGTTGCCGCAAGCTCCAGCCTCTGTTCTAGGCAGGGAGCCCAAGGTCCTGATGCTGGAAAAGTTTACTGGTGACATAACTTTTTTATGAATGCATGTAAACTGTATTTTCAGCTCCGGCCTTACTAGTCTGGGCCTGAAACTCAACAAGTTGGTCTTATTATATCCCTGCTCCAATGAGATTCCCAAAATGGGCCTTTGGGCTACCCCCAGACAGCCCTGCATTGTCTTCTGTTAAAAACATTTTCAGATTCATAACTATCCTCTATGATCTACATCTACAGCTGAGGCAAAGTTGATGTTGTTTCTTCACACATTGTATGACTGCCCTATTTACCTCTTCCCTGCTCCTATGCTTTCCAGGGGACACCTATACAATTTGACTGGCCCCAAAAACAGGCCATGAAGTATTATTAAAGAGAACCTAGAAAAGGGGTTAATTTGTCCCTCTACCTCACCTGCAGGGGCAGGCTTCTTCTTTGTGGAGAAGAAAGATGATGGTTTAAGACCATGTATTGATTATAGCTCCCTAAATAAGATCATTAAGAACAGGTATCCCCTTTTACTCATTGATGATCTATTCTCTCAGGTAGTAGAGGCTCAGGTCTTTACTAAATTGGACCTCCAGGGGGCCTATAACTTAATCAGAATCAGAGAAGGGGAGGAGTGGAAAACTGCCTTTAATACTAGGGATGGTCATTATGAGTATCTGGTTATGCCCGTTGACCTTAGTAAAGCCCCAGCAAGATTTTTATTAATGATGTGTTACATAAATTTCTGGGTAAATTTGTTGTCATCCACTCTAGAGTTTCATCGTTTCCATGTCCACCTAGTACTAGAAAAAGTTAGCCTCAGCTCAGATACCCCTCACTCTAAATCCAGGGGGAAACCGATCCCGGATAGGCGCTACAAGCCTCCCAGCAAGCAGGGGCTTGTCTATTGGTGAAGTATTAGAGGGATTAGATTGGTGAGTGGTATTAGATCAGGGTATCTGGACTGAAAGTATACACAGGAACCCGGAGCATCACACTATTCCTAAATCGTCATATAAATATATATTGAGAGCGGATGTAGAACCTATAGCCTATTTTTAATGCAGTGTCTGTTTTACAGTTGTTCCCCAAATGTTCTACATTTGAATTTGTTTCACTTGCGCTGACAGTAAGTGGCATCTAAATGCTCAAAAAGGCAACATAAGCTCCAAGCAATGAGAAACGCAGAAAGTTCAACAGATTCATTTGACCCTCACTGAATATAAAAGAAAAAAAACGTTTGCTATGCTAAGTGTTACCTTTTTTCCCCATCTCAAGGCAATAGTATGCAGTTTGAATATAAAAGAGTATTTTCAAAGGGCTTTTCTAGCTTTTTTTTTTGGTTACGTTTTTTTTTCTTTCTTACCATTATCCTGAAATGATGTAACTATTCTAAGTCCTCACATCTTGATTTCAGAATGTTTTCTTTTTTGCTTGCTCTGCTAATGTTGATTAAACCAACTTCTGATCACAGCCTGCAGCTGTGCAGAGCCAACACTTCTTAGTGAGTATTTCAGATATGTAAAAATGACTTGACAATGACGGACGTTGATTTTCCACCATCCAAAGGAAATAATTACAGACTCAGTTTCCAAAATCAGCCAGTGATAGAGAGACCTCCTAACCTCCTCTTCTTGCATGAAATTCAATCAGCATTACCCTTAGCCTCTGACTGCGAAGGCAAAAGAGGCTACATCATTCAAAGAAGATTCAGTAACATGGGATTGAATTGCTTGGGGCTTATTACTGAATGTGTTTAGCTTGTACTTTGTTGGGAAAACGTCTAACGCCTAAACTACATATTCTCACATCTATACATAAAACATATTAGCAATAATATTTTCTCAGTCTGATTTTAATCCTTCGAGATTTACCTGATAGTTTTCATTAATAAACACAACCTACTGTATATCATTTCTCTAAGTTTTGAAATAAAGCCCTATTGAAGAGTTGGGCTTTTCAAACCGCAGAACATCATACCAACAAATCTCTTTGTATGAGGATAGTATTGCTATGTTTTATAGGATTTATAGTATCATATAAAATTGGATATATATATAAGCTATTCACAAGCTATATACGGTAAGCCAAAATGGGTCCCTGGAAGAGGTGTTACTAAATAAAGAGTAAAACCTCAGTGCAGGTGGCTACCCTTCATTGCTTGCAGGTATGGTTAACATTTACATCTATTCATTTATGACTATAGTTGAGTGCTGGAGACTTTTATGTAATATATATATATATATATATAAAAGTAAACAAAGTAAATGTTGGAGATGACTATCACTCTGTCTTTTTATAATGTTAAGGCCGGTATGAGTACCAAACTACCTTCTTGCAGGTAGTGCTTAGGATAAACAAACATATAGATAAAAAAGATGGCAAGTATTGCCCAAGTATCCCATCTAGCACTCGTGGTTACTCTATATATATATTTCCCCTATAAACAGTTGGGATGTCACAAGTTACTTATGCAACAGCTTTATCAGTGCAGAGTTTATTAGAATAAAGTATACAGATGTAAACACCAAATCACACTAAATAAAACAATTTACTCTATACTATACCTATTACCTTCCCACCAAACCACATCTAAAACATTTTATCTTAAAAACAACCTCTTATAAATATATGTACAGGGATACATCATGTTACAAACATACCTCTTGGCATATGCTATGATATAAAGTGTCAATAAATGCTGAACATTAATAGATACATATAAAGTGTCCTGTGCTTTTAAAGTGCCAAATGGTTCTAAAATGCCTTATACAATTCCACGTTAAGTATCCATATTATACACTAGCCTAATTAGTCTGTGCTGGGAGCTCTTTACCAAGTGAATGTAAGGGGCCGCTAATTAAACCGCATATCAAGTGTGATATATATAAATATCACACAGACATTACCCATCCTCCATTTCCTGTCCTCTGTGCTCAGTTTCCTTTCTCTCATGTTACTGTGCAGAGTGTCAGCAGCATTACAGGATCAGCTGACCCCTTTACCTCCTGGTTTGTAGAAGCTGATCCGACCACCCACCTGTGATCTAGTGTTCCGGTTTCTAGCAGCTTCAAGACCGCACCACCTCTGCTCCCTCCTGGATTCCTTCTGACACAACCCAGCTTGCTTCCTGATCACGGCTCTTTGTACTTACATTAAATTGTAAGTTTCCAGGGGCACTTCCATGTTAAAATCGGCGCGCTACTACAACGGCTATATAGTGAATAATGTACCCCCTACTGTAAATTATAAGAATATTGTAAGTCACTGAGGAGTTCCCTAACCATATAAAAGCACAAGGCCACAGGCATGGAACTCCAAGGTGACTTATAATATCTTCATAATTTTTAGTAGGGGGTACATTATTCATTATAATCCACACATTTGTAGATTTCTTTTCCCCCCCCCCCCCCCCCCTTTCCTCTTCCTACACAAGGCATATGGAAAGACGTTTTAAAGTCTTTCCCACGCACCACACACTCAACCCCCCCACACACACAATTTTGCAACACATTTCTTCCAACTGTCCCTTTAAGTTTCCCACTATTTCACATAACCCTCTGCTCACCCATCCCCTGAGGACAGGAGTCACCGGAGTTAAATCCTGCTAGCAGATCCTAGATTTATGGTACCCTCTGCTGCCTCTCTTACTTTCCCTCAACTACCGGCTGCAAATGTTCACAATGTACAGGGCCAGATTCACGTTCGGGTGGGGGAGAAGGGGGGAGCAGCAAAAAAGAGGAGGTCCGTTCCAGACAGCCTAGGACTGCAACTTTACGGAGAAGGGGAGCCAGGAGAAAGCCTTCACTTGGACCCATCTTCCTGAAATCGTGAGTGCGACCACATAATTCCTTGTGGGAGGATCTTTCCTTATAATCAGCGCGCTACTACATAGTAGCGCGCAGATTATTAGAATATTATTTACAGTTTGCCCCATTGACTTCCAGTAAAGGTGTGGATTATAAGGATATTATTTACAGTTTGTCCCCATAAGTAGAGATGGACAAGAACTCGAACCCGAGTTTGAGTTGAACTTAACAAGTCTGAACGGACTCGGACTTCTCGAACTATCCCGGACCTGGATTTCTCGGACTTTCGAACTTTCCGGACTTTCGATAATTATCACCGCTGTATTGAGAATTATCAAATTTATGAATTTTACTAACCCTTGAATGTATTATTCGCTAACCCTCGAAAGTATTGTTCATTTTCACTAACCCTCGAAAGTATTGTTTGTTTTCGCTAACCCTCGAATTTATGGTTCTATTTTCAATAACCCTCGAAAGTATTGTTCGGTAACCCTCGAATGGCCCGTAACCCTCGAATGTAGCTTGCGAAAACCCGACAATTGCCACTCATGTTTAAGTAGTGTTTAAACTTGTTTTGGTGATAGTGACATGTTCCCCGGACTATTTTCCAGGTGCCACAGCCATTTACAGTAAGTTGTCATTGTTAGTTTAGCTGTAAATCATCCGGACCTTTCGAACTATCACTCCCCCATTGACTTTAATAGGTCCGAATTTTTATCGAAAACGGACCGAACTTTATGATGTTAGGCCATCTCTACCTATAAGGGATCAAAGGAAGGGTGGGTTATATCGCATATAAGAGAAATTGAATCTAGAGTTTAATCATGAGAATGTTAATGTTGGTTTCCGTGCCGATATACAAACTTAGATTTCCCAAACTCCATATATGTTGCAGAAGAGGTTAATGACCTACAACTATAGGCCTATAGGTCTATGTAGTCCAGATTTCTGGTTGCTCTACAACCATTCAATAATTTAGAATTCTGATGCCTGTAAATATGCAATTTTACCAAATCCTGTTGAATTTGGCCTAAAATCTAAATGCATGACCTTGGCCTTACCCTGACCTCATCCAGTTCCAACGGCTTTCTGGGAAAGTTGATGAATTTGCTAGATCAAAGAAATGTATATGAGCTTCTGGATACATTCTGGCAGTTTACAAATAGTTGAGTGCTCCACCCAAACGTTTATGCCATAAGTGAAAAGCACATGTATTAGTTGAAGGGATGCTAAAGTAATAAATAATCTTCCTTGAAAAGCATTTTATGTAAAAATGCTTGCTCCTTTGGAAGGCTTCCTTGATAGACTGTAAATCTAACAAACATTTTCAAATGAATTCCAACACTTGGTTATAAATCTAATCCTGGAGAATAAATCTGTTTAGTCAGTGAAAACCAAGGATTACAGTGATAACAAATAATAACCAATGTATTAAAAGCAGATACTTTACAGTTTCAGAAATTTGAACCATTTAATCACTACTCACTACACTTAATTTTCACATACCTTATTTGTCATGAATATGACCAATTCGCAGTTTTGTTTAAAATTTATTTTCGAAAAAGTTTTCTGATCCAAGAAATTGCTCTGATCATATATATTATGTCCTAACTTTAGGGACAACTACACTGTAAAAAGTAAAGTTTTCTACATGCTGACGCTCCTTACATACATAATATTGTTAAGTAGGAATTACCCCTAGCGTCCCTGCCTCAGGTACTTTTCCTTTTATATTCACTATAATTCTCCTTTAGTTGTATCACTTTGTTATCAACCTTTGAACAGCAATCAGCTTTTCTTAATTAGTCCAGATATAAATACAAACACATCTCAATGCTGTACAAAAAATGGCATTAACCAATTTAGAGACACCATTTGCAATACCTTTATGTCATTAAGAAAATGTAACTCTTCCAACAAAGTGGTTGGAAGAAAATGTGCAGCTAGTACCACAGACAGGGACACTTACATTGAAAGAAAAACAGTCAGGCCAAATAAATAATGCACTCAACAGTTCTAGTCATAGTGAATAGAATAAGTATGAAATGCAGGCCAGGGGTCAGTGAGAAATATAAACTCCCAGCATGGGTCAGGAATAAATCAGTCCCAGCAGGTTCCTGGTTCAAACCCAGACAGGGTGGAACATAAATTATTATAAATATATATTTATAAAGCGCTAACATCTTCCGTGGTGCTTTACAGTTGCATTAATATACATGGGGAAAACATACATGTTACATACAAGAGTAGTGCAAGTAATACATAGTGCAAATTATTCAAGTATTGGTCCAGCAGCATTCAGTGTGGTAAGTTACAGCATTACTATGGAACAATAGGATGGTGGGCCCTGCCCAAAAGAGCTTACAGTCTAGAGAAGCACCACAGAAGATGTTGGCGCTATATAAATTTATATCTACAATAATAATAATAATAATTTGCACACCATAGCATGTAACCTTAATCTAATTAAATGAAGTCCAATTGGAAACTGTCTGTGCGTGCTTATTCAACCAAGTCTCTATTCATATACAAGCACAATACAGTATGTATTGGAATATGTATTATTCACTTGTGTAGCATGGTATTAAAAACATAATGCAAAATCCTAACAAACAACATTTACTTTATAAACACTGCCCAAACTCTTAATCATTTCATCCAGAAAGTAACCAACTTTGTTTGACATGACCTGTCTCTCCTAAAGGAATGCAGATCACTGCTTATAAGATTACTCTCAAAAGCAAAGTCCTGAATATAATTTATCAGAAAACATTCCAGTATCCCCACCGTCACAAATGTATTGGTTTAGTATTACCATGACTACAGTTATTTTGGAATACTGAAATTACTGTATGTAATCTTTTCTAGACAAAAGTGATTCTGGGAATATAAAAAATGAACGGATAAAATACAGCTGAGGTGGGAATGTACTCCATGAGGGATAGGAATTTTATTAAGTGTGCCCACCTACTGTACCTTTCGATGTTCCCTTAACTTTCTGAAAACCGGGTGGCCCAATACTTTTGCAATCAATATTACCATTGTAATATTGGTTATATTGTTTGGAAACATAAAGGGAATGTTGGCAGGAAAAATCTCCCTTCTGGTCGGTCGACCAATTAATCTAACATTGAGCCAGCGTGTGGCCAGTATAAGTATATTCAATAGTTTATAGACTGTCAAAAAATGACCTATAGTTTAGCTCAATGCTAGTTGGTTGAGGAGCATAAGAAATTTGAGAAACTCTTGGTTATGAATAGAGATGCCTGAACTTCCTGAAGTTTGGTTCGTTTTTGAACTTCTGTAAAAGTTTGGAAGTTCAAAAACAAACCCATTAAAGTCAATGGGGAGAAATAGTTCAAAAAGTTTGGATTAAATACAGAAAAAGTAGCAATGGTAACTGTAAATGGCTGTGGCACCTGGGAAATGGATTGGGGAACACGTACATATCACCAAAACTTATTTAAACTCATACAGGGAAATGCACAAAAGGGCACACTGCTCCTGTTCTGGATAATGTTAACTTAAACTCCTTCTTTGCGGTGGCTGCGTGGCTAACACAGAAGTTAACCGCACAGCTGCCTCAAGTGATGTTATATATAAAAAGGGGCATTTTATTGCGACAATTTAAATGTCTGCTAATAGCTGGCATTAAAAGTGGGGCGAAATAAAAAAAACAGCAGTTAGTGATACACCAAGAGCCACTATCGGCATATAGCATCGCTGACTGTTTGCACCGGGTTGCTGATAGTGATTTTCGGTGCATCGGCTGTAACGTTCCCCACAATCGGGCAATTGTCGGGTTTCCGCATGTTATATTCAAGGGTCAATTCAAGGGTAACCGAATGATACATTTGAGGATTACTGAACGATAAATTCAGGCCTTGCCATGGATGACCCAAAACGTTAATTACAATTGTGCATCTTGAATTTAAATACACTACAACATAAATGCAATAATGTTCAATATTTCATGCAGCCTCCCCATCATAATGTGCTATACTGTGTGCTGCCAGTGGTGGATAGTACAGCTCAATGGATTGGATTTTTTGTTTTTTCTAAAAAAAAATTGAAAATTCAAAAATACAAGAACGAACCCATAGAAATCAAAGGGAGTTAAAAAATCTGAAAATTCCGATTACATTTAAGGTATAAATAGTAATAGAATGTTAGTGTAACTGGCTCAGGGACCAGGTAAAAACACATCCATATAACCAAAATAAAATAAAAATTCAATGTTAAATTGGACGCTAATTTCCGAAAATCGCTAATTCTCGAATATTCGAAAATTCTATTATTATTGAAAATCCGGAAAATAATATCTGCAATTTAGAAGATCAGAAAATTGGAGAGTTCCGTAAGAACTTCCAAATAGTCAGTACAGTAATTTGTTAATGTATTAAGTAACATTCTGGTGCATTTTTAGAGGTGGAAGTGTACAATAATAATTTGTTTATTTTATTTAGGCACAATACAGTTATGAGGTTTTTCCTTCTCTTACCAGTACACCTTGCAAACTCTTGTCTTTGCCAAGATTGCCAACTTGCAGACTGGTACCACACTTTTCTTTTGGTTGAAGCATCATTATCTAGTTTCCTAGCTCAGAAAACAGAAAGACCTTGGGATTCCCAATTTAAAAAAAAACACAGGTGCCTCTTTATTTTAGTACTGAGAAGAAACAAATCCATCTTCAGTACCGATTTTATAATGATGATTGGCATGTCAAGAGAAACACCTAAAATATGTTTATTAAGCAAGAATGTGGGTAATAAGAGCCGGATTTACTTTTGATACTTAAGAGACAAATACAGTACTTGGTTATCTCTACTTTAACTTAAGTACTTGATTTTCCTATATATTGATTACGTTTGTCAACTGCATTTGGCTGTATTGATTGATTTGATAAAAAGCATGCAGAAGTTATTGTTCATGAGAAAATATTTTTGTGAGAGTCTTTGGAATGATAGTACACAAGCCTCACAGAGTTAATCCAGTATGTTCAGCCCTGATTGAGATCACTTATCAATCTCTAAATCTATGGATCTGGTGAGTTTGGGTTAATTATTAAAGGGTATGTCCACCCTTAAAACCATTTTTGGATATATGATTCCTACTGTCCCCCCAGCCCCAACCGCTCTATTTTTACTCTTAGAAAGTGCCCCAAACTTTACTTACCTCCCCTCTTTCCTCCGCCGCGCTGCCGGCCCTCTTCTTGCGAGAAAATGCAAGCAGAGGGGTGGGACCAGCAGTCGCGTCTGTGATTGGCTGAGCGGCAGCCAATCACGGACGCGGCTGCCGGGAGTTCATTGCGGCGGGGGAAAGAGGGAAGGTAAGTAAAGTTTGGGACACTTTCTAAGAATAAAAATGGAGAGGTTGGGGCTCGGGGGACAGGGGGAATCATATAGCTAAAGGGTTTTACACTAGGGGGAGGGAATCCTGAGAGGGAGGGGGAGGGAGGGAGAGGGAGGGGGAGAAGGGCTGCAGTACGCATGCCAAACTTCTCCCGGAGTCCAGGTAGGAGGCAGAGTCCTATATGGACTATGCTATCCTCCTGGTGGGCAGTTTTTGGGACTTTGGGGGGGGACTACAGGAGAACCTTATGGAGCTGGGATGTGAGGTAAGGATTAAACTACACTACATGATGGGGCCAGTAGTTGGGGGGATTATAGTTTTGGGGGTGGACATGCCCTTTAAATTGCTCTATAGTAAGGTAACTACTGTAAAACAGATACGGCAATTTGATATTTCCAGAAATAAACTATTTTTGCAGGAATTTTTCAAAACAAGAAGATTTATTTTACCCTATGTTACTGCATTTTAAGATCCCAGGCACAGGTATTTATGTATAACTATCAGAGTACCCGGTGTTGCCAGTTTTTCCCCCCCAATCTAAACCTTGTTGTGCTCACTCATTTCTTAGCAGGGAAATCATTAGATTCATAAACAGATTACATCACAGATTACAGTCCTGCTAGATATAATGTCAGACCCACAGCTGATTGGAAATCAGTTACCAGCACCTGAAATTAATGGATCCACAAAATTTACATGTTTCTACCTGCAAAACTTCAGTTACTGTGAGTAGCGTTACCCATTGTATAGCTTAAAAGCACAACATCTGTATAATCTACCCTTATCCTTCTGGCTGCTATGTTCACATTGCTACCCTGAACATTTATTGCATGAACATTAGTGAAGCAATTAAAGTCTCACTAAGCAGTTATGACCTCTTAAAGGTAATAGCATTTAAGACGGTTCAGTTTTCTCCTGTAGTTTAATCTAAATCTTCACATATTATTACACTATTACCATTATTTAAACAAAACGAACATTTAACCCATTCAATCACCAAAGAACAGAAAAGAAAAAAACAGTGTTCAATAATACTAAATCAACTGTTTCATTAAAGTGCATGTCCACCCCCACCCCCCACCACTAAAATCTTTACTTATTTTGTACAATCATGTACAATTAAGATTGTGGTTGTACATTTATAATTGCCCATACCATTGCAGTAATTTATTACCGCATGGTATTGTACGGCCGAGTGGTCGTAAATGTTCAAAAGCTTACTACTGCAAGGTATTGTATAGAGATGGGCGAACTTTCGAAAGTTCGGTCCGTTTTTGAACTTTCGAACTATATGAAAAGTTCGAAAGTTCAAAAACAGACCCATAAAAGTCAATGGGAGTCAAATAGTTCGAAAAGTTCTAATGAAATACAATTAAAATATCAATGGTAACTTAATGTAAATGGCTGTGGGACCTGGGAAATGGTCTGGGGAACATGTTCGAATATCCAGGACATTAAAAAAATCAATTTTACTCTCACTTGTGCTATTTTCGAGCTCGTTCACGCCTAGGTACCATGTACATTTTACTCGCAGATTTGATGCTCGCGTATAGGCTTTAATGGACACTTTACTCGTAGATTCAATGTTCGCGCCTAGATACCATGGACATTTTAGTCGCGGATTCGATGCTCCCGTATAGGTTTTAATGGACACTTTACTCGCGGATTCAATGTTCACGCCTAGATACCATGGACACTTTACTCGCGGATTCGATGCTTGCATTGGCGCCTAGATACCATGGACATTTTACTTGCGGATTCGATGATCCCATATAGGTTTTAATGGACCCTTTACTCGCGGATTCGATGCTCGCATTGGCGCCTAGATACCATGGACATTTTACTCGCGGATTCGATGCTCGCGTATAGGTTTTAATGGACCCTTTACTCGCGGATTCGATGCTCGCGTATAGGTATAATAGGCATTTTACTCGCACATTCGAACGGTCGAATATTCAATATTTATCTAAAGTCCGAAAATATCAAAAATCCGGGTCCGGGATAGTTCGAGTAGTCCGAATTTGTTCGAATTCGAATAGTTTGGCTCGAACTCGGGTTCGAGTTCAAGTTCTAGTCCATCTCTAGTATTGTATGGCCAATCAGTTGCAAATTTGATACCACATGGTATTGTATAGTGGTCGCAAATTTTCTTTCAAATAGGGCCCTCTGTTCTTGTCTCCTCTTACAGAGCTCATGCAGCGAAAAACGAATAGGTGTACGCTTCGCTGCCAGGGACCATTGAGGTTCGGGTCACTCCTTCCTACTGCTCCGTTCCCAGCAGTATTGGCAAACAATATAAGGTAGAAAGGAAGGGACGCCACGCAGGATAACTGCGAACACAAAGTGTTTATTGATCCAACATGTGTCGACCCACACACGGGTCTTTTCAAGTGTGAACTTGAAAAAGACCCGTGTGTGGGTCGAAACATGTTGGATCAACAAGCACTTTGTGTTCGCAGTAATCCTGCGTGGCGTCCCCTTCCTTTCTACCAGAGCTCATGCAGCAACAGGAAAGGTGCACCGATATGCAGCCATGATGGCCGGGTGGGACTGATGGCTGCAACCAGGTTGCTGGTACTAGGGCAAGACTATCACAGGGTTTGGGGGGAAGAGAAGACAAATATAGATTTTATTGAAGAAGTAAGAGATTTACCAATGCTTTATAATCAATTGGTTATGTATTATATGTAGATATGGTTTCCTTTTGCTTTATAGACAGTTTCTCTGTTTCTGCCCAAGAACTCAAAACAATCTATTGAATTCTATGTCATGTAATACTATGTAGTGAGATCATGGAGGATATTTGTGAGACTAGAAAAGGGTTTCTGAAGGAGGAGAGAATGGCCCTGTTAAACTAATATCAGTAAGCTGTATCAGAGAAACCTAATAGAAACAAGGGACAGTTGCAATTTTAATTTATCTTGTAACATTTCAACATATAATTTTAACATTAAGGACTAGACCACATATTTTTTTTCCCATTTCTATCAAAATCTCACTCAATACAAGTTTTTGGAAGTGCATGAAAAATGGACAAAAGTGGATACAAATCAATAGGCCATGTCGTTTTTTATGGTGCATTTTTACCCATGCCCCCCTAGGAAAAAACACAAATGCAGGTAAACGCAGAAACAAGCATATGGAAAAACGGCACAGAAACGCACATCTTATTTTTGTCCATTGCAGTGGCGCATCAGCCTAAAGACATGTGTTTCTTTAACAGAATGGTTCTTTTCTCATAATTCCAATTGAAAATAATATTAAAAAGGTACACATTTTTGTGGGGAATGGCAGAATGATTAGTAATTGCCATTGGTTATGAAGTATTTCTTTGACATATAAAGGTGATTAACGTGACTGAATATTGACACACACTTATGATAAAAAACAACAAATCAATCAGACCGCCACATGGGATGGAGGTTTGTCGAAAAGCAGTTACATTCTGGCACATCTGTCAGTTACAAATGCCCATAAGGATCTTGCTTCAGTGCTTTATCTGTGATCAATCCCAACAGGATGCCTGCCTGTTCTTACAGACCCCACAACATTTGCTCTGCAGAATAATGGTCACTCTGGGAGTTCTTTCACAGGATGGGATATAAATCAATCAATTTGTAGCAGTGTGTATGTAGGGAAATAAATTCAGAAGTACTCAGACTTTTATCTTTTACTTTTTAACATGAAAGAAGCCCATTCAAATACATTATCTTTCTATAACTACTCAACCAAGTTTATTTTAAAGCAGTGTTTCCCAATTGTTTGGCAAATCTCTCAATAACTTTTTCATGCTGCTTGCAACTTCTATGATATGCTATATGCTGAGATAATTAAAGAGAAACTAGTGTCGCCAGATAAACTTTTTACAGTATACAATTATGTTTAAGGCTGGGTGCACACAATCGGTCAGGCAACTGCCACGACAAACAGTCATTTGTTCTGGGCCAAGCACTCACTAGTAGCAAGTGCTCAGTCAGGACAAAAAGTCCCCTCTGTGTACAAACCTTTAGTGATCAATAGCTTTTTATTTTTTCCCAAAGATTATAACATTTCAATTACAAATACTTACATTTATTTGTACAGGGGTAGCTTAAAATTGAGCTTATTAAGAGGTAAAGAAGAAAAATAAAAATTACAAAAATGGAGAAACAATATATGTCACATGCATCCCTTCTGGGTGATAATAAATTTGAGGTACATTGCAATAGTTAATCAACTATAGGGTCAGTTTTCTTATGGTTTCTAGATTGAATATTTACTTAGTTGCCAAATAGTGAAAGTATTATCGAAGGTGTGCATTGTATCCAGGAGGGTGTGCAGTATACATTCATGGGACATGGAGTTTATTCTATTCAGTACTGTGAAATATTTGATGAGCTTTAATTGGCGTACCAACGTGTATTTTGGTGCTCATCTACAATTGTGTTTTAAAGCAGTTTATTTCTTTCCAACATTGAGGCAGAAAGAAATCAAAATTTCCTAAGTATGCTTTCTGAAGATGAGAAAGCCATGTGGCGAAACGCGTCCAGCGCGTACCTCCTAGCACTTTATACTCCTACCACATGGCTAATAATTTAGCATGATGCCTCTATATACACTGTTGTTTCTCATTGCCTCAGTGACTGATTCGAGAGACTTCAGATAAATGAGTATTACCCACTATAAGGTCTTAGTACTTAGTACTTGTATATCTCTCATGTGTATTAGTGGAGATTGGTTGTTTATAGGTTTTAAGTGTTTTTAACTTTATGCATTGCAGTTTTTGTTCTTGTAATTTTCCCCATCTGTGATGCATATAATAAAGGGATTTTTTCTGTTTTGACACATATTTGGAGTGTGCCAGGTACTTTTTCTTTTTGTTGATTGATTATATATACTTATCTTGTGCACCTCTAATCCATTTGGGGATTTAACTAGCCTTGTGCCCTGATCTATCTACTATATATGCTTCCTGAAGTAAAGCATTAGTCCAATACTAATAGGCAGGAAAATCATCTGACTATTTTGTACTGTACCTGGTAGGCTGTCTGTAATTCATGCTGGCTGGAAAAAAAACTGAAGGGTAACAATGCTTTCAAAGTCTTATCAATGACTTGCATATAAGCGTGGAGACATTTATATAGAAAATATGTGCATAGTGAGTAAATACTGCAGTCGGGTCGTGGCTTATAAAACTCACAAGGCTCTTTGAAGACCACATGAGTTATGAGTTGTACTGGCAACAACACGGAGGCTTACAGAATCTACTTCTTACATGTATGTACAGTAAATGCACCGTACTAGAGAGGAATCTTACAATGTATAGGTGTGGGGAGAAAAGTCACATTAAGAGTAAAAAATGGGTTTAGTTCTTTAAGTTATGCATGTGAAGAACACCCCAGTAACATCTCCCTTTATAATTACTGTGTAAGCTATGGGTGTAAAATATTCAGCACGCTCAGTTCATATACAGCTTATAAATATTATCAATATTTGGGCATTATAGTTGCTTATTTGTTAGCATTGATTCTTTAAAGTCCAAGTCCCGTATTCAGATGTCCTTGGCTACATCTTCTCCCTGTGCTTTTGTGAGATTACTGATCTATTGTCTAGAGACTAAAAAGTATTTTCAAAATATCCTTAGCGCTTATGGTTTAGAGAAGGGTGGTGTTAGTGATTCTTGGACTGCTGCTGTGCTACCCGGTTCCACTATATCTTGAAAAACTTGTAGTAAAAAATGTATATGGTAGCTGCGCTGTCCTCCTCTCACTCCAAGTCAAAGAAATAGAAAAAAAGAAAAAATATATATTTTTTGTGTATTATCAACTTATCAGTATAATAACTGTATACAAACCATATAAACTGAAAATAAAAGACTTACGTGTCCAAAGATTCCGGGTGCTAACCACAGCTTTATTTCCAACAAAGAGTAAAAGATATATAAATCTTCAATGATAAAGTGCAATATGCAAATTGCCAATAAAAGGTTGTTTAAAAAGAAGTATTCATCATAAAAAAGAAGAACAAAAGTGGGGGTCCTCTCTCAATCCCTGTATCCTGAAGTGCTATATATGTATAACCTATAGGATTAGGGTTCTATATTATTTAGAGATCCTGAGGATATTCTCCCCCTCCTTTTGTCTGTACTCGTGCCCAACGCGTTTCGCTAGCCTCATCTAGCTTTCTCAAGGGTATATTCAGTATCTGAGTCTTTCTTGTTTAAATTTACTTACATTCGCGGAGGTTTTTCCTTCCGTTTCCTTGCTGTTTCCCCATAGCTCGTGTGTGAAAACTACACATGCGCGGTGTTGTTTCTGCTCATGCGTGCTCACTTTATATCGTGAGACTTTACTATCTGGTTCTCCTATACTATTTGTGCATGCGCAGGTTTTGCGCAAACGTTATGCTTCGATATTCCATTTGCGTGCCTACGTTTTTGCTCCTTTGTGGATCTGATCCCCAATAATTTTATTAAGGGGAAAAAATACCTCTACTACTTTTCACTTCTGATAATCATTTTAGACCTTAGAATTGGTATATAGTATAGTAGAGGTATTTTTTATATGTTTTGTATACAGTTATTATACTGATAAGTTGATAATACACAAAAAATATATATTTTTTCTTTTTTTCTATTTCTTTGACTTGGAGTGAGAGGAGGACAGCGCAGCTACCATATACATTTTTGATCTATTGTCTAGCCATGGCCCATGGGTAAATTGATAAACCAATTGTAATGCCCTGCTTAATATGCATAGCACCATATAATAAGTAAAGAGCAATATTGGTGATACATATACCATCATACAAAAAAATATCATCCTAGGCAAAAGGGTGCTAGACTACATACACTTTGTCACAGCTGAAGACAAATAAACCATGGCACTCAGGTAACAATTGCTATACAGACAACTGGGGAGCCTGTTCTTTTCTAGGAGAAAAGTAAAAAGTACTTTTCTGTAACTTTCTCCTGGAGATGAACTTGAACTCGAACTCAAACCCGAGTTTGAGCCAAACTTATCGAGTTCGAACAGACTCAGACTTTTCGAACTATCCCGGACCCGGATTTCTCAAACTTTCGAACTTTACAGACTTTCGATAATTATCGAATTAAAAAATCGAACGATCTTTGAATCGTTTATGGGATAATTAATTTTCGAATCGTTTATGGGATAATAATCAAATGTTTGAATCGTTTATGGGATAATTATCGAATGTTCGAATCGTTTATGGGATAATTATCGAAAATCGAACGCGGGAGCTCGAAAGTACCGTGCGTGAGAATAAAACTGATTTTTGGAAAGTTCAGGATATTCGAACGTGTTCCCCAGACCATTTCCCAGGTACCAGAGCCATTTACATTAAGTTACCATAGATATTTTAATTGTATTTTATAAGAACTTTTTGAACTATTTGACTCCCATTGACTTAAATGGGTCCATTATCAAACTTTCGACCTTTCCATATAGTTCGAAAGTTCAAAAACGGACTGAACTTTCGGAAGTTTGCCCATCTCTTCTGTCTCCTAATCGCAGAAAAAGAGATACAGTATATGACTTTATCCTTTATTAGTCAGAACATGGTATTCTCTGTGTATGTCTATATGTTCATTATTCTCTGCTGGAAACGTGGGACAGCTGTTATTACATATTTTCTGTCAATGTCTTACCATTATGTAAATCTTTGGCGTATTTTCCATGCATGTAAAAACAGCATTTTTAACCCACATACAGGCATTCCACCCCTCCCGGGAGTCGCAGGAGTCTCCCGGATTTTGGGGTGGCCTCCCGCACACCCGCGAGACCACCCCAAAGTCCCGCAACCCGAACCTACCTGAGTCCACCTCCGGAACGCGTTTGCCACGCCTCCTATGTGACGTAAATTATGTCACACAGGCCAGTTAGGCCCCTAGCCAGGCCTCTAACATGACGTAATTTAAAAAACTTTGAGCTTACAAGGGATGAGTTGTTAAACAATTTATCAGAACTATAGAATAAAACTGTTCACTGCATGTCGGTTGTTTCAAATTCCAATAATGTTGCATCTGAAATAAGAGACTGTACAACTCGTCTATCTATCACATATGAACGTTATCAGCGCCTATCTGCTAAGTATGTTTCCTTCTTAAGAAAAACAAAAAACTGGCCACCAGGAGCTTGGTAGACTCCATATAGGACTCCTTTCCCTCCTCCGAGAGAATTTTGCCATTCGCACTGCAGCCCTCCCTCCCTCTCCCTCCCTCTCCCTCCCTCTCTCTCCCTCCTTCTCCCACCCATTTTGCTCTCCCTCCCCCTAGCATAAAACCCCTTTGCTGTAGTGTAGGGCTCCCTCCCACAGCCCCAACTGCTATATTAGTTTTTACAGAAATTCCCCCGATCATTACTTACCATACCTCTCTCCCCCGGTGTTCTGGGTAGCCGGAAGCCATGTCCGTGATTGGCTGCCTCACAGCCAATCACGGACACGGCTGCCAGTCCGGCCCCCTGCTTGCAGTTTTGTGCATGCAGAGGGCCAGGACAGTACGCCGGAGGAAAGCGGTATGGTAAGTAATGATCGGGGTAGTTTCTAACTAATATAGCAGTTGGGGCTGGGGCAGGGAGCCCTACAGTATACCAAAATTTATAAAAAGGGTGGACATGCCCTTTAAGGGAGAAGTTTATAGAGGTCCGTGCCAGTGCAGAAGCAGCTATGGTCCGAAAGTCCTTCAGTAAAAAACAGGCAATCCTCAGATCAGAAACCGCTCTTAAAAAGGCAGAAATAGAAGCTGAAAGAAATTCTTCATATGGAAAAGGAAAAGGCATTAGGAGAGGTACATGGAGACGACTACCGTATCCCTGCAGAATGCGAAGATCCTGTTGAACACACTAGTAAATATGTGCAAAACCAGCATGCATTTAATGTCTTTAAGCCAAGCGTACAACACCAAAAAACAATCCCTGTATGTACAGATCAGTCTCTTACATATGCAACTAACACTGCTGAACTAGACAGTGCTCAAGCAATTATGCTTCAAGTGTTAGCACAGCAACAGTCCAGCTACACAGATGTTGTTAAAGAGAACAAAATATTACTGGCTATCAGTGCACAGGTGACCTCCAGCAATGAACCTCAATCTAAGATACAGCCAGTAAATTCCATGGAGACAAAACCTCCGCTAAAGGCTCTAGCTACTTCATTCTATCCTGGTTCAACTCACCTTTATACGCCAGAAGACTTACACAACCCGAGGGTTCCTCAAGTTATTCAGCCACCAAAGAATGAGAAATCAGAATCATCTGACCTCGCAAGGTATATGATATGACGTGAGCTCATCAACGTAATCTCTCAAGGTTTGATGATAGTCCAGAAAATTACACATCCTGGAGATCCACCTTAAAAGCTGCAATTCCTGACCTAAGACTAACAGTTAAGGAGGAACTTGATTTGCTTATAAAATAGCTAGGCCTGGAGTCTGTTAACCATGTTAAAAGACTGAGACGCATGGCAGCTCGGAAGCCATAGAAGGTGCTTTATTTAAGAGACTACAAAGCTTCCCAAAACTAATTAATTAAGACAATCACAAACTACAAGAACTGAGCGACCTTCTTTTGGAGCTAGAGTTAGGAATAAGTTATTTAGATACTGTTCATGGTGTAAACCCAGTGGTGTCAAAATTACCATACAGCTTGCAAGAGAAGTGGGTCACAGTAGGGTCAAAGTACAAAAAGAAATATAATGTAACCTTTCCCCCTTTTTTACACTTCTGCCAGTTTATCATGACCAAGGCTGGATTAAGAATGATCCCAGCTTTTATTTCAGTGAAATGAACCTGTTTGTGAAATGAACATCAAACAACATTCAAAAGGTAGAAATCATGCCAAAATCCCATGGAATGTAAAAAAAAGTTACCAAATATCAATCTCCCAAATGTCCTGAATCAAACGGTATGCCATATGTGTGGTTACACACGCGGACGTGGAAGTAAAAAGACGCTAAGTGAGACAATGCACAATGGCTCAGAAACAGCGAAAATATTTAGCCAACTCCAAATTTGAACAGTCTGCAGTTTTTTCCACAAAATTACCCCATAACTCAGAAATACCCCCACAAACAATATATTCCTGAAATCTACACACCTTCAGCTATGTAACACTGTAGTTTGTTCATTCATACCATCAATGGTGTGGGCGCAGTTCATCGTAGAAGGTCAAACTATTCTGAAAAAATTAACAAAAAACAACTTCAAAAGGTAGAAATCATGCCAAAACCTCATGGAATGTATGAAAAAGTTACTAAATATCAATCTTCGAAATGTCCTGTATCAAATGGTATGCCATATGTGTGGTTACACACGCGGACGTGGAAGCGAAAAGCCACAAAGTGAGACAATGCACGATGGCTCAGAAAAAGCAAAAATATTCAGCCAATTCTGAATTTGAACAGTCTGCAGTTTTTCCCTTAGAAAACACCCCCCACAAACTATATATTCCTCAAATCTTCACAGTTTTAGCTATGTAACGCTGTAGTTTGTTCATTCATACCATCAATGGTGTTGGCGCAGTTGTTTGTAGAAGTTCACACTTTTCGCAGATTTTCATTAAAAATTAACATTAATCAACTTAATGCATGTTACTGTGATCTGAATGGAGATTGCAGTGCAGTACCTACACTAAACCACCAGGGGCAGAGCACACATGTAAGGGAAGACCCCGGTGAAGGGGAAAGCCCTGTGATGTCACCGGGGTCTCCCTTACCAACGATCACAGAAACCAACAAGGGACCGGCAACGGAGAGGGGGCACTAACTTCAGGGACTACATTCTCCCGATCCCCCAATCGGATTTTTATGAAACCAAGGGGGGATCGAGGGGGTTAGAGGGGCACTTGAATGCTGTCCCCCGATTGCAGTAGTAACCTGCGATCAGAGAATTTAGAATTTACGCGGATTTCTCGTATTTTCGAAAATACGAGAAATCCTCGTAATTTCAAAAATTTTCGAAAACGCGGTTCGGAAAAGTTCGAAAGGCGGAAATCCACAAAATCCGAGATATCCCCCGTTCGCGAAAGAGATAAATCCACTGCGGATCCGGGTTCGGATCCGCGAACCGGCCATGACTACACCCATACCGAGAAGTCTAGGCTTAAAATGGGATGTTTTGAAAGACACATTCGGCTTTCAGGTTATCAACACAGACAAACCATTTACCAGACGTGGCATTCTATCCATTGTGAACAGCCTATATGATCCACTAGGGTTTGTAGCACCCATCACTATACAAGGTAGATCTTTACTAAGAAAAATTGGGATACAACATTACCAATTGATAAACAACCAAAACGGGAGTCTTGGAAGCAGTTTTTAAAGGTGCTATATCCATCCTCCCTTGCTGCAAGTCAAACTAGAAAAATTGATATATTTTCAGATGCATCTACAGAAGCAATAGCAAATGTGGCTTATGTGAAGGTAAAAGACACTTCTGGTCAATCCCATGTAGGTTTCCTTTTTGGTAAGGCTAAATAAGCATCAAAGCAAGAGCACACTATTCTAAGACTTGAACTTTGTGAAGCTGTATTAGCTGTAGAAATTACAGACTTTATATTGTGTTAACTAGATGCTCAAATTAATTCTGTTAAGTTTTACACAGACCGTAAGGTTGTTCTGGGCTACATAAACAATCAAACCAGATGCTTTTATGTGTATGTTAGCAATCGTGTTGAAAGGATCAATAAATCTACCAAACCTTACCAGTGGTATTATGTTCCATCTGAAAGTAACTCTACAACATCAGCAGATACCTTTAATAGATTCTAGATCCTTCTAGATCCTGACAAAGACCCTGAGATTCATCCTAAGGTTTCAACCCTTGTTACAAAAATGAAACTGGTATTTAAGTAATTTACTCCCATCATCTCTTTCCTGTTCCTGTTGTCTGTGTGTAATAAGCTGCTTCAGAAGATGGGAAGAGAAGTTCCTTTTGACCTTCAACATTTGTTAGTCTACCTGAATAAAAGAATATGTGGATTTCAAGTGTCTATCTGACAATATTTGCCATCAGTGGTTGTGTCGAACTCCATTCAGACCAGGCAGAAAGGTCCCAGGGGAACTCAGTCACTATCACAGCAACTGGAGTAAGAATACTAAAGGTTACCAAGTACATGTCACTTTAGACAGCTTTTTCACCCAATCTCACTTTTTTTTATGGAAAAAGCAAAATAAAATGTTCATGTTCTTGTTTGTGTGTTTTTTTAAAGCAATTCTGCATCTAATTCGGGGAGATCTGTCGGATCATCCACAGCCCAACGTGATTGTCGCCCATAATAGAGAGACGTGGAGCATCGCAGGACTTGGAAAAAATCGTATGTCTGTATGTAGCTTATAGCTATAAATTAAAAAAAAAAAAAAAAAGAAAGAAAATCCATGATCATCTAAATTAAAACAATTAAATGTAAAAAAACCACCCTAAAAGGTAGATATAAATAACAGGTATGCTCCATTCGTTATTTTTATTATATTTCCAGAGTAGCAATAAAATCAGCTGGGAGATCATTAGTTAATAGATTTTGGCATTGCAATGATTAATTACAGGGTCAGTAGAATTCATTAGCATAGAATAGGTTTCAGATAATGAATTCTAATTCTGGAGAGAGAGGTATTCATCAACTATGATGTCCATAAATCCAGAGATAAACGGTCTTGTTTCTCCTACTCCCACACTACTACAGGCATGGATTTTATTGCACCCTACACAGAAATAATCAATGAAGTATATTCTACAGCCTATTATGTATGTTCTTGCCTACAACTAAACATCAATCAAAAGAGAAACTATAGCATCTGTGAATAATAAGTGACAAAATCCTTCAGATTAGATTTTCTTCCCCTTGAACTATTTTCAACAGTTACCAACACATTTGACCTTTATTGTTAAAGTAGGAATGTTTCCCCTGTAGGGCTATAGCTATTTTATAGCACCTAGTCTAGCATCCCTCAGCAACAGGATTCATTCTATCTTTCATTTGTCAAAAATGGCAAGAAATGTAATCAAACAACAGGAAATAGCGCCCACAAAACATTATGGATGACAACATTAATGGGAATATCCACTCCAAATAAAATTTGCCCCACTGTTGTCCCCACTTTCTCTTCTGCTCCAATGGTTGTCCTGCAGAGACTGATGAAAGTCCAGGAAAATGAAGAGTAGGAGCCTGTCCGTGTGTAATCTTTACCTGCCACTTCCTTCTCCTCTAAGAGGACTCTGGCATGTGAAGTAGAGCTACCCCCTACCTTTGGATCCCTTGGGGGATGCATTGTGCTTTAAAAAAAAAAATCTTAAAAAGTAAGGCACCTCCCTCAACACTAAACACTTTCTTTAAAACATCTAAATCAGCCCCTAAATGTGCTTACACAACCTCATTCTCTCAGCTCCCTCTGTTGACCGGCAGCCGCATCAGTGATTGGCTGAATCTCAGGCAATCACAGACGCGGCTGACGGTCTGGCCCCTTCTGCTGTTCCGTGCACAGAAGTAGCAGAAGACAGACAAGGAACAAGGTAGGGTAAGTACATTAAGGGGATGAAGATTCCCTTTAAAGTCATAACTTCAATCTTTTATGTGCTAGTCAAAACTCTATGAGCAGTATAAATAAAAGTCTTGTATGAGATCATTTTCTATAAGTCAAAACTTTTGTTGTTTTATGATTCCATATATGATGGAATATTAAGTTTTCAACATTTGTGCTGAAAAAACAAAGTGAAAAATTATATTTCAATAGAAAATTGAATTTTATTCCATTCACACCTCCGCTGTTTGGGTCTTTTCATCTCTTACTGAATATATTTTGTTTCCTTGTACATCCACTGCTGTACTTTTTCCGAATTAACTTCCAATTTGGAAATAAAATTGCATGAACACATATTAGCCTTCAATCAGTTACAGTAGCTAAAGATTTTTTTCCCCAGGAACCAGATTATTCAGAACCCAAATCCTTTTGTTTGAAATTAAACTTTTGGAAACTGTTTTCAAAGGTGAACATTTTGTTTGGCATTAAATGGCAAGTTCACCCATCAAATATATATAGTTTAATTACCTCTCAAACCCCAAAACTGGAATAATTAGAAACTGAGGGATGTAAGACTTAAAATGCTGCTTCTCTTTCAGTTTTCTGGTTACTTAGGTTACCAGCTGTCAGGCATGAATCTGACAGATGACAACAACTAACAGTTATTCCCCTAGCTGCATCATCTGAACATGTGCAAGCTTGGAGAGGAGACAGAAGCCTTTAGAGAGGAATTTTTTTTTGTTTGCATTTTGTCGCATTACAGGTTAGACCTACATCTGTTAGCTTCCTAACTGTTGTGGGGTTTTTTGGGGACGGGGTGATTTAAACAATGTTTAATAGTCTATTTATGTGAAATCACACAAAGATAACAGAACATGGAGTAGCATGAAGATTCAGGAACTTTCACCCCCAAGAGGTCTAATTCACCAGTAAATTTTACATCAATACTTTCCCAGCTATCTTATATGTGTCTATAACTCCTAACTAATCTGTACTTTTGACGTCTGTTTTGTGGTTGCTGTTTTAGATTTCTGTATCTTTCTCACATTACAGTCTCATAGTTAAAGATGCTGTTTGTCTAATTGATTAAGATTTTCTGTATTGTTCAGGCTGCAAATTTAAGCAAAAAATCAATTGGTTGTTAACTCTAATGACAATAAATCCATTTATACATTGTTTATGAATGCTAAATGAATATTGTGCTGGATAGTTATGGATTTGGAAAGCAATTAAAGATCACATGACTTTCATTACATAAATTAAATAATATCATGAAATAAATCCATTTTTAACAACAATTTATAAAGGGCTGTGTCTTTAAACTCTATGGGGAAGATTTACCCATAAATTTTTTGTGGCTGTGGGTAAATCCGCAAAGGGATTTACTAATGTCACGACTTGAACACCAGCTATTAGCCGACATTAAAAAAAGAGGTGCAAAATCAATGTTGGATTTGCTGTGTGGGTATCTTTTGCAATACCCATGCTGCCAGCACAATGAAGGGGTTAAAGTCACATTAAGTGGTATTGAATCAGTTAGTCAGTCTGAATTTAACCCCTGAAAATAGTGCAGTGTCTCTGGGTAAATGAGCCTCTATGTATGCAACGGTTAATTATCCACATAAGAATTTTAGGGTGATGTACTAAGAGCTGTTATCGCAAAGTTACAAGTTAAAGTTCAGTTAATGTGTTAACAGGGATTAATTAACACTTAGCACGTGTGGTAGACTTGTTAAAGGGCACGTCCAGTCAAAAGAAAAAAACTTTTGATATAAATGCAGAACACCCCCTAAACCCCAGTTTTGCATTATAAAGAAATGACAAAGATTCCCCTGAAGGGACTTAGCTGACCCCGTCCCTCGCTGCCTGGGCACCACCACACACTGCGCCTGTTACGAGCAAAAACAGGAGCAGTGCGGCTCTGCGCTGACAGACATTCTACTTCCTGGTCGTGGCTGTCAGGGAATTGTGCCTGATGTCGAGTCCCGCATAAACTGATAGCTGCGACCAGAAAGTAGAGTGGCTGTCAGCCGCAGAGCAAGTATCTCTTTTGCATAATGATGGGGTAAATGAATATTCTGAATATCTAAACAGTCTTCTAGGTGACAGTCTAGCAAAGAAGACTGACAGCGCAAACCAAAAAGGAACTCCACCGGATCAGTAAAATCGTACTTTATTTAACATACTAGACATTAAGCCCGCTACAATAATGGGCACTAGAAGCACAGAGTGCCTCCTTAGTGTCCCAAAGCCATAGTCCTCCTCCATGTCCCAAGGCCAGAGTACCCTCTTAGTGTCCCAAGGCCAGAGTCCCCCCTCTGTCCAAGGCCAGGGGTTCCCTCTGTCCCAAATCCAGAGGCCCACCTCTGTCCCAAACCCAAGGGCCCCCCTTCTGTCCAAAATCCAGGCCCCCCCTCTGTCCCAAATCCAGGGGCCCCTGTCCCAAGCAACCTTACCTGCAGTCTGTTTAATTGCTGTTCTCCCTCCGTGTGTTTCCTGTGTTTCTCCCTCTAGTGGTGAGTCAATAGGAACTGCAACACTCTCCTCTAGTGGTGAGTCAATAGGAAATGCAGAGATTCTCCCTCTAGTGGTGAGTCAATAGGAACTGCAGAGACTCTCCCTCTAGTGGTGAGTCCATAGGAACTGCAGAGACTCTCCCTCTAGTGGTGAGTCCATAGGAACTGCAGTGACACACACACACGGACACAGGGACACACACTTAGGGTTTTATTATATAGGATATGCAAGACAACAGCAGACATCACCACTAATGGCTCTTACTCATAGGCTCCATAAGTGTGGTGGCTCGAAACGCGTAAGGTGATGTCTGCTGTTGTCTTGCATATCCTATATAATAAAACCCTAAGTGTGTTTCCTGTGTTTCTCCCTCTAGTGGTGAGTCAATAGGAACTGCAGACACTCTCCCTCTAGTGGTGAGTCAATAGGAAATGCAGAGATTCTCCCTCTAGTGGTGAGTCAATAGGAACTGCAGAGACTCTCCCTCTAGTGGTGAGTCCATAGGAACTGCAGAACTTATGGAGCTATGAGTAAGAGCCATTAGTGGTGATGTCTGCTGTTGTCTTGCATACCTATATAATAAAACCCTAAGTGTGTGTCCCGTGTCCGTGGTGTGTGTGTCACTCAGTTCCTATGGAATCACCACTAGAGGAGGAGTCTCTGCAGTTCCTATGGACTCACCACTAGAGGGAGAGTCTCTGCAGTTCCTATTGACTCACCACTAGAGGGAGAATCTCTGCATTTCCTATTGACTCACCACTAGAGAGAGGAGAGTGTCTGCAGTTCCTATTGACTCACACTGAGGGAGAAACACAGGAAACACACGGAGGGAGAACAGCAATTAAACAGACTGCAGGTAAGGTTGCTTGGGACAGGGGCCCCTGGATTGGGACAGAGGGGGGGCCTGGATTTTGGACAGAAGGGGGGCCCTTGGGTTGGGACAGAGGTGGCCTCTGGATTTGGGACAGAGGAACCCCTGGCCTTGGACAGAGGGGGGACTCTGGCCTTGGGACACTAAGAGGGTACTCTGGCTTGGGACATGGAGGAGGACTATGGCTTTGGGACACTAAGGAGGCACTCTGTGCTTCTAGTGCCCATTATTGTAGCGGGCTTAATGTCTAGTATGTTAAATAGTACGATTTTACTGATCCGGTGGAGTTCCTTTTGGTTTGCGCTGTCAGTTCTTCTTGCTAGAACTGTCACCTAGAAGACTGTTAGATATTCAGAATATTCATTTACCCCATCATTATGCAAAAGAGATACTTGCTCTGCGGCTGACAGCCACTCTACTTTCTGGTCGCAGCTATCAGTTTATGCGGGACTCGACATCAGGCACAATTCCCTGACAGCCACGACCAGGAAGTAGAATGTCTGTAGCGCAGAGCCGCACTGCTCCTGTTTTTGCTCGTAACAGGCGCAGTGTGTGGTGGTGCCCAGGCAGCGAGGGACGGGGTCAGCTAAGTCCCTTCAGGGGAATCTTTGTCATTTCTATAATGCAAAACTGGGGTTTAGGGGGTGTTCTGCATTTATATCAAAAGTTTTTTTCTTTTGACTGGACGTGCCCTTTAACAAGTCTACCACACGTGCTAAGTGTTAATTAATCCCTGTTACACATTAACTGAACTTTAACTTGTAACTTTGCGATAACAGCTCTTAGTACTCACCCTAAAATTCTTATGTGGATAATTAACCGTTGCTACATAGAGGCTCATTTACCCAGAGACACTGCACTATTTTCAGGGGTTAAATTCAGACTGACTAACTGATTCAATACCACTAATGTGACTTTAACCCCTTCATTGTGCTGGCAGCATGGGATTGCAAAAGATACCCACACAGCAAATCCAACATTGATTTTGCACCTCTTTTTTTAATGTCGGTAATAGCTGGTGTTCAAGTCGTGACATTAGTAATCCTTTGCGGATACCCACAGCCACAAAAAATTTATGGGTAAATCTTCCCCATAGAGTGTTTAAAGACACAGCCCTTTATAAATTGTGTTGTAAAAATGGATTATTTCATGATATTATTTAATTTATGTAATGAAAGTCATGTGATCTTTAATTGCTTTCCAAATCCATAACTATCAGCAAATATTCATTTAGCATTCATAAACAAGTATAAATGGATTTATTGTCATTAGAGTTAACAACCAATGATTTTTTGCTTAAATTTGCAGCCTGAACATACAGAAAATCTTAATCAATTAGACAAACAGCATCTTTAACTATGAGACTGTAATGTGAGAAAGATACAGAAATCTAAAACAGCAACCACAAAACAGACGTCAAAAGTACAGATTAGTTAGGAGTTATAGACACATATAAGATAGCTGGGAAAGTATTGATGTAAAATTTACTGGTGAATTAGACCTCTTGGGGTGAAAGTTCCTGAATCTTCATGCTACTCCATGTTCTGTTATCTTTGTGTGATTTCACATAAATAGACTATTAAACATTGTTTAAATCACCCCGTCCCCAAAAAACCCCACAACAGTTAGGAAGTAACAGAGTGTAGTCTAACCTGTAATGCGACAAAATGCAAACAAAAAAAAATTCCTCTCTAAAGGCTTCTGTCTCCTCTCCAAGCTTGCACATGTTCAGATGATGCAGCTAGGGGAATAACTGTTAGTTGTTGTCATCTGTCAGATTCATGCCTGACAGCTGGTAACCTAAGTAACCAGAAAACTGAAAGAGAAGCAGCATTTTAAGTCTTACATCCCTCAGTTTCTAATTATTCCAGTTTTGGGGTTTGAGAGGTAATTAAACTATATATATTTGATGGGTGAACTTGCCATTTAATGCCAAAAAAAATGTTCACCTTTGAAAACAGTTTCCAAAAGTTTAATTTCAAAACAAAAGGATTTGGGTTCTGAATAATCTGGTTCCTGGGGAAAAAAATCTTTAGCTACTGTAACTGATTGAAGGCTATATGTGTTCATGCAATTTTATTTCCAAATTGGAAGTTAATTCGGAAAAAGTACAGCAGTGGATGTACAAGGAAACAAAATATATTCAGTAAGAGATGAAAAGACCCAAACAGCGGAGGGTGAATGGAATAAAATTCATTTCTATTGAAATATAATTTTTCACTTTGTTTTTTCAGCACAAATGTTGAAAACTTAATATTCCATCATATAGGAATCATAAACAACAAAAGTTTTGACTTATAGAAAATGATCTCATACAGACTTTTATTTATACTGCTCATAGAGTTTTGACTAGCACATAAAAGATTGAAGTTATGACTTTAAAGGGAATCTTCATCCCCTTAATGTACTTAACCTACCTTGTTCCTTGTCTGTCTTCTGCTACTCTGTGCACGGAACAGCAGAAGGGGCCAGACCGTCAGCCGCGTCTGTGATTGCCTGAGATTCAGCCAATCACTGATGCGGCTGCGGTCAACAGAGGGAGCTGAGAGAATGAGGTTGTGTAAGCACATTTAGGGGCTGATTTAGATGTTTTAAAGAAAGTGTTTAGTGTTGAGGGAGGTGCCTTACTTTTTAAGATTTTTTTTTTTAAAGCACAATGCATCCCCAAGGGATCCAAAGGTAGGGGGTAGCTCTATTCACATGCCAGAGTCCTCTTAGAGGAGAAGGAAGTGGCAGGTAAAGATTACACACGGACAGGCTCCTACTCTTCATTTTCCGGACTTTATCAGTCTCTGCAGGACAACCATTGGAGCAGAAGAAGAAAGTGGGGACAACAGTGGGGCAAATTTTATTTGGAGTGGAATTCCCATTAATGTTGTCATCCATAATGTTTTGTGGGCGCTATTTCCTGTTGTTTGATTACATTTCTTGCCATTTGACAAATGAAAGATAGAATGAATCCTGTTGCTGAGGGATGCTAGACTAGGTGCTATAAAATAGCTATGCCCTACAGGGGAAACATTCCTACTTTAACAATAAAGGTCAAATGTGTTGGTAACTGTTGAAAATAGTTCAAGGGGAAGAAAATCTAATCTGAAGGATTTTGTCACTATTATCACAGTGCTATAGTTTCTCTTTTGATTGATGTTTAGTTGTAGGCAAGAACATACATAATAGGTGTAGAATATACTTCATTGATTATTTCTGTGTAGGGTGCAATAAAATCCATGCCTGTAGTAGTGTGGGAGTAGGAGAAACAAGACCGTTATTCTCTGATTTATGGACATCATAGTTGATGAATACCTCTCTCTCCAGAATTAGAATTCATTATCTGAAACCTATTCTATGCTAATGAATTCTACTGACCCTGTAATTAATCATTGCAATGCCAAAATCTATTAACTAATGATCTCCCAGCTGATTTTATTGCTACTCTGGAAATATAATAAAAATAACGAATGGAGCATACCTGTTATTATATCTACCTTTAGGGTGGTTTTTTTACATTTAATTGTTTTAATTTAGATGATCATGGATTTTCTTTCTTTTTTTTTTTTTTTAATTTATAGCTATAAGCACCATACAGACATACGATTTTTTCCAAGTCCTGCGATGCTCCACGTCTCTCTATTATGGGCGACAATCACGTTGGGCTGTGATGATCCGACAGATCTCCCCGAATTAGATGCAGAATTGCTTTTAAAAACACACAAACAAGAACATGAACATTTTATTTTGCTTTTTCCATAAAAAAATGTGAGATTGGGTGAAAAAGCTGTCTAAAGTGACATGTACTTGGTGAACCTTTAGTATTCTTACTCCAGTTGCTGGATAGTGACTGAGTTCCCCTGGGACCTTTCTGCGGTCTGAATGGAGTTCGACACAACCACTGATGGCAAATATTGTCAGATAGACACTTGAAATCCACATATTCTTTATTCAGGTAGACTAACAAATTTGAAGGTCAAAAGGAACTTCCTTCCCCATCTTCTGAAGCAGCTTATTACACACAGACAACAGGAACAGGAAAGAGATGATGGGAGTAAATACTAAATACCAGTTTCATTTTTGTAACAAGGGTTGAAACCTTAGGATGAATCTCAGGGTTTTGTCAGGATCTAGAGGATCTAGAATCTATTAAAGGTATCTGCTGATGTTGTAGAGTTACTTTCAGATGGAACATAATACCACTGGTAAGGTTTGGTAGATTATTGATCCTTTCAACACGATTGCTAACATACACATAAAAGCATCTGGTTTGATTGTTTATGTAGCCCAGAACAACCTTACGGTCTGTGTAAAACTTAACAGAATTAATTTGGCATCTAGTTAACACAATATAAAGTCTGTAATTTCTACAGCTAATACAGCTTCACAAAGTTCAAGTCTTAGAATAGTGTGCTCTTGCTTTGATGCTTTTTAGCCTTACCAAAAAGGAAACCTACATGGGATTGACCAGAAGTGTCTTTTACCTTCACATAAGCCACATTTGCTATTGCTCTGTAGATGCATCTGAAAATATATCATTTTCTAGTTTGACTTGCAGCAAGGGAGGATGGATATAGCACCTTTAAAAACTGCTTCAAGACTCCCGTTTTGGTTGTTTATCAATTGGTAATGTTGTATCCCAATTTTTCTTAGTAGATCTACCTTGTATAGTGATGGGTGCTAAAACCCTAGTGGATCATATAGGCTGTTCACAATGGATAGAATGCCACGTCTGGTAAATGGTTTGTCTGTGTTGATAACCTGAAAGCCGAAGTGTCTTTCAAAACATCCCATTTTAAGCTCGACTTCTCGGTATGGGTGTAGTCATGGCCGGTTCGCGGATCCGAAACCGGATCCGCAGTGGATTTATCTCTTTCGCGAACGGGGATATCTCGGATTTTGTGGATTTCCGCCTTTCGAACTTTTCCGAACCGCGTTTTCGAAAATTTTTGAAATTACGAGGATTTCTCGTATTTTCGAAATACGAGAAATCCGCGTAAATTCTAAATTTCTGATCGCAGGTTACTACATGCAATCGGGGGACAGCATTCAAGTGCCCCTCTAACCCCTCGATCCCCCCTGGTTCATAAAAATCCGATTGGGGGATCGGGAGAATGTAGTCCCTGAAGTTAGTGCCCCCCTCTCCGTTGCCGGTCCCTTGTTGGTTTCTGTGATCGTTGGTAAGGAGACCCCGGTGACATCACAGGGCTTTCCCCTTCACCGGGGTCTTCCCTTACATGTGTGCTCTGCCCCTGGTGGTTTAGTGTAGGTACTGCACTGCAATCTCCATTCAGATCACAGAGTAACATGCATTAAGTTTGATTAATGTTAATTTTTAATGAAAATCTGCGAAAAGTGTGAACTTCTACAAACACTGCGCCAAACCATTGATGGTATGAATGAACAAAACTACCGCAGGTTACATAGGCTAAACTGTGAAGATTTGAGGAATGAGAGAGTAGAGGATTAGAGAAGACGAGAATTAGAGAGCAGAGAGAAGAGAGAGAAGAGAGAAGAGATTAGAGGAGAGATAGAGAGAAAGAAGAGAAGAGAGATAGAAAGAGAAAGAGAGAAGAGATTAGAAGAGAGAGAGAAGAGACGAAGGTAAGAAAGAGAGAGATAGAAGAGAGAGAGGATAGAGCAAGAAAGAAGAAAGAAGAGATTTAAGTAGATAGACAAAATAAGGGGAAAAGGGGGAGATTATGGAGAGAGAGAGGAGTTAGAGATGTGAGGAATATAGGAGAGAGAGAAGAAAGAGAGAGAGAAGATTGAGAGAGAGAGAGAGATTAGATTTGAAGAGAGATTTAGTAGAGAAGACATAAGCGAAGAGAGAGAAGATTAGAGATTGAGAAGAGAGAAGAGAGATTAAAGAGAAGAGATAGATTCAAGAGGAGGAAGTGAGAGAGATTTAGATAGAGAGAGATTAGAAGAGAGGAGAAGAAGATAGAAGAAGAGAGGAGATAGAAGAGATAGAGAGAGAGATTAGAGAGAGAGAGATTTGAGGAAGAGAAGCGAGAGAGATAGAAGAAGAGGATAGAGAGAGATAGAGATAGAGAAGATTTAGGAATCAGATTTGAGAGAGAGAAGAGATAGAAAGAGAGAGAAGATAAGAGATAGAGGAGAAGAAGATAAGAGAGATTTGAGATAGACGAAGAGAGAGGGAGGAGATAAGAGAGAAGAAGAAAGAGAGAAGAAGAGAAGAGAGAGAAGAAGAAAGAGAGAGAGAGAGAGAAAGAGAGAGAGAGAGAGACGAGAAGAAGAGATTTGGAGAGAAGAGAAGAAGAGAGAGAGAGAGTAGAGAGAGATTTAGAAGAAGAGATTTGAGGAGAAGAGATTAGAGAGAGAGAAGATAGAAGCTTTAGGGAAGAGAGAAAGAGAGATTAGACGAGTAAGAGAGAAGAGAGAAAGAGGAAGAGATAGAAGAGAGAGAGAAAGGATTAAGAGAAGATAGAAGAAGAAGAGAGAAGAAGACGAGAAGAGAGAAGGAGAAGAAGATTAGAAGAGATTAAGAGGAGAATAGAAGAGATTTAGACCCAGAGAGAGTAAGAGAGAAGATAGCGAAGGAGAAAGAAGATAAGAGAAGAGATTAAGAGAGAGAGAGAGAGAAGATAGAAGGATAGATTTAGATAGAGAGGAGAGAGAGAAGGAGAGGAGAGAGAGGAGAGAAGAAGATGAGAGAAGATTCAGGATTAGAAGGAAGAAGAGAAAGAAGAGAAGGATAGATTAGAGTAGGAGATTTAGATTTGAGAAGATAGAAGAAGAGAGATAGAGAGAGAGATTGAGATGAAGAGAAGAGTAGAGAGATTAGAGAGAAAAGAGAGAAGAAGAAGATTAGAAGAAGAGAAAGAAAGAAGAGATTAGAGAGATAGAAGAAGAGAGAGAGAGAGAAGAAGAGAGGTAGAGAGATTTAGGAGCAGTTAGAGACAGAGAGGAGAAGAAGAGAGAAGATAGAGAGAGAGATAGAGATCAGAGGAGAGAGAAAGAGAGAAGAAAGAGAGAGATGTGAGAGAGATAAGAGAAGAGAGAGATAGGATAGATAGAAGAGAGATTTAAGGACGATAGAAAGAGAAAGATAGACGAGCAGAGATAGATTAGAGAAGAAGAGAAGAGACGAGAGAAGAAGATTAGATAGAAGGAAGAGAGATTTAGAGAAGATAGAAGAGGAAGAGAGAAGAAGATAGAAGAGAGAGAAAGAAGAAGATAGAGGATTAGAGAAGATAAGAAGAGGAGATATAGAAGACGAGATTTGAACGGATTTAGAAGAGAATAGAGTTTGAGAGAGATTAGAGAAAGATTAGATAGATTAGATAGAGAGAGATTAGAGAGAAGATAGATAGAGAGACCAGATTAGAGAGGAAGAGAGAGAAGCATAAGAAGAAGATTAAAGAGAGAAAAGAAGAGAAGAGATTAGATTAAGAAGAAAGAGAGAGAGAGAGAGAGAAGAGAAGAAGAAGAGAGAGATAGAAAGAAGAAGTAGAGAGAGAGATAGACAGAGATAGATTAGAGACAGAGAAAGAGAGAAGAAGAAGATTAAGAGAGAGAGAGAGAGAAGAAAGAGAAGAGGAGATTAGAATTGAGGAAGAAGAGATAAGAGATTAGAGAGAAGAGAGAAGATTAGAGGTAGAAGATTGAGATTTGAGGTGAGAAAGAGAGAAGACAGAGAAGAGAGGAAGAGAGAAGAGAAATTTTAGATTAGAGAGAGAGAGAAGATAAGATAGAAGAGAGAGAGAGAGAGATAAGAGAAGATTAGAGAGAGAAGGAAGAAGGGAAGAGGAGAGAGAGAAAGAAATGAAGGAGGATAGAGAGAAGAGAGAAGAGAAGAGAGAGATTAAGAAGGCGAAGAGAGAGAGAGAGAAGCAGAGATTGAGAGAAGATAGATAAGAAGAGATGAGATAAGAGGATAGAGAGAGAAGGACAAGAGAAGAGACAGAGCTTTGAGAGAAAGAGAAGAGAGAAAAGATAGATTAAAGAGAGATAGAGAGGATTGAAGAGAGAAGGAGAGAGAGCTAGAAGAGAAGAGAAAGTAAGAAAGAGAGAGATAGATTAAGAAGAAGGATAGATTTGGATTAGAGAGAGAGAAGAAGATTTGAGGGAATGAGAAGAAGAGAAGAGAGAAGAAAAGATTAAGCGAGATAGATTAGAGAGAGAAGAGATTTAGAAATAGAGAGAGAGAGAGAGAGATAGAGAGAGAGGGGGAGAGGGGAAAAAAAAGAGGTTAGAGAAGAAGATAAGAGAAAAGATTCAGAGAGATAGAGAGAGGAAGAGAAGAGAGGATAGAGAGAAGGAAAGAGAAGAGAAGAGAAGAGAGAGAGAGAGAGAGAGATAGAGCAAGAGAGATTAGAGAGAAGAGATTAGAGAGAAGGAAGATTAAAGAAGAAGAGAGGAAGAGAGAAAGAGAGAGATAAGATAGAAGAGAGAGAGACGAAGAGAGAAGAGAGATTGAGAGAGATAGAGAAGAGAGAAGAGACAGATAGAGAAGAAGAGAGAGCAGGGAGAGAAAGAGAAGTAGATTAGAGATAGAGATAGAGTAGAGAAGATAGATTAGAGGAGATGAGAGAAGGAGAGAAGAAAGATTTAGATTAGATAAGAAGATAGAGAGAGAGAGAGAGCGAAGGATTAGAAGATTAGGCAGAGAGATTCGAGAGAAAAGATAGAGAGAAGAGAGGAAGAGAAGAGATTTAGAGAGAGAAGAAGAGAAGATAGAAGAGAAGAGAGATAGAGAGAGAGTAGAGAGAGGGAGAGAAGAGAGAAGAAGAGAAGCAAGATTGTAGAAGGAGAGAGATAGAGAGAGAGAAGAAGAGTTAGAAGAAGAGAGAGATAGAGATAGATAAGAGAGAATAGAGAGATCGATTTAGAAAGATAGAGAGAAGATTTAGAGTAGAGAGGAGAAGATTGAGAGAAGAGAGAGAAGAAGAGTAGAGAGAGAAGATAGACGAGATAGAGGGAAGAGAAGAGAAGAGAGAGAGAAGAGAGAAGAAGAGAGATAGAAGAGAGAAGAGATAGAGAGGGAAAGAGAGAGAAGAGAAAGATTAAAGAGAGAGAAGAGATGATTAGAGAAGATAGATTGAGGAATATAGAGATCGAGAGATTAAGAGATTGGGAATA
Organism: Hymenochirus boettgeri; assembly: GCA_019447015.1. NCBI lineage: Eukaryota > Metazoa > Chordata > Amphibia > Anura > Pipidae > Hymenochirus > Hymenochirus boettgeri. The sequence continues at coordinate 232,212,913 of CM033473.1, read as the reverse complement.
TGAGAGAGAAGAAGAGGACTTCGAGAGAGAGAGAGATAAAGAGATTTGAAAGGAGAGAGAGAGCAAGATAGAAAGAGAAGAAGAATGAGGGAGAAAGATTAGATTAAGAGAAGAAGCAAGATAGATTAGATAGAGGAGATTTGAGAAGAGAAGTAAGGGGGGAGAAGATTAGAGAGATTAGAGAAGAAGGGAGAGAGAGAGATAGATAGAGAAGAAGAGATTTAAGATTTAGAGAAGAGAGAAGAAGAAAGAAAAGAGAGAGAGAAGAGGAGAGAGGAAGAGAGGATAGAACGAGGGAGAAGAGATTTAGAGAAGAAAGAGAGGAGGAGAGAGAGTGTTTAGAGAGAAAGAGAGAGTAAGAGAGAGCGCAAGAGAGAAGAGAGAAGAGAGAGAGGAGATGAGAGAGAGAGAGAGATTAAAAGAGAAGATTAGAGGAAGATAGAAGAGAGAGAGAGAGAGAGAGAAGAGAGAAGATAGAGGGCAAATTGAGGGAATAGATTAGATTAGTAAGAGAGAATAGAGAGATTTGCAGAGTGGAGAGGAAGAAGAGAGGATAGAAAGCGGATTAGATATAGAAAGATTTGAGAGAGAGAGAGAGATCAGAGATAAGAGAGAAGAGAAGAAGAGAGGATACAGAGAAGAATAAAGACGGAGAGAGAAAAAGATTAGATAGAGAGAGAGAGAGAAGAGAAGAAGGAGAGAAGATTTAGAAGATTTAGAGAGAGAAGAAGATTAGAAAGATTAGATAGAGAGAGAGAGAAGAAGACGAGATAGAGGCAAAGAGAGAGCAGAGAGAGATTTGTAGAGAAGAAGAAGAGAAGAAGAGATAGATTCAGAGCGAGATAAGAAGAAGAGAGAAGAGAAGAAGAGAGAGAGAGATTAGGAGGATAGATTGAGAAGAGATTAAGAAGAGAGAGATAGATAAGAAGAAGAGAGAGAGAGAGAGAGAGAGAGAGGAAGAGAGAAAGAAGAGAGATTTAGAGAGAGAGACGAAAGAAAGAGAGGATTAGCCCAGACATCAGCCAAGAAGAGCAGAAAGAAGAAGAAGAAGAAGAAGATAAAGTAAGAAAGAGAGAGAGAGAAAGAACGTAGAAGAGAAGCGAGAGAGAGAGAAAGAGAGAGTGAGAGAGGAAGAGAGAAGAGAGGAGAAGATTAGAGAAGAGAGATTAGAGAAGTAAAGAGAGAGAGATTTAGAGAGAGATCAGAGAAAGAGAGAAAGAGAGAAGAGAAGAAGAAAGAGAAGAAAAGAAAGAGAGAGATAGAGAGATTAGAGAAAAGAAGAGAAGAGAAAAGAGACGAGAAGAGGAAGAGAAAGAAGAAGAAGAGGAGATAAGAGAGAGAAGATTAGAGTAGAGAGAGATAGAAGAAGAAGAGAAGAAGGAAGAGAAGGAAGTAAAGAAGAGAAGAAGAAAGAGAAGAAGATAAGAAGAAGAGAGATAGAGAAAGAAAGATTTAGAGAAGAGAAAGAGAGAAGAGAAGAGAGAAGAAGTAAGATAGAAGAGAGAGGAGAAGAGATTGAGGAATATATAGTTTGTGGGGGGTGTTTTCTAAGGGAAAAACTGCAGACTGTTCAAATTCAGAATTGGCTGAATATTTTTGCTTTTTCTGAGCCATCGTGCATTGTCTCACTTTGTGGCTTTTCGCTTCCACGTCCGCGTGTGTAACCACACATATGGCATACCATTTGATACAGGACATTTCGAAGATTGATATTTAGTAACTTTTTCATACATTCCATGAGGTTTTGGCATGATTTCTACCTTTTGAAGTTGTTTTTGTTAATTTTTCAGAATAGTTTGACCTTCTACGATGAACTGCGCCCCCACCATTGATGGTATGAATGAACAAACTACAGGGTTACATAGCTGAAGGTGTGTAGATTTCAGGAATATATTGTTTGGGGGGTATTTCTGAGTTATGGGGTAATTTTGTGGAAAAAACTGCAGACTGTTCAAATTTGGAGTTGGCTAAATATTTTCGCTGTTTCTGAGCCATTGTGCATTGTCTCACTTAGCGTCTTTTTACTTCCACGTCCGCGTGTGTAACACACATATGGCATACCGTTTGATTCAGGACATTTGGGAGATTGATATTTGGTAACTTTTTTTTACATTCCATGGGATTTTGGCATGATTTCTACCTTTTGAATGTTGTTTGATGTTCATTTCACAAAACAGGTTCTTTCACTGAAATAAAAGCTGGGATCATTCTTAATCCAGCCTTGGTCATGATAAACTGGCAGAAGTGTAAAAAAGGGGGAAAGGTTACATTATATTTCTTTTTGTACTTTGACCCTACTGTGACCCACTTCTCTTGCAAGCTGTATGGTAATTTTGACACCACTGGGTTTACACCATGAACAGTATCTAAATAACTTATTCCTAACTCTAGCTCCAAAAGAAGGTCGCTCAGTTCTTGTAGTTTGTGATTGTCTTAATTAATTAGTTTTGGGAAGCTTTGTAGTCTCTTAAATAAAGCAACCTCTATGGCTTCCGAGCTGCCATGCGTCTCAGTCTTTTAACATGGTTAACAGACTCCAGGCCTAGCTATTTTAAAGCAAATCAAGTTCCTCCTTAACTGTTAGTCTTAGGTCAGGAATTGCAGCTTTTAAGGTGGATCTCCAGGATGTGTAATTTTCTGGACTATCATCAAACCTTGAGAGATTACGTTGATGAGCTCACGTCATATCATTATACCTTGCGAGGTCAGATGATTCTGATTTCTCATTCTTTGGTGGCTGAATAAACTTGAGGAACCCTCGGGTTGTGTAAGTCTTCTGGCGTATAAAGGTGAGTTGAACCAGGATAGAATGAAGTAGTAGCTAGAGCCTTTAGCGGAGGTTTTGTCTCCATGGAATTTATGGCTGTATCTTAGATTGAGGTTCATTGCTGGGAGGTCACCTGTGCACTGATAGCCAGTAATATTTTGTTCTCTTTAACAACATCTGTGTAGCTGGGACTGTTGCTGTGCTAACACTTGAAGCATAATTGCTTGAGCACTGTCTAGTTCAGCAGTGTTAGTTGCATATGTAAGAGACTGATCTGTACATACAGGGATTGTTTTTTGGTGTTGTACGCTTGGCTTAAAGACATTAAATGCATGCTGGTTTTGCACATATTTACTAGTGTGTTCAACAGGATCTTCGCATTCTGCAGGGATACGGTAGTCGTCTCCATGTACCTCTCCTAATGCCTTTCCTTTTCCATATGAAGAATTTCTTTCAGCTTCTATTTCTGCCTTTTTAAAGCGGTTTCTGATCTGAGGATTGCTGTTTTTTACTGAAGGACTTTCGGACCATAGCTGCTTCTGCACTGGGACGGACCTCTATAAACTTCTCCCTTAAAGGCATGTCCACCCTTTTATAAATTTTGGTATACTGTAGGGCTCCCTGCCCCAGCCCCCAACTGCTATATTAGTTAGAAACTACCCCGATCATTACTTACCATACCGCTTTCCTCCGGCGTACTGTCCTGGCCCTCTGCATGCACAAAAACTGCAAGCAGGGGGCCGGACTGGCAGCCGTGTCCGTGATTGGCTGTGAGGCAGCCAATCACGGACATGGCTTCGGCTACCCAGAACACCGGGGGAGAGAGGTATGGTAAGTAATGATCGGGGGAATTTCTGTAAAAACTAATATAGCAGTTGGGGCTGTGGGAGGGAGCCCTACACTACAGCAAAGGGGTTTTATGCTAGGGGGAGGGAGAGCAAAATGGGTGGGAGAAGGAGGGAGAGAGAGGGAGGGAGAGGGAAGGGAGAGGGAGGGAGGGCTGCAGTGCGAATGGCAAAATTCTCTCGGAGGAGGGAAAGGAGTCCTATATGGAGTCTACCAAGCTCCTGGTGGCCAGTTTTTGTTTTCTTAAGAAGGAAACATACTTAGCAGATAGGCGCTGATAACGTTCATATGTGATAGATAGACGAGTTGTACAGTCTCTTATTTCAGATGCAACATTATTGGAATTTGAAACAACCGACATGCAGTGAACAGTTTTATTCTATAGTTCTGATAAATTGTTTAACAAACTCATCCCTTGTAAGCTCAAAGTTTTTTAAATTACGTCATGTTAGAGGCCTGGCTAGGGGCCTAACTGGCCTGTGTGACATAATTTACGTCACATAGGAGGCGTGGCAAACGCGTTCCGGAGGTGGACTCAGGTAGGTTCGGGTTTGGGGACTTTGGGGTGGTCTCGCGGGTGTGCGGGAGGCCACCCCAAAATCCGGGAGGCTCCTGCGACTCCCGGGAGGGGTGGAATGCCTGTATGTGGGTTAAAAATGCTGTTTTTACATGCATGGAAAATACGCCAAAGATTTACATAATGGTAAGACATTGACAGAAAATATGTAATAAACAGCTGTCCCACGTTTCCAGCAGAGAATAATGAACATATAGACATACACAGAGAATACCTGTTCTGACTAATAAAGGATAAAGTCATATACTGTATCTCTTTTTCTGCGATTAGGAGACAGAAGAGATGGGCAAACTTCCGAAAGTTCAGTCCGTTTTTGAACTTTCGAACTATATGGAAAGGTCGAAAGTTTGATAATGGACCCATTTAAGTCAATGGGAGTCAAATAGTTCAAAAAGTTCTTATAAAATACAATTAAAATATCTATGGTAACTTAATGTAAATGGCTCTGGTACCTGGGAAATGGTCTGGGGAACACGTTCGAATATCCTGAACTTTCCAAAAAACAGTTTTATTCTCACGCACGGTACTTTCGAGCTCCCGCGTCGATTTCGATAATTATCCCATAAACGATTCGAACATTCGATAATTATCCCATAAACGATTCAAACATTTGATTATTATCCCATAAACGATTCGAAAATTAATTATCCCATAAACGATTCAAAGATCGTTCGATTTTTAATTCGATAATTATCGAAAGTCTGTAAAGTTCGAAAGTTTGAGAAATCCGGGTCCGGGATAGTTCGAAAAGTCTGAGTCTGTTCGAACTCGATAAGTTTGGCTCAAACTCGGGTTTGAGTTCGAGTTCAAGTTCATCTCAGGAGAAAGTTACAGAAAAGTACTTTTACTTTTCTCTAGAAAAGAACAGGCTCCCCAGTTGTCTGTATAGCAATTGTTACCTGAGTGCCATGGTTTATTTGTCTTCAGCTGTGACAAAAGTGTATGTAGTCTAGCACCTTTTGCCTAGGATGATATTTTTTTTGTATGATGGTATATGTATCACCAATATTGCTCTTTACTTATTATATGGTGCTATGCTATTAAGCAGGGCATTACAATTGGTTTATCAATTTACCCATGGGCACATGGCTAGACAATAGATCAAAAATGTATATGGTAGCTGCGCTGTCCTCCTCTCACTCCAAGTCAAAGAAATAGAAAAAAAGAAAAAATATATATTTTTGTGTATTATCAACTTATCAGTATAATAACTGTATACAAAACATATAAAAAATAACTCTACTATACTATATACCAATTCTAAGGTCTAAAATGATTATCAGAAGTGAAAAGTAGTAGAGGTATTTTTTCCCCTTAATAAAATTATTGGGGATCAGATCCACAAGGAGCAAAAACGTAGGCACGCAAATGGAATATCGAAGCATAACGTTTGCGCAAAACCTGCGCATGCACAAATAGTATAGGAGAACCAGATAGTAAAGTCTCACGATATAAAGTGAGCACGCATGAGCAGAAAACAACACCGCGATGTGTAGTTTTCACACACGAGCTATGGGGAAACAGCAAGGAAACGGAAGGAAAAACCTCCGCGAATGTAAGTAAATTTAACAAGAAAGACTCAGATACTGAATATACCCTTGAGAAAGCTAGATGAGGCTAGCGAAACGCGTTGGGCACGAGTACAGACAAAAGGAGGGGGAGAATATCCTCAGGATCTCTAAATAATATAGAACCCTAATCCTATAGGTTATACATATATAGCACTTCAGGATACAGGGATTGAGAGAGGACACCCCACTTTTGTTCTTCTTTTTATGATGAATACTTCTTTTTAAACAACCTTTATTGGCAATTTGCATATTGCACTTTATCATTGAAGATTTATATATCTTTACTCTTTGTGGAAATAAAGCTGTGGTTAGCACCGGAATCTTTGGACACGTAAGTCTTTTATTTTCAGTTTATATGGTTTGTATACAGTATTATACTGATAAGTTGATAATACACAAAAAAATATATATTTTTCTTTTTTTCTATTTCTTTGACTTGGAGTGAGAGGAGGACAGCGCAGCTACCATATACATTTTTTACTACAAGTTTTTCAAGATAAGTGGAACCGGGGTAGCACAGCAGCAGTCCAAGAATCACTAACACCACCCTTCTCTAAACCATAAGCGCTAAGGATATTTTGAAAATCTTTTAGTCTCTAGACAATAGATCAGTAATCTCACAAAAGCACAGGGAGAAGATGTAGCCAAGGACATCTGAATACGGGACTTGGACTTTAAAGAATCAATGCTAACAAATAAGCAACTATAATGCCCAAATATTGATAATATTTATAAGCTGTATATGAACTGAGCGTGCTGAATATTTTACACCCATAGCTTACACAGTAATTATAAAGGGAGATGTTACTGGGGTGTTCTTCACATGCATAACTTAAAGAACTAAACCCATTTTTACTCTTAATGTGACTTTTCTCCCACACCTATACATTGTAAGATTCCTCTTAGTACGGTGCATTTACTGTACATACATGTAAGAAGTAGATTCTGTAAGCTCCGTGTTGTTGCCAGTACAACTCATAACTCATGTGGTCTTCAAAGAGCCTTGTGAGTTTTATAGCCACGACCCGACTGCAGTATTTACTCACTATGCACATATTTTCTATATAAATGTCTCCACGCTTATATGCAAGTCATTGATAAGACTTTGAAAGCATTGTACCCTTCAGTTTTTTTTCCAGCCAGCATGAATTACAGACAGGCTACCAGGTACAGTACAAAATAGTCAGATGATTTTCCTGCCTATTAGTTGGACTAATGCTTTACTTCAGGAAGCATATATAGTAGATAGATCAGGGCACAAGGCTAGTTAAATCCCCAAATGGATTAGAGGTGCACAAGATAAGTATAATAATCAATCAACAAAAAGAAAAAGTACCTGGCACACTCCAAATATGTGTCAAAACAGAAAAAATCCCTTATTATATGCATCACAGATGGGGAAAATTACAAGAAAACAAAAACTGCAATGCATAAAGTTAAAAACACTTAAAACCTATAAACAACCAATCTCCACTAATACACATGAGAGATATACAAGTACTAAGTACTAAGACCTTATAGTGGGTAATACTCATTTATCTGAAGTCTCTCGAATCAGTCACTGAGGCAATGAGAAACAACAGTGTATATAGAGGCATCATGCTAAATTATTAGCCATGTGGTAGGAGTATAAAGTGCTAGGAGGTACGCGCTGGACGCGTTTCGCCACATGGCTTTCTCATCTTCAGAAAGCATACTTAGGAAATTTTGATTTCTTTCTGCCTCAATGTTGGAAAGAAAAAACTGCTTTAAAACACAATTGTAGATGAGCACCAAAATACACGTTGGTACGCCAATTAAAGCTCATCAAAATATTCACAGTACTGAATAGAATAAACTCCATGTCCCATGAATGTATACTGCACACCCCCTGGATACAATGCACACCTTCGATAATACTTTCACTATTGGCAACTAAGTAAATATCAATCTAGAAACCATAAGAAAAACTGACCCTATAGTTGATTAACTATTGCAATGTACCTCAAATTTATTATCACCCAGAAGGGATGCATGTGACATATATTGTTCTCCATTTTTGTAATTTTTATTTTTCTTCTTTACCTCTAATAAGCTCAATTTAAGCTACCCCTGTACAAATAAATGTAAGTATTTGTAATTGAAATGTTATAATCTTTGGGAAAAAAAAAAAGCTATTGATCACTAAAGGTTTGTACACAGAGGGGACTTTTTGTCCTGACTGAGCACTTGCTACTAGTGAGTGCTTGGCCCAGAACAAATGACTGTTTGTCGTGGCAGTTGCCTGACCGATTGTGTGCACCCAGCCTTAAACATAATTGTATACTGTAAAAAGTTTATCTGGCGACACTAGTTTCTCTTTAATTATCTCAGCATATAGCATACATAGAAGTTGCAAGCAGCATGAAAAAGTTATTGAGAGATTTGCCAAACAATGGGAAACACTGCTTTAAAATAAACTTGGTGAGTAGTTATAGAAAGATAATGTATTTGAATGGGCTTCTTTCATGTTAAAAAGAAAAGATAAAAGTCTGAGTACTTCTGAATTTATTTCCCTACATACACACTGCTACAAATTGATTGATTTATTATCCCATCCTGTGAAAGAACTCCAGAGTGACCATATTCTGCAGAGCAAATGTTGTGGGTCTGTAAGAACAGGCAGGCATCCTGTGGGATTGATCACAGATAAAGCACTGAAGCAGATCCTTATGGGCATTTGTAACTGACAGATGTGCCAGAATGTAACTGCTTTCGACAAACCTCCATCCCATGTGGCGGGTCTGATTGATTTGTTGTTTTTTATCATAAGTGTGTGTCAATATTCAGTCACGTTAATCACCTTTATATGTCAAAGAAATATCTCATAACCAATGGCAATTACTAATCATTCTGCCATTCCCCACAAAAATGTGTACCTTTTTAATATTATTTCAATTGGAATTATGAGAAAAGAACCATTCTGTTAAAGAAAACACTGTCTTAGGCTGATGCGCCACTGCAATGGACAAAAATAAGATGTGCGTTTCTGTGCCGTTTTTCCATATGCTTGTTCTGCGTTTACCTGCATTTGTGTTTTTCCTAGGGGGGCATGGGTAAAAATGCACCATAAAAAACGACATGGCCTATTGATTTGTATCCACTTTTGTCCATTTTCATGCACTTCCAAAAACTTGTATTGAGTGAGATTTTGATAGAAATGGGAAAAAAAAATATGTGGTCTAGTCCTTAATGTTAAAATTATATGTTGAAATGTTACAAGAAATTAAAATTGCAACTGTCCCTTGTTTTATTAGGTTTCTCTGATACAGCTTACTGATATTAGTTTACAGGGCCATTCTCTCCTCCTTCAGAAAACCTTTTCTAGTCTCACAAATATCCTCCATGATCTCCACTACATAGTATTACATGACATAGATTCAATAGATGTTTTGAGTTCTTGGGCAGAAACAGAGAAAACTGTCTATAAAGCAAAAGGAAACCATATTACATATAAATACATAACCAATTGATATAAAGCATTGGTAAATCTCTTACTTCTTCAATAAATCTATATTTGTCTTCTCTTCCCCCCAAACCCTGTGATAGTCTTGCCCTAGTACCAGCAACCTGGTTGCAGCCATCAGTCCCACCCGGCCATCATGGCTGCATATCGGTGCACCTTTCCTGTTGCTGCATGAGCTCTGGTAGAAGGAAGGGGACGCCACGCAGGATTACTGCGAACACAAAGTGCTGTTGATCCAACATGTTTCGACCCACACACGGGTCTTTTTCAAGTTCACACTTGAAAAAGACCCGTGTGTGGGTCGACACATGTTGGATCAATAAACACTTTGTGTTCGCAGTAATCCTGCGTGGCGTCCCCTTCCTTTCTACCTTATATTGTTTGCCAATACTGCTGGGAACGGAGCAGTAAGGAAGGAGTGACCCGAACTCAATGGTCCCTGGCAGCGAAGGTACACCTATTCGTTTTTCGCTGCATGAGCTCGTAAGAGGAGACAAAGAAAGGGCCCTATTTGAAAGAAAATTTGCGACCACTATACAATACCATGTGGTATCAAATTTGCAACTGATTGGCCATACAATACTAGAGATGGACTAGAACTTGAACTCGAACCCGAGTTCGAGCCAAAACTATTCGAATTCGAACAAATTCGGACTACTCGAACTATCCCGGACCCGGATTTTTGATATTTTCGGACTTTAGATAAATATTGAATATTCGACCGTTCGATGTGCGAGTAAAATGCCTATTATACCTATACGCGAGCATCGAATCCGCGAGTAAAGGGTCCATTAAAACCTATACGCGAGCATCGAATCCCGAGTAAAATGTCATGGTATCTAGGCGCCAATGCGAGCATCGAATCCGCGAGTAAAGGGTCCATTAAAACCTATATGGGATCATCGAATCGAAGTAAAATGTCCATGGTATCTAGGCGCCAATGCAAGCATCGAATCCGCGAGTAAAGTGTCCATGGTATCTAGGCGTGAACATTGAATCCGCGAGTAAAGTGTCCATTAAAACCTATACGGGAGCATCGAATCCGCGACTAAAATGTCCATGGTATCTAGGCGCGAACATTGAATCTACGAGTAAAGTGTCCATTAAAGCCTATACGCGAGCATCAAATTGCGAGTAAAATGTACATGGTACCTAGGCGTGAACGAGCTCGAAATAGCACAAGTGAGAGTAAAATTGATTTTTTTAATGTCCTGGATATTCGAACATGTTCCCCAGACCATTTCCCAGGTCCCACAGCCATTTACATTAAGTTACCATTGATATTTAATTGTATTTCATTAGAACTTTCGAAACTATTTGACTCCCATTGACTTTTATGGGTCGTTTTTGAACTTTCGAACTTTTCATATAGTTCGAAAGTTCAAAAACGGACCGAACTTTCGAAAGTTCGCCCATCTCTATACAATACCTTGCAGTAGTAAGCTTTTGAACATTTACGACCATCGGCCCGTACAATACCATGCGGTAATAAATTACTGCAATGGTATGGGCAATTATTAAATGTACAACCACAATCTTAATTGTACATGATTGTACAAAATAGTAAAGTTTAGTGGTGGGGGGTGGGGTGGACATGCACTTTAATGAAACAGTTGATTAGTATTATTGAACACTGTTTTTTTCTTTCTGTTCTTTGGTGGTTGATGATGGGTTAAATGTTCGTTTTGTTTAAATAATGGTAATAGTGTAATAATATGTGAAGATTTGATTAAACTACAGGAGAAAAACTGAACCGTCTTAAATGCTATTACCTTTAAGAGGTCAAACGCTTAGTGAGACTTTAATTGCTTCACTAATGTTCATGCAATAAATGTTCAGGTAGCAATGTGAACATAGCAGCCAGAAGGTAAGGGTTAGATTATACAGATGTTGTGCTTTTAAGCTATACAATGGGTAACGCTACTCACAGTAACTGAAGTTTTGCAGGTAGAAACATGTAAATTTTGTGGATCCATTAATTTCAGGTGCTGGTAACTGATTTCCAATCAGCTGTGGGGTCTGACATTATATCTAGCAGGACTGTAATCTGTGATGTAATCTGTTTATGAATCTAATGATTTCCCTGCTAAGAAATGAGTGAGCACAACAAGGTTTGATTGGGGGGGAAAAAACTGGCAAAACCGGGTACTCTGATAGTTATACATAAATACCTGTGCCTGGGATCTTAAAATGCAGTAACTAGGGTAAAATAAAATCTTCTTGTTTGAAAAAATTCCTGCAAAAATAGTTTATTTCTGGAAATATCAAATTGCCGTATCTGTTTTACAGTAGTTACCTTACTATAGAGCAATTTAAAGGGCATGTCCACCCCCAAAAACTATAATCCCCCCAACTACTGGCCCCATCATGTAGTGTAGTTTAATCCTTACCTCACATCCCAGCTCCATAAGGTTCTCCTGTAGTCCCCCCCAAAGTCCCAAAAACTGCCCACCAGGAGGATAGCATAGTCCATATAGGACTCTGCCTCCTACCTGGACCCGGGAGAAGTTTGGCATGCGTACTGCAGCCCTTCTCCCCTCCCTTCCCTCCCCCCTCCCCCTCCCTCTCAGGATTCCCTCCCCCTAGTGTAAAACCCTTAGCTATATATTCCCCTGTCCCCGAGCCCAACCTCTCCATTTTTATTCTTAGAAAGTGTCCCAAACTTTACTTACCTTCCCTCTTTCCCCCGCCGCAATGAACTCCCGGCAGCCGCGTCCGTGATTGGCTGCCGCTCAGCCAATCACAGACGCGACTGCTGGTCCCACCCCTCTGCTTGCATTTTCTCGCAAGAAGAGGGCCGGCAGCGCGGCGGGAGGAAAGAGGGGAGGTAAGTAAAGTTTGGGGCACTTTCTAAGAGTAAAAATAGAGCGGTTGGGGCTGGGGGGACAGTAGGAATCATATATCCAAAAATGGTTTTAAGGGTGGACATACCCTTTAATAATTAACCCAAACTCACCAGATCCATAGATTTAGAGATTGATAAGTGATCTCAATCAGGGCTGAACATACTGGATTAACTCTGTGAGGCTTGTGTACTATCATTCCAAAGACTCTTCACAAAAATATTTTCTCATGAACAATAACTTCTGCATCTTTTTATCAAATCAATCAATACAGCCAAATGCAGTTGACAAACGTAATCAATATATAGGAAAATCAAGTACTTAAGTTAAAGTAGAGATAACCAAGTTACTGTATTGTCTCTTAAGTATCAAAAGTAAATCCGGCTCTTATTACCCACATTCTGCTTATAAACATATTTTAGGTGTTCTCTTGACATGCCAATCATCATTATAAAATCGGTACTGAAGATGGATTTGTTTCTTCTCAGTACTAAAATAAAGAGGCACCTGTGTTTTTTTTTTAAATTGGGAATCCCAAGGTCTTTCTGTTTCTGAGCTAGGAAACTAGATAATGATGCTTCAACCAAAAGAAAAGTGTGGGGGTACCAGTCTGCAAGTTGGCAATCTTGGCAAAGACAAGAGTTTGCAAGGTGTACTGGTAAGAGAAGGAAAAACCTCATTAACTGTATTGTGCCTAAATAAATAAACAAATTATTATTGTACACTTCCACCTCTAAAAAAGCACCAGAATGTACTTAATACATTAACAAATTACTGTACTGACTATTGGAAGTTCTTACGGAACTCTCCAATTTCTGATCTTCTAAATTGCAGATATTATTTCCGGATTTTCAATAATAATAGAATTTTCGAATATTCGAGGAATTAGCGATTTTCGGAAATTAGCGTCCAATTTAACATTGAATTTTATTTTATTTGGTTTATATGGATGTGTTTTTACCTGGGCCTGAGCCAGTTACACTAACATTCTATTACTATTTATACCTTAAATGTAATCGGAATTTTCAGATTTTTTAACTCCCTTTGATTTCTATGGGTTCGTTCTTGTATTTTGAATTTTCAATTTTTTTTAAGAAAAAACAAAAAACCAATCCATTGAGCTGTTACTATCCACCACTGGCAGCACACCGTATAGCACATTATGATGGGGAGGCTGCATGAAATATTGAACATTATTGCATTTAGTTGTAGTGTATTTAAATTCAAGATGCACAATTGTAATTAACGTTTTGGGTCATCCATGGCAAGGCTGAATTATCGTTCAGTAATCCTCAAATGTATCATTCGGTTACCCTTGAATTGACCCTGAAATATAACATGCGGAAACCCGACAATTGCCCCGATTGTGGGGAACGTTACAGCCGATGCACGAAAATCACTATCAGCAAACCCGGTGCAAACAGTCAGCGATGCTATATGCCGATAGTGGCTCTTGGTGTATCACTAACTGCTGTTTTTTTTATTTCGCCCCACTTTTAATGCCAGCTATTAGCAGACATTTAATTGTCGCAATAAAATGCCCCTTTTTAATATAACATCACTTGAGGCAGCTGTGGGTTAACTTCTGTGTTAGCCACGCAGCCCACCGCAAAGAAGGAGTTTAATGTTAACATTATCCAGAACAGGAGCAGTGTGCCCTTTGTGCATTTCCTGTATGAGTTTAAATAAGTTTTGGTGATATTACGTGTTCCCCAATCATTTCCCAGGTGCCACAGCCATTTACAGTTACCATTGCTACTTTTTCTGTATTAATCCAAACTTTTTGAAACTATTTCTCCCCATTGACTTTAATGGGTTTGTTTTTGAACTTCCAAACTTTACAGAAGTTCAAAAAACGAACCAAACTCAGGAAGTTCAGGCTCTCTATCATAACCAAGAGGTTCTCAATTTTAGCTCCTCAACCAACTAGCATTGAGCTACACATAGAGTTCTCTTTTCTTTCCTCCCCTGCTTCTACTTATCAATTTTTGACAGTTATAAACTATTGAATATACTTATACTGGCCACACGCTGGCTCAATGTTAGATTAATTGTCGACCGACCAGAAGGGAGATTTTTCCTGCCAACATTCCCTTTATGTTTCCAAAAACAATATAACACATATTACAATGGTAATATTGATTGCAAAAGTATTGGGCCACCCGGTTTCAGAAAGGTAAGGGAACATCGAAAGGGTACAGTAGGTGGGCACACTTAATAAAATTCTCATCCCTCATGGAGTACATTCCCACCTAGCTGTATTTTATCCGTTCATTTTTTATATTCCAGATCACTTTTGTCTAGAAAAGATACATACAGTAATTTCAGTATTCCAAAATAACTGTAGTACATGGTAATACTAAACCATACATTTGTGACGGGGGGATACTGGAATGTTTCTGATAAATTTATTCAGGACTTTGCTTTGAGAGTAATCTTATAAGCAGTGATCTGCATCCTTAGGAGAGACAGGTCATGTCAAACAAAGTGGTTTTCTGGATGAATGATTAAGAGTTGGGCAGTGTTATAAGTAAATGTTGTTTGTTAGGATTTTGCATTATGTTTTTAATACATGCTACACAAGTGAAAATACATATTCCAATACATACGTATTGTGCTTGTATATGAATAGAGACTTGGTTGAATAAGCACGCACAGGACAGTTTCCAATTGGACTTTTATTTAATTAGATTAAGGTTACATGCTATGGTGTGCAAAATTATTATTTATTATTGTAGATATAAATTATTTATATAGCGCCAACATCTTCTGTGGTGCTTCTCTAGACTGTAAGCTCTTTTGGGCAGGGCCCCACCATCCTATTGTTCCATAGTAATGCTGTAACTTACCACACTGAATGCTGCTGGACCATACTTGAATAATTTGCACTATGTATTACTTGCACTACTCTTGTATGTAACATGTATGTTTTCCCCATGTATATTAATGCAACTGTAAAGCACCACGGAAGATGTTTAGCGCTTATAAATATATTTATAATAATATGTTCCACCCTGTCTGGGTTTGAACCAGGAACTGCTGGGACTGATTTATTCCTGACCCATGCTGGGAGTTTATATTCTCACTGACCCATGGCCTGCATTTCATACTTATTCTATTCACTATGACTAGAACTGTTGAGTGCATTATTTATTGGGCCTGATGTTTTTCTTTCAAGGGAAGTGTCCTGTCTGTGGTACTAGCTGCACATTTTCTTCCAACCACTTTGTTGGAAGAGGTTACATTTTCTTAATGGACATAAAGGTATTGCAAATGGGTGTCTCTAAATTGGTTAATGCCATTTTTGTACAGCATTGAGATGTGTTTGTTATTTATATCGGACTAATTAAGAAAAGTGATTGCTGTTCAAAGGTTGATAACAAAGTGATACAACTAAAGGAGATTATAGTGAATATAAAAGGAAAAAGTACCTGAGGCAGGGACGCTAGGGGTAATTCTACTTAACAATATTATGTATGTAAGGAGCGTCAGCATGTAGAAAACTTACTTTTTACAGTGTAGTTGTCCCTAAAGTTAGGACATAATATATTATGATCAGAGCAATTTCTTGGATCAGAAAACTTTTTCGAAAATAAATTTTAAACAAAACTGCGAATTGGTCATATTCATGACCAAATAAGGTATGTGAAAATAGTGTAGTGAGTAGTGATTAAATGGTTCAAATTTCTGAAACTGTAAAGTATCTGCTTTTAATACATTGGTTATTATTTGTTATCACTGTAATCCTTGGTTTTCACTGACTAAACAGATTATTCTCCAGGATTAGATTTATAACCAAGTGTTGGAATTCATTTGAAAATGTTGTTAGATTTACAGTCTATCAAGGAAGCCTTCCAAAGGAGCAAGCATTTTACATAAAATGCTTTTCAAGGAAGATATTTAACTTTAGCATCCCTTCAACTAATACATGTGCTTTTCACTTATGGCATAAACGTTTGGGTGGAGCACTCAACTATTTGTAAACTGCCAGAATGTATCCAGAAGCTCATATACATTCTTTGATCTAGCAAATTCATCAACTTTCCCAGAAAGCCGTTGGAACTGGATGAGGTCAGGGTAAGGCAAGGTCATGCATTTAGATTTTAGGCCAAATTCAACAGGATTTGGTAAAATTGCAATTTACAGGCATCAGAATTCTAAATTATTGAATGGTTGTAGAGCAACCAGAAATCTGGACTACATAGACCTATAGGCCTATAGTTGTAGGTCATTAACCTCTTCTGAAACATATATGGAGTTTGGGAAATCTAAGTTTGTTATATCGGCACGGAAACCAACATTAACATTTCATGATTAAACTCTAGATTCAATTTCTTTATATGCGATATAACCCACCCTTCTTTGATCCTTATAGGTAGAGATGGCCTAACATCTAAAGTTCGGTCCGTTTTTCGATAAAAATTCGGACCTATTAAAGTCAATGGGGGAGTGATAGTTCGAAAGGTCGGATGATTTACAGCTAAACTAACAATGACAACTTACTGTAAATGGCTGTGGCACCTGGAAAATAGTCCGGGGAACATGTCACTATCACCAAAACAGTTTAAAACTACTTAAACATGAGTGGCAATTGTCGGGTTTTCGCAAGCTACATATCGAGGGTTACGGGCCATTCGAGGGTTACCGAACAATACTTTCGAGGGTTATTGAAAATAGAACCATAAATTCGAGGGTTAGCGAAAAAAACAATACTTTCGAGGGTTAGTGAAAATGAACAATACTTTCGAGGGTTAGCGAATAATACATTCAAGGGTAGTAAAATTCATAAATTTGATAATTCTCAATACAGCGGTGATAATTATCGAAAGTCCGGAAAGTTCGAAAGTCCGAGAAAATCCAGGTCCGGGATAGTTCGAGAAGTCGAGTCCGTTCAGACTTGTTAAGTTCAACTCAAAACTCGGGTTCGAGTTCTTGTCCATCTCTACTTATGGGGACAAACTGTAAATAATATCCTTATAATCCACACCTTTACTGGAAGTCAAGGGGCAAAACTGTAAATAATATTCTAATAATCTGCGCGCTACTATGTAGTAGCGCGCTGATTATAAGGAAAGATCCTCCCACAAGGAATTATGTGGTCGCACTCACGATTTCAGGAAGATGGGTCCAAGTGAAGGCTTTCTCCTGGCTCCCCTTCTCCGTAAAGTGCAGTCCTAGGCTGTCTGGAACGGACCTCCTCTTTTTTGCTGCTCCCCCCTTCTCCCCCACCCGAACGTGAATCTGGCCCTGTACATTGTGAACATTTGCAGCCGGTAGTTGAGGGAAAGTAAGAGAGGCAGCAGAGGGTACCATAAATCTAGGATCTGCTAGCAGGATTTAACTCCGGTGACTCCTGTCCTCAGGGGATGGGTGAGCAGAGGGTTATGTGAAATAGTGGGAAACTTAAAGGGACAGTTGGAAGAAATGTGTTGCCAAAAATGTTTTGGTGTGGGGGGGTTGAGTGTGTGGTGGGGGAAAGACTTTAAAACGTCTTTCCATATGCCTTGTGTAGGAGAGGAAAGGGGGGGGGGGGGGTGGAAAAGAAATCTACAAATGTGTGGATTATAATAAAATGTACCCCTACTAAAAATTATGAGATATTATAAGTCACCTTGGAGTTCCATGCCTGTGGCCTTGTGCTTTTATATGGTTAGGGAACTCCTCAGTGACTTACAATATTCTTATAATTTACAGTAGGGGGTACATTATTCACTATATAGCCGTTGTAGTAGCGCGCCGATTTTAACATGGAAGTGCCCTGGAAACTTACAATTTAATGTAAGTACAAAGAGCCGTGATCAGGAAGCAAGCTGGGTTGTGTCAGAAGGAATCCAGGAGGGAGCAGAGGTGGTGCGGTCTTGAAGCTGATAGAAACCGGAACATAGATCACAGGTGGGTGGTCGGATCAGCTTCACAAACCAGGAGGTAAAGGGTCAGCTGATCCTGTAATGCTGCTGACACTCTGCACAGTAACATGAGAGAAAGGAAACTGAGCACAGAGGAC
The DNA here is from genome assembly GCA_019447015.1 of Hymenochirus boettgeri. Taxonomy (NCBI): domain Eukaryota; kingdom Metazoa; phylum Chordata; class Amphibia; order Anura; family Pipidae; genus Hymenochirus; species Hymenochirus boettgeri. The sequence continues at coordinate 232,194,821 of CM033473.1, read as the reverse complement.
AGGAAATGGAGGATGGGTAAGTCTGTGTGATATTTATATATATCACACTTGATATGCGGTTTAATTAGCGGGGGCCTTACATTCACTTGGTAAAGAGCTCCAGCACAGACTAATTAGGCTAGTGTATAATATGGATACTTACGTGGAATTGTATAAGGCATTTTAGAACCATTTGGCACTTTAAAAGACACAGGACACTTTATATGATCTATTAATGTTCAGCATTTATTGACACTTTATATCATAGCATATGCCAAGAGGTATGTTTGTAACATGATGTATCCCTGTACATATATTTATAAGAGGTTGTTTTTAAGATAAAATGTTTTAGATGTGGGTGGTGGAAGGTAATAGGTATAGTATAGAGTAAATTGTTTTATTTAGTGTGATTTGGTGTTTACATCTGTATACTTTATTCTAATAAACTCTGCACTGATAAAGCTGTTGCATAAGTAACTTGTGACATCCCAACGTTTATAGGGGAAATATATATATAGAGTAACCACGAGTGCTAGATGGGATACTTGGGCAATATTGCCATCTTTTTTATCTATAGTTGTTGTATCCTAAGCACTACCTGCAAGAAGGTAGTTTGGTACTCATACCGGCCTTAACATTATAAAAAGACAGAGTGATAGTCATCTCCAACATTTACTGTGTTTACTTTATATATATATAATATATATTACATAAAAGTCTCCAGCACATCAACTATAGTCATAAATGAATAGATGTAAATGTTAACCATACCTGCAAGCAATGAAGGGTAGCCACCTGCACTGAGGTTTTACTCTTTATTTAGTAACACCTCTTCCAGGGACCCATTTTGGCTTACCGTATATAGCTTGTGGAATAGATTATATATATCCAATTTTAATGATACTATAAATCCTATAAAACATAGCAATACTATCCTCATACAAAGAGATTTGTTGGTATGATGTTCTGCGGTTTGAAAAGCCCAACTCTTCAATAGGGCTTTATTTCAAAACTTAGAGAAATGATATACAGTAGGTTGTGTTTATTAATGAAAACTATCAGGTAAATCTCGAAGGATTAAAATCAGACTGAGAAAATATTATTGCTAATATGTTTTATGTATAGATGTGAGAATATGTAGTTTAGGCGTTAGACGTTTTCCCAAACAAGTACAAGCTAAACACATTCAGTAATAAGCCCCAAGCAATTCAATCCCTGTTACTGAATCTTCTTTGAATGATGTAGCCTCTTTTGCCTTCGCAGTCAGAGGCTAAGGGTAATGCTGATTGAATTTCATGCAAGAAGAGGAGGTTAGGAGGTCTCTCTATCACTGGCTGATTTTGGAAAATGAGTCTGTAATATATTTCCTTTGGATGGTGGAAAATCAACGTCCGTTCTTGTCAAGTCATTTTACATATCTGAAATACTCACTAAGAAGTGGTTGGCTCTGCACAGCGTGCAGGCTGTGATCAGAAGTTGGTTTAATCAACATTAGCAGAGCAAGCAAAAAAGAAAAACATTCTGAAATCAAGATGTGAGGACTCTAGAATAGTTACATCATTTCAGGATAATGGTAAGAAAGAAAAAAAAAACGAAACCAAAAAAAAAAGCTAGAAAAGCCCTTTGAAAATACTCTTTTATATTCAAACTGCATACTATTGCCTTGAGATGGGGAAAAAGGTAACACTTAGCATAGCAAACGTTTTTTTTCTTTATATTCAGTGAGGGTCAAATGAATCTGTTGAACTTTCTGCGTTTCTCATTGCTTGGAGCTTAGTGTGCCTTTTTGAGCATTTAGATGCCACTTACTGTCAGCGCAAGTGAAAACAAATTCAATGTAGAACATTTGGGGACAACTGTAAAACAGACACTGCATTAAAAATAGGCTATAGGTTCTACATCCGCTCTCAATATATATTTATAGACGATTTAGGAATAGTGTGATGCTCCGGGTTCCTGTGTATACTTCAGTCCAGATACCCTGATCTAATACCACTCACCAATCTAATCCCTCTAATACTTCACCAATAGACAAGCCCGCTTGCTGGGAGCTTGTAGCGCCTATCCGGGATCGGTTTCCCCCTGGATTTAGAGTGAGGGGTATCTGAGCTGAGGCTAACTTTTTTAGTACTAGGTGGACATGGAAACGATGAAACTCTAGAGTGGATGACAACAAATTTACCCAGAAATTTAGTAAACACATCATTAATATAAAAATCTTGCTGGGGCTTTACTAAGGTCAACGGGCATAACCAGATACTCATAATGACCATCCCTAGTATTAAAGGCAGTTTTCCACTCCTCCCCTTCTCTGATTCTGATTAAGTTATAGGCCCCCTGGGAGTCCAATTTAGTAAAGACCTGAGCCTCTACTACCTGAGAGAATAGATCATCAATGAGTAAAAAGGGGATACCTGTTCTTAATGATCTTATTTAGGGAGCTATAATCATACATGGTCTTAAACCATCATCTTTCTTCTCCACAAAAGAGAAGCCTGCCCCTGCAGGTGAGGTAGAGGGACAAATTAAACCCTTTTCTAGGTTCTCTTTAATAATACTTCATGGCCTGTTTTTGGGGCCAGTCAAATGTATAGGTGTCCCCTGGAAAGCATAGGAGCAGGGAAGAGGTAAATAGGGCAGTCATTCAATGTGTGAAGAAACAACATCAACTTTGCCTCAGCTGTAGATGTAGATCATAGAGGATAGTTATGAATCTGAAAATGTTTTAACAGAAGACAATGCAGGGCTGTGGGGGTAGCCCAAAGGCCCATTTTGGGAATCTCATTGGAGCAGGGATTATAATAAGACCAATGTTGAGTTTCAGGCCCAGACTAGTAAGGCCGGAGCTGAAAATACAGTTTACATGCATCATAAAAAAGTTATGTCACCAGTAAACTTTTCCAGCATCAGGACCTTGGGCTCCCTGCCTAGAACAGAGGCTGGAGCTTGCGGCAACTGGTGACCTCCTGGGCAGAGACCCTAAGAGCCACACTTATTGATGGCCCCAGTCAACAGGTGGAGCTGTTCCTGAATTTCGTCCATGGGAAAAAATTTGGTAAGGCCAAATACCCTGATCTAATACCACTCGCTTAATCAATAGACAGCCCCTGCTTATAGAGCCTACCCGAAATTGGTAGCCCTCTGGATTAAAGTGAGGGGTATCTGAGCTGAGGTCAAGAATACACAAGAAAACTATGAACATAACTAGGCTTACAGGGCACAACCAGCTCAATGCTGGACAACAGCGTGGTACCAAATCAGAAGCGGATTTGGAGTCAGGGATGGAGCCAGCGGTCGGTGCACAGTACTTCAGTGAACAAGGCAAGGTACAAGAGGTCAGGAAAGGTGGTAAAGAATCATAAAATGGTAACAGGCAGGAATCAAAACCAAGGAATCGCATTATGAGCAAGGGAATAAACCACAGGCTATAACAGCAATGAGTTAAAGATGAGCAGACAGTAATATAGGGAACAAGGAACAACCAGACAAGCAAAGGAGCAAGGCAGGAATAAGATAGATTGCCTGGATTTTGAATATACTGACAAAACAAATGACAGCCAATGGGAGCTGGGAGAGTTCACACAGACTCGTGAATGCACACTCACTCACGACCAAATGTTCACGTGCAAGGAGTTGTGCATGCAAACCGGAACAGTTGCGGCCAACACAAGACAGGAGGCACCGCGGCTGAACACATATAGAAGGGAAATTTGCCATGGTTCCATATTTAGCATGCAGGAATACACAATTCGATAGCAAAAAACAGTAATTGAGAGATCATTTTCTGTCTATCCTATTTCCAGCAGTGTGAAATCTGCTCAAGATCAACTGTACAAGGATTGTGGAAGCACTCCAATTAGGCTAATTTACAACTACATTAGCGGAAGTGCTACTGATCTGGTCAAACATTTAACAAACAAAGAAAAGATAATCAATGCACATTCCTAGGCCCATACAATATCGTATTATCTACACACTGGCATACTTTATAAACAAAGGGGTTTTAGTATACATACTGTGATCCCATGAATGAAAACCGTATAGCCTTCCAACCATATAGTTAGATTAAGCTCCACTTCTAAGCTCCTTAAGATTGTATGTTTAAAGGGGAAACTCAGTACATATGCTTTTAAGAAAAAAGAGCGATTTTCCCTCCTAATGAACTTAACCTGCCAATACAGTATTTTGTCTATGTATTAACAAATGCTTCCGACATAATAAATTCCTGATTGAAGGACCACTAATAGAGAACATTATAGTCTTGCCCTGGACCCAGTGCCTGGGTTGATTCAGTTGCTCAGTAGAGATGTGAGCCTGTTTGACCCATCCAACAGCCAATCAGTAGAAAATACTGTTAGGAACATTCAACATTAGTGTGCATTCTGGAAGAAAAAGGGCTGTTACACAACCTGAAATGTCAGCTCACTAATGTCCATAGCAGGGAACAGCAAGGGGTATTTTTCAAAATCGAGAAGAGAAAGTAGTAGAATAACTAGGTGCGAATATAATATAAACTAAGAATTTTAAAAACACATGATATTTTCCACTGAAACATTCCCCTTATAGCACATCACTGTGAGTCTATTACCAGTACAATTGTAAGTATGTGGGGGTGGGTGTTCTAGCATGATTCCTTTTGGGGGGGGGGGGGCAGGGGCATGACATGTCTATCATGAACATAGTTATAAAACGCATAAAAAGTATGCAGATATTGCCATTCTAAACTTTTTTTTAATTAATGACGAATAGATTCAGAAAACTGCATTGAATAAAAGTTTTAAAAAATATATCTATTAAAACAAAAAATCAAGAATGTCCAAAAAAAAACCCATCAGAAAGTTCAGGAAATGTTTTTTTTTTTTTTTTTCTGTTCCCTTTGAACATATCTTAAAGCTGGCTAAATAATTGCATATAGCAATAAATTCATGGGAGTGCCATGTTGTGTTGCAAAAAAAATTAATGCAAAATAAGAAACAAAACCAGTTCCTTTGGGATAGAGACTGAGGAGGCAGATGACCAACAACAAGGTTGAAGAATTTCCACACAACAAACTATGACCCTGCCCTTGAAAATAGATTTATTTAAGGTAAAGGAATTCTGGGAAGAAAAGTCATAATAACTCAAGGCACTTAATATCACTACAAATTTAATAGCATTATTTTATAGACATATGGTAGGTATGAATACCATCAGGTTCCAACTGTAACTTTAACATTATTAAAACTGTACATACTGAAATAGAAAAATAATGGCTGATGATGAGGCTTTAGGGCTGCTAAGAAAATAAACACTGCAATTGTACATTGGAATGGAAAGATAATGAGCTTCTTGTATATACATTTGATATACAGTACACGTGTAATTAGGATGTGATGATAATGTATAAGATATCAGCTCACCTTTTCCAGCTGTTCTATTAGCTCAGAATTCAGAGGTTCAACAAGGAGAAACAGTCACAGATTTCTAAAAATCATTAAAGGAGCAGTACTGCTTAGCATAGGGATGTCCAAACGACAGCCCTCCAAACTATGACTAGCCATCATTCCCTGGCTACTACTCCAAGCAGTGAATGTAAGAAGTTGTAGTTTGCAAACAGCTGGAGGGTTGGACATCAACATTTAATCTTGAGTATTTGTGCACATAATGCATTCTGTGTAAGATTCATACAGTTAGAAGTTCTGGGCTGTTTTTTTGGGGGGGGGTTTAGAAAAAAATTACATATTAATATTGTTACATTACCTTTATCTTCAATGTTTCTGCTTTTCACACATGTACTAATATTTTATTTTTATAAGCTGCATCTGTTCTACTGCACACTTTCCCGCCTCTACATTTCACAACCCATAAGACATTTGTGCCCTTAGGCTTCGTACACACGTACGATTTTGACTATTTCTAAATGATCAATGCCAATATTGTTTTTTTTCCCAGTCTTTTTTCATGCAAAAAGTAATAAAGTGAAACAAAAACGAATATTATATAATAAAAACATCTTTAGTGTTATGTAGATTCTGTCGTTTTGATCAATGCACCCTAATGCACCCATACACCTGTGACTGAGGTTGCAATTGGAATCTGAGTGTGAAATTGCCCCTTATCATAATGCACGAGAATGATATATATTCCATTTAGTCTTTGCATGGAAGATCTTTCATATGCCAACACAAAGGCACTTCCAAAATGCAGTTAAGTTGCAGTCCTTAGACCAAGGACACACCCCCTTATAGTATAGTATAGTATAGTATAGTATAATATTTGAGGTTGAATAAAGACATACATCCATTCAGTCCAACCCATCTAGCAATATCCTCATTTCCTGCCTAACTGTTGATCAGAGAAAGGCAAAAAAAAAAACCACCAAGTTTATGAAGGGGGAAAAAAATTCCTTCCTGACTCCATGTGGCAATCAGAAATTTCCCTGGATCAACTCTACTTATGTATCAATACCAGTAACTTGCAACATTCCTTGTTTGCAGAAAACTCATCTAGCTTTTTTTTTTAAACTGTCCAATGAACCTACTTTATAATCCAAAAATATATATTACAGGGGGTAGATTAAATTTATTTTGAAAATTTCAACAATCTGCACAAAAAAAATGTTTTCAACCACGAAACCAGAAAACAACGACACAGAGTGACAGTTTTAGTCAGTTTTGGGTAGACAGTCTGCGAGTGCTTGCAACATTAAAATATACGAGTGTATTAAAAAATGTATAGCTTCCCTATGGAAAATCTGAATTTGAAGACAGGAAAATGTAAAAATTGTGTTTAAAGAATTTGGGTAGAAATGTTCAAAAAAAGTCAAGTCAGCACCCTCAGCAGCACTGTATGTGTAACAATGTTTGCTTGAAAGTCCAAGTATGGGCAGACTCCCTATTGGTTTAAATCAAGTATAACTTTTTAATATAATTATGTGGCCAGTTGGAGAAATCCATTGCAACTGTATAACATGGAGCAGGTATGTTTTAGGTGGTTACAACGGGACAGATCTTGGCTGTTAAGCTCACAATTGACTTACTAATTGATTAATCTTTAAGGGCTAGGCACACTAGCGCGTTTTTCGTGCGTTTGCGCACGCGTTTCGCGCTCGTTTGCGCCCGCGATTTTCTGCTAAAATGGAAATCGCGGAACGCAAAATTCCCGTGATTTCCGATGCGCATGTGATTGCGCGTCGTTCGCGTATTGGTAACGCATGCGGTCACCAGTTTTGGGTGCGTTAACGCATTGCGTTCTCCATAACGTGAAAAGGCGAAAACGCATGCGCAAAACGCGAACGCGAACGCCGCGGAAGAAAAACGCGCAAGAACGCGCACACAATCGCGTGCGCTAACGCTCGCGATTTTGTGCGCGATTCCTGTGCTTGCAGTGTGGCCTCACCCTTAGTGGGCACTAAAGGAAACAGTAATAGAACACCACAGGAATTGTTATGATTACCAGCATGGCAATATCTATTAATCAGTCAAACAATTTCATTTTCACGTTTGTCTCCAAGGAGAAGTTTGGGGGGTACATGTATGTAGCCCTAAGGTTCATACCACATGGGTGATGCAACTTGCGATCCATGATGAACAGTGGACAGTGAATGGCCACTTTGGGAAATAATCACCTGTGTGTTCATTCGGTTGGGATCAAAGTATCAAGATTGACCAGAGTGGTTATTTGCTGCCGTGTTTGTTTGATTGGGGCAAATTTACCCATGTTTACATTTTGCTACATCTTCCTCGTATACTAGCACTGCTAATTTTACATTTTAACTGATCTGTGCCCTTTCTCCCAGCCATGCTGCCTAGGCACTATTACTCTAAAAGGGCCCTCATAGAATTGGAATGTTGAAGACTGAAGACCAAATTAGTTGTTATGCAAAATAAATGAGAACGTTAGTGTTCATAGCTGAGGTCAATCAGTTTAATTGCTCCACCATTAGGTAATCTTGCTAGCATTGCTATAGAACCTAGAATACAACTGGCTGGCCATTCTAGTCTTTGAAAGCTGGATAATAATACTATTGCAATTCATCGAATAGGATGAAGGAGGAAGCAATCACATCCGCAGTATTAGGCTTTCAAAACCACTAAAATAATCTGTATAATGAGGTATAATTGATTAGAGCTTTATATCTCCATTATATATGTTATCCATTTTACTTAAGGTAATGTACAAAAGAAAGTACCCGTTATAATGTACAATAATAATATTTGTCTTGTTCTCAAGCCTGATGAAGGGTGATATGGACCCGAAACATTGCAATTTTTGAGAATATTGATTATATGAAATATAGATTTCATTGCGAAAATTGAGTGCTGCTCCTTTGTCTTGCTTTGGATAAAAATGGGGGATACAGCTCCCGCTTTGAGATTGTGCCAACATATTATACATACTGGAGGTATGCTGCTATATATTAGAATGATATAATATTTAACACCTTAAGCAAGTGCTTTTTCCGGGTGCAATCAAAAAACCACTTTATAAAAAGAATTTGCAAAAAAACAAGGAGCACTCGGGTCTTCTTTCTATGTTTATTCAACAATTAGTGCAAAACAGGGCATGTTTTCAGTCTAGTCTTAAAGGGCAAGCCCACCCCCAAAACCATAATTTAGTTATTGGCCATTTATATGTGATGGCACAGACGCAGCTGACGTCATGGAAGCGGCGATTGGGAACAAAGGGCTAAGTATAGTTACGATTATTTTTTTAAAAGAAATAATATGGCTTTGGTCGTGGGAACAGGGTCATCTGTCATACCCTTAAAGGATTTGATGCTAGGAGGCAGGGGAGACAGCAGAATGGTCCGATGGTGGGGAGGGAGGCAACAGGGAGGCTTTAATTATATCTATAAAAGAATGATAAAAATTAGTGAATTTTATTAAGTAACAATATGGCCTGGACCCATAGATTGATTCTTGGTGGACATGGATTCCCTGTCCATAGGTATGTTATACTGAAATAAGTCCTTAGTTTAGTGTTTGTAATATGTTGTTTTGTACTCTATGGGCGTTTACTGCCTAAAAGGACCCTTGATACATAATACCATATACCATCAGTTTATTCATGTAAAGGACCGTTAATTTTTTAATGGGTTGGCAAGAATAATTGGCCAGCTGTGGGACTTTGCCCTATAGTTTATATAGCTTGAATCTACCAGTGACAAAAATAAAGATGGTGAAGAGTTGGGGAAATATAGATTCAAACACCTAAACATCTAATCATTTTTTTCCTTGTTCGGTTCACGTTTAGGCTAAATAATACATAATACAATATTAATCATATTCTATATAATAGAAAAATATTATGATGCACATCGTTAAGACAATTGTTGAAAGAGGGAAACTCTTATAAATACAACAATGCACAAAACTTTTGCATCTAACCAAAGAAAATTGAAAACATGAATTTACTTCATATTCTAAAACTTGGCTGTCATATATTCCATTGTACCATTGTTTAATACATCCAACTTGATTAATTGCTGCACAGGTCAATATGTGTGTGCCCGTTTGAAAATAACAGGTACGTTATTTTATGAAGGAATATATTTGTGTTACAGTCTCATGCTAGCATTAGGATTGATTGCAAGAGGCACAAACTTTTACTGGTTAAATGTGAGCGAGCAGAATCATCCAAAATAAAGGTACAATGATCTTAAGTGTTTGAACCATGGAAGGAGGACAGAGGACACCAGATCCTAAAGAGATTACAGAAATGAAATCATGTTGTAGGATATATTATGTAAAATGATGACATTTTAAAATGACCACCCAAAGACCTTGGTTATAGACACCAACAGAATGCCAATTTCACATTCGATCGTGGTTCCGCCAAAACATATTGCAGTTACTGAAGTTCTTGGCAATTTTGAATTTTCAATAGAAACTTTAGCATTGGAATAAATGTGTAAACCGAAGTTAACCCGGTGTAATTACCTTGTTTAACATGTCTACCCTTATTTTAGGCACTGCCCATTTCCAAATGTTGGTGGAAATAGCGCAGTGCCCTGATGATACAAACCCTTTGTTAAGTTTTGCGCTAGCATTTCTAGCATAGAAACTTACCGGAGCTTTGTATGGGGTATACAGCGAGGCTAATACCAGACATAATCACTTAAGTCCAGTATTACAGGTAGACCAGTTTTTAATATTGAATCTCATAGTAGATTTTTCAATAGAAAATTTTTAATATTCAAAAAATCCATTACAAAATTTGCGGTGAAAGTTCAGAGTTTTGAAAAATTCGACAAAAAATCCATGGATCTACTGATTTTCAAAAACCCAAGCAATTACAAGTCATAACCAGGTTGGTTTGACACGGGGTTTGACATGAAAGGGGAAATGTGGTCCAAAAAATGAATTTAGGTAAATTGATAGGAATGCTCCGCTGAGAATTTTTGCAATTTATTTCCATTGTTTATTTTGAAATCGTTTTGAGATATTTACATTTTTGTGTGGTGATTAGGCAGCAGCATCACCAGGTCCATGCACTTCTGCTTCCTGTTCTGAAACTGTCAGTCAATCGTGCCTTGGTCTCCTCTCCCTTTGCAGCCCCCTGGTCCCTCCCACTCATGGGACCCCAGGAGTCCCTCCAGTTGCAGGCCCCATGGCCTATATCTTACAGGCCTATGTGGCCCCGCCCACCCGTGGGTGCCTAAGCCACGCCACTCATGGGTGCTAAGCCCCCCACCCTTCACGGATGCCATGGGGTACTCAGACCCCCAACACACAGAAAAACTCTGTGGCTCAGCCTTTAGGCAGAGTTGAGAAACTCTGCACTGACAAAGTATGTTTTCAACAAATTGAAAGAGGAAGGGATGTAGTTCCCTTACCTTCTCTTCAGGACTTCCACACAGAAGAGAGGAGGTAGGGATTCCTGTCCCCTTCACCACACTGAGAAGTCTGAGCTGTGTTCGCGGGCAGCCACGTGTGCAGGAGAGCCTCAGGAATTCACAAGTCAGCCTTCCCAACCCATTTAACTTTCTGGTCAGCCCATTTCTGTATAGCTTGAGGGCTTGTTTTTTTTTGGGTGTGGAGCATGTAGAGAGGTGGTTGATGTCCGTTTTAACGTAGGAAACTGGCCTTGCATTTTTAACTTAACTTTCTGAGACCACAGTTTCCCTTAAGTATAGTATTCAAACTACTGCAAGAGAACACAGAAACATGGTAGTGATTGAACGCTAAAGTGAAGGATATCAGTGATAAATGCCAGTGATAACCTTTACTACAATTAATGGTTATATTAACCAGACAGAGATATCTTCTCTATATCTGGTTAAATCTGGACATTTACATGATACAATCATTACTTTTTTAACATACAACAAAAGAAGAATTTCAACATTCAATTATTTTGATAAACTCGAATCCTGTTTACTAAAAATCTTTTTTTTAAAAGCCTTGAAACAGAAAACTAACCTGTCAGTGTTATTAAGGAAGAGGATGTTCAACATATGGATGGCTAGGGGGTTTTAGCCTAGTTATCCAATAGAGATACTTTTTGCCACCAATGTGATTTTTTAACACATTTACCTTCTTCCTATTGTAATTTAAACCAATCAGCTAACATGGTTCTCAACAGACTCTTTAAGAACGTAGGTTCTATAAAAGGCAACTATAAAGACCCATTATAAATAAATACATTAGGGGGAAATTTACCTCTTTCTTAATGTTTTCAACAATCTATTTGAATTTCTTTTCTTTTACTTTGTATTGCGTTTTAATTTTTATTTTAAAGGGGTATGTCCACCCTAACCCAAATTTTCTGTAGTTCAGCATCCACCCCTCCCAAGCCCCAACCGCTTTGTCAGGTTTTAAAAAAATATCTCCGATCACTTACTTACCAGCCTTCGTTCCTGCGGCCTATGCCAGTAAATGTTACTTCCGCGAAGGAAACATGAGGGGTGGGGGACTGGCAGCTGCATCAGTGATGGCTGCAATCACAGACGCGGGCTGCTGGGTATGGAGGAAATGGGCACTGTTAAAAATGGGTAATGGTAAGTAATCTGAGATTTTTTTCAAAACTGACATGCGGTTGGGGCTGGGAGGGGAGGCTGCACTACAGAAAGTGGTTTTAGGAAGGGAATAAACACCAAGGAGCGATGCTTGTGGATGGTGGTGAGGTCAGGGGGAACTTTGCTCCACTGCACATGTCTGCAACCTCCCGGAGGGAGAGAGCAGGCAGAGACCTTTACAACAGGCAGCCAAGGTTTCCTGCTCTCACTTTCCAGGACTTTTGGAAAGCACTACAGGAGACCATTTGGAGCAGAGATGTAAGGTGAGGAGTGATAAAAACCAACACATTGGGGCCAGTCAGTAGTGGGTTAAAAATTTTAGTTTTGGGGGTGGAATGTCCGTAAAAACTTGGCATATGTTGAAAATAAAAATAATAATTTGTGTTTAAACTTTTTAAGATAGCTATCCATTCCCGGAAAATAGGCCCACAAACAAAAATCATAAGTTTCACCCATTGTAGTTTTCTTTTTAGCTGGCAAAAAGGATGAAAATAAAGTGCCAGAATCAAGCCACAAGACGCATATAGTATCAGTTTGAGATTTATAACCCAAACTGGAAAAAAAATCTCAGTATGTTGGAAATGTTTCTCACAATCTGGATCCCAATAGAAAAACTTTATACATTATCCAGACGTATGACGGTTTTTGAAATGGGGGGGGTTGTCCAAACCTCAACGATTTAAAAAACAGACCTTCATAAATGTCTTTCTAACAATTCCATTTCCATCACGTTCCATTAACATTAATTAAGATGATCTATTTTTTGTTCATTCTGTAAATGTTGTATTATTGCTTATACCATCTTTCTTTAAAATGACTATTTTATATTGAAAAACACCATGTGAAATTCATCACAAGTAGCCAGAAAGGCCTAATTAGCATTAGTCCCAAGCAATTTATGTTCATTTACAGGCAAAAAAACATGTGTTGAAAAAAATGATTTAACATTTCAAGCAAAATATTGTTGACTACACAAATGTAAACTTTATCTACACATTGTGTCTGGTTTTGAATGACCATGCTTGTATCTATTAGGCCTACATTTTCTTCTTTAAAGGGCACTTAGTAGACCCAAAAATAGTAGCCCAGGGGCCAAATGGCCCTAAGCTGGGGGCTGCAAGCAGCCTGTTTTTTAACACTGACCTAAAACACCTGGGCCTCAACCTCAGACACCAAACCCTTCCAACAACAAATAACAATTTCTAGATTACACCTAATGTCATGGCCTCACCCAGTGGATTACGTTCGCAGGTTGAGCCTCCAATGATGTATCCAAATGAGCCCAATCAGAGTTTAATATATTTGCACTTCATTTGAATAACTGTTAAAATTTACAATAATTGACGTGAATAACATTATAATTTAGTTGGTAAACCAAAACAAAAAATATCAGGAAAAAATTCATGAAAAGAATTGAGCCCAGCCCAAAAGGAATGTAACTTGCTTAATTTTAAAATCGAGATAAGGATATGAGAGGCTTGAAACTGGCTTAGTGTTGTTCGTTTTGAATTTTCGAAAAAAGTTGAAATATTTCAAAACAAACCAACAGAATTCAATGGGGGAAACAAAATCTGAAAGTTCTGATTACCATTTAGCATAGTATGTAGTGTAAATTGCTCTGGACCTGGTAACTGGTCTGGGGGGGAACATGTTCATATAACCAAAACTTTTTTAAAATATCTTCACAGTCGCAATGTTTCAAGATTCCGCCTTGATCTTTTGAGGGTTATTGATATGTGAACTCAAGCGGACGAAATTGAAGGTTTACCGAAATCTAAATTGAATTTAAGGGTATCGAAATCGATCTGCAACGAAATCATAACTTATATTATTACTTTATTTTTGATTTAAATTATCTCAAATTGGGCATTAAAGCCAAAAGTTGGACTCTTGAAATTATGAAAAATCTGTCGGCAATTTTGACTTTCGGTAGCAGAATGCAGTTGCAAAAGTGGGTATATGCGACCCAAAACCACATTTAGCGTCAAAATGCCATCCTAACATCCCTATGATGGTAACTTGTCAGAAATTTATTATTTGGTAAGTGTGGAGACTTTGGTGGCTCGAAACGCGTAAGGTGATGTCTGCTGTTGTCTTGCATATGTTAAATAAAGTACAATTTTACTGATCCGGTGCAGTTCCTTTAAGGTGTGCGCTGTCAGCCTTCTTATACCAGACTAAACCAAGTGATACAGATCGGGCGAAGGGTTCAGGGCAGGCTGCACCCAGACCACCGCAGCACAGCGGTGAGTTCAATATTTGATTTTAAGTGTCCACAGACTCTCTTTGTTGTGAAGATTACGATTGAAGTGAAGGGTTTGGGGTTTATATGACACCCAAACCACCTGTATTTAAAAGTAAGAGTTTTCATATTAAGTAGGAGTTTGTGTGTTTGCAGCTCTGTTATACATGACGGAGTTAGTGGAGCTGCTTTTTCCTCTGCAATTACTTCTAGGTTACACCCCAACTCTCTAAACATACAAAGGTTTTCTAAATTGAAACAATACTAGGGGTGTTAAGTTCATAATGGATTTTTTTTATAGGTCAGTTATACTAAAAGGCTTGCTTAAAACCTGAATTCTAGCTCTGGTGGTTAGGCATGCTTAGTTACAGTATGATTGTCAGTGGCAGAAGAAGGCAGACTGTCAGTGAAGTGGCCTTTGGTACTGAGGAGGCTATTTTAAGAAAGTAACGGGGAGATCCAATATCTTAGTGCCGCGTTACTTACCTTAGCCCGATCCTGCGATACAATAACTGACGTAAACGAGATTACGTCAGTTACTGCATCGCGGGATCGGGCTAAGGTAAGGAGCGGCACTTTAACGCTCCACAAGCCATAGCGTTAAGTTTCACGCTACAAAGTAGCACAAAACTTAACGCTATGGGTTTTGGATTGTTAGCACAGCGCTATTTCCAAAAACATTCAGAAATGGCGCTGTGCTCGAAAATCTGTCTAAAACCCACGTTAACCCAAATTTTTTTCGGGTTAACGTGGGTTTTAGACGAAAATGGGCCATATTGTATCTCCCCCTAAGTGTCAGGCCACCTCAGAATAATAACTCTTGCTGGGGTTGTTTTCTTGAGCTTAATTACCATTGAAATGGATATTCCTTTACACTTAGGGGGGAATGAAGCAGACTTAAATGGCAAGTAACAGTATACAATATAAAAATAACATGTATTGGCTGGTACGTATGGGCCTACTCCTCTTTATATCAAAAATTAAAGTGTTACCATGGATTTTTAGGTCCAAAAAAAACATTAAAGATCTTAATCCACTGACACAGCCACTTACTGACATGGGTGATAACTCGAAAGTGATTATGAATAAACTGATTATAAAGTGCTGCAGTATATGTCCTGTGCTATAAAACCAATAATACACTATTCAATTCCAGCTCTTTATTACCGATGCCATGAATGGGGTTTTATCAAACCCTTAATATCTTTATGAATTAAGGCATTTGAGTATAAAAGAGGAGAGGGCACCATTAACGTTTCTGTGCTCTAATGGAATTGAGTAATGGAACGGTCTCTTTGTTGTGTGTAGGGATAGAAACAGTAAAGGGTTTTGGAACTGCATGAAACAGACAATAAGAGTCATAAGAGATTAGGACGTAAAGAAAACGCCTTCTCATATGTAAGCCATAGCCAGACTGTATGGCTTAAATCCATTCATATAGACTTTTTGTGTGTATTTATATATATCAGTAAATTACTCAGAGCACGTAATTTATAATTATGTAAGACAGAACTATTTTTCATGACACAAAGGAAGGTGACAGCCTCACGCTGGTCTGGAACCCAGATGCTCTACTCAGATTCACATTTGGCAGCCTATAGATTTTATTGTAATGGTTGGACCGGGTGAAGATTTTCTGTTCATCTTAATCCCCCTCACTGTAAATTATATTTACTGCAAGATTCTGTTGAAATCTTAAGGCCACAAACATATGGGAATTGAATGTTCCGCAGATGGAATTAAAACTAGATGGTCAAAGATTCTCCTTTGCTTCAAAGATAATATATCAAAGTAAATAAATTACATTTTCAGGTTTTATGTGTTTTTTTGTATCTGTTAATATATCTAACGATGATAAACCCACGAATCTTCAACTGCTATTAATCAGAATGCAGAGACACGATAACCCAACTGCTGCAAATACTGTAACAATTAGAAAGTGCAGAACGTAGGAAATTGTAATTGTAGAAGATGGACTGGCAGACAGAATGGCTAGATCTGAGACAAAGTTGGATGTGTCAATATTCTCCAATTCCTTTCTTCTCCTCCGCTCCCGCACTGTTCCGTCCTCTTTATCACATGCCATTTCTGTCTAACTTTGGTCCTTCATATTTTTCTGTCTGTTCTGTTTGTTTGTTCATTTTATTATAAATGTTTTTCTTTGTTCCTTTCTGGAAACATTCATTTTTCAGCCATTTTCTATTGGTCTCTCAGTTTTGACACCAAATTAAAATTTTCCTATATTCTTAATAGTTTCATTTTTCTGCTCTTGATTTGATCTGCCTTTTTAAGTTGCTGTTTCCCCCTGGTCAATTGACCATCATATCTTGTTGTTCTCCCTTGCTTGTGGTGTGATACATTAATCTATATACTCTAAGCCTTGCAGCACTATGGGTCCCTTTTATTAGATGGTTTAGTTTAGCAAAAGGATTCTAGTTGGCAACTACAATACTGTAGTTCTAGAGTGGTCTGAAATCTCTGATTTTAGGAAGAGATACTACTGTAGGGTACAGTAGATAATTAATAAATATAATGAACTCCCTTTCTTTTTAGTTTTAACTGTTAAAGGGACTCTACACCCCCAAAATGAACATTTTCTTATAATATAATTCAAAAGGAGACAGGACCTAAGCTGACATCTCACTGCTTACCAAACTATGATTCTGCTGCACCGCTGTCTCTCTGTACTTATGAGTACCTGTGTTAAGATCATCTTTAGGGCACATGACTTTACTAGAGTTGGACAAAACTGGTTTCCTTCTGTCAGTGGTTCTGAGAAACTTATTTTTAACTTTTCAACCATTATTTTCACCTTTTCACTGCCTTTTTCTAATTCTCAAGAACAATTTCAACATGGCAATTATTGAACTTTTTACTGAGATTTCAGTATTTTCAAGGGCAATTTTTTTACATTTTCAAATGAGATTTCTAAGTTTTCAAATAAAATATTAGAATTTTTTTACCACAGTTTTGGATGATATTCAACTTTCAAAATTCTGGCAAATCCATGGATTTTAGATACTAACCCAAGTCAAGAACATAAACAAACCACATAGATAAGTCTAATGATTTGTGTACATTGAAACTAAACAAGCCTGTTCCATATGATAATCGTGTTCTGTTTAACATTAAATCTCCTATCATGTTGTATTCCAACAATTCATTGGAATTCTCTTGTGGGGGAAAAAAATATGCCCTAGAACACGAAGCTTCCCAGATTTACATGTGTTCTATGAAATGAAATACAGCTTTTCTTGCTCACTTTAGTTTGAATCCTGGTTACAGGAATTATGACTTTTCAATAAAAATGCCATTGAGATCCTTAGAGCTTCGTGTTTTATATCAATAATGTTAAGGTTCAACAAGCCATTTTATGAGATTTAAATTGTATTGTCCATGCTTGTCCCTGAGATTTCTACTTTTAATTGACAAACAGGTTTGTAACATCAGGGATCTGAATAATCTAAATGAATGGCGTTATAAAGGGCTTTGCTATTCTCTATGGAGTTGTCAATGGTTTAATGATAAAAAAAGGAAGAATATGAATATGTGATAGCATGATAGAGGTTGTGAAATATACATCAGGCAATTGATCAGTTTCATTAATGCCAGATGTTAAAACTTAACAAAAAAACTAATAGCATTATTAAATATAATTAATAAGATATAAAAATATTTGTTGGGTAGTTCTAGCACAGAGGGGCCAAACCTGAGCCATGCTGGAGGCCGCACTAGTCACATGCAGTGACTGGGCCATGGGTGTATCCCCGCCCCCGATCTGCCCAAATCAATGCCCAGAAAAGTCAAACCCGCCCAAATGTCCAAGCACCCTCCCCTTGCCCCACCCAACCACAGGATTGTACGAGTTGCAAAAAATAAAAATAAAAAAATCCGGGCCCACATGTTGGGCATCACTGTTTTACCACCAACTAAAATTAATAGACAGAAAAAAAAATGTCCTGAATCAGCTAATCATATTTGCTGCTGTCTTTGTTGGTTGGCAGGGAGACACTAGCAGGTGGGGACTCTAAGATCAACTGTAACATTCAGCTTGGCATGAAGGGGGATGGAGATAAAAACACCTAACAACCTTTTCACCCTCCATTTTAACCCAACCTGACAGTTGATCCAGTGGAAGGCAAAAAAACAAACAAACAAAAAAAAAAAACAGCTAAAAAGGTGTGTGTGTGTGGGGGGGGGGGAATTCCTGACTCCAAACGGCAATCAGGCAGTATCCCTGGGTCAATCAGAACTACAGTATATGTATTAATACCAGTAATTCTCAATATTATATAGTATCCCCATACCAACCAGAACTACAGTATATGTATTAATACCAGTAATTCTCAATATTATATCGTATCCCCGTACCAACCAGAACTACAGTATATGTATTAATACCAGTAATTCTCAATATTATATAGTATCCCTGTACCAACCAGAACTACAGTATATGTATTAATACCAATAATTCTCAATATTATATAGTATCCCCATACCAACCAGAACTACAGTATATGTATTAATACCAGTAATTCTCAGTATTGTTTAGTTTTAGAAACTTATCCAGGCCACTTTTAAAAATTATTAATGAACTTGCCATTACCACATCTGCTGGAAGACAGTTCCACAGTTTCACCATTCTCGCTGTAAGGAAACCTTTCCTAACCTGAAGATGAAACTTCTTCCAACCTTAAAGGATGTCCACGTGTCCTCTGATATGACCTATTAGTGAACAATGCACCAGAGAGTTTATTAATATATTTGTACGAAGTGATCATATCCCCACGCAAATGTCGCTTCTCCAATATAAACAGCCCCAACTTGTCTAATCTGCCTGGATAGTCAAGCCCCTCCAGCTAAACTTGTTAGCATGTGCAGAAGGACATTTGCGTCCAGGACCATCAGCAAGGGGAAACACTAGAAAGCAGCAGTGACATCACAGATTTTCAGTAACCTAAAATATTCTAAAAATGATTTCTAAACTAAAATGCTGATTTCAAAGGTGAGATGATAAATCCCAATTATAGGATCTGTGGAACTGTCTTTGTATTGTAAGATTAGTTCTTCTTTACCAGGTAATAGAGATGGGATCCGGGTTTGAGACAAACCCGGATCTGACACGGAACCCCTCGGTTACAAATCTGAAAGATCCGTCCAAATCCAGACGGATCCTCCAGATTTCGGGATTTCGGAAGACATTTTCAAAGATTTTTGAATGTACAGAGCTATTTTCAATAATTTTCGAAAATATATTCGAACATTCGAAAATCCTCGAAAATATGATCGGAGACTATTTTCGTGTTTCCGATTGTATTTTCAAAAATCGAATGTTCGAGGCTATTTTAAATAATTTTCGAAAATAGCCTCATTCAAGTTTCGGATTTTCGGAGATTTACGGAGATCCGGGAATCCAAAAACAAAACGAAACTAGTGACTTTCGGGCATCTATACCAGGTAATAGTTGGGCAAAGTGATACATTTATAGGCACTTTATTTACCCCCAAATAACACAAAACATTGAGTGTAGAATGCTCAAAAAATGCTAAATTTAAATGGAGCAAACACTGACTAGTTATAAGAGAACAAAACACTTGAGAAATCAACATTCTATTTAAATCTCACATGAATGCGAACATATTACACAGCTCAGCTCAGTATGTTTTAATAAGAGGGTATCTAGAGTACCCAGAAGTTATTCATGGAAGCACATAGTCATTTCTTCCAGATGCACTTAATAATAATATAATAGAGCCTGTAATATGTAGAGGTATGATAAAGGGCCACTCCAATATCTTGTAGTTTCTTCAAGCTTTTATGGCCTTTCAGTTTTACTGAGATATTCTGTCTTCTTTACATTGGGAGGAACAGTCCTTCTGTCCAGACCACAGCAGTGTTATTTTATTTTAACACTGCCCAGTACCTGGGCAGTTAATAAAATTCTAACTAAATGAGAAAAATGAAACAATAACACAGTGTTCGAGGTTAGAACTTATAATCCATTTTATGTAATACTCCATGTTCACCTTTTCCCTCTCAGTTTGGTTGTCATTTTTTATGATGCTGGCAGTTCCTTGGAGCCTTTCTGTTGATCAATCAACACCCTCTCCATGGTCAGTACTATTTCTTGATTAAAAATAGGATATTTATATTGTTTTAAGTCAGGCTAGGGCTTGCAAAATACTGATTGATTACTATGCTCTGCTCATTATGGGATTCCACTGTGTTATAAGTATAAGCTGTGGCGAATGATTTAGAACTGTTTATCCATTTGCGACACAAAGGAAGAATCCATCTCGCCAGGTTCAGTCTCATGAAAAATAATAATAAAATGTTCCTGTTTGGAAGAGAAATGGGTCACTGCTAATTTATTGATCATTTCAAAAGATTCAAAATGTACTCCAGTTGCTCAGGATGATTAGTGCTGCATTTGTTAAAGGGCATGTCCATCCCATGGAAATTTTTTTGGCACATAGTAGCTCTCCTTGCCCCAACCGCTATAATACATTTTTCAGAAAGTCCCCCAAACTCTACTTACCTTCCCTCTTTCCTCCAATGTACTGCCCAGCCCTCTGCTTGCATGAAACTGCAGCCAATCACGGATGCGGTTGCTGGCTACACAGAATGCCGGGGGAGAGAGGGAAGGTAATGATTGGGGTACTTTCTGACAAATGTATTATAGCGGTTGGGGCTGGGGGAAGGAGAGCTATTATGTGCCAAAGGGGGAGGGAGAGCAAAATGGGAGGGAGAGGGAGGGGGGGAGGAGGGCTGCTCTGAGCAAGCCAAAAACCTCTGAGAGGAAGCCTCAGAGGCAGAAACAATTTCCCTCCCTGCACTGCTCCTGGTGGTCAGGTTTTGGGAATTTGGGGGGACATTACAGGAGAACCATTTGGATATGGGATATAAGGTAAGGATTTTTATGTAGTACAGAGTGGGGCCAGTAGTGGGTTAAATTATAGTTTTGGGGGTGGACATCTCTAGAAAATAACGAATAAATGACCTAGCCCCTACATTAAAAGGAATGCTGCTCATTAATAAATATTTTATATGCAGAAATCAAACATTTCATTTTAGCAATTGATATCTGGGTTGACCAATGACACCCCGGGGTGGCATCATCTGCTAACCGTTAGGAAGTATTAGCATACTTTTATGTGGCTTCAGGCATGTATTTTTCATGCATTTTTACACATATTAACCAAGAAACAAGAGGAAAGGCATGGGAAAAGTGAGGAAAACACACAACTGATATCAAAGTGAGACTGTCAGGACTGTCACACGGACTGCTTTTAGGACCAATCAGAATAATAACAAACAAATTACTGTTACTTTAAGGGCTGGTAAACATGACCCAATATTTCGGCCTAATTGACCACATAGGGGCATATTTATTAACCTGCAGTATTGGAAACTTCCAATAACCTGGGTTAGGATAAACGTACGTCCACTGCCATCCATTTTCAGCCCTGCAGCCCCACAATACCCTATGGTAAAGTAGTAAAATTGTATTGTATAGGCGATTGCACAATTGCAATCTTAAATGTACAACTGAAATCATAATTTTACGACCTTGGGTGTAAAAATATTGGCCGACGGTGTGATACGGCACCCTTATAAATATGGCCCAAGAACTGATACTGATTTTGTTAATTCGTCTTAAATATCCTCCATAATTTTTGAGCCAACATTGGCAAGTCATTGTCAATTCTCCGGTCTTCAACTTTTGAGATTGGAATATAGGCATGGGCAATTTAATTCCCTACAGACCAGCCACATATGGTATATGAATCAGTAGAAAGGAATATTAAATCTAAATTGGCCTGTGTGTACCAGCCCACATGGATTATATGACCAGTACCCTGTTAAAGTGATGCAGCCCATGAGCCAATGAACTATGATCCCAAACTGAGACACAAAACTCGCTGTGGGACTCTAGGATCCTTCTGCATTGTTCGTCCATGTACAGAGTTTTGCTTCAAGTCATTCATCCTTTTTTTTAGAACTGGGAGCTTTATTTGTGCTCTATAAGTGAAATATAATTGTTATACAGCTCAGTGACAGTTGTTTGTAATGGCAAGGTATTCCTGTTTTAGAAAAGTCTTTACCGGGTTAGCCCATGCTAAATATTTAAAGTAGAAATGCTTGTCTGCATATTCATTGGAGAGTTATGAAAAATCAAACAATAAATCATGCTAAAAATCCAATTATGTCACCAAATCCCACTTTAAACTAATAACTTATAAAGTAATGAGACTGTCAAAAGAATTAATGAACTGCCAGCCAGCTGAAAGCAGGCTGATTTTAGGGGGGGGAAATCTGACTTTTACACAGAGCTGCTCAAACCAAAATTGGAAATACAAGTTCAGTTTCTATAGTTATGTGTTCATGTACATTTGACTTATAGTATTGTTCAAATCATTGGACAATTCTAAACCAGTTGTGTCCATTGTATGGCCCATTAGCTTTTGAAGTCCAACAATACAAATACAATGTCTTCATCCAGTCACTGGTCCATCAAACCATTAAGGGACCAGTTATTACAGGTCATAATCTGCTATTTGACATTAATTTTACCCAAGATCTTTATATTGTACGTAGTTATTATTTTCTATCTATTATGTAGCTAAAGTATCACCATAACAGTTGAACCTAAGGATAGAAATGTATGAAATACATGTGTAATGTGTAGATACAGCTGAACATATTTTATAATTTGCACTGTACAAAGGAGTATTTAGACCTCAAGATTTCTAGACCTAATCACCTCTCCAAAGATTTCAACTAATTCATGGTTTAAGCTGAAAGAGGGCTATTTAATAAGAGGTGCAACATGTTGCCTGTGCTGTTAATTTGTAG
The DNA here is from genome assembly GCA_019447015.1 of Hymenochirus boettgeri. Lineage (NCBI taxonomy): Eukaryota > Metazoa > Chordata > Amphibia > Anura > Pipidae > Hymenochirus > Hymenochirus boettgeri. The sequence goes on along the minus strand of CM033473.1, from coordinate 232,171,746 downwards.
CAACAAATTAGATGTTATGATGTGTTTTCCATCTGTAGTAGGCCAATAAAAATGTATCGTCTGATTGGTTGCTGCAAATTAACCGCTTGGGCAACTGCTCCTCATATTAAATATGCCTGTTGCAAATGTCTTCCCTATTCCTAAAGCCAAAAAGTACCAATCAGAATATTCATAAACCTATACTGGTTGTTTTAGTGCAATGTTTAACCCTAATGAAGCAGCTTAAAAGGATAAAAATGAGATTCGATCATCTAATCTATTTTTAATTGACTAATCCAATTTCCCATCATAATGGGTTTATTTTGATATGTGAATAGATTTTTTAATGTGTGTTTACACTTCTGTGCGGGAATTTTACCGATGACAATTGTAGTATTGGGGTGTAACTGTGTGCAAAGATGATTTTAATTCATTAAGGGCAATGTAATAATAGCTTATAAAGATGTATCAGCATGCTATATTAATCTCTATGCTTATAGTGTAGCCATGTTTAACATAGGCTTACAGGTGCGTGAGAGAAAAGTGCACACAGCAGTTGCAATTAAAAAAAATATACAAATGTAAAAGGAATGTAATATGGAGAGCTATTTTGGGGCAATTAAAAGCAAGTATGACCATCATGTGAGGCATATCAGTGGTTTACAATAAAAGCAAAAGCACCATATGTTATGTGTGACCACACAAGTAGTGTACAAATCAGAACATACTGTTGAATATTCATATACAACCTGCTCTCCAAGCAATATGTGAGTAACACAGATAAGCCTATTATTGAGAGACCATGTAGGAAAAAATGGGGAGGGGAAAGGAATTTGATTTTGTGGCCTACAGAAACTTTTATAGCTGTCCATGCAGAACTTCTCATCAAAAGAGGATTTGTGTCCATGAATATTCATGTAATCCTCAGATGTTTTTATACTTACACATCCATGTGTTTCTCATTTACAAATATTTATTTCTATTGATTGTTTAAAAGCGTGTGATTCAGGAGTGTGTATATTCAAATGTGTGACATCAAGGAATATTATTGCTCAAATAGATTCTGGAGATAAGAAATGATGTGTTATAAAGCCCCTTACATGTTTTATTCCCTTATTCCCATGTAGAGCCATTTCATTGCCCCAGATCTGCTAAATGTTAGTCTCGATACATATCCCTCCTTGACTCCATGATCTTTTAGGAAATCTTCACTGAAAAGAAACCTTTATTCTGCTTAAAGAAAAGGCTGAGAGCTTCATTCATAAGACTCTGCACTAAGGAATAAGCAGCAACTTCATCCTTTACTCTCAATGTCATTTCTAACTGATGTCCGAATTGTAAGCACACCTCAGTGCACCATTCTCTCGCCTGACGGACTCCATCATTGTATCATTGTGCTGATCCACAATATTTTCATTGTTGCACAATCATCACTTACCATGCTGTAAATTGCTTAGCTTTCCATTGTATGGCTTGTGGTTGCCAAGCGGAAAACTAGAGGAAATTAGAAGAAAACTGATTTACCTGCAATTGTTAAATCCAAAGCCTGTTATACGCACACTGGTAACAACAGATTGAATTCAGAACCAAAAAGGATTTAAAAACAATTATCTGAATTTTTATATATATATATATATATATATATATATATATATATATATATATATATATACAGCTATATATTAGCTGTATAAGTAACTGCATATATATAGCAGTATGTATCCTTCACACTCCATTCCAATATTTATTCAACAGACTGATAGAGCACTTCTGGGATTATCGTGAAGGAAAATTTTTATTGGTCAGTGAAACAGCATTAACGCGTTTCGGCCATATTGTAAGTGTCCGTCATCAGAAATGAGTGCTCTGTGAATCTAGATAGCTCAAAACGAAGGCACTCACAGGTCTTTTTAAAACTTAAATTTTATTTAAAGCAATGATAAGAACGCTATATCAACGTGTTCCGGCTAAGAAGCAAGCCGTCCTCAGGATATGACGTACCAGGCTCAAACAAACTTATATACCCCAGGTCACAGACTGCATAAAACGAGGAAGAGATTAAAAAAATTAAAAAATAACATAGTTAAAGTTAAAAACACAGATAGTTCACAATGTCAAAAAAATAACATACTATTCATACAATGTGACACATTGGTAGCTAAATACAGAACACAGAGGAAATAAATGAAGCTCAGCAGATACATTTGATGCAACAGGCAAAATAATGAAACAATGTTTTATAAGCCTTTATCATTCAGGATTTTTTAAAGGAAACAGTAAAGAGACAGTTTCTCATTTAATGCTAAAGTGTTAAGCCGATGTATCCATTTTGCCTCCTTCTGTAGGAGTAATTTGGTCTATGTTAGATTTCATTTCTAACACAGTTAACCCATCAAACACCATGCATCTTCGGGATGAAAGAGGATGGTCTAATTTTTTAAAATGTCGAGCTACTGACAAATCACCATATTTAGAGTTTGAAACGACAGTTAGTTATGCCAAGGGCTTGCTGTATAGAGGAACGATGGTTCGCCATTCAAAAAACCTAAAAGAATCATTAAATGTCTGTTAGGTTTAAGTATTAAACCCAAATATGTGCTTTCGGTAAAACATGTGACAGTTAAAGATGTTCGAAACTCTTAAGGAAACAGGAAAGTACTTTGGGGACGTATTTTAGACGGTTACCAAATGGATCATTAGGTCAATGCTATTTTTATAGCATGAGGCATGTCTATCTCTGATCCCTGTTGGCAAATTGGTAGAGTAAAGGCAAATGGATGTACAGTAGTTTGGTGTAAGAAACAGCTCCTAGCATTTTGCCTTGTGCTGTCTGTCTATGTAGAAACCTGCTATTGAGCACAGAAGCCACATGCGGTGACCCCCTCAGTTCTACTTTCTAACATATCTACCCAAAGTAGTGTCCCATCTCCTTTAAAAATCCCAAAGAAATGAAAATGTTTAGAATATTCTAACACAAATCATAAATACCTGTAATTATAATGTCACTCTTAAAAGTCCTGGTTGCATTTTACTAGGTTAATTCCCCAAACAATTTGGTTGAAATATCCATCTATGAAATGTAATTAACAAAACAATAGAAACAAGTATATTCCCTAAAGCTGCAGATATTTATCTTTCCCTATTTCTAGGGTAGCAGAGCGGCAGAGACCAATCAGAACAGGCGATATCTGCATGAGTAAGTGGAAGAACCCCAGTATTCCCACAGGTTTTGCACAGAGAGCCGTTGTAAAGAGTGTGCTGTTCATTCCACTGTGTATTCTACCAGAGCACACAAATCCCCAGGAAACCAGACTTCATTAATTCTGCACTGAACTACTTATTATATTTACTCAGCTGCAAATGGCTGGTCTGTTATATAAAGCTGTACATTGATCACTCCCAATATGCAATTTCCTCAAAACAGGACAGATAAAGTTGTGAATCTATAACATTTCTGGACAAGGGCCAAGCTAAAATAAACCAGAAAAAAAAATTACCATTTATGTTGACCATTTAATACTTAGATTGGTACACGCCACCTACAAGTACTGTACATGTGAAATGTATACTTTTTTGTGATTGGCTTTATTCTATAAAAAATATTCCCATATCCTCACACAAAAACATTTACTGATCTGACTGATTATTAAAGGACCTGTTCACCCCTTAAAAAAGTTTATAACATACACATCGGAACTACCCATTTTTGGAAATTACAACCAAATAAATTAAAAATTGTATTAAAAAATTTAATTGGATTTGAATCGGATTTTAAGAACTTCAATTGGTGCTATGGAACTGCTGTCGGAACAAACCTGACTGTTTCATTCATCTCTTATAAACCCCCTTCTACCCCGCACTTCTGGAAATATTCTTACTAGTCCATTGGTCTCGCTGCTTTCTGCCACATTCCTTTATGGTCTGTTACTCTTATTACTTATTTAAAGGACTATATTTAGAAATTATTTCTGAAAACTACCTGTAAATATATAAAGTAATATATAAACTAGTGGTCCCCAACCACTGAGCTCTAGACCGGTGATGCCCCATGGTTCACTTGGTACTGGGCCAAAAATAGCGGCAATACGAACAAAGGCGGGATGCAGCAATCCTACGAACAAGCCTCACGCGAAAGTAGTGGGTGAAAAACTTTCTTTATTAGCACATGTATCTGTGCTAATGTATCTGAGACATGTGTTTCTGACGAAGTGCCAGGCTAAGGCACAATACGCGTTAGACATGTCTTTGTATGTATAGATACATGTGCTAATAAAGAAAGTTTTTCACCTACTACTTTCGTGTGAGGTTTGTTCATAGGATTGCTGCAGCCCGCCTTTGTTCGTATTGCCGTTGTCGTTTTTGGACCTTGCATGGGGTCCGGGGCAAGACAGCACCTGGACCACTGTTTGTAATTGGTGAGATCTTCTCCTGACTTTTAATAACATTGTCTTCCTATTAATACCACTATTGTTTCTTAAGCATCTGCACACTGGAGCGCCTGGGTCCGGGGGAGTGTCCACACGGCCCACCCTGTCACAGTGTGTAAGTTTTCATGCTTCCTACAAATTTGTTACTAATTCCCTACCTTTTGTCATGTTGTAACATTATAACCCAATCTGTTTAATAGTCAAAATCTGTCCGGCACACTCTAATCATTTATATGTTTTATGGGACAAAAATAACTTGTCTCAATTTTGCATTAATTAATGACTGTAATAAAGGGAATCCTCTTTGTTTCTATAAAATCACAGACTGAGAAATTATGGAATCAGTGGCAAGTAAGAGAGTAACACAAGCTGAGAGAGTAATACAGGCAGCAAAAATGTCAAAGGTCAGTAATCTGGTTTAGTTTTACCTACAGAAGGACTGGGAAAATATCCAACAAAAATTGTCGGAATGGAGTAATAAAAATTAAGAAAGCACCACTTCACTTTGATTAGTTGATGTAGGCAAGGAATCAGATACCTAATACTCTAGTTACCAAGGAAAACAAATGCACTGGAAATTGTTGGTCCAATAAATGTTCTAGTAAAATTCTTTAAACTACACTAAAGTTTTTTTCTCCAAACCCTATAAGAATTCTGAAAATCAGACACAGATTGCTATGGTATTTACAGAAGGTAGACCTAAATTAGAAAGGTGATAAAACTATACTAAGCACTTTCCTTTGCGTCATGTCTTTAGAATAAATAACCAAATTGCATTTTATTGCAGACCCGCACACAACATGTTTAGGACAGCAAGGTCCTTTCTTAAGTGTCACACTTGCTGTCCGAAACATGTTGTGTGTGTGGGTCTGCAATAAAATACCATTTAGTTAATTACAACATCATATAGGGTTGTTAGAGTTCTTATACTACTCCATATTACAATATGTTGTGTTTTATCTTGATGCCCGGGATCAAGGCATAGAAGTCAATAAGAACCAGCGTGGGCAGGATAGAAACTGGAACACAACTATTGAAAGAATTAATAACCTACAGCACTCAACAACTGTTTAGGATCCAAGGTCCTATGGTCTGAGTATCACTGGCAAAAAAATATGTTTCTTTAACTGTTTTCCGGACATTTAAATACAGTTAGAATATTGAATTCTTTCTTTCCTAGAGTCCATAGCATTTTTATTAAACAGTTGCAAGGTAATGCACCTCCAGTGTAATATGCTGATATTGGCTCCTGGGGCATTGCAATTTGCTGTAAATTTTTGCAAAACATTTCAACACCCAGCCATTACCTGGTATTAAGAGCCCCACAAAAGTTGCCATTATTGTCATATCACATCGCTTGGGGAAGCTGCACAGGTGTCTTTTGCAATACCCACGCTGCCTACGCAAAAAGTCACACTAAGCTATACAACATACTGTGACTTTCATACTTAATTCTTTATTTACCAGCTGGGGATGCATCACACTGTGTTGGTGTCTAGTAGTGTAAAGAAAGCCTAAAGGTGCTTTAGCTGAAAATCTTCGAGTTTCTGTCCCACACACAATAACTGCCTGTATAAAGACATATCCTCCCATGTAATTGGTGCTGGACTTTACAGCAGTTTAAATATAAACAGATTCCTACCAATAATACAAAAGTTGCCCTAATTATTAACTGCAATGTCGAACTGCAAATGTGTGTGTTAGCTGAAGGACTCACAATGTTATCAAAGGATAGCAAAATGAAATGGTGTGTTTTCTCCAATATATATTGTGCTGCATCCCTGCATATGGTACACAGCTCTAACCAACCTAAAACTGAATGAATTATTTATATAATAGTATTGCTGTGTATAGCCCATAAGTTTTAGGAATTGTAATTGACTTCCCTTAATAAAAACCTGAATGCAACTGGGAAAAGTAATTTTTTAAAAAAATATTTGACCATCTGAATTAGATTGAATGTTGTATTCCAAGAATTAACCTTGTATGCCTAGAACTCAGGAAAAAAAACCATTGGCATTAAAGGTATTTTCACATGGATGTGGCCATTCCGTGCTCTTGTGAGCAATACCTTGGCGCTGCTGATAGCATTAAAACATCTGAAATCCATCAGAAAATGCCTGCAAGTCGTCCATGTGAAAGTAGCCTGTATCACTTTTCTGGGTTGCTCCAATATCACATTTCCTTATAACGATATTAAAAATCAAATTAAAAACGTTAATATTTCAAAACCTCCACCGTAAGCTATTGCCAGTTTGTGAAATGCTGTAAGAGAGCACACATGCAGAGCAGATGCATTCTGTAACAGTCTCGCTGTCATAAATAAACATGGTTTATACTAACCTATAGCAGTTTTTCGCCTCTACAATTATATGAGGAAGTTTTTCATTTTCTGAGCTGTTATCATGGATCATTGGCTAGTAGAGCTCAGCGTAATTATTTTTCTTTTGGTTGTTAAATTAATGACCTAATTAGGCTGCAGTATAATAATTCCACATACACGCACACACAGCAAAGCACAGACTATCACACAGACACACACTTTATATTACTATCAATGCTCCTGGTTGTGAGATGGTAGTGCTATGTATTTCAATAAATCAAATTATAACACCCTCTGAATTGGTGTAGGTGATGTGGACTGTATACTTCCACATACAAGTGTTATTTCTTGTCCACTTGTACCTTACATATACTGTACATAAAGATATCAATTCCCATGTGTATATGATGCACAATGTTATTACATTAACCACACTCACTTAGTTTTGCAGGGAAGTTTGGGTGTTTCCAACCCTGAACCTAGCGCTGAACATACATGGGTACTATGGGTGTACTTTCACCATATGAATGCACTTGTATAAAGGACTCACCAATCTTCGTTGGTGGTCCGGGTACTAAGTCACACCGAACCTTTCACTTGCCCCTTTTCACGTAAAGGTAAGAATGAACCCTCCAGATGTTTGCTAACTACAACCAGTATTCCCAGGCTGCACAATGGTGGATGTTTGCTAACTACAACCAGTATTCCCAGGCTGCACAATGGTGGAGGTTTGCAAACATCTGAAAGGCTGCAGGTTGGACATCCCTGGTTTATACAGTTGGCTCTGAAAGCAATTTAAAGGTATTTAGAATTTCTTTATCCAAGCACTAACTATACCGTAGTACCTTCTCAACATTCTTATACCTTTTCAAAAGTCCATCCTCTTTCTTATATTGCTGATACACTCAGCCTGTACTCTCCATTTATAAACTTCCTTGTGTATTGTTTTATACATTTCCCATGTGGCCTCAGGGCAGTCACAGCATGCAATTAATATAATATAAATTCTACAAGCATTTTATTTGCAAGTAACAATAGCAGGGTATCCTGTTATGATATTCACTGATGCACTTCACCTGCAATGATCACTAGCTCGGAAAGTGTTGAAGAAACAATAATTCTCCTTATGAAGCTGTCAGATTCAGCTGAATGCTAGTGGAAGTTTTCTTGTCCTTGGCCTCATGCCAGGTGTACAGCACATAACAATATTCTTTTGCAGAACCAGCAGTTCTTAGATTATTTTGGCGTCTCCTATTCAGTTCTTTATTGCCATCAACTACTGTGCTAGCACATCCATTTATAAACTATAGCAGTCTACAAATCACATAGAAGGTAAAAAGCATCACATATGAAAATAGCGATATACCACAGAACTATAGAGCAAGATAGAAACAGTAGACACTTCTATTAAAGGCATGTGCACCTTAAAAAGAATCCTGTAATTCTGACTTTCTTTTGCCTTCCACTGCCTCTCATTGACAATGAAGCCTGGGGTATGCACATTTCCAAAGAGATCCATCCCATCATTGCTTATATCAAGGGGGGAGATTCAATATTGGTCAAATCTGTCTAAAACCTATGTTAACCTGAAGTAATATTAGGTTAATGTGTGCTTTACACGGATTTTAGGGCACAGCACCATTTCCAAATGTTTTTGGCAATAGTGCTGTGCAACTGATACAAATCCCTATTGGTTAAGTTTAGCACCAGCGGTCTCATTTATGTCTGGTATTGTATTTCGGGATCACACAGTGGTAACTAATGCAGGTCTTTTATATTGAATTTCCCCATTTGTGTCTCCCTTGTTTTCATGGCCATGTATGGCTCAAAAAGTTCTCATAAAGATAATGGAGAAAGCAGTTGCAAAAAAATTGTGATTATTGGAAACTATAATTCTATAATTAAAAATTATAATTCTTCCCAATTATAACTACCAATTTTTGTTGATCTGTCCCCTATTTCCTTTGATGATAACCAATCTGAAGCAATTTACATTTCATCTATAAATCAAGTGCCTTATTAAAAAAAACCTCTTTTGCTGTGTGCAGTTGTGCTGTAACTGTAATAATAACAGTTGGTATGTGAGACTTGCATGGTGGGAAATTCCCTCTAGCAGCGCTGGCTCATAAAGATAACTGAGCTTTCTTGCCCACAAAAATTACTCAGAATTTAGAGTAAGTGCTGCTTGCATGTATTTATTTATACATTAAAGAGTAGCTATACTCTAAAAAATTGAATTTTCAAAAATTATGATGCAGCAAGATCCCACTACTTCAAAACTGTTTTCAGATTTTAAATCTGAGCTGTAGAGTCTGAGAAATCATTGTTTTAATCACAGAATTTACAGGGAAAGATCTCTCACTCCAAAAACAGAGATTGTAATATGTGACCCATTAATGACCTCTTACTAGGATCTTTAGCTGCCTGCCAGCACACTTTCTGCAACATTTAAAAGAATCAGCAGAGGAAAGACAGCAGGGGTGAGGGAGGGGGAGATGTGTAAGCAGAGCAGGGTCCATGGTGAGGCTGTGCAGAACTTATAAGTGTCGCAGACACTAAAAGAAGGCAGTGGGTAAGGGAGGGTGGGGCAATTAGGAGCACTCACGAAACGTTAATTATTTATTGACAAAGCAAGCACAGATAAACATGTGAGTACCACCATTTTACTTCTCTCAAAGTGTAGTTTCAGATAACGTAAAGATGTTTTAGTGGGTATAGTGACCCTTTAAGATGAGGCAAATTCATCTTTTTTTAGTTTACATACCTTTTATGCTTGTGAAGGTTCTCATTCATCCAGGTCATGGTATATCTGTTGTATTCAATTAGATCAACTGGACTTGAAATGTAGTTCTCCAGAGGAATACTTACCTTGCCAGTTCCAGAGGAATACTTACCTTGCCTAATCCAGAGGAATACTTACCTTGCCAGTTCCAGAGGCATACTTACCTTGCCTATACCAGAGGAATACTTACCTTGCCAGTTCCAGAGGAATACTTACCTTGCCTATTACAGAGGAATACTTACCTTGCCAGTTCCAGAGGAATACTTACCTTGCCAGTTCCAGAGGAATACTTACCTTGCCTATTCCAGGGGAATACTTACCTTGCCAGTTCCAGAGGCATACTTACCTTGCCAGTTCCAGAGACTATACTTACCTTGCCAGTTTCAGAGACAATACTTATCTTGCCTGAGTCTATACTTACCTCGCCAGCTCCAGAGACTACATTACCTTTTTCTGCATCCCAGCTCTCAGCAGCACCTTCTCCTTGGTATCCAGTTTCCGGTGGTGTCTCTGTATCCTGCATACAATTCCCATCAGCTTCATCTGCTCCAGTATCCAAACCTACAGACGCGGGTCTCCTCCTGAAAGCGTACCCCGGCTGTCCGGCCGTATTTATTACAGTATGATCGGGCAACGGAAACATCTGAGGAGGCCATGGCAGTTTTAGGCAAGACAATCCAGGCATTGTCTAAACGCATGGATGTATTTGAACATCATCAAGGGCAGTTGGTCCAATACATGGATTCTCTTTCTGCCCCTGGCTCCGGCTTCCGCATCCTACACTAGCTCCAGTGCCATCTGGTCCTGCCGACCCTGCGCATCATAGAGAACCCCTTATATCTTCACCTTCCCGTTTTGATGGTAATGCCCAAGCCTGACGAAGATTCTTACGAACTCCAGCCATCTCATTTTGTTTCTGACCGGGCCAAAGTTGGCTATATCATCGCCTTGCTTGAAGGTAACGCTTTGGTTTGGGCCTCCCCCTTATGGGAGAAAGACGATCCCATAGTCAATAATATTACCACCTTCTTGGACATGTTCCGCAAAGTTTTTGATGCTCCAGGAAGATCTTTAGCTGCTCCATTCCGCTTGATACAACTCCATCAAGGCTCTCATTGAGTGGGATAGTATGCCATAGAATTTCGTACTCTTGCCGTGGAGACATCCTGGAATAACGAAAGCACTTACTGCACCCTTTATGCAGGGACTTTCAGACCACCTTAGGGTGACCTAGCTTCTAGAGAATTGCCTGTCCTTTTGGAAGAGCTGATCACCCTCTGTATCCAGATTGATACCCGTTTCCAGGAGCGACAGGCAGAGAGATCTATGGCTCACTACAACTTGCCTAAAACCCTCTCTCATCTTGTCCGATCCTCTCCACCCATAGTCCGTTCTGCAGATGAGCCTATGCAGATTGGTGGCACCCATCTTTCCCCCGAAGAAAAACTTCGTAGACGTACTAATAGACTTTGCCTTTATTGTGCTGGACAAGGGCACTTTGTCAAAAATTGTGCCTTAAAGTTGGGAAACTCCAGGACCTAGAAGCTAAGGAGGAGCTCCTTCTAGGTAATCTCAAGTCTGCTACTAGATGTAAACCACTCAAACTTCCTGCCAGTCACTATATGCTTTAATTCTCAATTATTTTCTACTCAGGCCTTTGTTGATTCCAGGGCAGCGGGTAATTTCATTTACTCTACCTTTGCATCCCAACTTGTCCTTCCCCTATTTCATTTGCAGCAACCTCTAAGGGTCCTGGCTATAGACAATAAACCATTGGCCTCAGAATTCATTTCCCAGTCTACTTTTAAAGTCCTGTTCCGTGTTGGCATATTTCATCAAAAATGTTTATTCTTTCTTGTGATCCAAAGCCCATCTGCCCCACTGATCCTTGGACTTCCGTGGCTCCGGTTACAGAACCCTGTTATTGAGTGGTCTAATAATGAACTTAAGTCTTGGAGTCCTTTCTGTTTTGGTAATTGCCTTCCTACATCCCCTATTCATTGTTCCGCCACTAACTATGAAAATAAACCTGTGTGAAATCTCCCTGAATGCTATCAGGACTTTTCTGATGTTTTCTGTAAAAAACAAGCTGAGGGACTACCACCTCACCTCCTCGGGGACGCACATACCCTTTGTCGCCCTCTGAAACTCTAGCCATGAAAGAGTACATTAAAGAGCATTTATCTTAGGGATTCATTCAACCTTCCACTTCCCCAGCTGGAGCAGGTTTCTTTTTCGTTGAAAAAAGGACGGAGGTCTACACCCTTGCATCGACTACCGGGGTCTAAATAAAATCACTATTAAAAATCATTATCCACTTCCTCTCATCGCTGAACTGTTCGATCAGATCAAAGGGGCTAAAATATTCACCAAACTAGATCTTCGAGGGACACGTATACGCAAGGGTGATGAGTGGAAAACAGCTTTTAACACTCGGGACGGTCACTATGAGTATCTTGTAATGCCCTTCGGTCTCTGTAACGCCTCAGCAGTATTTCAAGAATTTGTGAATGACATTTTCCGTGACCTGTTGGGAATTTCAGTAGTCGTATATCTTGACGACATTTTAATCTTCTGTCAAGACTTAAGGTGGCCATACATATGTTCGATATTACTATTACCCAACTGAGCACTTACGCAAAGTTCGTGAGATCCTGCCGGAACTATCTCTCCCGATCTTATATGCGACTGACATGTGATCGCAAAATCCCATTCATTTTGCGATCACATGTCGGTCGCATGTATGGCAACCTTTACCCTCACATTGCCTCCATGTTAGACAAGTGTTACTTCGTCTAAGAGAAAATAATTTATATGCCAAATTGATATGGTTATATTGTCTCAGCCCAAGGTTTCCTGATGGATCCTGTTAAAGTTTCAGCCATTCAAGATTGGTTTCTACCTATGGGAACCAAAGCTATTCAAAGATTCATCGGCTTTGCCAATTATTACAGACAATTCATCAAAGGGTTCTATTCTATTATTTCTCCTATTCAAGCCCTCATCAGGAAAGGTGGTAGGCCTAATTTGTGGTCCCCTGCAGCCATTGAAGCCTTCAGACAACTCAAAGAAGCTTTTGCCTGCGCACCTGTGTTAGTTCATCCAGATCCTAGCCTCCCCTTTTACATTACAAGTTGACGCCTCCGGCTTGGGTGCGGGAGCCGTCCTTTCTCAGAGACAAGGCATCAAAGGGAAACTACAGCCTTGTGCTTACTTTTCTAAAAAGTTCCAACCCAACGAACAGAACTATGATGTCGGTAATCGGGAACTTCTTGCCATCAAAGTGGCCCTGGAGAAGTGGCGTCATTTGTTAGAAGGCTCCACTTTACCTGTTACCATCCTTACCGATCATAAGAACCTCGAATACATTCAGAATTTTAACTTTTTCATCACCTACCAACCTGGCTCCAAAAACAAGAAAGCAGATGCCCTCTCCAGATCATTTGTTGCTTCAGACTCTTCTAACCGAGATAAGGGCCCCATTATCCTGACTGCTAAAATCCTAGCCTCTATTACGCCTCAGATCTGTTCCTGAATTCAAGCTGTCCAAAACTCTGCTCCTCCTGACACACCTTCAGGTAAAATCTTCGTTCCTGTTCCTCTTCGGAAAACCATCCTTCAACATATTCATTGTTCTAAGCAAGCTGGACATCTTGGTATTAATAAAACATGTAACAGGAGAGATGTAAAAAGACTTTATCCAAGCCTGTACCAGCTGTGCTCAGTCTAAGTTTTCTAGAACTCTACCTTGTGGTCTTCTGCAACCCCTACCCATTCCGCCCTGATCTTGGACACATTTATCTATGGACTTTATTGTTGAACTTCCTCCTTCCAAGAAGAATACTGTTATTTGGGTCAAGGTAGACCGCTTCAGCAAAATGGCCCATTTCGTTCCACTTCCCAAGCTACCATCTTCAGTGGAGTTAGCACAACTATTTATTTCACAAATTTTCCTCCTTCATGGACTTCCTTCTGAAATAGTGTCTGACAGAGGTACTCTAATTTGTTTCTAAATTTTGATGGGTCTATGTAAATCCATGGGCATTAAGTTACAATTTTCTTCAGCTTACCACCCGCAGTACCTAAACCCACTCGCAAATCCAGAGAAAAAAAGGTGAGGTTTAAAATATGCTTTTAAGGGCTCAGAGGAGCCCTTAAAACTTGTGGATATCCAGACTGGGCCTTTGTCAAAAGAAGTAGAAGGAAAGAAAAGAACACGAATACCAACAGTGAAGGGGAAAAGCAAGACAGGAGAAAGAACATGGTGATCCCATATGTAGCAGGGGTCTCCGAGAAATTAAGAAGAATTTTCAAAAAACATCGTATCCCTGTCTGCTTTAAACCGAACAACACACTGAGGCAGCAATTGGTACATCCGAAAGACCCAATACCTAAACACAAGAAAAGCGACATCATATATGCAGTGCAGTGCAGTGAAGAATGCTCTGATTTGTATGTGGGGGAGACCAAACAGCAACTGCATCAACGTATGGCCCAGCACAGAAGAGCCATTTCCTCGGGGCAGGACTCAGCCGTGTATCTGCATCTTAAGGATAAAGGACATACCTTTGAAGATTGTAATGTTAACATACTGGCGAAGGAACGTGACTGGTTCAAGAGAGGTGTTAAGGAGGCCATTTATGTGAAAATAAAGAAACCAAGCCTAAATAGAGGTGGGGGGGTTCGACACCAACTGTCTGCCATGTACAATGCTGTTTTAACACCTTACTCTGGGCGTTCCTATAACACCTCTTAGCCACTATCTAATCACACCCTTAACACCTGGCTGTGATATGCTAATTGGGATTTTCCAGGGTACATAATTGCCACAGATTCTTGTACAAGTCATTCTGAATTGAGAAAGCCAGTCGGATGACTAGCGAAACGTCTTCAAGAACTACATTTCAAGTCCAGTTGATCTAATTGAATACAACAGATATGCATACCTTTTAGTTTTTTTTTTCTTTGCTCTACTTTTGGATTCTGCCATTCCTGACCAAATATTATGTTGTCTTTCAAATGTAATATTCTTAGCTTCTCCCAAAGTCCTTCAGTAAGTCACATTACAATTAGCATCTAATAAACTTAACTAGTCAAGATTAAATGTTTTCCCCCTTTATAAATCATCCACAAACAACAATTACTGACACATCTGGAATAATTACAAACTGGGTCACTCATTTCTATGCTCCATGCAAGATCCAAAGCAAATTAATTCATTCTCACACCATTTCATTATTTTCTGTTCGGCCTTATGTCAATTTAAATTCAAGACATGTTGTATTTGCAAATTAACCAAGAAACGGGCTCAATTATTTGTAACATCAGCATTTCCATCTCATCAGTTTATATACAGTACCTTAAGTTTATAACACGCATAATGTACAGTATCCTTGTTATACAATATACCCACCATAGGCCAATACAATCACCCTGATCACTGTTCAGCATTCAAACAACATCCAACACAAACTCATACAAGGGGCATATTTATAAATTGGAGAAGGTGACATTTTGGTACTGTCACGAACATGCCTGCCACTGTGATCCAGCGCTGCTCCTCTAACAGCTGTGCTCTTCCAGGTGGGCGGCATCATTACGTCAGGCACGGGGATTCAAATACTGGCGTCCTCCTGTACCCGGTGCCTGATTGTAGCCTTCACTACCCTGGCTCCTGTTCTACTTACCTCGCTCTTTCCAGGGTACTACTTACCAAGCCTGATCCAGTGTTCTACTTGCCTAGCCTGATCCAGTGTTCTACTTACCTTGACTGATCCAGTGTAACCATTTACCTTGCCTGATCCAGTGTACTACTCACCTTGCCTGTACCAGTATCTGCTACTCACCTAGCCTGCTCCAGTTTCTTCTTACCTTGGTATGCAGCATACAGTTCCCAGCAACTCCTTGGCATCCAGCATTCAGTTCCCAGCAGCACATTGGTATCCAACATACAGTTCCCAATCCCAGCAGTACCTTGGTATCCAGCATTCAGTTCCCAGCAGCACCTTGATATCCAGCATACAGTTCCCATCAGCCTCTTCTCCTCCAGTATCCAAACCTGGAGCCCGTGGTCTCCTCCTAAAAGCATACCAGTGAGTACCTCGGCCATATTCGTTACAGGTACATGGAATTTTTCCTTTTTACATAATTAACATTACCATGCCTCAATATAATCCTGTTTTCATTGATCTCTTATTTTTTGTCGGGCATTATTACTAGATTTTTCACTACTTTAACACAACTTTTCACCATGGCTAAAATTAGCACAATTAAAATTTGCCACTTTCTAAATATGCAGAGAAAAAGGTGAAATTCCCCAGTGATGTTTGCTGTTAACATAACGGTTAGTAACTTATTTCCTTAAGAAGTCTTTATTATTTCTTCTTAATCTGTAAACTGTTCTCTTATTGCTACTGTTACTCAGTGAGATCCCAGGATGGCTGCTGGTGGTCTCACATTAAAATAATGGAATAAATTGGGACCAAATTTGTGTGATTGACTTGTGGGGGAAAACAGGCATAATGTGATATAAATATATTCTCCTACATTTAATGCACAAAGGGGAGGGCCAATATTTCCCCTCCTCTCATGGTACCCAAAAATTGCAAGTCTGAATTATGTATTTCTCATAATAAATGTAATATACAATGGGCTATGCAGAAACCATGTATGTATAAATGAGCTTAGAATACATGCTTAAATAGACACAAGCAGTTATAAGGTACATAGGCTATACAGGGAAAAAACATGTTAAACCCCAAGAATAATGATAGGTCCAACCAGAAAGAATAGATGCAAGATTAACTAGGAGTTAAGATAAAAAGTGCTGAATGGTTTTGTACCTAGCTTGTGACTTCCTCTAGCAGCATACAAGTGACATATTTTTCATACCTATAAGGTCCTTAATATAGGAAATAGGAAAACCTTTTGCCTGCACAACAGTTCTCCCTTCACCATCTAAAGAATGGGCAATAGTAAGCTATGAATAAAATACCAAACACAGGGGTCATACCAGTGGCGTAGCTACAGACCTATGCTCCCAGGTGCAGAACTTGGTAATGGGCCCCCCAAATCCGTCACAAACACAAATCAGCACTGACACACTAGTAAAAAATACTTAGCACCCAGACAATGGTCAAAATGCTTGGTACATGGACAATGGCAAAATGTTTGGCACACAGACACTAGTAAAATGCTTGGCGCGCAGACAAGCGTAAAATGCTTGGTACATTGACACTGGTAATATACTTGGCCCATAAATATTTTTAAAATTCTTGGCACACAGAGAATGGTAAAAATGAATAGTGCACAGACCACTGGTAAAATAGTTGTCACACAGACTGGTAAAATGCTTGGCACATGGACACTGATAAATTGGTTGGAAAACTGACAATGATAAATGATGGGCACAGACACTGCTAAAATAGTTGGCAAAATGGCAGTGGTAAATGGCCCCACTTGATGCACAGACAATGACAACCATTTCAACTGCCAATTTGCCAAAGATTTCATCAATGTCTGTATGCCAAGTTGGCATACAGTAAATAGTTGGAAAATTGGCAGTGGTAAATGACACTTGATGCATAGACAATGCCACCCCTTTTGATTTTACCAACATGTATATGCTAACTTGGCATAAAGACATTGGTAAATGGTTGGCAAATTGGCATTGGTAAATGGTTGGCATTGTCTGTGCATCAAGACTTGATGCACAGACAATGCCAACAATTTAAAACTGCCAACTTCCAACTTTTTTACCAATGTCTGTTTGCCAACTTTGGGCTGGGTGGCACAAAAAGACCCACTAGTGTGAAAAATGAGCACGGACAGCAGCAGGTACTCACCACCATCTGCAGAGCTTAGGAGCTTAGGTTGGTGACGTCACACACAGTGTGTTACTTGCAGCAGGAGTCAGTCTCTTCTTCCACCACACACACACACACTCATACCTCACCTGAAATCTCTGAGACTCTGACCTGACCTGAACTCATTATTTCCAGACCTTTCGTTCCAACTTCCTTGTCCTCCTGGTTCAGTGTGTTTCATCTGTGAGTGGTGGACACCGACCATGAGCATGGGCCACCGGTAATAAATGTATTACATGCGCATGCGGAAGATGAGTCTCAGCTTCATTAAGAAAGGGAATTAGGTTGTTGCTGTGCCTGCATCCCCCAAGGTACATGGGCCCAATCGTGAGTGTGACCTTTGCCACCCTCGTACCTAAGCCAGTGGGTCATACAGTATACTAATATTAGAAAAGAAGGTACCACAAGTCCAAAACATCTTGCAACAAATACAATATCTACTTTGAAGGCAGTATAAAAACACAGAGCTGATAAACAGAGCTGATAATGTATATTTTTATTGCCTTCTAACTGTAAAGTTGACATATTGAGGGATATTTTGTGATATAATTGGAATTCTGATATATATATAATGTAACCCAGTTATTTGTTTTATGAAGTCTAGATGGAAAAGGGTTCAGTGATTTGCTTGGTGTAAAGTGTATTTGGCCCTCTTTGTGTATGCACATCATATCCCACTGTGGAAGGGAGTTTGTCAGTAAAATTACATGTCTGCATAGTCATAAGTACCTAGATAACACTTTAATCCACTTCAGTAGCACTTACTAATGCTCACAATTATTTCAAGAACACAGATAGTGTCAAAACGGGACTAAATATAATTGGCAGAATTAATTTGCCTCTAGAGTCTTCTAAATTAAATCTCAATGGAAGTAGAAATGTTCAAGCAGGAACTGATATCTTCTTAATTTAGAGGTAGAACAGTTCCAACACTATACAGACAATTTCACCTCTTTTTAGGCTGCAGATTTGAAACTAAATTGGAACCAGAAAGATTTATAGGGTTATTCTCTGATTGGCACAATGGCAAAAGTTTTAAAAACAGTGTAAATATTATTGCACCAGTTTTGTGGTTAGTTTGTACTACAATCTCAACGATTTTGCTGCTCTCAATGATTTTGCACCATTTCAAAACGTGGACATGAACGCTAAAACCTTTACACAAACTTATCCATAAATTCTGTAATTTGTCATGTTGGATGATTGTATTGTATTGGTGTTTCCATGGGCACACCAGTACGTGATTACGCCCAAATATAGTTTTGTGATTGTATACAATAAGATTACTACAATTACTGTCATGGTGCCGATCATAACATTTGATTTCAGACCATATTCTAGTTCCATCTAAGGGAGCAGTACCCTGTGGACAGCTGTTACCATGCTTGGGATCACTGTTTTGCAGATACCTTAGAAATGAAAGAGGAAGGATCAGTAAATCATTTCTTTTACCATGACCTTCTATTCATTGGCCCCAAACCCAGAACATCTGTTATCCAAGATGTGTGTTTGATGCATTAAGTTGACCAAATACAGACAGATGTGTTTTTGTACTAACGTTATAGATTTGATATAAGAAAGGAAGTTCTTTGCAGTCAAACATTTGTGTTAAGTTGTCTTGGTGGAGTGAGAACAGATAGTTATCCAGGTGACTACTGATTTGCTGTTTATGTCCATATCTTTAGCACTCATCAATAACTTTTTAAACTAAATGAGATAATATAGATAAAATAAATGTGTGCAGGGAAGGGAACAGGGAAGCATTTAAACATCAGTTTCTCAATGGTAGGCACACACAGAAATAAACGTCTATATTCAATATTTATTGAGGTGCTGAAACCATTGATATATACTTACGTGATGTGGTGCAGACCATAGGGGGTGCACCTCACAACATACCTGTTTTGGGACTCCACATACTCTGTTACAAAGCATTTAAACATAATTTTCCCTATTTGCAGAAAAGCATTTTTTGGTTAAGAGCACTAGGAGTACTCTCCAGCTCCACCCTCTTCTTCGATATGCTTGCCAGAGATGTCACACATAGGAGAAGTGTCTGTGACACTGACTGAAGGAGGACACTGACTGAAGGAGGAGCCAGAGAGTCACGAGTTACTGCATACATATATTGCCACCTTTAAAGGACATGAAAACTGTGCCAAATCATTTCCCA
The DNA here is from genome assembly GCA_019447015.1 of Hymenochirus boettgeri. Classification (NCBI taxonomy): domain Eukaryota; kingdom Metazoa; phylum Chordata; class Amphibia; order Anura; family Pipidae; genus Hymenochirus; species Hymenochirus boettgeri. The sequence goes on along the minus strand of CM033473.1, from coordinate 232,152,197 downwards.
TCTAATCACACAGCAATAAGGGATAAATAATTACCACCAATCTTAAATCTGTTTTTTTTTCTTCCCTGACCTTCATATCCATTGTTTTTTTTTAACTCTTTTATTTTTTTAAAGGGGGTGGGGCACAGCCAGTCAGTAAAGAACTACCAATCACCCAGCCCCCCCCCTCCCCCCGCAAACTATGTGTTGAAACTCCCCATTCTATAAAAGTATAGCTTATTTCTCTATCACTGCATGGATAATTGATTCAGCATTTTTGTGCTCTTTCTGTGCCTGCAGCTAACACCCAATCCTGCAGTTAGCTGCTGTCTGTGTTACTAAAGACCCAATGTAGCACTGTACCTAAAGAAATCAATCCCCCCCACACACACACCTACCTTCAAACTCCTACAGCTAAAAGAAAATCTTACTTGATTCAAATAGCGATTACAGCTCCCGATGCTGCTTACCTTCCCATAGCAAAGCAGTTTTACTGTCACTTTTACTATAACACAAAATCACTGGGTGAATGCTATTGGCTATAGTGAGGCACAGATCATTTCCACTGCACATGCTCCACACTCTGTCTGCGCCTCAGTTTTGGGGAGGGGGTGGATACATAGAGAGGAGACATGCATGATAACTAGGAGTGAGCTCAACAGGACATGAGGAGATCTAGTGACAGGGAGCACTGAGAGCAAAAAGGGATAAAGTTCCTGGCAGCATTAAAAATATAGAAAAGGATAAAGGCGAGTCATTTTTTGCAGTTTAGTGTCCTTAAAGGGTCATAATGTTTTAAGAAACATATTCAGACTGACCTGATTTTTCTTGATTGAGGTGTTTCTACTTTTCTTTCTACTGTGTCTGTTTTTCATCCCACTTGTTCATTTTTTTGTATAATGCAGACAAAATAATAGTAATTTAAAAAATGTAAAGGAAAAATACACTTTTCTTCAAAAATGTTCTCGCTTCAGTTACATACTGTAATTACTTACATTTCTGCTGTTGTTATTCCTATGTTATTTAGAAGTGTGCCATGTACAGTCCTTTGGGCAGATTTTTAGTGCTGGAGCTTGCCCCCTTTTTTTTGTTGCTTGACTAATTTGCTCTCTACCAGAGAGCAAAGTAATATCTCCCATGTATCCTTCATCATGCAGGCAGGGTCACGCTTCTGACAGATTGTAATGGGGGTCTATTCAAATGCTGAAAAGATAAGAATAACAGCAATAAAGCTATGATACTGTGATACATGTAGTTTGACACATAGATTTTTCTCAATCTACATGATTATTTATGTTCTAACCATTTTTTTTAAAGGGCATTTTTTTAATTCTCAAAAATTAAAATACCTTGTGCAGGGAGGGAGGATTAAGTGGATGTCTGGCAGATGTAAAAGTGCACAAAATGTTTTTCGTTGTGTTTTTCAGAGCTCCTCAATAGGGATGGCCGGTTCGCGGATCTGAATCCGGATCCGCCGCGGATTTATCCCATCTGCGAACAGCGGATTTTTCGCCTTCCAAACTTCCGAACCGCGGATTTCTCGTATTTTCGAAAATTTTCGAAATTACGAGGATCTCCGTATTTCGAAATACGGGGAAATATGGGAAATTCTCGAAATTACGAGAATTTCTTGTATTTTCGAAAATAAAGGAACATACGAGAAATTCTTGTAAATTCACGGAATTTCTGCATTTTGGGGATTATTTTCAAGACGGAGCAAGCCACATGTCCCAAATTATCCGATGGCAGCTAACATGATTATTGCCAGCCCCCTGGGTATAAAAGGCTGCTTCACAGGTGCCATTTTGTCAGTGTGTTGGAGTGTGTTTAGTGGAGACCTGACAGTATAGGAGTTGGAGAGAGGTTTTTGTGCTTTTTGAGCTTTTTTTGAGCTTTCTGTGTGTGAATTTCAGTGTGGTGGTTTAGCACTTGTTGTTACCCACCCCTGTATTCACACATCTTGAGACCCAACAGTCTAACAGGACTAACCTTCCTTGTGAGACACAAAAGTCCTTTTAAGGACTAACCCCCCTATAAGTCCTTTGGACAAATTTTATGTTAGACCTTTTAGAGGTCTAGGTGTCCTGTTTTTCTGTTTGTCTTTCTGTATCTGTGTGTCAGTGTCTGTGTGTTTTGTGTAGCTGACAGTGCTGCCTTTAGCAGCAATCAGCAGCTTTTGCTGTCTGATCTGCTGTTTGCTGTCAGTTGTGTCTGTGTCCTATTGGTTGCTTAGGGAAAAAAAAAAAAAAAAAAAAAAAGCTTTGTGTTTATTTGTTTGCTTCTGTGTTGTTTTGTTGCTTTGTCTTTTGTTGTGGTGTGTGTGTGTATATATAAATAATATACAGATAGATATATATATATATATATATATATATATATATATATTTTTTTTTTTTTTGTGTTAAAATTTGGGAGAGGGAAATGCCTGGCAGGGCAAGAGGGAGAGCCAGGAGCAGGGGTGCTTCTGCACGTGGAGGGAGAGGGAGAGCCTACTGAAGGCTCTGGCCAGGAGTTACCTGGCCCTTCGCAGGGCAGCCGGGTAACCGTACCCGATATGTTTAGGGGTTGCCATGCTAGGTCTATCCCTTCTGATCAAGGAAAGCGGGTAGTAGACTGGATTACACAGCCTTCCTCATCCACCTCCTCACAGGCACAGAGCAGCCGAGCTGCCACTGTAGATACTGTGCCTGCTCCTTCCTCACCTGAGGCTCCTACTGTGGGCATGGACCCTGAGCCTCTCTATCAGGAGTTCATTGCCCACATGGCCCATACCTTCGGGGATCCGGAGGTACACTATGTGTGGGGCTAGTGTGCTTGAGGAGGAGCCGTGCACTGATGCACAATCTTTCCTGTCGCCCGAGGCGGAGGAAAGTGCTCAGTGCACAGGGGGACAGGAGGCTGACGATGTCACACAGCAGTCTGTGAGCAGCCAGGGAACTAATGCAGGGGGTGAGGTTCCAGATGCTGCTGCTGTTAGTGACGCAGCCTCCAGTATTGAGGAGGTGGAAGTGGATGATGAGGTCACCGATCGTCCATGGGTGCCCTCTGTGAGAGAGGAGGAGGATAGTGTCTCTGAGGGATGTCCCTCAGAGCATGAGCACAATCCTGAACCCAGAGGCAGGACTGGGGGCAGGGGCAGAGGCAGTGCACCTAGTGGTTCACGTGGAGGTACGGCACCAATGAGATCTGGTGCCAGTGCCCCACAGCAGCAGGTGACCTCTGCTCCGAGTCGTGCCGGTGGCTCAGCGGTGTGGGAGTTCTTCTCACTGGCTCCAGGTGACAGCACAGTTGCAGTGTGCAAGTTGTGCCTGCAACGTGTTAGCCGTGGGAAGACCACATCACATTTGGGCACCTCCTCTATGAGGAGACATATGATACTGCACCACTTTGCCCGGTGGGAACAGCGGACAGGGAACGTGCAGGCACCCACACGTTCCCTACCTTGTGCCCAGGTAGCCACCATTCCTCCTCCGCCTCCGGCCCCATCAGCTGCTTCCTTAGTGGAAGTTAGGGAGGAGAGGCAGCCTTTGGCCCCAGCACGCGGTGTTAAGAGGCCTCTTGACACTGCTGCTGGAGCGTCAGCTAAAAGGCAGGTCTCTCTTCCCAGTTATTGGAGCGGAGGCAGAAACTGTCCCCAAGTCACCCCCAAGCCCAGCGTCTCACTGCCGGCTTAAAGGTAGCAGCAGTGCAGCTGCTACCTTTCAGCCTGGTAGACAGTGCAGCATCCAGGGAGTTTGTGGCCATTGGCACACCACAGTGGCAGGTCCCTGGCCGTAGGTACTTTGCCCAGAAGGCAGTACCAGCCCTGCACGACCATCTGCAGGGCAATATATCTGCTTCGCTGGACCACAGTGTAGGCAAGTGTGTCCACATTACTATGGACGTGTGGTCCAGCAAGCACGGCCAAGGGCGGTATGTGTCATTTACTGTCCAATGGGTCACTCTGCTAGCCGGCAGAGACGCGGCACGGAGTGCCGGAGATGGCGGTACTACCACGCATTGGTGATACATCAGTCTCCACCCCCCTCCTCATCCGGTGAGCCCTTTCCCGGACAGCTCCGTGCCCCCCCAGAGCCTATGCTTCGTGCCAGGCGAGACGGTGCCATGCAGTGTTGCAGCTTGTGTGCCTCGGTGATAGGAGCCACACCGGTGCAGAGTTGCTGGCAACACTGCAAGGGCAGGTTGAGAGGTGGCTGACCCCACACCACCTCTCAATAGGCAAGGTCGTGTGTGACAATGCCACCAACATCCTGTCTGCCCTTCGCATGGGCAGAGTCACACATGTTCCTTGCCTGGCACACATTCTCAATCTGGTCGTCCAGCGGTTCCTCACCAAGTACCCTGGTCTCCAGGAGGTACTGAGCATGGCTAGGAGGGTGTCCAGTCACTTCAGGCAGTCATACACGGCCACAGCTCGTCTGGCCAAGTTTCAGCAGCAGAATGGTCTGCCGCAGAACCGCCTGATTTGTGACACCCCCACCCGCTGGAACTCTAGTCTTATGATGCTGCTGAGGCTGCTCCAGCAGAGGCGAGCCATCATAGACTACTTGTACGAGTACGAGGCAAGATCAGGCTCTGGGGACCTGGGTTTGTTGTTACCCAGGCAGTGGCTGCTGATTAGCGATGCCTGCCGTGTGCTGGCGCCATTTGAGGAGGCCACCAGGATGGTAAGCCGCAATGATGCCACCATCGCGGATACCATCCCACTGGTGTTCCTCTTTGAACATACTTGACAGGGCACTCGCTGTCGAGCAGCAGCAACTGGAAGAGGAGGACGCCGACACCGTGATGCTTTCCAAGCCCGAACATCACGGTGCAGAGCAGCTGTCCGATGATGAGGAGGGGGATTTAGGTGACCTGGACCAAGGGGAAATGGGGCATTCCTCTAGGGGGACATCTCAACCCTCCCAAGTACCACATGTCGTTCGTGGTTGGGGAGAGGTTGAGGCCGACACTATTGTCCTCAGTGACATTGAGGACATGGGGTCCTCTGCGGCAGGCGGTTTGCGGTGCATGGGTTCGTTCATGCTGCAATGCCTGCGCAAGGACCCCAGGATTAAATAGAAACAAGGAAATAGATCAGGGCACTAAATTAATCCAAACTATTAAGTATAGTGCAGGTGCAAGTCTGTAAAACAACTATAAATCATGTAAGAGAGAAGAGAAAGACAGGCAGCAACACTGGCTTTAGAAAAGTATCAAAAAAAAGTCCTTTATTTAGAAAAGCTCATATTGGAGACACACATATAAATAAAAACATTTAAAAACAAACATTCTGCCTCTCATACATAGGGTCTACAGTACAGATCATTAGGATATAACAGATGCATAATGAATCAACTATGTAGTCAGAAATAGTACATCAGTAATGTAGTATACTTATACCAGTCTAGATGAGGGCAGATAGAGACAAATTTCCCCCCGAAAAAAAGGCATAGACGTGCACCACAGATTAGAGGTTCAGACAGCGAAGGCGCCTCTTTTTTAGGGACAAGCACACAGTCAGAATCCGAAGAGGAAGAGGGAGAAAGAAGAAACAACAGATACGAGAGAAGGAACAGATACAGGAAGGGGCAGAGGAACTAAGGCAGAGAAATACAGAGGACAATATGCAGATTATTAATCTTTCATCTCACTCTCTCACGACTAATCAAAGGTTGGTGTTGGCTAAAGGCCTGACATTATGTCTGTCTACCCAGGTGGATAATTTTACTCTGGTTAAAGATCTTTACATCTTCTGCAAGAGATTGGCACTTAGGGCCCACTTTTGTCGACTGGGGGAAACAAACCTGGAACAGAATGTACAAGAGGTAAAAACATTTAAACCCAAATCCACTTTTTCTCCTCCTTTGTCGGACTTTCCCAACTTACAGGTCTTCTATAGCACTATGACACAGGAACTGGAGAGAATGAGTAACTTGTCACCTAAAAAGAATCTCTCCAGAGAAGAGAATTTCTGAATTAGAGAAGATGAAGGATATTGTTATTAAGAGGTCCGACAAGGGAGGAAATGTGGTAATTTGGCCTGTTATGATGTACTTAGATGAGGCACATAGACAACTATATAATATGTCTAATTATAGTAAACTGCCATCCGACCCCACAGATAACTTTCAAAAAAATCTCAGATGTATACTTGACGAGGCCACCGAAGACGGCAGTATACAAAACAAGGAGGCAGATTTTTTTGGGCGGAACATCCCACGACCCTGACATTTTATATGTTGCCAAAGGTGCATAAAAAATTGGACAAGCCGCCAGGTAGGCCCATAATCGCCGGCATAGGTAGCCTTATAGAACCAGCATGTATCTTTGTAGATTCTTTCTTAAAACAACATGTTCTAGCCCTTTCTTCTTATATCAGGGACACGTCTGATTTTATTTCTAAAATTAAAAATATTACTCTGGGTGAAGGTTGTCTCTTGGCACCTTGCGATGTTGAATCGCTATATACTAATATTAGACATAGAGACGGCCTAGGTGCCGTTGAATACTTCCTGTCTTCTGCCAGCTTAAGGGAACAACAAAAAATGAACTTAATATTGAGATTATTGGGCTTTGTTTTACACCACAATTACTTTGTATTTGATAAGAATTTCTTCCTTCAGATTAGAGGTACAGCCATGGGTGCCAGATGCGCTCCCTCATACGCCAACCTGTTTCTGGGTTGGTGGGAAAGGGAACGCGTCTTTTCCGAAAATTTGGAATTTTACACCAAACATATCTTGGCATGGCTGCGCTATATAGATGATGTTTTCATCATATGGCAAGGGCATAGGAATCTTTTGGAAGAATTCTTGGCGGTCCTTAATCAAAATGATCTCAATATTTTTCTTACTCAAGAAATATCAGACAGTAAAGTGAATTTTCTGGATGTTACAATAGAGATAAAAGGAGATGAACTTTCTACCACAGTGTTCAGAAAACCAACAGCTACAAACTCCCTTTTACATTTTCAGAGTGCACATCCAGAGTCACTACTGAAGGGTATTCCAAATGGCCAATTCCTAAGAGTCAGAAGGAACTGTTCTAACATCGCAGACTATAGAATGGAAGCATTAGCCCTACAAGATAGACTACGCAGGAGAGGTTATCCCCAACAGTTACTTAAGAAATCATATATCAAAGCAGCAAACTGTACACAACAAGAACTGCTGACTCCAAAAGTACGCCCTAAAGATAATAAGGTACGCTACATCACTGATTTTAATGACAACTGGACTGGTGTAAAAAGTATTTTTGAAAAAAACTGGCACATATTGACTGCTGATCCCTCTCTTTCACCCCACGTGCATGAGAAGCCGCAATTAACAACCAGACGGTGCAGAAATATAGGAGATCGAATTACACACAGTCACTTTGAGCGACCGACCATACAACTAGGGACGGGACAAAGATTACAGGGCACTTTTTGCTGTGGTGAGTGCAATTTTTGTAGTTTTATGGAAAAAATGATTATATATGGGATACAAAGAAATCTAAAAAACGTTATGTATTGTTTAAAATTCTCCTGTGATATGATCTATGTTGGAATGACAGGACAGAGGTTAAAACAGAGACTTGCCAGACATTTATCCCATATTAGATTAGCAAAAAGAGATAAAATAGCCGGAAAAACTCTTACAACAGTAGCTAATAATTTTTTACAGTTTCATGATGGGTCAACTAATAGTCTTAAATGCATTGGTCTAGAGTTATTGAGGCAAAATATAAGAAGAGGGGACATGCAGAAACGTCTCCTCCAAAGAGAAGCAAGATGGATCTTCTGTTTAAAATCCTGTGCTCCTAACGGGATCAATGAGGACCTTGACCTGACTGTTTTTATTTAATTTTCTTATCTCACTATAGGTCTTCTATTTCGTATAGAGAGACCGATCTAGTCCGGCTTTCCCGTGTTTAATGAAATATGTCTGGTGAACCCTGAAAATCTTCCTCATCCTTTTGCCTTTATAAAGAATATTCCTGATGATTATCTAGAGAACCACAAGTGAAGCACTGTATCTGACAAGTCTGCTATCACTATGTGTGATAATTCCCTGGAGAGGTATCTATATCAGCCGCGATATAAAGACTACTGTTTGGAATCACTATATTAAGGAATACTTACCAAGGACTTACACGCACCATTCGGGAACTATTGGATATATACCTCAGCGGGATTTTAGACCTGTCTATGGGTATTGATTACGATGAGGCCGGAGGACATCATTTGTATCCCCTATGTATGCTTCGTTGGGACGTTACAATGCACCTGAGTACAGCCCCTTGGGGGGCCGGTATTTATAAACTTCGCTACATGAGGCTTTAATACTTTTGGCTTTTTCTGGCCCTACACATATTTTATGATATACAGGCCCTTTTCTTACCGAATACTGGATACAATGTTTGCATAAATGTAATTAATAGATCGGGACTTTGACGGTCCGGCAGTAATCAACATAACTTATGAGGCTTCTCGTATGGATATGGTATTCATAATAAGTTACCAGGACGCTGCTGATTATACGGATCCTTCTTGGTTATTTTCGTCATGTATTCATCTTATTGTAATTAATGCATGTTTATTATATTTCTGTTAATTATTTTGTACAGTTCAGTTTAAGATTACTTTGAGAATGTGCCGATACGTATTTACAACTGTCTTTTGAGTTCACATCTATCTATGTATGGGGATTTGTTTATATGTGTTGATATGACTACCTAGCTTACTCCTCCGATTGGTAGATGTAACCACGTGATGTATGAGCGTAATCTCCTAGGCTGCATAGTTATGACAGCCAGCTGATTGATGCTTTGTGATGATTTCATTCATATGCGACACTAGGGGGAGGGGCTTCCTAGGGTTTTTAAACTGGCGGGAGGCGGCAGTGAATCACGCTGAGGAAGCTCCATGCACTAGCGTCGGAACGAAACGCGTTCGTCGTGAAAGCCCCTTGCTTGCTCTATCTGCCCTCATCCAGACTGGTATAAGTATACTACATTAGTGATGTACTATTTCTGACTACATAGTTGATTCATTATGCATCTGTTATATCCTAATGATCTGTACTGTAGACCCTATGTATGAGAGGCAGAATGTTTGTTTTTAAATGGTTTTATTTATTTATGTGTCCCCAATATGAGCTTTTCTAAACGGTTTTTTGATACTTTTCTAAAGCCAGTGTTGCAGCCTGTCTTTCTCTTCTCTCTTACAGGACCCCAGGATTAAGGCCATCAAAGAGAAGGAGCAGTACTGGGTGGCCACCCTTATAGATCCCCGCTATAAGGGTAAAGTGTCTGAGTTTATCCCCGCATCTCAGAGGGAAGGTAGAATGCAGCACTATGAGGCAACACTGCTACGTTGCCTCTGTTCTGCCTTCCCAGGTGCTGGCAGGCCTACAGCACCTGATGTTGGGGATCAACAGGGCTCACGTCCCCCTGTGCCTGACAGGAGGAGCAGCAGTACTGGAGGCTGCCTCGCGGCCAACTTCAGGCTGTTCTTCTAGCCACAGTTGCCAGGCCCATCTACTGGCAACTCCACCAGGCAACACCTCAGTCACCAGGTCACCAACTACATCGGATCCAGGGCTGGTGTAGCCACATCAGAGACTGAGGATCCACTGGACTACTGGGTGGCGAGGCTTGATATCTGGCCCAAGTTGGTACAGTATGCCATCAAGGTCCTTTCATGCCCGTCATCCAGTGTTCTTTCGGAGAGGACCTTCAGTGCAGCAGGGGGTGTTGTAACGGAGAGGAGGTGTTGTAATGGGTCTCTCTACTGAGAATGTGGACCGCCTTACATTCATCAAGATGAATGAGGCGTGGATCACATCTCAGTACAGCACCCCTATTGCTGATGCCTGTGACTGAAGGCATTCTGCCCCTGGCCACCCGTACTGCTCCTTCCGCCTCATTTTCCACCTAGAGGCTTAGCGGATGCCAGCTTAGCTGGCAAATGGCAATTCTTTCTTATTGGCAGGGCCATATATGGTCCTACCTTGCTCTACTGCATTCAAGTTGTGAAATAACAAATGCTCTGCGACAACAGCTACTCTGTGGCTAATTTTTCTAAGATTGGGTCGATCCTACTTGGCCTGAGAGCAATACTCCATATTTGTTCTTCCTTCTCTCTCCACGAGGCACCTTTGTGGTGTCACCTACTCTGACCATCTCATACAGCCACAACAGCTACTCTGTGGCTAATGTTTTCAGCTCTGGGTCAATCCTGCCTGTCCCGAGAGCAGTACTCCATATTACAAAGTGTGGGCCTGCTGTAACTCAATGGTGCGGTTCCTACGAAGCCTTACCCTTTCACCCGCTTTCCCTTGCACGAAGCATACTCTGAGGGAGAGAAGCAAATGGTGTGAGGGGTATGTCCAGTGGGGATTCCCTCCTCTTCAGTCTGGTCAGACGGCGGCCCATGCGGTGCATCTCCCGTCGCATGCTCTCGAATTCTGTGGAGGAAGATATTGAGAGAATTGTGTTGAAGATGTTCTAGCACATTTCCTAAAGCACCATGCGGGTGATGCAATTGTGCACCTGACAGCTACTTACACATACATGATACTGCAATGCTATAATGTTGCGGTATGTCATAAAAAGGAAAGCTCAGTATAAAATAACATTATTTCTAAAATGCTTAGTTTATATTATGCATACCTAGTTATGAATCAACACAGGGACTGGGTCAAGGGCAAGACCATAACGATCTCTATTAGGGGTCCTGCAAACAGGAAGTCAGTATTTCTTTATACAAAGACACAATGCTGATTTGACAGGTTAAGGTCATTCGGATGGAAAAATACTGCTCTTTTTTCTTAAAAGTTTATGTATTTTCACTGAACTTCCACTTAAAGCGATATTATTGCATCATGGGGGATCACTAATAAACAGCAGTAGGTAATGCTGGCATAACACATTACGTTTATTGCAAAATTGTATTAGAACGTTCTTGGTTTTGTATCACTAGGACTGTGCTACATACAAAAATTTTTGGAAGTGGTGCAGCCCCCATAAAAGCATTGTCAAACCCACAGTACCCATTGTTGCATCATGTAGCGTGGATTTTACACTGGGAAAATACAGATATTAATAGTCTTGTATATAACATTTCATTAACGTTGCATATTACTTTACTTACTTATTTTGAATCATGGCCTTTTGAGGGACTGGAGAGGCTGGAGGGGTTGGAGCGGCTGGAGGGGGGGGCTGGAGCGGCTGGAGGGGCTGGAGAGGGTGGAGGGCCTGGAGGGGCTGGAGAGGGTGGAGGGCCTGGAGAGGGTGCAGGGCCTGGAGAGGGTGGAAGGCCTGGAGAGGCTGGTCCTGCTTCTAGAAAAAAAAATGTTTTATTTCAACAATCACTGTCCAATCCATTAGTAATATTACATGTATAAGAACATTTCCTAAAAGGCTACGTAGTGAACATTTCTTGGATAATTTTTGAACCACAAAAATGCAATGAAAAACTGGTTTAATGAAAGATTTTAAAAAACATTAACTTCACTAGGATGCACTTACATTGTTGGCTGCAGGAAGCACCCTCATCTTCATGCAGGGGTAGGGGGGTGGGGGTGGAAAAGTCATCATTTGAAGGTTAAAATAAAAAAAAAGACAATGATATATCTGAAGGTATTTCTTCAGACCAAAAAAATGAAAGGGACGTTTGGGAGGGTTGGGTGTAGGAGGATATCAGTAGTTGTGTTGTGTTTACCTGTATCTGTTTAGGTTTAGTGGGTATCATTTACCATTTATAAAAATAACCTTTTCAAATGATTAATCAACATTTCATTTTGACTTTAGTTGCCCCAGTAGGTGTGAACATTAAAAATATAGAAAAGGATAAAGGCGAGTCATTTTTTGCAGTTAGTGTCCTTAAAGGGTCATAATGTTTTAAGAAACATATTCAGACTGACCTGATTTTCTTGATTGAGGTGTTTCTACTTTTCTTTCTACTGTGTCTGTTTTTCATCCCACTTGTTCATTTTTTTTGTAATGCAGACAAAAATAAAGTAATTAAAAAATGTAAAGGAAAATACACTTTTCTTCAAAAATGTTCTCGCTTCAGTTACATACTGTAATTACTTACATTTCTGTGTTGTTATCCTATGTTATTTAGAAGTGTGCCATGTACAGTCCTTTGGGCAGATTTTTAGTGCTGGAGCTTGCCCCCTTTTTTTTGTTGCTTGACTAATTTGCTTCTACCAGAGAGCAAAGTAATATCTCCCATGTATCCTTCACTCATGCAGGCAGGGTCACGCTTCTGACAGATTGTAATGGGGGTCTATTCAAATGCTGAAAAGATAAGAATACAGCAATAAAGCTATGATACTGTGATACATGTAGTTTGACACATAGATTTTTCTCAATCTACATGATATTTATGTTCTAACCATTTTTTTTAAAGGGCTTTTTTAATTCTCAAATAAAAATACCTTGTGCAGGGGGAGGATTAAGTGGATGTCTGGCAGATGTAAAGTGCACAAAATGTTTTTCGTTGTGTTTTTCAGAGCTCCTCAATAGGGATGGCCGGTTCGCGGATCTGAATCCGGATCCGCCGCGGATTTATCCCATCTGCGAACAGCGGATTTTTCGCCTTCCAAACTTCCGAACCGCGGATTTCTCGTATTTTCGAAAATTTTCGAAATTACGAGGATCTCCGTATTTCGAAAACGGGGAAATATGGGAAATTCTCGAAATTACGAGAATTTCTTGTATTTTCGAAAATAAAGGAACATACGAGAAATCTTGTAAATCACGGAATTTCTGCATTTTGGGGATTTATTTCAAGAAGGAGCAAGCCACATGTCCCAAATTATCCGATGGCAGCTAACATGATTATTGCCAGCCCCCTGGGATAAAAGGCTGCTTCACAGGTGCCATTTTGTCAGTGTGTTGGAGTGTGTTTAGTGGAGACCTGACAGTATAGGAGTTGGAGAGAGGTTTTTGTGCTTTTTGAGCTTTTTTTGAGCTTTCTGTGTGTGAATTTCAGTGTGGTGGTTTAGCACTTGTTGTTACCCACCCTGTATTCACACATCTTGAGACCCAACAGTCTAACAGGACTAACCTTCCTTGTGAGACACAAAAGTCCTTTTAAGGACTAAACCCCTATAAGTCTTTGGACAAATTTTATGTTAGACCTTTTAGAGGTCTAGGTGTCCTGTTTTTCTGTTTGTCTTTCGTATCTGTGTGTCAGTGTCTGGTGTGTTTGTGTAGCTGACAGTGCTGCCTTTAGCAGCAATCAGCAGCTTTTGCTGTCTGATCTGCTGTTGCTGTCAGTTGTGTCTGTGTCCTATTTGTGCTTTAGTGTAAAAAAAAAAAAAAAAAAAAAAGTTTGTGTTATTTGTTTGCTTCTGTTTTGTTTGCTTTGTCTTTTGTGTGTGTTGTGTGTGTATATATACATATATATAACAGATAGTATATATATATATATATATATTATATATATATATATTTTTTTTTTTTTTTTGTTAAAATTTGGGAGAGGGAAATGCCTGGCAGGGCAAGAGGGAGAGCCAGGAGCAGGGGTGTTCTGCACGTGGAGGGAGAGGGAGAGCCTACTGAAGGCTTGGCCAGGAGTTACTGGCCCTCGCAGGGCAGCCGGGTAACCGTACCCGATATGTTTAGGGGTTGCCATGCTAGGTCTATCCCTTCTGATCAAGGAAAGCGGGTGTGGTAGTAGATGGATTACACAGCTCCTCATCCACCTCCTCACAGGCACAGAGCAGCCGAGCTGCCACTGTAGATACGTGCCTGCTCCTTCCTCACCTGAGGCTCCTACTGTGGGCATGGACCCTGAGCCTCTCTATCAGGAGTTCATTGCCCACATGGCCCATACCTTCGGGGATCCGGAGGTACACTATGTGTGGGCTAGTGTGCTTGAGGAGGAGCCGTGCATGATGCACAATCTTTCCTGTCGCCCGAGGCGGAGGAAAGTGCTCAGTGCACAGGGGGACAGGAGGCTGACGATGTCACACAGCACTGTGAGCAGCCAGGGAACTAATGCAGGGGGTGAGGTTCCAGATGCTGCTGCTGTTAGTGACGCAGCCTCCAATGAGGAGGTGGAAGTGGATGATGAGGTCACCGATCGTCCATGGGTGCCTCTGTGAGAGAGGAGGAGGATAGTGTCTCTGAGGGATGTCCCTCAGAGCATGAGCACAATCCTGAACCCAGGGCAGGACTGGGGGCAGGGGCAGAGGCAGTGCACCTAGTGGTTCACGTGGAGGTACGGCACCAATGAGATCTGGTGCCAGTGCCCCACAGCAGCAGGTGACCTCTGCTCCGAGTCGTGCCGGTGGCTCAGCGGTGTGGGAGTTCTTCTCACTGGCTAGGTGACAGCACAGTTGCAGTGTGCAAGTTGTGCCTGCAACGTGTTAGCCGTGGGAAGACCACATCACATTTGGGCACCTCCTCTATGAGGAGACATATGATACTGCACCACTTTGCCCGGTGGGAACAGCGGACAGGGAACGTGCAGGCACCCACACGTTTCCTACCTTGTGCCCAGGTAGCCACCATTCCTCCTCCGCCTCCGGCCCCATCAGCTGCTTCCTTAGTGGAAGTTAGGGAGGAGAGGCAGCCTTTGGCCCCAGCACGCGGTGTTAAGAGGCCTCTGACACTGCTGCTGGAGCGTCAGCTAAAAGGCAGGTCTCTCTTCCCAGTTATTGGAGCGGAGGCAGAAACTGTCCCCAAGTCCCCCAAGCCCAGCGTCTCAATGCCGGCTTAAAGGTAGCAGCAGTGGCAGCGCTACCTTTCAGCCTGGTAGACAGTGCAGCATCCAGGGAGTTTGTGGCATATGGCACACACACAGGGCAGGTCCCTGGCCGTAGGTACTTTGCCCAGAAGGCAGTACAGCCCTGCACGACCATCTGCAGGGCAATATATCTGCTTCGCTGGACCACAGTGTAGGCCAGTGTGTCCACATTACTATGGAAGTGTGGTCCAGCAAGACGGCCAAGGGCGGTATGTGTCATTTACTGTCCAATGGGTCACTCTGCTAGCCGGCAGAGACGCGGCACGGAGTGCCGGAGATGGCGGTACTACCACGCATTGGTGATACATCAGTCTCCACCCCCCTTCATCGGTGAGCCCTTTCCGGACAGCTCCGTGCCCCCCCAGAGCCTATGCTTCGTGCCAGGCGAGACGGTGCCATGCCGTTGCAGCTTGTGTGCCTCGGTGATAGGAGCCACACCGGTGCAGAGTTGCTGGCAACACTGCAAGGGCAGGTTGAGAGGTGGTGACCCCACACACCTCTCAATAGGCAAGGTCGTGTGTGAAAATGCCACCAACATCCTGTCTGCCCTTCGCATGGGCAGAGTCACACATGTTCCTTGCCTGGCACACATTCTCATCTGGTCGTCCAGCGGTTCCTCACCAAGTACCTGGTCTCCAGGAGGTACTGAGCATGGCTAGGAGGGGGTCCAGTCACTTCAGGCAGTCATACACGGCCACAGCTCGTCTGGCCAAGTTTCAGCAGCAGAATGGTCTGCCGCAGAACCGCCGATTTGTGACACCCCCACCCGCTGGAACTCTAGTTTATGATGCTGCTGAGGCTCCAGCAGAGGCGAGCCATACATGACTACTTGTACGAGTAGAGAGCAAGATCAGGCTCTGGGGACCTGGGTTTGTTGTTACCCAGGCAGTGGCTGCTGATTAGCGATGCCTGCCGTGTGCTGGCGCCATTGAGGAGGCCACCAGGATGGTAAGCCGCAATGATGCCACCATCGCGGATACCCATCCACTGGTGTTCCTCTTTGAACATACTTGACAGGGCACTCGCTGTCGAGCAGCAGCAACTGGAAGAGGAGACGCCGACACCGTGTGCTTTCCAAGCCCGAACATCACGGTGCAGAGCAGCTGTCCGATGATTAGGAGGGGGATTTAGGGACCTGGACCAAGGGGAAATGGGGCATTCCTCTAGGGGGACATCTCAACCCTCCCAAGTACCACATGTCGTTCGTGGTTGGGGAGAGTTGAGGCCGACACTATTGTCCTCAGTGACATTGAGGACATGGGGGCTCTGCGGCAGGCGGTTTGCGGTGCATGGGTTCGTTCATGCTGCAATGCCTGGCGCAAGGACCCCAGGATTAAATAGAAACAAGGAAATAGATCAGGGCACTAAATTAATCCAAACTATTAAGTATAGTGCAGGTGCAAGTCTGTAAAAACACTATAAATCATGTAGAGAGAGAGAAAGACAGGCAGCAACACTGGCTTTAGAAGTATCAAAAAAAGTCCTTTATTTAGAAAAGCCATATTGGAGACACACATATAAATAAAAACATTTAAAAACAAACATTCTGCCTCTCATACATAGGGTCTACAGTACAGATCATTAGGATATAACAGATGCATAATGAATCAAATATGTAGTCAGAAATAGTACATCAGTAATGTAGTATACTTATACCAGTCTAGATGAGGGCAGATAGAGACAAATTTCCCCCCGAAAAAAAGGCATAGACGTGCACCACAGATTAGAGGTTCAGACAGCGAAGGCGCCTCTTTTTAGGGACAGCACACAGTCAGATACGAAGAGGAAGAGGGGAAAAGAAGAAACAACAGAACGGAGAAGGAAAGATACAGGAAGGGGCAGAGGAAACTAAGGCAGAGAAATACAGAGGACAATATGCAGATTATAATCTTTCATCTCACTCTCTCACGACTAATCAAAGGTTGGTGTTGGCTAAAGGCCTGACATTATGTCTGTCTACCCAGGTGGATAATTTTATCTGGTTAAAGATCTTTACATTTCTGCAAGAGATTGGCACTTAGGGCCCACTTTTGTCGACTGGGGGAAACAAACCTGGAAACAGAATGTACAAGAGGTAAAAACATTTAACCAATCCACTTTTTCTCCTCCTTTGTTGGACTTTCCCAACTTACAGGTCTTCTATAGCACTATGACACAGGAACTGGAGAGAATGAGTAACTTGTCACCTAAAAAGAATCTCTCCAGAGAGAGAATTTCTGAATGAGAAGATGAAGGATATTGTATAAGAGGTCCGACAAGGGAGGAAATGTGGTAATTTGGCCTGTTATGATGTACTTAGATGAGGCACATAGACAACTATATAATATGTCTAATTATAGTAAACTGCCTCCCGACCCCACAGATAACTTTCAAAAAAATCTCAGATGTATACTTGACGAGGCCACCGAAGACGGCAGTATACAAAACAAGGAGGCAGATTTTTTTGGGCGGAACATCCACGACCCTGACATTTATATGTTGCCAAAGGTGCATAAAAAATTGGACAAGCCGCCAGGTAGGCCCATAATCGCGGCATAGGTAGCTTATAGAACCAGCATGTATCTTTGTAGATTCTTTCTTAAAACAACATGTTCTAGCCCTTTCTTCTTATATCAGGGACACGTCTGATTATTTCTAAAATTAAAAATATTACTCTGGGTGAGGTTGTCTCTTGGCACCTTGCGATGTTGAATGCTAATACTAATATTAGACATAGAGACGGCCTAGGTGCCGTTGATACTTCCTGTCTTCTGCCAGCTTAAGGGAAAACAAAAAATGAACTTAATATTGAGATTATTGGGCTTTGTTTTACACACACATTACTTTGTATTTGATAAGAATTTCTTCCTTCAGATTAGAGGTACAGCCATGGGTGCCAGATGCGCTCCTCATACGCCAACCTGTTTCTGGGTTGGTGGGAAAGGGAACGCGTCTTTTCCGAAAATTTGGAATTTACACCAAACATATCTTGGCATGGCTGCGATATAAGATGATGTTTCATCATATGGAAGGGCATAGGAACTTTGGAAGAATTCTTGGCGGTCCTTAATCAAAATGATCTCAATATTTTTTCTACTCAAGAAATATCAGACAGTAAAGTGAATTTTCTGGATGTTACAATAGAGATAAAAGGAGATGAACTTTCTACCACAGTGTTCAGAAACCAACAGCTACAAACTCCCTTTACATTTCAGAGTGCACATCCAGAGTCACTACTGAAGGGTATTCCAAATGGCCAATTCCTAAGAGTAGAAGGAACTGTTCTAACATCGCAGACTATAGAATGGAAGCATTAGCCCTACAAGATAGACTACGCAGGAGAGGTTATCCCAACAGTTACTTAAGAAATCATATATCAAAGCGCAAACTGTACACAACAAGAACTGCTGACTCCAAAAGTACGCCCTAAAGATAATAAGGTACGCTACATCACTGATTTTAATGACAACTGGACTGGTGTAAAAAGTATTTTTGAAAAAAACTGGCACATATTGACTGCTGATCCCTCTCTTTCACCCCAGTGCATGAGAAGCCGCAATTAACAACCAGACGGTGCAGAAATATAGGAGATCGAATTACACACAGTCACTTTGAGCGACCGACCATACAACTAGGGACGGGACAAAGATTACAGGGCACTTTTTGCTGTGGTGAGTGCAATTTTTGTAGTTTTATGGAAAAAATGATTATTATGGGATACAAGAAATCTAAAAAACGTTTGTATTGTTTAAAATTCTCCTGTGATATGATCTATGTGGAATGACAGGACAGAGGTTAAAACAGAGACTTGCCAGACATTTATCCCATATTAGATTAGCAAAAAGAGATAAAATAGCCGGAAAAACTCTTACAACAGTAGCTAATAATTTTTTACAGTTTCATGATGGGTCAACTAATAGTCTTAAAGCATTGGTTAGAGTTATTGAGGCAAAATATAAGAAGAGGGGACATGCAGAAACGTCTCCTCCAAAGAGAAGCAAGATGGATCTTCTGTTTAAAATCCTGTGCTCCTAACGGGATCAATGAGGACTTGACCTGACTGTTTTTATTTAATTTTCTATCTCACTATAGGTCTTCTATTTCGTATAGAGAGACCGATCTAGCCGGCTTTCCCGTGTTTAATGAAATATGTCTGGTGAACCTGAAAATCTTCCTCATCCTTTTGCCTTTATAAAGAATATCCTGATGATTATCTAGAGAACCACAAGTGAAGCACTGTATCTGACAAGTCTGCTATCACTAGTGTGATAATTCCCTGGAGAGGTACTATATCAGCGCGATATAAAGACTACTGTTTGGAATCACTATATTAAGGAATACTTACCAAGGACTTACACGCACCATTCGGGAACTATTGGATATATACCTCAGCGGGATTTAGACCTGTCTATGGGTATTGATTACGATGAGGCCGGAGGACATCATTTGTATCCCCTATGTATGCTTCGTTGGGACGTTACAATGCACCTGAGTACAGCCCCTTGGGGGGCCGGTATTTATAAACTTGCTACATGAGGCTTTAATACTTTGGCTTTTTTGGCCTACAACATATTTTATGATATACAGGCCCTTTTTTACCGAATACTGGATACAATGTTTGCATAAAGTAATTAATAGATCGGGACTTTGACGGTCCGGCAGTAATCAAATAACTTATGAGGCTTCTCGTATGGTATGGTATTCATAATAGTTACCAGGGCGCTGTGTGTTATACGGATCCTTCTGGTTATTTGTCATGTATTCATCTTATTGTAATTAATGCATGTTTATTATATTTCTGTTAATTATTTGTACAGTTCAGTTTAAGATTACTTTGAGATGTGCCGATACGTATTTACAACTGTCTTTTGAGTTCACACTATCTATGTATGGGGATTTGTTTATATGTGTTGATATGACTACCTAGCTTACTCCTCCGATTGGTAGATGTAACCACGTGATGTATGAGCGAATCTCCTAGGCTGCATAGTTATGACAGCCAGCTGATTGATGCTTTGTGATGATTTCATTCATATGCGACACTAGGGGGGAGGGCTTCCTAGGGTTTTTAAACTGGCGGGAGGGGCGGCAGTGAATCACGCTGAGGAAGCTCCATGCACTAGCGTCGGAACGAAACGCGTTCGTCGTGAAAGCCCCTTGCTTGCTCTATCTGCCCTCATCCAGACTGGTATAAGTATACTACATTAGTGATGTACTATTTCTGACTACATAGTTGATTCATGCATCTGTTATATCCTAATGATCTGTACTGTAGACCCTATGTATGAGAGGCAGAATGTTTGTTTTTAAATGGTTTTATTTATATTTGTCCCAATATGAGCTTTTCTAAACGGTTTTTTGAACTTTTCTAAAGCCAGTGTTGCAGCCTGTCTTTCTCTTCTCTCTTACAGGACCCCAGGATTAAGGCCATCAAAGAGAAGGAGCAGTACTGGGTGGCCACCCTTATAGATCCCCGTATAAGGGTAAAGTGTCTGAGTTTATCCCCGCATCTCAGAGGGAGGTAGAATGCAGCACTATGAGGCAACACTGCTACGTTGCCTCTGTTCTGCCTTCCAGGTGCTGGCAGGCCTACAGCACCTGATGTTGGGGATCAACAGGGCTCACGTCCCCCTGTGCCTGACAGGAGGAGCAGCAGTACTGGAGGCTGCTCGCGGCCAACTTCAGGCTGTTTTCTAGCCACAGTTGCCAGGGCCACTACTGGCAACTCCACCAGGCAACACCTCAGTCACCAGGTCACCAACTACATCGGATCCAGGGCTGGTGTAGCCACATCAGAGACGAGGATCCACTGGACTACTGGGTGGCGAGGCTTGATATCGGCCAAGTTGGTACAGTATGCCATCAAGGTCCTTTCATGCCCGTCATCCAGTGTTTTTCGGAGAGGACCTTCAGTGCAGCAGGGGGTGTTGTAACGGAGAGGAGGTGTTGTAATGGGTCTCTCTACTGAGAATGTGGACCGCCTTACATTCATCAAGATGAATGAGGCGTGGATCACAATCTCAGTACAGCACCCCTATTGCTGATGCCTGTGAGAAGGCATCTGCCCCTGGCCACCGTACTGCTCCTTCCGCCTCATTTCCACCTAGAGGCTTAGCGGATGCCAGCTTAGCTGGCAAATGGCAATTCTTTCTATTGGCAGGGCCATATATGGTCCTACCTTGCTCTACTGCATTCAAGTTGTGAATAACAAATGCTCTGCGACAACAGCTACTCTGTGGCTAATTTTCTAAGATTGGGTCGATCCTATTGGCCTGAGAGCAATACTCCATATTTGTTCTTCCTTCTCTCTCCACGAGGCACCTTTGTGGTGTCACCTACTCTGACCATCTCATACAGCCACAACAGCTACTCTGTGGCTAATGTTTTCAGCTCTGGGTCAATCTGCTGTCCCGAGAGCAGTACTCCATATTACAAAGTGTGGGCCTGCTGGAACTCAATGGTGCGGTTCTACGAAGCCTACCCTTTCACCCGCTTTCCCTTGCACGAAGCATACTTGAGGGAGAGAAGCAAATGGTGTGAGGGGTATGTCCAGTGGGGATTCCCTCCTCTTCAGTCGTCAGACGGCGGCCCATGCGGTGCATCTCCCGTCGCATGCTCTCGAATTCTGTGGAGGAAGATATTGAGAGAATTGTGTTGAAGATGTTCTAGCACATTTCCTAAAGCACCATGCGGGTGATGCAATTGTGCACCTGACAGCTACTTACACATACATGATACTGCAAGCTAAATGTTGCGGTATGTCATAAAAAGGAAAGCTCAGTATAAAATAACATTATTTCTAAAATGCTTAGTTTATATTATGCATACCTAGTTATGAATCAACACAGGGACTGGGTCAAGGGCAAGACCATAACGATCTCTATTAGGGGTCCTGCAAACAGGAAGTCAGTATTTCTTATACAAAGACACAATGGATTTGACAGGTTAAGGTCATTCGGATGGAAAAATACTGCTCTTTTTTCTTAAAAGTTTATGTATTTTCACGAACTTCCACTTAAAGCGAAATGCATCATGGGGGATCACTATAAAAGCAGTAGGTAATGCTGGCATAAACATTACGTTTATTCAAATTGTATTTGAACGTTCTTGGTTTTGTATCACTAGGACTGTGCTACATACAAAAATTTTTGGAAGTGGTGCAGCCCCCATAAAAGCATTGTCAAACCCACAGTACCCATTGTTGCATCATGTAGCGTGGATTTTACACTGGGAAAATACAGATATTAATAGTCTTGTATATAACA
Source organism: Hymenochirus boettgeri (assembly GCA_019447015.1). Taxonomy (NCBI): domain Eukaryota; kingdom Metazoa; phylum Chordata; class Amphibia; order Anura; family Pipidae; genus Hymenochirus; species Hymenochirus boettgeri. The sequence goes on along the minus strand of CM033473.1, from coordinate 232,130,246 downwards.
TTTCATTAACGTTGCATATTACTTTACTTACTTATTTTGAATCATGGCCTTTTGAGGGACTGGAGAGGCTGGAGGGGTTGGAGCGGCTGGAGGGGGGGGCTGGAGCGGCTGGAGGGGCTGGAGAGGGGGGAGGGCCTGGAGGGGCTGGAGAGGGTGGAGGGCCTGGAGAGGGTGCAGGGCCTGGAGAGGGTGGAAGGCCTGGAGAGGCTGGTCCTGCTTCTAGAAAAAAAAATGTTTTATTTCAACAATCACTGTCCAATCCATTAGTAATATTACATGTATAAGAACATTTCCTAAAAGGCTACGTAGTGAACATTTCTTGGATAATTTTTGAACCACAAAAATGCAATGAAAAACTGGTTTAATGAAAGATTTTAAAAAACATTAACTTCACTAGGATGCACTTACATTGTTGGCTGCAGGAAGCACCCTCATCTTCATGCAGGGGTAGGGGGGTGGGGGTGGAAAAGTCATCATTTGAAGGTTAAAATAAAAAAAAAGACAATGATATATCTGAAGGTATTTCTTCAGACCAAAAAAATGAAAGGGACGTTTGGGAGGGTTGGGTGTAGGAGGATATCAGTAGTTGTGTTGTGTTTACCTGTATCTGTTTAGGTTTAGTGGGTATCATTTACCATTTATAAAAATAACCTTTTCAAATGATTAATCAACATTTCATTTTGACTTTAGTTGCCCCAGTAGGTGTGAATAGCTGTGTGGGGTTCATGGGTATGTGTTTGTTGGACAATGTTGGAAAGGATACTTAAGATAATCGCACACTTGTACTGTACTTTGGACTGAATTTCGTGACTTAAGCTCAAAAACTGAGGGACAAGATACAGCCCAAACAATGGGGAGTCGGGGACAATAAATGTGAATGAGAAGAACTGTGATCTGTCTCTCAAGCCAAATTAATAGATTTGTTGCTTTTTTTTTTTTAACAAAGATTTTTATCAGTAAAATAATAAAATTCAATTAATTATGACTGATAATTTCACTAATTATTTGCTGACAATCAAGGTCAATAAAAAGATAAAAAATTGCATAGGATGCACTTATGTGTCTGGCTGATGCCAGGTGCCTCCAGGGACGATGGTCTGCCCGGTGGGGGCAATGGGCTGCCCGGAGGGGTAGTTGGTGGTAGTGCTAAAAAAAAGGAAATTTATTTTAACTCTCACTGTTATTAAATGTTCGAATACATTTACTAAAACATTTCTCGGAGAAGTTGTCAAAAAATATGCAAACATTTGGATAAAGGGCTTGGCCACATCAACGTGTTAAAAAGCACACAATAGTGTGGCACAATTAATGTGATCCTTAATTTTTGCACAATTACGCAATCGTACTGCACTCGCACGGCAATATACATGAGCGCACCGGAAACACGCGCTTGTATGCTTGTTTCTGGAGTGTGCGCTGTAATGTGGCTTTGGTCAAATGAAAAATTTAGAAATTTTTTTTTTTTCAATAGGCTGCACTTACATTCTTGACTGGCACCAGGAGCCTCCCCTGGTGCTTCCTCTGGCGGGGACGGTGGTGGTGTGTCAGAGGATGAATCAGCTGCAAATTAAAATAAAAAAATACATAATGAATGATATATCTAAAGGGTATATTTAATTATATACTTTAAATTCTGCTTGAAAATACAGATTAAATAAGGCAATATGTTATAGTTGCTTTAAAAGTCAATCATATTTCTATGGCAATGATTTCATACCTTATTCTGGCTAAGTACTTACATTTTTATTGTGTGTATTGTAGCCATGGAAAGGGAAAAGTTGGTTGGGTGTAGGGGAGCATCAGTAGCTGTGTGTACTTGTATCTGTATATATTTTGTGGGTAACACAACATTTTTAATTTGTGTGTAAAAATCAATTTTTAATAATTGATCAAAATTTCATTTTTGACTTTACTTTCCCTTTAAATAGGGCTGCCATGTAACTAAAAGGGTGGGTCAGTAAAGTATGTTTAACTGTGTCTATGTGTGGGCATCAGTGTGCATTTATAAGGTAAAAAGAAATCAATTTTTAATGATCGATTTCATTTTAACTTTACTTAGCCTTTAAATAAGGCTGCCATGGAAATGGGTGGGCCACCAAGCGTGTTTAGCTGTGTCTATGTGTGGGTATCATTTTGAATTTATAGGTGTTATGTTAAATACAGTCACTTTCAGTGATTTATTTTTTGACTTTACTTACCCTTTAAATAGGGCTGATATTGAATAATATAATAATAATAATAATGTAATAATAACTAGTGAATGAGAAATACAAAGAACTTGGATCTCTCTCTCTCTCTCTCTCAAGCCAAATTTAAGGATTATTGATGTTTTTAAAAATATATATATATATATAAATATGTTTTTGTCAGAAGTGAATTAAAATATTTTACTACTTATTACAATACAGTAATATAATAAAAAGTATACTTGCCTTCCATAAGTTGCCGTATGGCTTCCACATAATGAGGCCATTGCCTCTTAAGATCAGACCACTGTCTCTGGAGGGTAGAGACAGTGGTCTGGAAGTCGAAGTGGCGCGCCAGCCGGCGCTGCAGGCCCTCCATTATAGTACGCTTCCTGCGCCGCACATGCTGGGTACCTGGTGGGAAATTGCCATACCCCCTAGCCAGGAGGTATTTGGTGGCATACAGCTGCCTGACAGAGCTTGACATTGTGCAGGCAGGATGTAGTAAAAAGCAATGGATCATCGAAGTTCCAGTTCGGGTCCGTACTTCCGAAGAATCCGCGTATTTACGGAAATCCTCGTTTTTACGGGAATCCTCGTTTTTACGGAAATCCTCGTATTTTTGAAAAATACCGTTTTTTTAAATTCACGCTAGCGGACTGCAATTTTTAGGTATTGTAGGCATTGATACGTGTTTCCAAGGTCATTACCCAGGTCCCTGAGTGATTTAGTGTACGTTACCAAGGCTATTTAGACCACTTTTAATGCGGATTTTGCCGAACTTTCATTTTAATACGTTTTAACGTGTCCGCTCGCAGATTTTCGAATTTTCTGATTTTTTCAAAATTCCACGGATCCTCGAGCGGACCGGATTTTTCGAAGGTCGGACATCTCTACTCCTCAAAAATAAATAAAAAAATCAGGACGTAGGGATAAGTATACCTATATAATTATAATACCTATACTTATAACTATACCTTCCTATTCGATACTAGGTACTAGGTACTTTTTTTCATTTAAGCTTTTTTTTTATATTTCCCTCTGCTTTTGAAAAAACAAAAACGAAAAGCCTTGAGACAAATCTTAATTTTTGTATTAATTAGTATTCGTATATAGCCACCTGGAAATTCAATAGAATAAAAGTATATCATGTGAAATTGATTTCTGCTGCTGACTTCTCCTACTTCCTGTCTTTACTGTATATTAAACATTATGAAATATTCTTTTCTTGCTAGTTACACAAAAGGGGGGCTGTGGGAGCACTCCTGTAGCAAAATTACTAATTACAAAATTGTAACTAAAAACCCCCATGTTTTTACTGTTTGCACTAGCATAGATATTATGATATATGGGCCCAGGAATGTGCATTGATCAACTCTTATCTTGTTTGTTCTAATGTTTTGGTCTTTTTCCTTTGAATACTAAGCATTGGGTGAAAGGCCTCTTCCCTCCTTGTTAAAAGCCAGTAGGCGGGGGGAAGTTATAGCCTGTAATACTAATCCAATGCAAGGTCAGGGAGACAACCTTCCCAAGAAAATGCAACCAAGCAGAGAGTATCAGCCCAGAAAAATGACCCAAGGTAAACTGTTAGGACCTTCCATACTGGGGTTACCTTGACGTGGTTGGAAGGCTTTTCACTTTTATGCATAAAATTGTAACTAAAAAACCCCATGTTTTTACTGTTTGCACTAGCACAGATATTATGATATATGGGGCCCAGGAATCTGCTTTGATCATCTCTTTTCTTGTCTTTTCTTGCTAGTTGATATGCACATGTATGATCTAAACCCAGACTGGAGCTCCTTTTATATTTAAGAACCTTCCACACAATATTATGTTACTATGCTAGTTCTTAATTGGATGATTACACTTTCTATACACATCCCACTCACTCGCTCACTGCCTGAACCTAGAACAGAATATTTATTACTAGAGATGGCCAAACTTCATAAAATTCGGTCTGTTTTCAAACTTTCAAATTTCAGTAAAAGTTCGAAAGTTCGAATTTGGACCCATTAAAGTCAATGGGGAGTGATATTTAAAAAAATCTGGGTGATTTACAGCTAAACTAACAATGGTAACTTACTGTAAATGGCTGTGGCACCTGGGAAATGGTCTGGGGAACATGTCACTGTCACCAAAACTTGTTAAAACACTTCTTAAACACGAGCAGGCAATTGTCTGGTTTTGTGCAAGCTACATTCAAGGGTTACAGCTAATTCGAGGGTTACCAAACGATACTTTCGAGGGTGAGCACAAACAGGACCATAAATTTGAGGGTTACCAAAATCGAATGACACTTTCCGAGAAATCCGGGTCCAGGATACTTTGAGAAGTCCGAGTCCGTTCGAACTCCATAAGTTCGGCTCAAACTCGGGTTCGAGTTCTAGTCCATCTCTATTTATTACACCAATAATTCTAGGAGAATGTCTAGTGTCTATAACTGTATCTTTTCCCTTTCTCTGAATGTTTGACATGCTGCTTGAAAAACCTCCAGGGTAGCAATTGCAATCCCCAGCAAGAGGGCCGGTAAGGAGTATGTTTACTATAACTGAATAAAGTGTAATAATAGCTTGCAAAGAGCAAGATTTTTTTTTTTAATCTTCAATTCAAAAATACAACACAATGTACTTACAAGTTGGAAATGCTTTTATTCCATAATTACGTGTAAATGGCAGGAACTATGATAGCTTTGGGAGCTAATACAATTCAATGCATGACATTAAAATCCAAAATGACTGCTGAATTTCCCACAATCCAAGAACTGTTTACAAAATAAGTATACAGTTAATGTTAATTTTTCTTTTTCTGCTTTCTAACCGCTTTTATCATTTTATTACACTCTCCCCCGAGATAACGGAAGGAGAGCACTGAGCTCTGCTGCTTTCCATCTGTAAGAGACTGGGAAATCAGCCAATGCTTTTGAATACTTACAGGGTTGCTGGGTCAACAGAAAGAGGACTGGTTCTGATTTTTCCACATTCCCAAAAGAAAAGCTGCTCACCTCATCACACTGCAACAATGCCCCCTGGCTCCTGTGATCAGTGAAGTCAAATAGGAGTTAATCGAATGCAAAATTTCACTCCACTTTATGTATGATTACTAATGAATACATCAAAGAAGATCTCATATACAAGGCATGTTGGGAACCTGTTGGAATTTTACTCCAAATAAAATAAGATATCACTTTATGTTCTGTGTTAGATAAAGGATACTTTGTAGTCTAAGGTAATAATAGTGATTATTATTTACTGTGTACTACATAATATAACTGAATTCTCGTTGTCCAAATTATTTAAGGGCTCGTCTGATGAATTACAGAAGTAAAAAGAGAAGCATCACTGCTGTTTTTGGTTTTGCTTTAAGGGGTTCAAGGAGCAGTAACTTGTATTTGCTGAGTGGTGGCATTGGTCATTAGACAATGTTAAGGAAGGGATGGGATGGAAATCTCTTAATCTGGATATATGTGGCTATTGCAGCTTCTAGACACCAATCTTCCCACCCATTTCTTATTAGTTGTGTACACAAAAATACACAGTCTGTGTAGGTACAAAATTAAAATTAAACCCTCTTAGACAAAAAGTTAAGCTTACATTTCCTACCCCAAACAAATAAAGGAGTCATGCCGGCACACATTATCTCTCCCGATCTTCAACTTGTCTTGCCGTGCATGTTCGAGGGCTTCACAGTTTGTTGCTGTGGAGGTGTTACATTTCCTACCCCACCCCTAACATGGAGTCTACAATATACAGCTCATGGACGTTCCTGAAGACAGAGCTTCACTTTATCCTCATTCTTTAAGGATTCCTGCTTCCTTTAAAGTTGTATGAGCTTATTGCTCAGTGGAGGAATATGACTAAACATGACAGTGGACATCTGGCTTTAGGACCAACCAAAAGCAATGTAGTAAGTACTGCAGTCTTGGGGTTTAGGGTGTAAAATAGTTGTCGGGGTGAACATGTCTATAGTGCCTACATTCCACAAATAAATACATTTGGAAAGAAAAAACAAAAAGAGGCCAGGCAGCGCAAAGTTGGCAGTTTAATGAGAAAATAGACACTGATTTGCAACTTTAAAAATGCTAAATATAATCTGAACTTTTGCCTCGCATTGGAAATGTAAAAATGAGCCTACATTGCGCCCAAAGAATAAAAGGGGTGTGGGTGCCTTTACGTGAAAGACAAAACAGCAGACCTCATTTTAAGTCCAAGCTAAAAATGTGATGAAAAAGGCAAAAGAAATGTTACGTCACATAAAGTCATTCTGGAAAGTATACTAAAATTTTGCGAAAAATAAAAATCTATACCTTCATAGTCCAAAAAAACATGTTAAAATAGTAGTAAGATCATTTGTATGAATGTGTTGTAATTTTTGGGTGCATTAAAAATCATGAAAAACTCCAAACTCTCAACAGACATGGTAAAAAGATGCCTTTTCGCCACCTTCAAGTTCGCAATAATATTCTACTCCATTTAAAGTGAAAATACACTTTTTGCTTTTTATAAATCGGGTTATGCCTTTACGCTCCCTTTTCACTCAAATTACCATTGCTATGTATGTCGAAGTATGGCGAAAAGGGTTTTAGCGATAGGTTGCGGAAACGTTTTCGCCACTCGTTAACGTCACCTTTTTAAATCGCGTTAACTGGCTTTTTGGCGAAAAACCATGTGGAAGCAAAAACTTTTCGCAACTTTTCGCCCTTTTAAAAATATGCCCCAATGTTAGGTCTTCATGCATTCCTATTTGTTTAAATCTATCAATCATTGCACAGATTCAGTTGCCTGGGGACAGTAAAAATTCAGAAGATTGGGGAAAAAGACAGTCAATAAAAACAAACAGGGAGATTCAATAAAAGTTCTTATCGTTTAAAATGGTGCTAACTTTGCCCCAACCAATCAAATCTTACATAACATTTAAAGCTAACATCTGATTGGTTGGGGCAAAATTAGCAACATTTTAAACGATAAGAACCTTTATTGAATAACCCTAAAAGACTTTTGAGACCCGAAAGAAAACAAAACTTTGTTAATCATTATTAATATTTTCATGTGGTGAGTACAAAGGAATAATAAGGAATATTAAGCAGGCATTTAAACATCAGTAGGCTGTCTGCAACTGTGCTTTTACTGTTATTATGGCATCACCAAAATCTGTGACTAGTTCTCCGGATCTATATTGAAGAGAAAGAATATAATAAATTGTATTCGCATTGAAAATCAAGACATTGTAAAGCAGAGCTAAAGATGTTATCTCATTCTAACAACTAATTATCCTTTTATTAGAAAAAAGAAACATTTGCAATTTGCTCTGTTACTTTCCTACATTTCTCGCAAGACCCTAAAGACCCTAAACACTGCCCAGCTCTTATTACTGTGACATACCAAGGTCCAAATGATACAAAAACAAAAAGAATCTTTTGTTTTTCTACAAATTATATAATAATACAATTAATGTCTGATACTAGCAATGTAAGAAACACAATTAGATATTGACAATGTTTATGTTAGTGCGCCATATGGTGACAGAGTACAGTTCAAATGCAAGACGTATCAGGTGAGAAGGCAGCTGTCAAAACAGATCAAGGGGGGATAAAGAATATGGAAGATCCTTTCTCTTTACCGAGGATTTTCAGATTTTTAGGGAGGATTAAAATATAATAAAACTAAGTATGAATAATGGGCTGGAAGATCAAAGATATAGTGGGTGTTGTTAGACTAAAACAACCAAGGTATGCAAAATAGGAACTTTGGCCTGAAAACAAAATGCACATTATGTATAAATCAATGGTTTCTGTTGGATCATTTTTAGATGAAATTTAAATGGAGAAAACAAAGACTGTATGAAAATTGTATTCAAATAATTTCCCAAAATTAGTTCCAGAATCCTTTAATGATACCCAACATTATTTAATAAATACAACAGAGTTATATATCAACGATAAGAACATAATGCATGTGACTTGTTATGCTGTTTGGTTGGATGGTTTCATAGTGATGATGATAATTGTGTATTTGGATAAATAATGTTCTACTTGAAATGAAATCTACAGGATGAAATGCATTTTGATGACTAATTTGGCATCACATAAATGAATTAGTGCAAACTTTGGAAAATCTTTCATTTAATAAAAACACTACAGACACTTTCCCTGCTGCCCACTCACGTATACAGTACAATCTTACATGGTTTTACCATATACAGTATAATCTTACATGGTTTTACCATATACAGTAAAATCTTACATGGTTTTACCATATACAGTATAATCTTACGTGGTTTTACCATATACAGTATAATCTGGCAGGGTTTTACCATTAATAGTATAATATGGCACGGTTTTACCATTAACAGCATGATCTTGCAAAGTTTTACCGTATTCAGTTTAATCTTTTAGGGTTTTACCATTAATAGTATAATCTGGCAGCGTTTTACCATTAACAGTATATTACCAATAAATTAAATAGGATAGGGAGAGAATGAGGCTTTGACACTCCCCTTTCAGAATATGCAAATAAGGAAGAGACTTCTGGGTAATTTCCTTTTCCAGCTTGTTAGGAAAGCTATAGCCACACTGCAAAACCAGAGGCCAAAACTACACTGATGATGGCTCAATGAAACCGAAACAGGTCTGTAGTTAGCACTCTATACCCGGCCTCAGCGTCTATACCTTGCGCTCTAAGACCTGGGGGTAACCGTGTACAGTGAGGCGTGACAATCTCCTGACGATCAGGGGCTTGTCTATAGGTGAAGACAGCGGCTGTAGATTGGGGTTTAGGTGCTGAAGGTATACTCTGGGACTCCAGGCATCACAATAATCTTGCAGGGTTTTACCAATAAAAATTATAAGTAGTAACCAGCATGGATTTAGGAGGAATAGATCAAACTAACTTGCTTGGCTTTTATGAGGAAGTAAGTAGAAATTTAGACTCTGGAATAGCAGTAAATGTAGTTTACTTGGATTTTTCAAAGGCTTTTGATACAGTCCCCCATAGGCGACTAATGTATAAGCTAAGGTCTGTTGGTCTGGGGAGTCACATTTGTACATGGATAGAAAATTGGTCAATGAATAGGATGCAGAGAGGAGTTGTAAATGGGGCTTCATCATTATGGACTAAAGTGCTAAGTGGTGTGCCACAGGGTTCTGTGCTGGGGCCGCTTCTATTTAATCTATTTATTAATGATTTGGAAGTGGGTATTGTCAGCAAGGTTCCTGTGTTTGCTGATACACACAAAACTTTGTCGACCATTAAAAACTTCAGAGGATGTGCAATCGTTGCAGGGGGATCTAGATAGATTGTCACATTAGGTTGCTAAGTGGCAGATGAGATTTAATGTTGATAAATGTAAGGTGATGCATTTTGGACATAAAAATCCTTGTGCTGCTTATACTATAAATGGCTCTGTGTTAAGTGAATCCCTGTTGGAAAAGGATCTAACTTAAAGGTAGCAAGCAGTGCCAGGCGGCAACAGCCAGAGCCAGCATGGTATTGTCTTGTATAAAGAGAGGTATGGATTCAAGGGAGGAAAATGTTATTCTCCCTCTTTACAAAGCATTGGCAAGGCCTCATTTGGAATATGCAGTGCAATTTTGGAATCTTGTGTACAAAAAGGACATATTTGAAATGGAAAGGGTTCATAAAAGGGCAGCTAAATTAATAAGGGGATTGGGGGAGCTTCAATATGAAGAGAGACTGGATAAGTTACAATTATGTACTCTGGAGAAAAGGCGCTTATGTGGGGATATGATTACTGTATATAAATACATTAACGGGCCATACAATAAACTATCTGGGGCATTGTTCACCAATAGAAGGACACAAGGACATCCCTTAAGACTTGAAGAAAAAAAGGTTTAGGTTTCAAGTTCGGGGTTTTCACTGTGAGAACGGTAAAGCTATGGAACTGTCTTCCAGTGGACGTTGTTTTGGCAGGTTCATTGGTCAGTAGGGAAGGGTGGATTTTCCGCCTTCCGAACTTCCGATTCGCGGATTTTTAGTATTTTCGAAAATTTTAGAAAATACGAGTAATCCTCGTAATTTCGAAAATACAATTTCTCTTATTTCCATAAATATGTATTTTCGAAAATTTTCGAAATTACGAAGATTACTCGTATTTTCGGAAATACATATTTTCGAAAATTTTCGAAATTACGAGACTTTTCGTATTTTCGAAAATTTTCGAAAATACGAAGTCTCGTAATTTCGAGGGTATTTTTCATTTTAAAGGGTCCACTCGCGGATTTTCGAATTTTCAAATTTTTTCGAAAATTCGCGGATCCTCGAGCGGACCGGATTTTGCGAAGTTCGGACATCTCTATTGGTCAGTTTAAAAAAAAAGCTGGATGAGTTTCTGTATTTTCTGGTATTGATTCATAAAGTAGAGTTGATCCAGGGAGATTTCTGATTGCCACTTGGAGTCTGGAAGGAATTTTTTTCCCCCTTCATAAATTTGGATCAACAGTTAGGCAGGGAATGAGGATATTGCTAGATGGGTTGGACTGGATGGATGTATGTCTTTATTCAACCTCAAATACTATACTATACTATGCTATACTATAATATAATCTTGCAGGGTTTTACCAATAACAGTATAATCTTGCAGGGTTTTACCATTAATAGTATATATAATCTTGCAGGGTTTTACCAATAAACGGTATATTCTTGCAGAGGTTTACCATTAACAGTATAATTTTGCAGGGTTTTACCATTAAAGGGCATGTCCACCCCCAAAACTATAAGCTAACCCCATACTGGCCCCACTCTGTAGTGTAATATAATCCTTACCTTACATCCCAGCTCCAAATGGTTCTCCTGTAATGTCCCCCCAAATTTACAAAAACTGGCCACCAGGAGGATAGCCATATAGAACTCTGCCTCCTGTCTCTCCTCCGGGAGAAGTTTGGCATGCGCACGGCAGCCCTCACCCCCTCCTCTCCCTCACGTTTTGCGATCCCTCCCCCTACCATAAAACTCCTTTGCCATATAGTAGTGTTCCTTACCCCATCCTCAACCGCTATAAAAGATTTTTAAGAAAGTCCCCCGAACTCTACTTACCTTAACTCTCTTCCCGTTCTGAGCAACCGGCAGCCGCGTCCGTGATTGGCAGCCTCTCAGCCAATCAGGGACGTGGCTGCTGGTCCGGCCCCCTGCTTGCAGTTTCATGCAAGCAGAAGGCCAGGCAGTGTGGCGGAGGAGAGGAGAGACGTAAGGTAAGTAACTATCGGGGGACTTTCTGAAAAATATTTTATAGCGGTGGGGGCTGGGGGAAGGAACACTACTATATGGTAATTTTTTTATAGGGGTGGATATGCCCTTTAACAGTATAATCTTGCAGAGGTTTACCATTAACAGTATAATTTTGCAGGGTTTTACCATTAGTAGTATATATAATCTTGCAGGGTTTTACCATTAACAGTATAATCATGCAGGGTTTTACCATTAATAGTATATATAATCTTGCAGGGTTTTACCATTAACAGTATAATCATGCAGGGATTTAAACAATTAATCTGAAATTTCATGACCTTCTAAAATTTTGTTGATATCAATGATTTCTAGAACCTTCACTCTGAATTCTAGACCAATAGTCCAATCAGAATTGCATGTACCTATGTGTAGAAATAAAATATGATATTCATAATCAATTATTATTTTCTATAATCCTAGTTTTTTTTTTATATAGCGCCACTTGGAGATGCAGTGATGTACAAGTCACACAAGGAGGACAAAAATATATACACATAAATACTTCAATATATAATTATATAAATGAAAAAATATATGAATAAAAAATTTATGAATATAATGAAAAAATATATTCGTGCTTGAGCCTTGCTACCAAAGGAAAGGAGGTCCCTGCCTCGTAGAGCTTACAATCTTGTTTTGGGCTCTTCTGCTTGTGCTATTGCTTACCATATTTCTTTTCTCCTTTCATGGTAAATTGCATTATTACAAATAAAGTAATTTCAAATAGACAGGATGATTATATACTGTACTCTTCCAACTTGTTTTACATTTTTTTTTCTCACTGTAAAAATAATGCACTCTGCACTCTGTTTACAGTACATCAGAATCTGTAGGTGCTTACACTCTAACTACAGTAAGTACCCTATCACACCTACACACTAATATTATGTGATTTTGATTTTGGGATGAAACCCATGCAAGCTCAGGAAGAACATAAAAACTCTTTGATGATGTAGCCCAAGTTGAATTTGAAACAAGGTATCATTGCTAAAAAACAAGCCATTCATTTGCCTTGAAAACTTTTTTCTATTTACCCAGAGGTCTCTTTCAAAGTTCTGTCATTTTAAGACAGTAATCTCCCCATCATAACTATGGCATATCTTACCAGCTGCAAAGACAGAAAAACAAGGAATTCTAGATTCAAACCTTCGCCTAATTGTCTGCCACATAATAAAAACATAATAATAGTAAATGTTTAAAGTTTGGCTTTACCTAATATGAAAATAGCTTCTTTGACGTACAGAGAAGCTTCGTTTGGTTTCAGTATTTGGGAAAATGTGCAGTTCCCATGTTTTATAAATAGTTAGCCAGTTCCGGACGACCAGCAAATCCCACGCTGCAGTTGCAACATTATTTTATCTAAGTCTAATTAATCCCTATTTTGAAGAGATTTGTCTATTCTTGGAAAATCCACCTTGTTTTTCTTCAATGCGGAAATCTTACACAACATAAAGAATGCTTTATAAATAAAGTTTTTTTTTATTCTATCACAGGTATGTGATCAAAGCAAATTTTTTTAAGTTTGCATTTTCATAAGTCTGATCAATTGGATTAAAATTCTGATGGTTTTGATCAGTAAAAAATCCTGCTGATTTAGCCTGATCAATTTCTATGTATTATCTTCATTTATAACTAAATAGTTATATACCATTTCACGTAAGTCTATCACTCAGAGATTATGTTCTAAATTATCATTAGTCATGGGTGTCATCTGAGCATTACCCCTAAAAGAAGGATGGACGGACTATCTCCATGAGCCCATCATGTTGTTATGTGTGGGGGCTGGCAGAGGGGCATCTTATAAATATAAGTCTGTGTGGGCCTGGATGGGAGCATCTTATATTTACAAGTCTTTGTGGGCTGGGCATGGGGGCATCTTATATTTAGAAGTCTGTGCAGGCCTGACATGGGAGCATCTTACATTTACAAGTCTGTGTGGGCTGAGCATGGGGCATCTTATATTTACAAGTCTGTGTGGTCTTTGCATGGCGGAATCTTATATTTACAAGTTGTGTGGGCTGGGCATGGGAGCATCTTATATTTACAAGTCTATGTGGGCCTGGCATGTGAGCATCTAATATTTACAAGTCTGTGTGGGCTGGGCATAGCACATCCTATATTTACAAGTCTGTGTGGGCTGTGTATGGGAGCATCTTATATTTACAAGTCTATGAGGGCTGGGCATGAGGCATCATATATTTACATGTCTGTGTGGGCTGGGCATGGCGCATCTTATATTTACAAGTCTGTGTGGGCTGGGCATGGGAGCATCTTATAGTTAAAAGTCTGTGTGTGCTGGGCATGGGGGAATCTTATATTTACAAGTATGTGTGGTATGGGAATGGAGGCAACTTGTACATAAAAGTATATGTGATCTTTGCATGGGGACATCTTATATTTACATGTCTGTGTGGGCTGGGCATAGGGGCATCTTATAGTTACAAGTTTGTGTGGGCTGGGCATAGGGGCATCTTATAATTAAAAGTTTGTGAGGCCTTGACATGGGGACATCTTATATTTGTAAGTCTGTGTGTGCTGATCATGGGAGCTTCTTATATTTACAATTCTGTGTAAGCATCTTAAATGTACTAGTCTGTGTGGGATAGGCATATTATATATAAAAGTCTGTGTGTTTGTTTATCAAAAGTGCATTTTCACTTTACTGTTATTTTTTTACTTTTTAAGCTATCTTTTTACAGATATTTAGAAAACATTTTAAAAAATCTGATCAGTCGTTGCAGGTTAACAACATTTTACACCTTTAATTAAATAAGCCCCAGGAAGTATCTAATATTGCAGAGCTTCTTCACCCACAGGTAATGTGTAGGAAAATGATTGACAGTGGAATGAATCCAAACCTTTACATTCTGTATAGAAAATATTTTAAAGGGGAACTGTGGTCTCCAAACACCACCTCTCTACGTGCTCCACAGCCCAAGATATACAGAAATGACTGACCAGAAAGTTAATGGGTGGGAGGCTGACTTGTGACATTCCAGTGTGTGAGGGAGACAGGAAGTCCCTCCTCCTCTCTGCTGTGTGAAGTCCTGACAGAGAAGGTAAGGGAATCTACAGCCCTTCTCTTTCACTGCGTGAAAACAGCCTTTTCAGGCAGAGTTCTCACTCTGATTCCACAGAATTTTCTGTGGGGGGGGGGTCTGAGTAGCCCACGGCACCCATGAGTGGGCGGGGCCACATCACTTGCGAGTGGGCAGGGGCCACATGGGGCTGTAAGATAATGGGCCATAGGGGGCCTGCAAAGGGGAGGAGGAGACACAGGACAAATTGACTGACAGTTTCAGAGCAGGAGGCAGGAAGTGCAGGGGACCTAGTGATGCTGCTGCCATATCACACACAAAAATGTAAATATCTTCAAAACTATGTAAAATAAACAATGGAAATAAATTGCAAAAATTCTCAGGGGAGCAATTCCTATCAATTTACCTCAATTAAACTAAATTCATTTTTGGACCACAGTTCCCCTTTAAGGTGGTAAACTGTCATCCAGGGGGGAAACATATTTTGCTGAATTTGTTTGCCTTGCTAAAGTCCTAAAATCCTTTTGCACACAAAAATGTTGGGTTAATTTGCATTTTCTGTTTATCTGCAGAAACCAATCAGATATTACCATTTAAAGGGGCTAATACTGAAACTTGAAAACATAACTTTGAATTGTTGCAGAATATTACACCTTTGTTGAATAAGCCCCCAATATTAAAGGGCAAGTCCAGTCTCTAAAAAACAAACAGGTTTATTCAATAAAAGTTCTTTTCGTTAAAAATGGTGTTAATTTTTCCCCAACCAATCAGATGTTAGCTTTCAAATGATAAATAATATCTGATTGGTTGGGGCAAAATTAGCACCATTTTTAATGATAAGAACATTTATTGAATCTTCCTGAGTTTAAAAAGAAAG
Organism: Hymenochirus boettgeri; assembly: GCA_019447015.1. NCBI lineage: Eukaryota > Metazoa > Chordata > Amphibia > Anura > Pipidae > Hymenochirus > Hymenochirus boettgeri. Next base: position 232,114,900 of record CM033473.1, on the reverse strand, counting down.
GTCCTTTAAAAATAAGTTTAAAGCTCTTCTGTAATCTCTGTGTAACTGCCATTCCATTCCTGTTTAGTTCCACCTTTTCCCTGACTAGGAGGGGAATGACATCACCACAAGCACATTCCCCTCCTCTGTTTAGAGCCTGTTACAAGCAAAACTATAGGTGCTCACTGCAGATAAGGACCCCCCCCCCCCCCCTCCCCGCAATGCCCGGGAACTTTCAGCCAATCAAGTGGCTTACATTGGCAGCCAATCAGCATGCTCCATTTTCAGGACTTACAGAAAAACTCCTACACACATTGTGCAGCCAGAAATCTGCTAGAACAGAGCTGGAATTTAATGTTGGTGGCTGCATCTTGCCTTTTACTTGTGGATTGTGATTTAAACAACAGGTATATGTTCTAAAAGATGTGATGTGCAGAGTCAAGAGAATGATTGATAGAAGGAGGAGGAAGGGGGGAAGCAGGTAACTTGGGATAGAACTTGCACTTACAATCTTTCTACCATGCATTTAGGGGTCAGTAAGGTAGGCAGAACGTTGTGTTAAAAAATGATTTTTGGGGTGGACAAGCCCTTTAACCTGTGCTATTAATTTGCAGCAATCAGTACAATTGTTTTTTCTTACTGGGCTATTGCAGTTAGATAAAATATGAGTGGTTACTGGAGATTCATAGCACAGGCAAATGTTTTCACCTTGTGGATTTATACAATTACCTGTATACATTCACATCAGGCCCTGCCGCAAAGAGATTGCAATCTAATTACATTTATTTGACACATACAACCTATCATTATGTCTTTATGATTGTGGGGGAAACCCACAATGCCCGGAGGAAACCCACGCAAGCACAGGGAAAACATACAAACTTCTTGCAGATGTGTCCAAGGGTGGAATCGAACTCAGGACTCAACCACAGAGCCACCGTTTATCAGTTTCAGTTACTTCAAACTGAGTCTAGAGAAGTTGGAATGGTTACATTTATTAATTCTGTCCCAAGAAAGGATCCCTCTTCCTGACATTTATGTGTAATTCATTTTAATACACCACTAATCATATTTCTCAAGAAAATGTTACTTTAGGGAGTTTATAATGAAAGAAACATCCTTTGTTCTGTAGCTTTCATACCCATTTGGCTTAATTATTTTTATAATGTTAAAATAATTCTAGAACATCCCCCAGTGGAAAAAATTAATCATTTCAACAATCTCACGTTTTGTCACATAAAAGAGAAAGACAGGAGAGAAAGAGACAGTTCAGAGTTGGGGGGATGGGGCCAAATTAATTTAAAAAATCTGATATTTTATCGTTTTTCTTGTGTGAAATGGTTTGACTACAATTCAAAGACGAAAGTCTTTCTATCTCACTCTCTCCTAGGACTCAAGGGAGCGCTTTAATTTAATTCATATTACAAAGGAATAACTGCCCAGGAGCACTTGCCTTCTTGTTTTATCCTCTTCATTTGGGAAAGATGGTTCTGCTTTAAAACCTGGCATGAAAACAAGCTTTAATACTTATAGGAAGCTCTAATCCCACTCATACAAGTAAGTTACAGGCAAGTCTGGAATTGAGCCAAAACAAATACATTTTAAAAAGACCGAATCCTAGAAAACATTGTTCTGAAGAAATGTCAGACTGATGCACTTGTCAGAAAAAGATAGTATACAGTATACTCAATGCTATCTCACTGATGCAACGTTTAAAAACGTTTTTTAAAAAATCTAACAAGGAAAAAAATTGTAATACATTTCTTAAAATCAATCCCATTATTTACATTGCTCCTATAGAGCATAGTCCTTGATGTCAGTTTGTTTGAGTCTATGTGGACTCAAGCGAACTTTATATATAATTGGACAATATATTATATTTGTGTGTTAAATTGGTGGTGGTGGTGGATTTTTTTAAAATATAAATTTATAAACAGACAAATTCTGTTTAGATGGGCTCGCCAACTTCAATAGTTATCAATAGTTTGAAAATAGTATGCACAGTATGTAATACATGGAAATTTTGGGTTACTTGCACATTAATAGACAATGTATAAAGTTGTGATATTATACTAGATTGCTACATAATTTAATAAGACTAAGAGATAATGTACATTTCAATATCTTTCCAATATCTTTCCAAAGTTTTAACACGGATAGATGGCAGCCCAGGCCTATGAGGCCTAAAAATGCCCTTGAAATTATGCATACAAAACTAAAACATGGCGTTCTCTTTTTTCTCTGAAAGACCAGAACATATTGCAGATACAACTGAAAAGAAGACTACTCTCTCATATTATAATTACTACTCCCAAATAGAGATGTACTTTGGGTTCTAATAGAACCCAGATTCGATTTGAATCTGGCGGTTTCGAAGTCCCGACGAAACTTTCGGTACTCCCGGATTTTTCGAAACTCGAATTTTTTCGAGTTTTTCGATTTTTATCATAAATTCGATAATTATCGAAATCGAAAGTAGATGATTATCGAAATCGAAGTGTAAACAAAGTGTATCGTAAGTGGGGATCAATTTCGGTAACCCTCGATAATTGTACGAATCCAGGTAACCCTCGAAATCATAAGTCCATCAACCCTCGAAAAGTAGCGATCGATTTCGGTAACCCTCGATAATTGTACGAATCCAGTTAACCCTCGAAATCGTAAGTCTATCAACCCTCAAAAAGTAGCGATCAATTTCGGTAACCCTCGAATGTTTGTGCCGATTTCGCCAACTCTCGAATGTACAAGCTGATTTCGGTAACCCGCGTATTTGTGATATCGGTAACCCTCAAAAGTAGTGTTCGATTTCGGTAACCCTCGAAAATAGCCCGCGAAAGCTCGAAAACAGCCCGATCGTGAGGAAAGATAGATTTTAAATGAGTTTTACTTATATTTACGGGTTCCCCAGACCATTCCCCAGGTCCCTTTTTTATTAACAGTAACCTGCTATTACTATTTAATCCTTAAAATTGATAGAAACTTTCGAATTTTTTTTCCCCATAGACTTCTATGGGTCCGTTTTCGGATTTTCGGATTTTCGAATTTTCCCGAAAATCCGAAAACGGGACGAAACTCATCAGTTTCGGCCATCTCTACTCCCAAACAGTAAAATGTTAAATCATTTTCCTGTGACCCAGAGCAATGCTCATGGTCTATAATCACTTGGAAATATACACCATCTTCTGCTCTATGTCAAAGGAATGATTGCACAGACTGTATCACACTCACAATTTTAATAGCTTTTATGACCCTTCTGGTAAATAGTTCTAATAACTTCAAAGTAAGACATAAAAAACATTTAATTTTTATTTTTTTAAGTGTCTTTAAAAAGAATGTTCTGTAGTTATGAGTCCAAATGAATAATTGGCAGGTTGTACTCTTTCAGTAACTAAATATCCCATAGGAAACTTTGTCACAGCATAAAGGAGGTGTGCTGCTAAGAAACGCAGAACCAAGAAAGATTTACAGGATGCAGATGGGCTGGGACATCCTCTTTGCTTCTATTTCCAGTCCGTTTGATATGTTGTTAAACCTTTCCATGGTTAAAAGGGCCTGCAGTGCGTTCTTGGTCACTGTAACAGAAAGGGTTTACCATGCCTTTCCTAACAGTGCTTCATTGCTGAGCTATAAGTCTCATGTCCTTGTGAACTGAAGGGTCGCTCTAACCATTACACCTTCACATAGTTCTTGCCATTCTTGGAACTACATTATGCTTAAAGGCATAAATCTGAAAGCACTCTGCTTTCAGCAGGTGCTAAACATTTCCCAAAAGTAAAGGAAGGAATGGCAGGTGGACACTTTTCTACACATGCTCACACCACAAAAGTGTTAGATGAAACACAGAGAAGGTTCCATAAGAAACGAAGCAGATTTCCTATTAGAAGCGACATTATTTTTTTTCTCAGTGCTGTAAGGGATTTTGACATCATCAGTAAGGTTAAAAATGTACTTATGGTCCAAGAGAGTTAAAATGCAATATATTGTATGTGTAGAACATCTGGGTACCCTTGAAAAAAAATGCTATATTCCATTAACTCAAGAAGGGGGTGGTGGAACAATAATTACATTTTTAGTGATAGAATTCAATTATACTAAGTGAAGTGAAATACCAGATACTTTTTTCTGCCAAAATATTTCAGTGCTTATACTTTTTGGAAACACATCATCTCAACCCATTGGTAAAGAATCCAACTAGTCTTTCATTTAAAGTGTTCATATGAGTCATTTCCCAAACATACTGCTAAGCTCTCTCTGAGCTTCACGTGTTACCAGTAGAGATGTTCGAAACTGGTGAATTCTGTTTCGAAAAGGGGTTTTCGAAGATCCGCAAAAAATTAATGGGAAATTTAAGGTATAAATTGCAATAGTAAGTTTTAAAAAAATTTTTAGCTTTTAAAAAATTACTTTTTTTGAGTTTTTGCATCATATTTTCAATAATTTTCAAATATTTGAAATTGAGGGATTGCATATTCACTATTTCTCCCATTTTTTGGAATCTATCTCTTTTTATAACTTTTAGCAGGGATGGATCACTGCCCAGGACTAGAGAAGTTCCAAACTGTTGAGTTTTGTTACGTTTTCTAAAATTCGAGTTTTCGTCTACTTTTGATTTTCGATAAAAATCAAAAATTTTCAAAATCCAGATTCCATGAAATTCGGGATTTCCGAAAGTTTCGTCTGGACTTCGAAACCCTCAGATTCTATTAGAAACGGGGTTCTATTAGAAACCACATTACATCTCTACCCAGGACTACTAGGCCTCAAAGAAATGTACTGGGAATTATACACACAAAACTAAAATATGGCATTCTCTTTTTCCCTCAAAGTCAGCACATACTGCAGATGCGAAGACACCTAGGGGCTTACTTAAAAAGAGGCACACAATTTATAGCAACCAATTAGATGTTATCTAGCTGCAATAGACAAAAAAAAAGCTGAAATCTGATTGGTTGGTGCAGATAAATAGTTTCTTTGGTGTTAAGGAAATTACTAGTGTACAGTTTGAATTTACTCAATTCATTTAATTCTTAACACTTAACACATAAGTGATGTCATGTACCAGAAGGAGACGCATTCTGTAATTGTCCACCATTTTGTAAACTGTCCATAAACAGAAACACCATCATTTAACTTTAGCATTTACATTATTTTTTTCTTTGATCAATTGGGAAGTTGATGGATCTCTGATGGACAATTTCCAATAATCAATTACAATTCAATACCAACAAAATACATGCCAGGAAAAAAAAAATCAGTTTAAACACATTTAAATGACCTTTTCCTGGAATCGAGCTGTTTTGTTCTATTGTTAATACAGATATGGTGACACTTTTTGGGTCTGAAATGAATACTGTTAATGGATTCCCATTCCTTAATACATTCTAAATAAAGGTGCATTGAACAATGACATCAATTTTTTTGACATTCAGGGCGATGCACCAACGGGCGCACTGCTCCTGTTTTGGAGTTTAAGTCACGCTAACCGATGTTATATCGGTTAGCGTGACTTAAATTCCTTCCTTGTGGAAGCTGCATGGCTAACGCAAAAGTTAACAGCTCAGCCGCCCCAAGTGATGTTATATGCCTAAATTGGCTTTTTATTGCGGCACTTTCAACGCCAGCCAACAGCTGGCGTTGAAAGTGCCGGAATAGAACAGCACCAGGTAGCCCGTGTTCCATGCACCACTATTGGCATATAACATCGCCAGGGTGTTTTTATCATAAATGTATCATAAATGTTGACTAAAACTCTTTTACTTGGTGCCACAATGACATTTCTAACAGTCATTTCTGATATATTGAATTGTTGCAGGACTGTTTATTAGTTCTATTAACACTTGTGATAGCTGCACAACTACACGGGACAGAACAGCTTTAACATGTTCAGCAAGATCCCTTTCCTAACTCAACAAGTGTAAAAACTGTTCCAAAAAGTGCTGAAATTCAGCAGGTGGCAGACAACACAGTAGGCTGCCCTGTGTGCCACTCGTGAATTACAACTTCATAGAATTTCTGGAAAAGCTTTTGAAATCTGTAAAAGGAAAGCAATTTTATAAACATTCAAAGATAAGTTGAAAAGGTGATCTTTGCACAGGTATAATGTGCTTAAAGTATTTATTTAGAAAATAATTATAGGACTTTCAAAAAGTCGTCTGTCTGCTTATATTCTGAAGTGAAGTTATGGGGGCTGGCGCTGGACACAGATAAGCTCCGCTTCTGTGGAATCAGAACCGGTGTGGGACACTTAATGATTACGGGACTTACCTTTGGGACCCTGTCATATTTAGTTATATCTTGTTGGGATACTTACCTCATGAAGATGTCGGGAATCATTTTGGATATACAGTAGCTGCAATCGGGGACCCGAGTTTTTTTTAGAGATTATATATATTTTATATGTGGTGTTTATGAATAAAGTATATTGATTATATGGTATCTAGCTATGGTATGGTGTTTTTAGAATGTGAGGGAATACATGTCTGATTATAATATCGATAATAGGGCTACAAGGGTTATGAGTGCTATATGAAGGGTCTTTGGTTTTTTTTCCCATATTGTTGTTATTTGAAGTTATGGGGGATCCTGACAGATTTATGGCGGTGTTTTTTTTTCATTATATTCTAAAGGACATACTAAAGTAGATTTACAAAGTAAAACATTCTGTTTCCTGATTTGTAGTCCTAAAATATAACTTGCCTTCTATGCAATTTCTAAACATACACCTGTTTGAAATTAACAATTTTTTCACTTACTGAAAGCTATTCATTTACATTCAGTTTTACTCTCCTCTCCCTTTAGCACAGGAATATACAGGGTTAAAAGTTCTTATCATTAAAAATGGTGCCAATTTTGCCCCAACCAATCAGATGTTAGCTTTGAAATGTTAAATAAGATCTGGGCCAAAATTAGGACCATTATAAATGATAAGAACTTTTATTGAATCTCCCTGTAAGTGTCTGATTAAAGATTCCTTCTCTCTCTTTCTTGCGTGCTCAAGGTCATTAGGGAAAAGCCAGTATTAATAAGGGTTTCTTAACTGAAACTGTGTATATTTGGTTGGGAATGATATAGAACTTATGCATGCTCTCATCCTATCGCACCTGGATTATTGCAACCTACTACTTTCCAGTCATCCTGTTTCCCACCTTCAGTCTATACTTAACTCGGCCATACGTATCGGTTAGTTCTCTAATAAATAGGATCCCAAATCTCTGTACCAGACAACAACCTGGCTCCTCGTTAAACAGCACATTGCATTCAAAATCCTTCTCCTAACATTTAAATCCCTTCGCTCTGCTGCTCCTCTTTATATTTCCTCTCTAGTCTCCCCATATGTTCCGTACCCTCACCTCATCCCAGAACCAGCTCCTGTACTGACCCCCCACTCGTACCGCTTCCTCTCGCCTTAAACCTTTTTCTCTTGTGGCTCCCATCCTCTGGAATTCTATTCCCCTCTCTCTACGTCAAGAAACCTCAATTATCAGGTTTAAATCTAGCCTTACATCCTAATTATCTGGTAACCAGCACAGTATGTGATTGTTTTATTTGCACTGCATTCGTCTCACTCCAGCACAAATACCTATTCCCCACCTAACTAGATTGTAAGCTCTATGGGACAGGAACCTCCTTTCCTTTTATGGCAAAGCTTTAGCACTTCTATTTATATAATTTATATATTTATGTACTGAACTGTCTATGTATTTATCCCCCTTGTATGACTTTATTGTATTTTGTTACTGTACAGCACTGCGTCCCCAAGTGGCACTATATAAATAAACTATACATACATACATACATACACAAGTGACACATTGATTTAATGTGTCATAGAATGTGTTCAAGGCTGAGACCACGTGCACGCAATTTTCCTGTGCGATAGCGCGCATCCTAGTGTGGCTAGACCTATTGGTCAACAATAGTGTTAACACAGGATCTGATGGCACATTAAAACATGCTAGTGTGGCCTAGCCCTTAGGTTGGAAAGCTCGTTTAATAGCAATAGAGATCATTTTTATTATTGTGGATTTCTATAGCGTCAACATCTTCCATAACGCTTTACAATTACATTTACATCAGGCCCTGCCCCGAAGAGCTTACAATCTAAGCACATTTATTTGACACATGCAACCTATCAGTATATCTTTATGATTGTGAGGGAAACCGGAGTGCCCGGAGGAAACCAAACAAGCATGGGGAGAACATACTACCTTTTGGCAGATGTGTGCAAGGGTGGATTCGAACTAAGGACTTCAGCGCTGCAAGGCATCAGTGCTAAGGAGACAGGAAAAACTAACAAGGGAAATTAAAACTTTGAATTTAATGGGAATGTCCACCCCTCTGCAAAAAAATTATGTTATGCAGCACCCCCCTAAACCTAGAGTTGGTTTAGCTTACACTTTTTAAATCTGCTCTCAGCATGATAATTCATACTTACAAGAACACAATCCACCGCTGTTTCCTGTCTCTGCACTCCCTCTCCTCTGCAGCTGCTTTGTTCTTTTTCTGTTCCTGAGCAGCCGCAGTGGAGACTGTTCTGGGAATGGCAGTCAGTGATTGGCCATGATGTCACTGCCGATCACTGACTGCCTTAGCTGGAGCGGGAAGTGCAGAGCCGTGGCTATGGATCTCGGAGCTTGTAAGTATAATAGCTCTTGCTGGAAGCAGTTTAAAAAGTGTAAGATAAATGATCTCTAGGTTTATGGGGGTGCTGTACAACATACTCATTTATTTGCAGAGGGGTGGACATTCAGTTTAAGAGAAAGACATAAGGTGAGAGAAAATGAGTGTACATGTACTATGGGATAAAATCTGGAAAACTATGCAATAAAATCTGGAAAACCTCCCAATATATTTTTTCTGTGTATGATATTATGCAATGCTGACAGATCATGCCCATTTTAGCTATTGAAAGGAGCTCAGACTAATAACAGTTCCAACATCCTGGAAATGTATAGTATAAATTAGTAACAATATCAAATATTCTTTTTGGTATGATCTAGTGAGTCTAGTGAGCGTCATACCGATCCTAATATTAACTTTTAGTATAAGTTAGGGCTGCAATAAATTATCCAGGATTTCTGCCTTAACAACAAATTACTTATTTTTGATCTTGCGATATGTGGCATTAAGAAGGTCTCTGCTCATCCAGCCAGTGTTCTGACAAACAGGGTCTGCTTGGACCAACTTCTTTTACCTTCAGCTATTATGGGGCATGGCTTCCAGTTGCATCATCTTGCACTTTTGCACCAAACAAACTTAAGTATATTATTAAATGTTGACATTTAGGGAGGTATCAGTCCTAGTTGTCCTTATTTTATCCTAAATATTTAGGGTTTCTTCTCCTGTAAGACTAGCTATCTATCATATGTCTGTCTATCTGTTGTGTAACTGATGTCACAGTAAAATGTACTTATACCATGAATAAAACAGATACTTGTCTCCAGAAAATCAACAATTTGTATCCCAACACTTTTTTCCATAAAACATAAATTTTGTTAAGATTTCTCTGTGTTTCTCTTTCATTTTGTTTCCTCCCTGTGGGCATATTTCACATTATTTATTATTTTGATCTGTCCAGAATCGTTCCTTACAGAACAGAGGGTTTGGCCACAGAAATAATTATTATTAACCACAGAGTAATTGGGAGTTGTTTGAAGTTTTAAAAATACCAATGACTTGAGTACATAGCTGGCTGCATATACTGCTTATTTCCCTAAATGGTTTATATATCAAGACTGTGTGCAGCTCTGTCGGCTAGTGAGGAAGGGTGGATTATATATGCACTGTGAATAAGCAAGCAGATGTAGATGACTGGCTTGGTATCCAGCGAGAATAGCCCCAGATTGAATACAAGAGTCATCTGTGCTGCGAATGCCTGAATGCTGCCTTTGCTTATTTATTTCCAATGGGACTTTGCTGAAATGCGCTCTCCCAGAGCCAGCACACCTTTTACATCTGGATGTTAAACCAGAGTACAGAGGATGAAGCTTAACCCTTTCATGGTTTACTTCAATGCACAGAAAAATTAAATTAATATAATAAATCTATTTTGTATCCAAATCCATTTTCTATAGATGAAGTGTATATTTCACATACACGATGGAGGTGGTGAGAGATGTAATGGCATGTATCTATTGCCTAGGTTCTACAAAATGGCAGTTCATCTTTTCCTAACCTTCATATAACGCAGTGGGAATTTGATTTTTTTTGGTCTTTGGCATGTTTTACATTTATGTCATTTTTCAAAGCACAAAATAAAAAACAGACATATTTACAGTGAGCGAAAAGGTTTCCAGCAACATGAATCCAATAAAAATTATGCATCACGTGTGATTTATCTAAGAATGAAAAGAAAAACTTTATAAGTAACCATATTTATTGTAACCCCTAGGGCTGTTTTTATTGAACAGTAATAGTACATTCCAAACGGGACTCTAAAATAGCTGAGTAGTTTAGGAATGATTTTATACTGTACTGGCATTTACTTTGGATTTTTCTCCACAATTTGGTTAAAGTAGCAGAACTCCCTATGTGTGCAGACCACAGCAAAAAGTAAACCTTTACTGACTACAATCCCAGGGCAATTACCTCACCCACCCTCCAGTGACTGGTGTGACAATAGATTTCTACAATGAAATGACATATCAGGTAAAGAACTTTAATGTTGAGGCGCATTTTGGCGCTAAGAAGATACTCCAGATGGTAGAATGACAATGCCATTTTATTTCATTTGTAATCTTATTGTGACCAGATTTGCATGTGTAATTACTTTCCAGAGATGAGTGTAACAATTTTGTAAAATGTTGACATATTGAACAGGCTGCTACTTAACCGCTATTTTCATGTCCAACCCAAAGCCCCCAGATGTTTGCAAGCTCAAAACATTCCCTGGCTGCACTTTGCATTGGTGTAGCATTGGATTTTGCATCCTAGGAAGTAACAAATGTTTTGCACAGCACAAGATTTCTCTGGAATTGTTTAGGTAATGAATGATGATTACATTTTGTTGCTGTGTTTGAATGTTGGTAGACTGTCCTACTGTCCCTAGCTTCCATTGCCTCTCCAACATGGCTATTCAGCCTATGCAATAAATTCTAATAAGATTAATAAAATTAAAAGTTGGCTTGATACAGAGAGGTGTTGTACTACACCATGGCTGTGTTTCATACTAGGGAGCATTACCTTGCACTGTATTTTCACTGCACAGTTCCTGTACTAGAGAGAAAGCTAATGGGTGCTCACACTCTGGTGCCGGGTCTATTGTGGTCTTTGTTATTTAATAACAATAATGAGTTGATTTCCCTTCTTCCATGAAGATATTTAGAGGTTTATGTTTGCTACACACATTTCTTTGTGGTAGCAAATACATATTTATACATCTGATAAAATGCACAAATCCCACCAGAGTTCACAGAAATTTTTTTGAATTTGTTTTTATTGTGTGGAAAAAAAGAAAAACATTAGATGTTATAAGCAGCAAAAATAGTATAGCTGTCTAACAGTCCTTTCCTTCTGAGGGTAATACAAAGAATTCAGTTCAACAAATGTTGTCCACCCAAAAAAAGATAATTTAATTATATTTATTAAAGAACCTCATGCAACAGATGTTTTGGTGGTTGTTAGTTGAACACCAGAGATAAGTTCTGGTTTTGAACCTGGTTTTGGTTTAGAACTGTTGGTTCTCATCCGCATCATTTAGTGATGTTTATGCCAGATCACTGAACCAGGTTGAGGAAATCTCATACCACTCTTCCTTCCCTCCTGTTTAGAACCATTGCCAAGCACCCTAGTCCTTCCATAAGACTGATAACTACATTTGAGGCTTACCTCCGAAATGGTACATTCAAGGGTTATCGCTGAAATAGCGCTTTCAAGAGTTATGGCCAAAATCGAGGATTAGCGAAGGGTACATTTGAGCGTTATCGGTTCAAGAATTTGATAAATATCATATTTTTGATATACAGTATATCGGAAATAAGTCAGCAAGTTCGAAAAGCCTGAAGTTCATGGAATTTCTAATACGTTCAAATTCATCCAAATTATTACGGTTCGGTTCAAACTTAGGTTTGAGCTCAGTTCTAGTCCATCTCTACTCCTGTGCTTTTTTTTTTTCTTCTTTGTCTTCCCTCACATGGAGAATCTCCTAAACTTACATTATTAGTGCTTATTTGGAATTGAACTACAATAAAGAAAATAATGTAATTCTACTTATTTATTTACATGGGGAGTCTTACAGTCATTTGGTACCTTGTTTAGACATTGAACTAAGAGGTTAGAGCTTAACTAAAATGATTATATTGAATCACTGTTATATAATTCAATGACTGAATGTTAAAATATGGAAACAGATATTAGTAAAATGTCTTTAAGGTGTTTTACTGTATGTGCTGTGTTATTTGGCTGAAACTATAAATGTTTGAATTTCTTCTCAGCTGCTGGAGAGATGGACCCAACAGAGCCCAAGGGTATCCTTCTGTGTAAACAGAAGCAGTGGGAACTCTTTGGAGGCAGTTTAAGCAGTGTAACTTTGGTATTTTGTACCTTTGCTAAAAAACTGAGCAGTAGCAATACAGCCGAATACTGGAGGCTTCTAGTATAAGGAAATTAGGCTGTTAAAGCCAAGGAACATGCTGTGCTTTTGGTTGGCATTGCAGACATAACCAGAGTTACATTTAATGGGAAAAAAATCAAGAAAAATACATAATTATTTTATAATAATAACTCTATTCACACTTAAAGATTAAGGTTAAACCAGTGTTTTTTCCATCAGGTATGATTTACTAATAATTTAATAAAATAATACAGACAAGCACAATTCCACTAACACATTAACTATGAATATGTTAATAAACAAACATAAGCTCATCTCAAACAGCTGTGAGGAGACCCCCAAATGCAAATCAAAAATGCTATGAAGGTGATGTATAGAGAGGCAATAGTGCGTACATTAAAGAATGAATTAATATCATTTAAAGAATAATAACTTGAATGTGCATGAATATTCATTTATAGCACCACTCAGCTACCCAGAGCTACATACACTGTATACACAGAATGTGAGCATCAAACATAGATAAGCAATAAAGAAATAGTATGTTTATGGATATAAGTGTACGAATATAATCTAATTCTAATAATCTTAGAATGTAAGGATTCAAGGTTAGTGTTTAAGGACCCAGTTCAAGCAGCGATTTGCTCATTATTGCTACATAGTAGGGTTTTAATCAAATGCATGCTAAATGGGATATTTAATTGCTATTAAATTGCTAGCTTTAACATAATTGTTTTTGCTTTTACACCTTTTTCCTTAAAACAATTTACATAAAGCTTCAATCACTCTCCCCTGCATTGACTTACAGGTGTAATATCCAATTTGGGTTGGTTTAGGGTTCCATGTACGAAATGGGGTAGGGATAGAGATAAAGATCTCCCTGTCTTGGAATCTGTTCCTCTGTATATGCCTCTCTAGTGAGTGATGTGCTTTACATTAGGAATACACTAATAATAATAGTACACTGTCCATGGTAAATGTAATGTAATCCTCTTATTCAAACTATACCATATTAACTGAGGACATCACATTAAAGGGCAAGTTCACTCAAAAAAACCTTTTCTCTAAATGGTATATTACCCCTCCAAACCCCACTTTCACGTTATTCTCATCTTCCAAAAATGCTCCTGAAATTTCTTATGTGACCCAGTTCCTCGCCATCTAGGTGCCGCCCCCTGCTCCTGTTTCAAGCTCATTTCAAGCAAAAACAGGAGCAGGGGACTTCTGCGCAGAGAGCCACATTACTTTCTGGTCGCGGCTGTCAGGTGATTGGGTGTGATGTCACATTGCGCCTTAACTGACAGACATGACCAGGAAGTGGAGCAGGTGTCAGCAGTAAAGGCAGTGTCAGAGCAGCGAGGGACCGGATCAGGTAAGCAAGTTCAGGAGAGTTTTTGGAAGCTGAGAATAATGCAAAAGTGGTGTTAGGGGGGGTAATATGCAATTTAGAGAAAAGGTTTTTTTCAGTGGACATGCCCTTTAATAAACGGAAGGGCTTATTCACACTAGGTCTGGTTTTGTCCATTTTGATACAGAAATGTGTGCAGTGGTGCATTTTTTACACGCATCTGATTGACCCAGTCTTTAAAAAAAATACTCACTGGAGATAGGAAAAAAGGCTGATTCAGTTAGCTGAAAATTTATATTTTATTTGAACGGTCATTGTGAGGTACAGTAAGGCTTTTAGTAAATGGGATGTATTTTGTCATTAATATTGCAAAACAATAGATTGTAACTGACTCTTAAAGGGCAAGTCCAGCCCTCAAATGAAAACTTATATACAGGTACCAACCCCCAAAACCCTAAGCTGTAATAGCTTGAAATCTGAAATAAACAGGAATAACTTAAATCCTGCGCTGGTTCTTCCAGTTAACAACTTTCAGTCATGATGTGACAATTAACATCACAGCCAATGACTGAAAGCTAATCCCCTAGCTGCCTCTTCTGAGCATGCTCAGGCTCAGTACAGGTCGCTAAATTGCTCAGTTTCCAGAAGCATAGCAGGCATACAGTAATGAATTCAAAGGACAATGTATTATATCTCAACATACTGTATATTAAAGAGGCTATTCTTTCTAAAAGATGGTATTATGAGGGTGGAGTTGTCCTTTAAGCTTTATTTTACTGACATACTGTACAGAAAATGGTCTTTGTAAAGGTGGCTATGCACATTTGTGTAGTCGGATGTTACTTGGTGTGTTTTTTAAGTTTTTCTCACTACATATAACTTCTTGGCCATTATGTTAAAAGGGAGAAAGAAGTCATTTTAGTTTGTTCCTCTAGTGTCTCAAACGTGTTTAATCGATTGTGTTTCCAAACATGTTATCGAGGAAACTTGTTTTTTAATAGTGGTAACTAGAAAAGGCAAAGTGTAGGGGCTGCTATTGCATTAGCTTTGGTAAGTAGTGTTGTTCAAGGAGAAGAAGAGAAGAAAAGGGCTCTGCTGCACACAAGAGTGACTTTTACAGAGTGAAAATCGTTCATATATGTCAATTATGAGGGAGCAGAAAGAAAATCCCCGAAAGATATGTTAGTGCAACCAGTGGGGTAACTAGGAATCACTGGGCCCCTCTGCAAAACTATAATGGGGCTCCTATCTGTGCTTTATCTACAGTGGTTTTCTGGGAGGAGGATATATCTGTCATAGGAAAAATAAGATGGAGCTCCCCTGTGGTTGCCAGTTCTGCTTCCCTAGTAGATATGCCCCTGAGTGCAACAACAACAGAAAAAATTCGGCAACTCTGATCAGCGTCACAATGTCCATAGTCTGATAATGGATGCAATGGATGTTACATACCAATATGCATACGGGCAATCATTTAATTTTTGGCGTAACTACACTAATCACTACAAAAAATTAATGAATATGGCTCCTTAATGATCATTCCAAAGACCATTATTTGTAATATATGTATTATTTATGTGTACACAGGCAGCATGATGCTGCACTTTCTCAATTTAGAGGAATTGCCATGTTGCAGCAATCCAGAGGACTTCCGCAACATGGCAGAACAATAGGATCGCTCCCCAACAACTGACGGATGACTTAATGTGCTTGGTCTGATGGTGTTCACACATAGGGTCACCAGCTGATGCAAAGCTAATTTATGTACATAGCTTTAGACAGTGTCAGATTAAGGCAGAATAGAGCCCAAGCATTGTTATGATATAGGGCCTTCATTCTTTCATCTATATGTGTCATTCATTTTTTTTTTCAAACACAAATTAAAAACATACACATACAGTAACAACTATAGCAGCAAAACCCAGGCCCCCTAAAGTTTCCCAGGTTCTATTCAGGTGTCTAGGTGGCCTGGCAGATAATTCACCTCTACTCTGAGATGCTGTAATGTGCTGCATTGGCATTTGTTATATTTCTGGAGATAAACCAGAAACCCATTTACTAGAAACCCTTAAAAATAATCTAATTAATACTCTATTAGTTAATGCATGCTTTAGAAGTTTAATGCTGTGCAATTTCTACATCACTCTGGAAATTAGGTGTAAGAAAGCCTGGTCCATACAGTTTTCAATGCCTTTTAAAGAAACTATTCAACCTTTTTACTGCTGAAGAATCTTTTTAAGCAAAAGAACAATCTGAACATCTTTTAATATAAAGTGTTTGGACATCGGGGAGTTTAATGACTTATCTTCCTGTCTGGCAAACATATAAAAAAGATCATTGTCTTGAAGAACTGAACCAATAAAGAGTAAGATATTGTTATGGAAAGAAATGAGAACTTCACATCAAAAGCTTCCAATTAATAGAAGAGACATGCTGGCTTTAAAATCTGCTGAAACTCACTGCCAACTTTATGACTCAGAGCTTTGGCATCAAGACATCACCTAGACAAGAGGCCAAAGCTGAGGTACAGTTGCATACAGGATGTTTTATTTTTTCATCAGAGATATGATGTGACTCTGATGAGCCTATTAACAATGTTTATGCAATAAAAGGACTGCTGAATCTTACTGAACTTTGCATCCAGAAATACATAAGCCAGTGGGAATTTGCCTTCAATTCTAGTGTCTTATGCGGGTACTGTTGTATTTTAAAAATATGAGACAATTATTAAAATATGTACAAGATTAGTTTCTACTGTATTTGGAAACCAAAATGGCTGTACAAGACCAAACATAACCTATTTCTTGAACATAACCTTAGAATGACATTTGATCAGGTCACTAAGGGATCAATTTAAGGTAAGTTAAGGCTAGAGCTCCCTTTCTCATATGAAAATAAGGGGAGAGACTTCTGGGTAATTTTCGTGTTACCATGGTAGCCCTTAAGGAAATGCTATTCCTTCTAAGATGCTTTAGCATCATTCTACATGCTAAATACAGAACCAGAAATCAGTTGCAGACTGGTTTCATCTTTATTTAGCCTTCATTAATACAACTTTGTCTGCATTGTTACTTGCCATTCAAGAGACGTTACTAAGCAATCAAGTAGAATAGAAGATACAGCATTTCCCTAATGGCTACCATGGTAACATGGAAACTACCCAGAAGCCTCTCCTCCCCTTATTTTCAATCAATCAGGAGAATTTTATACATACAATTTATTATACCGGTAGGTAAGTAAACCTACTAAATACAGGGCCCATTCACTAGAGATGGGATCCGGGTCCGACACAGAACCCCTCGGTTCTGAAATCGGAATGATCCGTCCGAATCAGGACGAATTGTCTGGATTTTGGGACTTCGGGGTCTATTTTCTATAATTATCGAATGTTTGAGGATTATAGAAAATAGCCTTGAACGTTCCATGATCCTCGAAAATACGACCAGAAACTCGAAAGTAGTCTCCGGTCGTATTTTCGAGGGTTATCAAACATTCAAGGCTATTTTCAAAAATTAACAAAAATAGTCTTGAACATTCGATATTAATCGAAAATTCATTCTGTTTTCAGATCTTCTTGGATCCAGGAATCCAAAAACGGAACAAAACTGGTGAGTTTCGGCCATCTCTACCATCTACTTAGTAATACCATAGTACAATATCTGTAACTACATGATAATCATACTGTATCCAAGGATACAAAAGAAAAATTGTCTTAATTTGTTATTGGACTTGCTAGAAAACAGCTTAAATAGTAAATGAATATTTCAGGTATTTATAGTATAGTCTAGCCAAATTATAAATGTTTGTGCCTTAAGGAGACCAGCATGTTATTAGATGATTAACCAATAATTAGTGTACAATATTAAATACTGAACACATGAGTAATAGCAGGATGTGGAATTATCTTGACTAAAAAAAAAAGAAAAAAGACTGTATATACAGTAGAGATGGACTAGAACTCGAACTATTCGAGTTCGAACGGACTCGAATTTCTCAAACTATCCAGGACCCGGATTTTCGACTTTCAATAATTATCGAATGTTCGAATGTTCGAGGCACGTGAATATGCGAGCAAAATGTCTATTATACCTATACGCGAGTAAATATCGAATCCGTGAGTAAAATGTCTATTATAACTATAAGCGAGTATCGAATCCACAAGTAAAATGTCTATTATACCTAGACGCGAGTAAATATTGAATTCTCGAATCCGCGAGTCGTTCATGTGATAATTATCGAATGTTCGAATGCGAGAGCTCGAAAGTAGCGCGCGTGAGAGTAAAATTTATTTTTCAAAAGTCCTGGATTGTCAAACATGTTCCCCAGACCATTTCCCAGGTCCCACAGCCATTTACAGTACATTAGGTTACCCTTGATATTTTAATTGTATTTCGTTCGAACTTTTCGATCTATTTGACTCCCATTGACTTTAATGGGTCCGTTTTCGAAATTTCCATATAGTTCCAAAGTTCGAAAACGGACCGAACTTTCAGAAGTTCGGCCATTTCTAATATTCAGTACCTTTTGCTTGTTTCTGTATATACAGTAATTTTTATATGCAATAAGGTTTAGTGTCATGCAGTGCAAAGCAGGAGAAATCTAACCAAACAGCTTACATTAAAGTGATTGGTATGACAAAAGTAACAAATGTTTTCAATCTTTTAAAGAATAGTTCATAGTTTGCCTTTCACTGAATGCGTGTCCCCATGAACGAACAGCAGAAACATTGCCTTCCAGAAACACTGAATGATTAAAGAGAAATATTGAGAGCCATACATTCTATATCAAAACAAAAACATATGGATTCTGTTTCCACACACTCATAGAATACAAAGAACTATTTAAAAAGTAATTGTTTTCTTCTAACTCTTAAACAATATATTATATTATACGGAACTATCCAACAAAATGATGGGCAGCATTGATTTTACCATTGTAACCCCCTGTAAAATAAAAGATGCACTGTTTCTTGAAAGATGCCGTTAATTTATTGTTGCAGGTTAAATGTGCTAATGATAAGAACTTACACCTCTCTTACCTGTCTTGACATAAGATTTAGCCAATCTCTCTGGGGTTAGAAACACTAACAAAATTCAGATTAAATTCCCTTTTCATTATGGCAATTGCTAAAGCTGTCACATGACTGAAACAGACCAATGGTAAGGACTAGTAAATTTAAAGAGGAGAGCTAAGGAATCCTGGGATGAGGAACATGATAGAGACTGTGCTGAACCAGGGAGATACTGTAAGGAGCTGCTGCTGACTGAGACAAGCTACAAGCCTTAGAAAGTGATAAACTGTGTAAATTTCTGAGTCTAGCTGTGTGACCATCCAGAGTGACTACCATTTGTGAGTAGTGTAGTGTGCTGCACAGGGGTCCTGCTAAGCACAGAAGAACCCAAACATACATACAGGTGTTACTGAGACACCCTTTCACTGCCAGTTTCAGAGACTTCATAGTCTCCAATAACAAAGTTCATTATTTCTGGAAACTGCATTTGCCATCCTATATAATAAAACCGTAAGTGTGAGTCCCTGTGTCCGTGTGTTCCTATGGACTCACCACTAGAGGGAGAGTCTCTGCAGTTCCTACGGACTCACCACTAGAGGGAGAGTCTCTGCAGTTCCTACTGACTCACCACTAGAGGGAGAGTCTTTGCAGTTCCTATTGGACTCACCACTAGAGGGAGAGTCTCTGCATTTCCAATTGAAACTGCATTTGCCATCCTATATAATAAAACCCTAAGTGTGAGTCCCTGTGTCCGTGTGTTCCTATGGACTCACCACTAGAGGAAGAGTCACTAAGGGGTCACTCTGTGCTTCTAGCGCCCATTATTGTAGCGGGCTTAGTGTCTAGTTGGATATCATTTGTATTGCTGGAGTTCTCTAGTCCTGGTGACTGTTCTGCCAATTACCCTTTCTGGATTACAAATTTTGAATGAGCTCCAACATAAGGCCTGGTTGCAACCACTATGCGGGGATTTTCACTTTAGGGGTGCGCACCCAAATTGCCCTTAAAATATACTTTGTTTAAAGATCTCTTAAAGAACCAGTATGTTTAGGTTTATTGGAATACAGAAAATATTGGGAACAATAAGCACTATTATTTGTGACGCTATTATATGTGTGTATAGAGAAGAATCTATATGTAAATGCCTCATGTATACGTTGTTTAATCATTTTATTCTTCCATTATCAGTTTAGTAAAGGAAATACAGACAGCGTCTGTTTGTTATACTACTCTCATTTTACTGCGTGATTAAAGGGAGAAAAAGGTGTCATCATTAGGGCTAGAGCTAAAACCCAAATACAGCAAACATTCGAGTAAGCTGCCATATATATATATATACCCTACAGTAAAACATTTGGCCAATCCCAAAAGGGGAGGCTACACCATTAAATATTGTATACAATTAATCTGCGGGAAATGCTTTGTGAAATTTCTTTCTGAAAGTCTTTTCTGATAGTGGAGATAATGATTTTTGAGACAATAATATTCTATGGGGATGTACAGCAGAACCAACACTAGAGCTGTTCATTCCATAGTGAGTTTCATTCCATAAATTAGATTTTCGAAAAGTTTAGAAATTTCGAAAACTAATCCTACAGAAGTCAATGGGAGCTTCCGATGGTTCAATATTGAATATTTGAAGTTCGATATCAAATAATCATTAGAGCCATTGAATATTCATAGTTCAATTTTGGTTTCCACAGAACTTTGAAAACCATCATTTTAGAATCAGAACCAGGTTTAACCTATTAATAATACCCAGGGAGAGGACCTAAACCAGTAGGTCTCCACTGGGCACTTTACTGATCCTTTGTTATCTCTGAATATGGTTGACTTTTCAGTTGTCTATAAATTTGGTACTGTGCCTTTGCTTACATTTTATAACAGCCTCTATAATGTTAGATGTCTCTCCACATTCACACACAATAAGGGACTGATGGAAAGTTTGCCCATCTTATTAATTTGTTGCAACCAATCAGATGTTAACTTTTTTACTGGGTAAGATAACATGTAATTGGTAGCTATAGATTAATAGCATGGGAACGTTTTTGTACTATTATAAGAATTACCCCCTCCCCTAAGAGTATTTATATATAAATGTATATACAAAAAGTTTTTTTGTCTTGGTTGCTTATGTTCAAGAAAAGTGCAATGTTTCTATGGTGATGTACTGTACCTATAGATCTTTACAAAATAATATAAAATACAATATATTTATACCAATTAACCAAAATAATTGGCCATTTTGTGTGCACACACAGTAAAATGATAGTGAAGGAGAATTCCATTTATTTGAAATGCACTGTAGAGGGCAGACGGATGGATAATTGATATTGCTGCTCTGTCCCTTGCCTGTAGCAATTTGGACGGGTGGGAAAATTCCATTTGAACATCATTGTCATTTTCATTTTGAAATATTTTGATACGTTTTCGTCCGTAAAAGTGGAGACCTCTTGTAAATGAGTATTTGAAACTGCTGAATGCATTAAATACTTAACTGACAATATTGTATTTCATCAGCTAAGAGAATGTCTCTATTAAAGTATCACTTTCTCCTCTGAAATGGAAAAATTTTACAAAAAAATGTATTTAAATGAGGCTTCTCATCATGCGGACATTTCTGGTAATCAAATGCGTCCACTTCAAACACCGTGTCAGCTGACCCTCTAGATAATAAATGACCAGCAGTCTGAAAGCGATGTGTTTACTGAAATACATATACTGTACATCAATAATATCCAAATAAATTTGAACTCTATATACTAGAATTGGAGATGTTATTGAATCATTTTGCTGTTGCTATCACCTTGAGATTTTAATGTAATGATCTTAAATGGTTTTAATGCCAATGAGGTTTCAAACAAAAAAAAACGGGTCCGGTAATTGTGTACAAAGCAGCAGATTGGGTCACTGAGGTCATCCAGGTCTCTATGGCAAACACTGCATGGAAACAGAAAGCTTCGGCTGCATTAATTCATTGATGGACCATAAGGAACTATGTGTTACTGAGAGAACTATTGATTTTTCATGAACCAGTTTAGAGATTACAAATTAGCCCAAATTCTGTTCTTCAAAGAACAAGGTCACTAACCTCTTCATTGAAAACCTCTCCAATACAAATAGTAATTTGTTGCAACATGATTTGTCGCAAAATAACCTGAAATAATAATAATAAACAGCACAACAAAGTGAATACATAAAGAGAAAGGCAATTTGATTAGTCTGTGGATTAATGAATTAATAAGAAATCACCCTAGGTGTGTATAATCACAGCCATGGCAAGACCATATACCTCTTGTGTCCCCTGTGGTGATTAAGCCCCAATACATTGGGTGTATCTGGTGCGCTGCACTATTTCCAGGACTTATACAGGGAATTTGTTTAAACAGTATTTTGTGCAAGCCAGTTTGTGGTGTGACTGTCTCTCTGTATTTCTGTGGTTGGGATATGTTTGATTGATATATTTTTATAGATCTATCCCTATTGCACACATGAAAGAACTCTTAACATAAGTCAGCAGTTGGTACAGCTTCATCACCCATTTTTATTGTCCAGCATTCAGTAAATATTTACAACACTCTCGGTGACAGTATGGAGTGATGTAATGGGAACTGGTTATGGCAAAGGGGCACTACTTACTATGTTTTAAGAATAATGTATTCCAGATTAATTCCTGAGATACAGTCAAATAAAATTATTGATAGACTGTGTGTTAAAAAAAAAAAAAAAAAGGCAAGTTGAGTGTATGGCCTGCATGTCATAAAGGGACATGTGCATATGGTCTTACTTATTCCCAAACATTTACATGAATTCACACTCTGCCAGATGAATCTCCTTAAAGGCCCTACAGTTGTTGTTATGTTATGTCAAAGCTAAACTAACTTCAAGGCTTGATGTTATGATATTTTATTGCAGTCAATCTGCCTTCAGCTATGCATATGCTAGTATACAACTCAAATGTGTCCAGTTAAACTGGGGAAATCATCATTCTAGACCTAATTAGTTGGTTGCTAGTCTAATCTGATTGATGTGGAGGAATATCAAAAATCTGACCAAACAACAAGTTTAGAGATGGCATAAAATAAGTCTTTGGTGTTTTATCGCTATAGCACAAAATAGGCAAATTTGTACTTAACTGTACCAGGGAAAGGAGAGCAGTTCTGTTTCACTGTTGGAGGAATTATTACGGTCTTGGCTCCAAATTTTTTGGGAAGTCTGATAGCTCCAGGCACAGATTTATATTACTGAACGAAGGATGTAGATATAGGCGGATCACGAACCCCAAGTCTTGTGCACATTATGTCACCGCCTGGGGAATGTGTGTGGTGTTGGGGGGCAGCGTACCGGGGTGGGGTGTTGGTGCGCGGGGGGGGGGGGCGCCGGGGGGTTCGCACCGCGGGGATTGCTGGTATGAGTAGATATGTTTGACAACCAAATCAGAGGCTGATTACTCATTATGTCACTGTTCCAGCAGTTAAAGTGTTAAGTCGTACCCTATGCTCTTCAATTAATCAAACAGGAGGCAGCATGGAAAAAGTTAAACTTACCCTCAATCTCATGCCTCCCCTGCTTCACATGACATTTAGGTCCTTTACCTTACTTGAATTCTTACCATTTAAAACTATTATTCATTCTCATGGTAATTGGATTTTATTCTTTTTTTTAACCTGCAAAGCCAGAAATATGAAATTTCTTATACATTAATAATAAAGGTAGAATAGAGACGCGTTCAGTAGATTATTTGTTTCTATTTAGTAAGTCCAAAAATGACTGGCATTGCATATAGTTTTATATTCTCTTTCTAATTTTTCATATTTTTTTCTCTAAGGCCTGAAATTTTAACTACATAGAGTGTTGTATAATTTTGCAGTTACAAAGTTGATCAAACAGTAGAAGAAAACTTGACCAGACAAGTACTGTGAAATATAGAGACGCTAAAATGATTTGTTAGATGTTTACAACACCATGGAATAGAGCAGATTTAATAACTTTTGTTTCTAGTAGAACAATAGGTTGGAAATTATATTATTCTATATGCACCCTGGAGAATCCCCTCTTATATATTTCTACATTTTCTATTTTCTTTCCTTTTTATTCACGAATGTTTCATTTAATTTGTATATTTGCCAGAAATTCCCTTTAGAGGCAACAGCTGCAATGTACTAGTTAAACCTTAGATATGGAAAGCAGAGACTTTATTTACACTTCAAATTATTTTTACAGTATATTCATTTTTTTAAATAAAGGATTTTTTCTGTAGACTGAGCCAAAGAAAACAATCTTCTCTCCACTGAAAATTATTGCATTCCATAAAAGACTTTTTTTCTTTCTTTGATGAGTGTAACATTCTAATATTCAACAGATTGAAGTATGAATGTGTCAAACCCTTCCCAGCTCTGAAAATACATGGCACCCCAGTGTTTTGGGATTATTTTTCACCCTTGTAAATCATCATACACCATATTGGTGCAATGGATAAACATATAGTTTTATAAGAATCTCTCTTCCAATAGCAAAACTTTCCATAAATTATTTTTCTTTTACATGGGTGGTTAGGGCCTACTGCAGTCCCTCATAGGGGATTTAGAAAACATGGATGTAATGAATGCCTCAAGTATGATGCAATTCAGTAGGTGTTCTATGAATGTTTATTATGTGGGTACAACTTATTAAATATTAAAAAAATATGATGAAGGATAATGCTTTAGATGGGTGACATGTGATTCCGTTTCCGGCTGATTCCTGATTTAAATGCTCCAACCAGTATTTTCATTACTGGTGCATGCATACTATTGTGGTATTGACTTTCAAATAGTCGAGAGATGGGCCTGGGGCGATAGGACCTGGGTTATCCAGAATTCTTAGCAATAGGCACTTGTGTATAGTGGTTTTTTTTATGGTTGTGTAAGCTTATACGTGAAATTGAGCATCTCTCTACCTTTTAAATATGGTTTTAAACATTTCTCACATGAAATTCACTGAAAAAGAAATCTTATTGGTGTTAGTGGTAGACATAATTATTTAAAAAATTATTGATAACCTTTTAAACAGTTTTTAATTATAAAAATGGCTACAATTATTGCTTGATGTTGCCATCCAACACATGATAGACCAAAACCTTGATATTGTAAAAACGTTTAATTTAATTAAAATTTATACAAAGCTAAATTACCCACCAAAACTACCAGACTGCAATTCTTGCTCCCCAATCCACAGATAAGTATACTTTCCTATGTATCCTCTTATTACCAGCTGTCTCCCTTGCTGCACCTATGAGCTAGCGCACGTGCAGAGGAGACAGCTGGGGAGAAGAGGATGAGGTGGCATACCAACTTACTGGTGGATCTGGGAGCAAGGGAAGCATTGCAAATTGGGTGATGTCAGTCTTTGTCCAAATCTTGTTTACTTTGATGTGGTTAGGATATTAAAGGAAATACAGTATGCTATTGGTTGCTATAACTTGTTGGATGTAAGTACATTTTAAATATCACATATATGTATATGTAAATATACAGGAGAAAGAAAATGAAAACTATTTAGGAAAGTTAAGGCAGAGGCAAATAGTTTCCTTGTAGGTAGCCGCTAGCCAGTGTTTCTTAAAGACCAAACATGAGTAACTGAAATCACACAGGTCTGTATGAACGTCTTCCTTATAACCAAAAGCAATGGAAACTGTGCTACACATGTGGGTGCTCGGTTAGCTGGGGAAATAGTACTAAAGCTCCATTGGGACAACGTGGGCTATATAAGGG
Source organism: Hymenochirus boettgeri (assembly GCA_019447015.1). Classification (NCBI taxonomy): domain Eukaryota; kingdom Metazoa; phylum Chordata; class Amphibia; order Anura; family Pipidae; genus Hymenochirus; species Hymenochirus boettgeri. Next base: position 232,089,263 of record CM033473.1, on the reverse strand, counting down.
GCAACTGGCAGCAAAATCCCTGGTAAGTCAATGGGGCAGTGGATAACATTGATGAAAGACTGGCTATGAAGGTAAGTGCTGTAGATTTAAAATATTTGAAAAGATACGGGCAACCCCCCAGAGTATTTTGTGTTTAGTTTTCCATTTAATGTATTTTTTTACACTATATAAACTAAATGTATTTAAATTATCTACAGCTGAAAAGACTGAATTGTATAAGTTAAACTCTACTGTTCCTGTTATGTTTTTTCTTAGCGATCACTAGAGATGACCACTCACTGAAATCCGTTCTGCAGATTTTCAAAAGTTCTACCTAAAATGAAGGTACTATTGTGTGTATAAAATTTATTTTTAAAAAATGTAAACTGAAAAGTACTGTTAAATATAGGGGCCCTCAATACCAGCAGCGAAACATCCTGGGAGGCTACACTTTCTGGTCTCCTCCAATCCAGGTGCAACTCTCCAAGTAAGTAAAGATATAAGTGTAGCTTACGAAATGCACAGACTCCAAGCTGTGAAAAATAGTGGACTTTATTCAACCAAACATGTGTACTACATTTTTCAGACTAACTTCCTTTCTCAAGCACACCACATGTAAAAACTGCAGGTAGCAGGAAGGAACAAACCACCCTACCCATCCCCCATAGTTATACAACCAATCACATATGTGCAATTCCAAATGGCCCGCCCCAGGGCCCTCCTCCTCGTCAGGTGACAAACCTTTTAAATGTCCAAAGCACCATCTAAAAGTTTGTGTCCTTTGTAAGAGTACAGTGTCCAAGTTTAGTAGAATAATCCAAAGTGTAGTAGAAAAATCCAAACAGTTAAAAGTTCAATTTTGCGGTCCTTGCAAAGTGCCTATAAACGAAATGACTCACACTCATATGTCTAAGCATACCAGTATTTTAGAGTATATATACATGTTTGGTTGAATGAAGTCCACTATTTTTCACAGCTTGGAGTCTGTGAATTTCATAAGCTACACTTATATCTTTACTTTACAGAAAAGTACTTGGGACAGGGATATACAGTAAGATTTGGTAATTCCTAAATCCCAATATTGGTTCTGTGAGAAGCAACAGCCCAAAGAAAACTGATTCTGCCAGTTTCCTCCTGATCTTTAATACAGGAATAGACCAGAACTAACCTAGCAAATGAAAACTGTATGTGTGTAGCTCCTAAACGAAATGATATTGTGAGGTAGAAATAGTCAATCCAACCTCCCGACCCAGGTACTTTCCATTTTTAAACAGTATAGATATCCTTTAAAAATAATAGGAACTTACTGTAAATGGCTCAGAGACCTGGGAAAGTTCTGGGGAACACGTATCAATGCCCAAACTCACACACTTTCTGTTTTTTTGAAAATTTACACATTATCGAAAATAATTCCACGGTTTGGAAAAACCCGAAAATGTCTAAAATCTGGTTCTAGTGATCTGTCGATCAATTATAAAAATCAAGATGTGCTTAAAACAGTGTTGAACAATGGGGCATATTTTTAAAGGGCCAAAAATAGCGCCCAAAAATTACCGTCGCACATCGCGGTAGTCCCTTCACGGCGATACTGCAATGTGCTAAGTACAATATCCCTTCCCGGCGCCTCCGCTTCAGGGGCTGTTGTCGCAGGGGCTGGAAGAAATGAGATGGCCGACCAAGGGCTCTTTTAAGGGGCTTCCGGTTCTCAGGGCCCCCACTGGAGGGTGCCTCCACCCCTCCCTGCGGGCCCTTCCCTTTCCCTCCCTGCCAGGGGTGGAGCAGGGGGCATGGAGGGGTAGCCCCCTGTTCCATATGTTCGCCGCGAGCGGGGATGCGGTTGGGAGGGGCTGCTGGGAAGCTGCGGCGGCTGCTGGGAAGTGGCGGCAGAGGGTGGTCACCGCAAGGACGGGGTGGTCGAGGTGGGTGTGCCTCCCGGGGCGGGTGCGACCATCTGCCACGATCCAGGGGGATCTCGGCCGTTTTCGCCACCATCAATGTGGCAAAGTTAAACGGGTGAGATTAGCGATGCGTAACAGTTACTGCTGCTTTATAAATAGAAGCGGCAGTAACTGTTCCGATAGGTGCGAAAAGTTAACGATTTGTTAACTTTTTGCAGCGGAAAACGTGATTTTTGCGAAAATGGTGGGAATAACAGCGGCGAAAAGTTAACGAATGTTTATAAATATGCCCCAATGTCTCCACAAGTCTGTGATATTACAGTAGTTAAATCCTAATTTCTGGCAAAGTTAAAATAAAGCATCCTCACAGCTACATCCTGCTACAAATTCCTTTTATTGTGGAGACAATATATCTGCTTTGGACTAATCATACTTCTGTGCAGGGTGATTGTTGAATGAGGAAACCCACATGAAACAGGTGCAGCTCTTTAATAGCTTTGCCCTCCGAACTAAGGAAACACTTCAGTCATTCTGTTGACATTTAAAAAATACAGTGAAACACAACTACGGAAGATATTTACCGTTTTAAAAATGCTTTCAAGTCTGTAAAGAAGAGAAACGTCATTTTTTTTAACTTATCATAATATAAATATTAACCGTATGAACAGGGCCGGATTTATACTTATTTCTCCCCTAGGTCAGATATCTTTTGCCCCCACCAAGCACCCCCAAATCCAACACAGCAGATAAAAATGTGACAATCCCATTGGGGTGTTCAGGGATGGTGAATGGGCTTCTGGGCGTGGGGCTGCCAGGGCGTAGAGATGGCCGAACTTCCGAAAGTTCAGTCTGTTTTCAAACTTTCGAACTACATGGGAAATGGTCTGGGGAACACATTTGAATATTCAGAACTTTCAAAAAATCGATTTTATTTGTACTTATCCCATAAACAATTTGAACATTCGATAATTATCCCATAAACAATTAGAAAATTAATTATCCCATAAACGATTCAAAGATCGTTCAATTTTTGAATTCCGAGAAGTCCGTAATAGTTCGAGAAGTCCGAGTCCGTTCGGGTTTGAGTTCGAGTTCTAGTCCATCTCTAGGAGATAGTTACAGAAAAGTACTCAATTCTCCTAGAAAAGAACAGGCTCCCCAGTTGTCGGTATAGCAATTTTTACCTGAAACCTCAGACTTTCGAACATTCGATTATTATCCCATAAACGTTTTGAACATTCGATAATTATCCCATAAATGATTTGAAGATCGTTAGATTCTCGAATTCGATAATAATCGAATGTTCGAATCATTTATGGTATAATTATTGAATGTTCGAAAGTCCGAGTCCGTTCGAACTCGGTAAGTTCGGCTTGAACTTCGAGTTCGAGTTCTAGTCCATCTCTACCAGGGCGGTACTTGGAAGGGATTTCAGACACACTATAACGTGCCCCAGTGGCATTGGGGCCTAGCCCTAAAACTATATTCAGTGGTACTCAAAGAGTGAAGCCATATTCAGTGGACCAACAGTGAGACCATATTGTCATTGTCATCTCCCCACCTCCGTGAAACATTTAGTGGCCCCTAGTGATACTCAATTCAGTTGCCCCTAAAAGTCAGACCAGTTAGTGTCCCTTTGTGATACCACATTCAGTGGCCCCCAATGACACACAATTCATTGCCCATAACCCCCTCCCCTTTAACCATAATGTAAAAACTAGAACACACAGTAAGTCCATTTTTGGTTTTGGTTTTTACTTTGCAGTGAGAAGAGAATAATCTTCAACTAAAATACCTGCAGTACTGGCTTCAGGGACTGGTTGGGACAGACCTTCTAATCACACAGCTCTGCCTCTGCAATGCACTGACAGCTCTACCCTGTGTCTAAGCCATTATTATTATTATTGTGGATTTATATAGCGCCAACATCTTCCGTAGCGCTTTACAATTACATGTATACATTCAAATCAGGCCCTGCCCCGAAGAGCTTACAATCTAAGCACATTTATTTGACACATACAACCTATCATATGTCTTTATGATTGTGGGGGAAAACAATCATAAAGTGCCTGGAGGAAACCCACGCAAGCACGAGGAGAACATACAAACTCCTTGCAGATGTGTCCAAGGGTGGATTCGAACTCAGGACTTCAGCACTGCAAGGCATCAATGCGAACCACTGAGCCACCGTGCTGCCACCGAAGCCATGCCTCCTTCTCAATCTATTGAGTTAGTAAAGTCTGCTTACACAGATACTTTACTTTCAGATTCTTCACTCCTCACTGCAAATGGACTTGCTTAATGCCGCCCTGTCTTCTATGGTGCCCTAGGCCATGGCCTAGGTGGACTACCCAGAAATCTGGCCCTACATATGAAGTTTTCACGTCCCTTTGAAAAGACAAGCTAAATATGTCTGTTGTATCTTTGTTTCAGTGCCAGGAAAGGTAAAATCATTTCAATATTAATCATAAAAAAGATTGCAAGCATTTATATTTTTCCAAGTTTTTACAATACAATATTTATTCTGATGATACCCAGGGTTAAAATGATACCCAGAGTTAATCTCTTAAAGGGTATCTTCACCCCCCAATTCTTAAAATGCGTATGTAGGGAAACCCCCCACCAACCCTAAACAGTAGGTTAACAACTTTAGCCCCAGAAATGTACTTACCCACCTTCCCTCAGCAACGGCTTCTTCTGCTGCTTCCGAGAATGGAAGAGCAGAAGGGGCCAGACCGGCAGCTGCATCTTTGACTCAGGCCCTGCAGGCAACCATAAGGAGCAGAAGTGAAAGGTAAGGATTTTGTTTACACTACACAATGAGGCAAATTTAAGTTGGGGGTGGATATGCCCTTATATTGTATATGGCTTTATCAACCCCAAAACTGTAATGTTAGAAGGCTGAGAGATAGAAGATTAACCTGAAATACCTGTGCTGTTACCCTTTTTTCTGCTTCCTGTTATCAGTTATGGATGTGACAGTTGGCATTATGACCAATTACTCCCCCACAATGTCTCCTATGAGCATGTGCAAGGTTGTAACCAGCTTGGAGAGGAGGCAGAAACCTTTTGAGAGTTAGAGGAAATTGTGAGAAGAACATTTCACTGCATAACAGGTTAGTCCTACACCTGTCATCTTTTGTAATATTAGCGTGTTTGACTGGGGTGGGGGTTACCCATAAACTTGAAGGGTGGTCATGCCCTTTAAGTCCAGTTTTCATGAAAATACACTTTGTTAAGGCTGGGAGGCATTGTCCAGTGAAAGTGACTAAAAAGTGACAGGTTTTTTAAATCTGTTTCATGGCATCTATTTCATGACATCAGTTTCATGAAAGTTGACTGAGCACAAAAGGATTTGTAGTTTGTGAGCTGAAATATGAACTTTGTCTTTAAACATTCAATACAGAACATTCTGATGGTAAAGGAAAGTATAGTGGTGCCATTCACTGATTACAGGTATGGAAATCATTCAATACATACTCCTACTCTTCTTTATTATTATAGACCACAGATGTCCGACACGCTGCCCTCCAGCATGCTGACATAACGTATTCATTAGGTTTGACGGTTCCAGGAAAGATAGCTTAGTATAATGTTTCATAATTCCTTTGTAAATAAATAAGCTATTGGAACGTTCCATGACATTCCGAAGAAAATAAACTCGCTCTATGCCAGGGCACTTGTATACATTTTTATATTGCGCACTGAGCAAGTCGGGGGACTGGAGAATATAATATAATATAGGCACATGGGCTGTATATAATTATTTTAAAGCATTGCTTTTTAAATAAAATAGTTAAGTCAGTCTCAACGAATGTTCTTAATTAGAAAAGAAACCGTAATTGAATTGTCTGGAATGCAAAACTCATGTGCAATTGATCACAAAAAAACAAAATGGCAAACAAAAAAAGATTACTTCTTATGTAAAGCTCTTTTGTGGCTTTCTGTTTTTTTCTTCAACGGCTTTGGAAACCCTGCCACAGAGTAAATATTCTACGGCCTGGTATAAATGGAAAGCTCACTTAGCCTTCAGCATCCTGAGGGCAGGAAAGACAGATTTGCTATTCCCAACTAGGATAGAACACATGGGATATTGTACGGATTGTCTCAAACAGAAAGAAAATATGTTTAGACTTAATGATTTGATTAGTTCATGGAAGGTTTTGTGCACAATGTGTCTGTAGCCAATTATCATGGTGATAGTCTTGTACTGTAATTGGGGAACTGTGAGGATATATTATATGGCAGGCTAGACATGGATACAGTATGGGAGACACAGACATTAAATAGTGTAATGCTTTATAAGATACCCCACTCTAATCAGTTAAAGTCATATTGGTACAATGGGGTTTTTCAAGGCCAGAACATTGCTTTATTATACACCGTGGAACAAATAGTTTTTCCACATTTCATAATCCTATCCAGGGTAAAAAAAATTAAATAAATATTCAACATGTACTAAATCAGCCACATATTTCATAAGTGCCTTGACAGTAAGAGACACATTGATGCCGGATCAGTATTTTTGGTACCATTATTCCAGGACTGCACTTACATCTCCAGAGCCGATAGTTACAAAAAGCCTGGAACCCTTAACTGCACCTCACTGTTTAACTGTATAAATATTAACTAGAAAGCAAAGGGGGTGTTTTTAAAAAAAAGGCAGCCCAGTCACTTGCCTACTGCACCTAATGGTAATTCTGGCCTTGCCAATAGCTGTAATGCTCCCCTTTGAAATCAATAGCACTGTGGATTTATAATTGTGAAGGTTTATGGTATTATTTTATTTCTGTAGCTCTCCAAGTAAATAATAATAATTGGTTTTCTTACTGCTCAATGTTGATTATAGGGATGTCGCCCAGTAGCTTCTGGCAGTGATGCAGGGAGAGGTGCTAGAGAATTACAGAGCATGTGCGATCTTATTTTGGCTCTGTGAATGTTAGAAACCTACATAAATAAACAGACGACGTATAATGTATCTGTTAGCCAGAGATTATAAACTTTATGGAGATTTGTTTTATTTTAGTGTTAGTTTTACCTTTACCAGACATTTTGGGGGTACAATTACCTACTTTTGCCCTTAGATTGAATTTCTGAAGACAGAACTAAAAGGGTTAACCGGAAACAAAAAACCCTCTTGCCAATTCTGACATTAATTTAATTATACTGCACTTTCCTCTGTAATTAACATGTAATTATAATGCCATTTCATCACTGAACTGCATTAATGCATTCATTTTTCATTCATTCTTTTATATCGTTACATGTTACTGGCCACAGAAACCTCTTACATCAATATTGGTTTAAGAAAGAAAAAAAGAGTAGCGATTAGTTAACACTATTTATAAACCATTACTATTAGGCGGTTGTGTCTGTGCTCTAAAGTTTGCTGGCACAAAGTCTCGGATTTTATACATAGATATTAGCAAAGGTGAGCTTATTGGTGCACGGTTTAGATTGTGTATATTTGACATTTTCACTCTTTTGCACACTTCTCTATTTTTTTCAAGCCTGTCATCCAGCAAAGCACTCTGGGAAGTATTTCACAGTTATGCTGGAGTACCTGTAATTGGCCGCAACAATCTGAAACATAGCATATTATGTAATTTCGCTGCTGGTTGTTGCAGTCATGTGAAGGGCTGGTTGGGGAGATCAGTATGATCAGGAGCTTAATGGGAGGATTCCAAGGGTCATAATTATAAAGGCGCAGTATTGCTATTTTGCCGGGTACTATGGTGGTCATACAATTACGATTGTGATTATCGATCGCAATCTTAATTCTTCCATTGCCCATTAAATACCACTGTGGCATTTTGCTACCGCATTGTATTGTACCAACAAAGGTTTTCAGCTACTTTGATTGAATTGGTCAAAAATCAATTCCTGTTCACCCTTTCAGTTAACAGTCTTATTTTGGAAATGGGCACAGCAAAACATTTTTAGTACTTTGCACCAGCAGCTTCAACATCTTAGACTGGTGTCAAGCTGAAATCTGTCCACAATCATTGGCAAGGTACAATGATCACTCCTCGATTTCTTTTGAAAAAATGGTTATTGTAGTAGCGGTAAATACACATACACAACTTTTGTTAGATACAATGCCAATATTACCATATATACTTGAGTATAAGCTGAGGTTTTTATTTTTTAAAATGATTTGAAAGAGCAAACCTCGGTTTATATTCGAAACAGTCATTACTTACGTTCAATGTGGCCGCAAACCGGAGCGGTAAGGAGGCGACATTTTAAGTGTGCACATAGGCACAAGCATGCACGGAAGTGCGGGCATGTCACCATGTAAGTTACATGCCTCTTCTCAGCCCTCACCCGTCATACAGTGGTGCAGGTAAGACCAAGTGCTTCTATGGGCAGTTCGATTATATTTCATCTTTTCTTAGAAACTACAACTCTCAGCAACCAAAGCATAGTTTCCAAACATCTGGAGTGCCAAGGAATTGGGGGTTACTGGATATTGGCACCAATCACTAACTACAGGTTTGCAGTAGTGGTCATAATTTCTACCCTCTGCTTATACACAAGTCAATCGGTTTTACTCGTTTTTCAGGTGAAAATAAGTACTTCGGTTTATACTCAGGTCATCTTATATTCGAGTATATAGGGTAATCTATTTTAAATATTTTTTCTTCAATTTCTAATTCTTGTATTTATTTATTTATTTATACTTTTTTGCATAGAAAAAACAGAACCCTTGAGTCAAGTACTGTAGTCCTCTCAGCTATTACTCCTTGCTCATTGAATTCAATAGCAGCTCAGCTAAAATCTTCCTCAGAGGGCTTCAGTTTATCCTCTGAATAAATAAATGTAACATCTTAAGTGAAGTCAGAACGACAAGATTTTATTCATCATTCCTCACCTCTCAACATGGCTTCTCATTGGTAAATCTAGTCCAGTCAGAAAATATACTCAGAAATGTAGTTTAAATGTGACTCTGATGCTGTTGAGGAAGAAAAGCTCCCGAACTCATAGATCTACGTTCACTTTGATATTGGAGGTTTCAGATACAGCGGGTTAGTAAATATACCCATATGTCCGCATCCCTGGGGGGAGGGTGTATATTCGATCAAGGCAATAAGTTCATCTGCTCTGTCCTCATCCTGTGTACATTGAAATAGAGAAGGGTTCATTGCCCTTCAATAATATATCAATATTACATTGGTTTATGGTGTACCTTCTAAATTAAGGCAGTCAATATCGTCTAGCCATATTATACCAAGTTTAGGCAGTATTCTACGCAGTTTTATCTGTAGGGCTGTGCATAACAGCAGGTTATACACTTACCATAACTTTACAAAACATATTTCTATATGGAAATAAAACCTCCCCATGTTGTCATGGAACATTCCGAGTGTGGTTTGTTATCTCACACTATATTTTGTCTTGTATTTCATTTTCCTATGATTGTGCTGTGGATCCTAAAATGAAGCTTTTTTAACCTTCAAATCCAACACATTTATTCGGCAAGTGTCTGGTTACGTTTTGGATGCCAAATCATTGAATCCTGACTATCCTCAGCTGTTTTTCTGCAGATAATATGTTTTGTAAAATGAAATAAGCAGGTTGGTTGTAAAGTTTTACAGAAAAGCACACGTCTCTTTCAGTTGTCATGCGGCTCTATAAAATAACAGAACCTGTCTGTTTTGAGCCTGTTGTCACCAGGTCTATAAGTAGGATACAGTGTTTTTGAATGAAGACGAAGACTGTTGGTTATCATGATGAGGTGATTAGTCTCACAAGGTGATCATCTATCAGTTCTCTGAAATCACACATACCTCAGAAACAGGCATGATACTCTGTAGTCAAACAGTACAGTAGGCTAGAAGGGTTATTTATAAAAAGAAATTAACACATTTTGCGGCTTTAGGTATGGGAAACGCTTTTGGAAGAAACGAGTTGTTGACTGATGTAGCAGGTAAGGTGCTAATTCTAAGCAAATAAAATGCTCATAAAGTGCAATGGTTGATACCAATTAACACATGTAACACATACTTGTCTACACATTTGGAAAGATTATGATTCATTTTTAAGACCTGCTGCCTGCTTTCCCATTCAAACTAACAAGCAATTAAACTCTTTCTTAAATTCCACAAATACTAATAGGTTTCCCTTGGGCATTGCCATTGTTTAAAAACAGTATGATATTTGATAACAGTAAATGATGGAGTATTTTACAGCGACATTGACATTTGTATTGTGACAACTGCTTGTGCTGTGTCAAATGCAGTCAAGATATTCACTCCATCTATTCTATGTACCCCTAGTCTTAATATATCAGGTATATGTTATTATATTGTTCTAAGGTTGGTTTTAATTATTTTAAAAAAGGGAATGTTCACCCTTAAAACAAACAAAAAAATTGTCAATTGTCAGTTACTTGCCCCCAACCCTAACTGATATATTTTGCACTTTATTACTGCATTACTAACCAAATATTTAAAGATAATTATTGCCTCCATTCTGGCAGAATAAGCTTGCTCCTCCCTCCATGCACTCAATCAATGTGGTTAATGCTGACATCACAACCAATGATTAATTGATGTTTCCCTGACTCCTCTGCACATGCTCAAGCTTATAAAAAGCTCACAGAGCAGAGGGATAAGGCAGATACTTTTGTCCAAAAGAAATTGAACGTATCACTAAATATCTGGTTACAAATGCATTTAATAAACTAGGGAAAATAGCATTTGGAGTTGCTTGCAGATAACTGTTAAGTCACTAGTTTGTTTTAGGGGTGGATATGCTTTTAGAAATATAGAAATATTTTTTGCAGTTTTACCAGAATCTTTGCCACACATCATTACTTACTGGAATGTTCCATTAACATGACTATTTCTTACAGGAAAGTATCAAAGAAGGACGTGGTGCACTTCAAATAAGAGTATCCAGCAAACTGCTCCATATTCCACTGACTTGGCAGCTAAGACATCAACGCCTTACGCGTTTTGGACCCAGGTAGAGCCTATGATTAAGGACCACCTGGGTCCGAAATGCGTTGATGTCTTAGCTGCGAAGTCAGTGAAATATGTGATACAATTCCTGAATAAAGATTGATTTTTAAGGTAAGGAGCAGTTTGCTGGATACTCTTGTTTGAAGTGCATAATGTCCTTCTTCGATACTTACCTGTATTTGGAACCGAAGCGAGGGGTTCGGGGCTGGAAGCAACCGGACCACACAGTTGGAGCGGTGAGTCTCAGGACTTATGCACCTGAGCCCCAACTTTTAAAAGTGAGATTTTCACTCTCGTATTTATAGTTTTTCAACCCAATATAATTTTGGGATTTTACACATGTATATGTACACTGTATAGCTATTAATTCTATATTCTTACACATGACTATTTCTTACACAGCACTGTGGTATGTTCCCATATTAATGTAACTGGTTTGATAATTAGCTGCAGTTTGCTGAAAATAAGCAATACTAAAAGCTTTGTCCTTTCAAGACTGAATTATTGCGGAAGTCGCCCATCCGCCAGATCTTTTCTAACCAACCTATGTGCGGTATAAAGTCTAGTTTCCATTTAACAATAACGAGAGAGACAAGAGTGTTGGGTCAAATTAACGGCCACAGTATTTATTGGTAATGACGTAAGCTGTTTTGTCGATGATCCTTGCAAATTACCATAACCGTGGTTGCCATAGCAACCCCACCACCATATATATAGGCATTTCCAAAACCACCTGTCAGTATGCCGGCCTCCCGTTAGGAGGGCATGTAGACCATACCATACCTATTTGCAAGGATCTGACCGCCCGCTGTGACGACCCAAAACATTCTTTAACAACCAAAGCTCTTCATATTATAAATATATATATATCCATATAAACTTTTCATAAATAACTTTTTTTTTTTTTATAAATTAACAAATTAACAGGAATATAAAAGAACAACATTGCTTATTTTTTCCAACAGATACGTCAGTCATAACCAAGGCGTAGCATAAAGAAGGGACCGGGAGGGTGGGGCAGTACTTTCCCTATCACTGGCTAACCTAAAATGGCGCCTGCCCCTCGTGGCGCCCGTATTATATAGGCGCAGCCGCGCCGTGGCGTCATCGCTCTCCGACGCCTTTACGCCGCGACGCCCCGCCCACCCGCAATGCATCCTTGGGTACTGATGCATAGGCCGCGATTCCGGCCGCGGGCGGCGGGCCAAGCCGCGCAACGGCGCCAGAGTAAGAGGGGAACCCCTTCCAGGGGGAGAGGAACGTCAGAGGTGAGCTCCCCCCTCCTCAGTCAGGGGCACCGCTGCTTAGGCAGCGCGGTGCCCCCCAGACTGAATTATTGCGGAAGTCGCCCATCCGCCAGATCTTTTCTAACCAACCTATGTGCGGTATAAAGTCTAGTTTCCATTTAACAATAACGAGAGAGACAAGAGTGTTGGGTGAAATTAACGGCCACAGCATTTATTGGTAATGACGTAAGCTGTTTTGTCGATGATCCTTGCAAATTACCATAACCGTGGTTGCCATAGCAACCCCACCACCATATATATAGGCATTTCCAAAACCACCTGTCAGTATGCCGGCCTCCCGTTAGGAGGGCATGTAGACCATACCATACCTATTTGCAAGGATCTGACCGCCACTAGGAGCCGTTAACGCCTCCGACCCCCCCTCGTCAAACGAAGTGCTCTCTCTATCCTGTCTTGAAGCCCGCAGAGGAATATGTCCAAGCCCAGTTCATTAAGGTGAACCCCATCAGGACGTAACAAGGCTCTGTTGTCGCCTTCGAGCTCTCGATGTCTTATGGACACACCCCCCAGCGAACAAACAAAACGAGAAATCCTAGTATTAAGTACATGTCTAGACCTCTCTATCGCCACGGGATCCCTTGCGCCCTTCCACTGTTGCCTGGGAATGACCTCGGACCAAACTATTATAGATGATGCCAAAAATTCACCCAGCCGGAGTAAATCAGACCTGATATTTGCTATAAGGTCCGATAATCTGTTTGTACAAAGGTCATTCCCCGCTGCATGTATGACCAACCCAACCGGTCCCCGGCACCTTCTACTAATGACTAGGATTTCTGGAAGCAGCCTGATACAATTCAGTCCCTTGATGCCTTTCCACTGGATATTCGCTTCCCGAAAGCCAAGCTGTTTTCCCCCCGGCCGAACTTCAGCACGTCTTTCAGCCCAGTGGATGTAGGAGTGCCCGATGATCCAAAAGGTGGGCCTACTTGCACCTGAGAAGAGAAATCAATCAGTAACCAAGTTCGGGCGAATGTAACGCGCCACGCAGTCTGAGCGCCATCTGCCTATCCGTTTGACCTGAGCGTTGGTGAAACCCAGGCCACTGGCCTCTGTTGCTGCACCAATCCGAAAGGAATGGGTGCCAAAATCTTTTGGATTTAGGCCCAAGCAACGCAGCGCGGACTTCAAAACGGCTTCAAATTGAAACCTGGTTAATGGCAAGCCGTCGACATGTGTTAGAAATTGGGATCCTGACCTTCTAACCATTAAGTAGGCCTTCAGGTTCGCCACTGGGCAACAGGGGGATTGCAAGGGGAATAGTGAAAAACATGACCCAGCGCCGAATATGTCGGTCTTTGACCTGGAAATGCGAATTTGCACGAGGGAATCCAAGACCACTACGTCCCCCAATGATAGGCCCCCTTGCCGGGATCGGCTAGGAGGGACCAGTTCGCTTACTCGCATGGCCCCGAAAAATGCCAGCACAAAACTGGCCCTGAGCAGCGAACATTTGTATGCATCTCTAGTGACCTTTTCTAACACCGACCATAGTCGATTTAACAAACTGAAGGAAATAGGGCGTCTGGATTCCCTCGAAACATGTTCCTTTTTCCAACCTTTTAAAATGGAGGTAACCAAGAATTCCTTTGTAATATCCTTCCATCCCAAAAGTTTGAAGCAAAAGGATAGACCTGACATTCTACGCTGAGCAACTAAGGCAGAGCAGCCCTGCTTGCGCAATTGCGATAAGTACAATATTAAACTATCCCACCTTACTTGCTCGACCTCCCAACGCTGGTTCTGGACAAGCTCAACCCATTCCCCCCATGCCTTACCATGACTGGACCAGGTGGATTGTGCAACTGACGCTTGAATCAGCTGGTGCAGGTTTTCTTCACAATGTTCCAAAGGACCGGTGGGCAAGGAGAGCCTTCCTTGTTGGCCCATGGCGCCAGAGACTGAAAGACCTGCCATTGAAAGCGTGATAAAGCGTCAGCAATCATATTAATGGTACCTGGGATATGCCTAGCTTTAAAAAGGATATTATACTCCAGGCAGCGTAATATTAAATGGCGTAACAATGCTAAAACTGGAGGAGAGGAAGAGGAGAAATTGCTGATGGCCTGAACTACTCCCATGTTATCAGACCAAAAACATATCCTCCGATTCCGCATCTCCGCACCCCACAGCTCGACTGCCACTACTATGGGGAAGAGCTCCAGTAAAGTTAAATTCTTACACCATCCCTGGTCCGCCCATGTTTGTGGCCAAGCCTCTGCACACCATACTGTGCCAAATATGGCCCCGAAGCCGTGTGCCCCTGCTGCGTCGGTATATAATTCCAAGGCTTCATTGCTAACCTCTCGCTCCTGACAGCAGGTCTTACCGTTATATGTTAGTAAAAAGGATCTCCACACCTTAAGATCCTCCTTTAGGGCTTTGTTTAGTCTGACATGATGTGACGGGCTGGACAGGCCCCTTGTTGCCCATGCTAACCTACGGCTAAAGATTCTGCCCATGGGCATAATTCGGCAAGCGAATACTATGGAGCCCAGTAGTGACTGTACTTGCCGCAAAGTTACCTTCTTGGCCGCTAAAAACGTACCCACTAGGCTATTGATCTCAGTAATCTTTTTTAGTGGGAGCCGAAAAACCATTTCCTCAGTGTCAATTTCTATACCTAAGAAAGATAATATTGTAACTGGACCTATGGTTTTTTCCGCCGAAAGAGGCACTCCTATACATTCCATAAGTATCCTGAAGGTGTTTAACAGGAACTCACAGCGTGGAGAGTCAGAGGGGCCCACGAATAGGAAATCATCTAAATAGTGAATTATTGCTTCAGATCCTGTCTCGTAACGCACCATCCATTCCAGAAAGGAACTGAACAGTTCGAAATAAGAACAGGATATGGAGCATCCCATGGGTAGGCACATATCAAAAAAGAATTGACCCTCCAGTTGACATCCCAGCAAATGAAAACAGCTGGGATGAACCGGTAACAATCGAAAGGCGGATTCAATATCCGACTTCGCTAATAGTGCCCCCCGCCCTGCCTCTCTGACTAATTCTACCGCCCTGTCAAAGGAAACGTAAGAAACTGAGGTTAAGGCCTTGGAGATACCATCATTTACGCTGGAACCCTTGGGGTAAGACAGATTATGGATTAACCTGTATTTTCCTGGCTCCTTCTTGGGCACCACACCCAGGGGGGAAATCCGCAGGTTCGGAAAAGGGGGCTCCAAGAAAGGACCAGCAACTCGCCCCAGGCTCACCTCCGTGTGCAGCTTCCCTCTCGCTACTGTTGGTAAATCTCGAACAGATTTTAAATTTTTTGATAACTGGGGAAACGGGGAATAAATAAATGGGATTATAAAACCTATTGTGAAACCTGACCTAAGTAGGTCTGCCTCCTCCCTCTTGGGGTAGTCGGCGAGCCATCCTTCCATCGCAGCCACGTTGACCGGAGTTCTCCTGGCCACTGAAGGAGGTGGAATTCTGTTCAGACCTTTGCCGGCGAAAACATCGATTTGCCGCATGGCCGGAGCCCCCACACACAGAACAGTCGTGCTTAAACCTGCACGCAGGCCCAAAGTGGCACTGACCTTGATTATAGAGCCAGCAGGGGCCTGCTCTCCTGCCAGGGCCCTGAGTGGAAGCAATGGGGTTAAAATATGGTTGGGTTGACGAGGACGGGAAAGGGGCCCTAGGAGCTGTCATTAACCTGATCCATGCATCAGTAGCTTTGGAGCTCCAACCGACCTCAGGTCTTAGAGCCAATCGCTGCCGAAACTCTTCATCGTACCTCCACCAGGCGGAGCCTCCATGAATTTTATAAGCTCCGAAAATCTGATCAAGGTAGACAAAGAGATCAGCGCTCTGTTCCGGGTGGCACCTTCCCGCGATACTTGCCAGCACGCAAAACGCTTGAACCCAGTTCCCAAAGGTTTTTGCGACCTTTGGCTCCTTCTCTTTTCCCTTCTCAAACCTCCTCTCCTTATCCACAGAAGGGCTATCAACTGATATAAGGGACCAAATGTCCACATATTCGCCTCTCCCAATCCTTTCCCTCACCTCTGCTGACAAGTGAGCGCCGAGAGGTGCTAAGCCACAGAAAAGGGCCTCCTTAAAGGCTTCCGCATTTACCATTGCTTTCGCAGGCGGGAGGGGTGTAACTCCCCCTGGGGCAGAGCTTGGGGCGTCCATACCTGAAGTGGGTGCCCCCGCCTTATCCAACATGGCTTTTAACACTGCCAGCCAAGGACCTTCATTTTGGCGCCCTCCCGCAGATCCACCCCAAGCCCCAGCACATGACAACTCACCAGACGTAGATCCCAGGGGAGCAGCAGTTGGTGCCGGTGGTGCGGCCATTTGGGTGGCAACCGGGGGCCATTGTTGTGCTGTTTGTTCCCACCTGGAACTGTGTCTGGCGGAAGACCTGGACCTCCCTCTGTATCTCCGGCCGTGTGCCCTTTTCGGCGGTGGAGGATTGGAGGAATTAGAGGAGGTGTACAGTCCCCTCTCAGGCGCATCCCTCCTAGATGCCCTGGAATGACACTGGGAGCACTGCCCAGCGCTCCCGCGAGCACTGGAACCGAAACGCTCCCTACGGCGCCTCCTATAAGATCTGCCGCGCCTCCCCCGTCTCCATCTTTCACTAGAGGAAGAAGACTCCCTCCTAGGCCTTTGAGAGCGTTGCGTGGGTTCCGCTCTACTGTGAGTTGGCTCAGCCCCCACTATGTCTGGCGTGCGTCTCCCCAGGTCCTCCCTGACCATGGAGGCGGCTCGTATAGTGGAGCGAGCATCAGCGAAATCTAGTTCGCCCTCCTCGGTTGTATCTCCTGCCCGTGGTTGTCTCCAGGCGCCGGCGTCAGCCCGCAGCACGGCTGGTACCGTAATCTCACTAAGGGTTGGGTAAGTACTGGGGGTCAACCGGCGACCCCCAGCCGCCTGGGCACCTGATGACCCTTTGCGCCCTGGTGCCAGGGTGCTACTTCTCTGCACTTGGGCAGTACCCCTACAGGTGGATGCCGGGGTTGATCTTTTACCCTTTGTCCTACCCCCCCCCCCCCGCTTAGAAGCGGTCAGGGCAGGAGTTCTACGGCGAGATGTGGAGGGAGGGCTAGGGCTGAGTCTGGCTGGGGCCTGTGATTGCCTGGTGGGCCTACCTTTTTGCCTGATTGCAGGCCTGCCTTGTCTTTCTTCCCTGGGTTGAACCTCAGGTGGTACAGGGGCTGGGAGTTCCTCAGTGCCCATCAGCTGCCTCAGCCAACCAGCCCCCTCTCTGCCCATCCTCTCCAGCACCTGCCTCTGGAGTTGGTCGAGTTCTGCCATCCTCACTAGTCTATTCCTACTCTTCCAAATGACTAAATTCGGCAGCAGTACTTTCCCTATCACTGGCTAACCTAAAATGGCGCCTGCCCCTCGTGGCGCCCGTATTATATAGGCGCAGCCGCGCCGTGACATCATCGCTCTCCGACGCCGTTACGCCGCGACGCCCCGCCCACCCGCAATGCATCCTTGGGTACGGATGCATAGGCCGCGATTCCGGCCGCGGGCGGGCGGGCCAAGCCGCGCAACGGCGCCAGAGTAAGAGGGGAACCCCTTCCAGGGGGAGAGGAATGTCAGAGGTGAGCTCCCCCCTCCTCAGTCAGGGGCACCGCTGCTTAGGCAGCGCGGTGCCCCCCATAAAATAGAGAAAATTCGCCTTTTGCGTTTTACACTATTATATCTTTTGCTGGAAAAAGAAACACCACATGTGTTAGGCTATTTTAAAATAACAAAGACAGGTGTTCAGTGTGTATTAACCAATTTGAAAAAACACCAGGGAGTATTACCTATTTACCATCATATGTGCTATACTTTTTCAGCATGATTAGTGCTACTTTTTGCTACATAATTTTCACTTTTGATGAAATAAAAAATATGAAATAATAACTTTGATTAAAATAGAAAAGTTGAAAGTTTAAAAAATTGTGGTAAAGGCTGGTGGGAAAAAAAAGCAAAAATAATGCCCCTTTATAAATATGTCCCTCAGACCCCCATTTAACTTAATTGGTAATCGGAACCTTAAAAAAAATATATCTTAAAAAAGCGATTATTACAGCATTATTACAGTAAATGCTGGAAAATAGTCTAACACCCCCGACTACTTTTTAGTATTGAGAAACACTCCACAATGTACTGACACCTTCCATGGACCCATTTGCAGGCTAAATAAATGGCCACTTATGCGTTTTCATCACCTCAGACTTGGCGAATTGGAGTGGCTGAATGTAATACAAAAATACACTTTTCAACATTTTATAAATATGCTTGAGCGGTAACTGCAGCGTTGTATGGCGAAAAGGGAAAAGTAGCGGTAATGTCCTTTCGCTTCTGGTTTTCACTGCTTTATAAATAGCGAAAAGTCCAAATTGGGCAAAAAGGCAGCGTTAAAGAAGGTGCAAAGTTTAACGAACCTTTATAAATATGTCCCTAGAAGATACCTGGTGGTCGATTGAAAATTATAAAACCTCTAATGATATTTCAGCAAATTTGACCAATTAGTTATGAAATGATTTCTAACTGCAGTAGACTAGTAAAAAGCTAGCATCTGATTGGTTGATGCAGATTAAGAGCACAGGAAAACTTTTGCATCTCTTGGTACAAAATTTCCCTAGCATCCCCTGTAGCTTGTATATAATCCTAAAAATCCTTTGTGAATTATAGTATATTTATATAAATGTATATATTTATATTTTTATAGAAAGATTGCTTATAAAAATAAAATGCCCTGTCCCCTTCTATAAGGCTGGGTACACACGGGATGACATTTGTCCCAGCTGACTGTTCACCACAATTGCTCAGCCCCATAGAGAACCACACAATCGACTGTTCATCCGATCCAATCCAACTGACGCACGGCAATATCGGTCAGTCGGTCGGCCGAAAATATGAACATGAGCATGTTCCAGATGGGAGAGGAGTGTTGGGGGAACTAATTGTGGAAGGAGCAGGATAGATTTGCTACCACCCTGGCAAATATAGATTTAAAATAAATATGTTGTTTAAAAGAAATACCATAAGCTACATACACTTTAAAAAACAAACTTGGCATATGCTATGACATTTGCATATTGTATTCATTTTCTTCTATAGTCCTTAACATACTTAACGGTGCTTTTTAAATAGTTTATCCATTCACGCTAGGCAAAAGCTTAAAAATGAAAGTACCCTATCACACAAACACATCCTCTCTGTATTTCTTTATGGGTTTATGTATACATGGGGCATATTTACAAACAAGCCTCGTGTTTATTACCACAATACTACGCTGCAAAATTTTCACCTTTTTGCTTAAAGTATTTACAGCTATGTTTATGTTATATTATATAGATTTATGTTGTATTAAATACTAAAAAGAAAAGCAAAACTTACAGACCTTTTGGCAATGAGTTGCAATGTCAAATTTCGTTATATGCGTTGTAAAGACTTTTCGTCCACTTTTTTAATAAATTGTGAAAATCGCAATTTTGATGGTAAATATACATTATATAATATGAAAATTGTATAGTTTCTCTTTTGCACTTGTAGTTTGGTAAATTTGATCAAACCAAAGGGTAATTGTTTCTAGAAACAATTACAGAAAGGGCAAAGCACTACATTCATATTTATGCAACATTTCTTAGGCAAGGTAGCACCAGTGAGCCCACAAGTACATAATGCTGGACCTCTAGTCTCCAGCTGGCACTATGCTGTACCTTCCAGCTGGCACTATGTACACTATTCACATGTGCTTTCATCATCCCATACATAATG
The DNA here is from genome assembly GCA_019447015.1 of Hymenochirus boettgeri. Taxonomy (NCBI): domain Eukaryota; kingdom Metazoa; phylum Chordata; class Amphibia; order Anura; family Pipidae; genus Hymenochirus; species Hymenochirus boettgeri. Next base: position 232,069,370 of record CM033473.1, on the reverse strand, counting down.
ACCTAGGTTTTGCTCATAAAACAGCTAAGGGAACCTTTCCAATACCTAATAGCAAATGAAAGGTGGTACAGAGCACCATATGTAGTATATCTTGAGGCTTAAAGTACAATTGTGCTCACCTTTTCCACATTCCATATCTGCATAATACTCAGGATGAGGACCTAAATTGCCAAGTCCTCACACCTGGGTACTTTACCTAACAGCTGTTATACGTAACGGTTTCCTTGGGGCTCCGGTCTGTTTCACCAATTTGCCACTGTCAGTCCAAGATTAACTCCAGAAATTAATTGGAAGACAGGCTCCTTTGCAGGGTGGCAGCTGGGCAGTTTTGACTGCCTGGCATCATGGTGGGGCAGCGGCCATCAACGTCCATGGATGCCCTTAGGGGAAGTCTGCCTGGTGACGGGGGGAGGGGCGCCTTACCGGAAGAAGGAGAGGATTGGTCGGCGTGCACAGAAAAGAAGCTACGCCCCAAGGAGAAGCCGGTGAGGAGAAAGAATCTGACAATAGACGAAGCCTCCGGGAAGTGGCAGCAGGATGGACATTCTGGCAGAAGTGAGGGACTGGTTCCTCAGAGTGGGGACAGAATGAGTGCAGAAGCTGTTTGAAGCAGGGGGTGAGACAAGCTCCCCAGCGGCGAACATGGAAGCAGCCGAGAGAGATGAACCCTCCATGGTGGCTACCAGTAGCAGGCAAACCACAAGGGGTAAGAATAGGGGGAAATGGGCAGGGCCCCCTAGAGCCACTAGTAGGAACAAGAGAGCAGCCCCTAAGAAAAAATGAGCAGCCCCTGTGGTAATAGACAGGGAACAGGAGGGGGGGAGGATAAATCCTATGACCCTCCACGTCACCAGAGCCACTATGGGAGACCCAACACTGCAACTGCTCACAGAGCAGGCAAGGCCCGGGGTAGCTAGTCCCACAACAGCACAAGGCTTAAAGCCGCACGGTTACATAGCGAACAGGGCCACCAAGCTGGGTCAGCGGCTGGTGCATTAGCTCCCGTCCCTTTACAGAATGCTGTCCCTGCCACACAGATAATTCAGAGCTTCAGCTCCTTAGGCAGAGGGGCAGTGACTATGTCACAAGGGCCACAACAGGGGTCACTACAGGCACCCCCCCCCCCCCCACAGTACATCAACTTTCCCCTCATACCAGTGTTTAATCCCCCAATCAAACTCCAATGGTAATTGGCAGGAGGGAAGGTAACCTGTACCCAGGTGTTTGGCGCAGGACAGAGGCTCAGGTCCCAGGAATAACAGTGGGCCAGACCATAGCAAATACTCACCAGAGCATGATTTGGTCACTAATGCCAGAAAGGGGGTGGGGAACAGGGGCTCAACCTATGGCTCCTGCCACACTGGGTGGGGTTCTGCACACTTGGAATACCCCCTCAGCACCCATGGCTTCAATTTATGCTGGGGCACCATATATCAACGTAGGGCCAAGACCAATACAAAGTGCAGGGTATGGGCTGTTACCCCTAGGGCAAACAGTAGGGGGGCAATCAACAAATGTGGCATGGGCTACAGGCACCACAATGTCCAACACTAACTACTGTCGAGTTTTCTCCTCTCACCCAGCAGCATCAATAGTAGCCCCACCATTGGCCCCACTAATACCAACAGTGGCATCAGCAGTGCCAACAGCATGCACGGTATCCGAACAAGTGACAAACCGACAAGCAACGTAAGAACACACGCACAGAACAACAAACATGACACCGACTGCAATAGCTATATCCATACCAGCCAGCATCGGAAGCAGTACAGGTACAGACATTAGCCATATTCCAGGTTTGATGAGTATTTGACTAAATATGTTTCTCGTGTAACTATACCACCTTACTCTCAAGGGGGAGGGGCATTAGTCACAACTCCGCAAAAAAGTACCTTGGGTCTAGTATCACAAATAAGTTAACCCTCACCAGGGGGGTCCTTGGGGACAGAAGGGTCAAACAATAGTGCCATTACAACTTCCCCTAGCATTCCAAACCCCCACAATGTAAGCAACCCCAATAATTTGGAGACAGAGGTCCACAAATCCAATTTTAGGGACATCCTCACATGTTCCAGTATGCCATTAGGACTCCACCTGTCGAAAGCTATTAAAGAAAAGATAGAAAGTGGCGAATATGTGAACATCTTGTCTTTGCTGCCCGCAGCAAAGGAGTCCAGTAAAAAAGACGAGGAGCCAGAAAAAGAGGGCGAGAGAAAAAGACCTCCAGTGGCGAGGAATTTTACAAACTGGCTTCAAGCCTTTTGCATCTACGCCAATATACTGGCAAGTAAGCATCCACAAAAAGCCTCTGGATTATTTAAAAACATTGACATAGTAGTCAAGGCCTTTAAATCTTTTGGGGGCCTGTCATGGTACAGGTACGATGACAGGTTCCACCAAAAGATGGTAGTCCACAAAGAGATGTCCTGGGGCAACAAGGACATTGACCTGTGGCTAGCAAAGCTTTTATATAGAGCTTAGGGATTGCCCAATTTGGTGACAAATAAGATACCGGTTCAGACCCCCAGGGCCAACTCATGCTGGGCGTTTAATGAGGGGCAGTGTGGGTGGGCATCGTCATGTCATTTTCATCACAACTGCTCCACCTGCGGAAGCCCTCACCCCTCAGTTAGATGTTGCAGTCTTCCAATCGAATGTCAACAGACTGGGAACAAAGCAAGGGTCCCAATCACACTGTTTCGACACCGGTGAAAATTCAAGAATTGGAGCCCTTTTTAAAGGCATATCCAAATCAAGTGAACTAAGTGTTTCTGGATCCTCTTTAATGATAACTTGATTGACTCCTCACCAGTGGCCAATTTATAATCAGCCCTAGAAAAACCAAATGTAGTAAGAGAAAAGATATTCAAAGAAATAAATAAGGGCAGAGTAGCGGGCTCTTTCCCCTCCTCCCCCATGGAACAACCTACATGTTTCCCCTCTAGGGCTGGTCCCTAAGAAAGAAGCTAACGCCTTTCATCTCATCTACCATCTTTCCATCCCGGCTGGCCTCTCTGTTAACAATGCTTGATCCTTGGCTATGCAGGGTGTGTTTTGCGTCCTTGTATGGGGCTTTGGATCTATAAAGAGCCAGTGGGCAGAGGTCAATGATGGCTAAAGTAGACATAAAGTCGGCATTTTGACTCCTGCCGATCCATACTCAATGTTATCATGTACTGGGTGCCTATTTTTTTGACAGATGCCTCCCAATGGGATGTAGCTTATCATGCTACTACTTTGAAATGTTTTCAACATTCCTAGAGTGGGTGGTCAAGCAGGTTTCAAAAACAACTTTTGCGTTACATTATCTGGATGACTTCCTGTTTATTGGACCCCCAAGGCACAGCGGTCTGCAAGAAGTCGTTCAAGACCTTCTTATATTTGGCTGAGATTTGGAATACCCATAGCACCTGAAAAGTTGGTTCCCCCAACCACTTCCTTTACATTTCTGGGAATCACGGTTGACTCCGTTGCAATGGAGTTCAGACTGCCCCAGGACAAGCTGGATACCCCTAAAACCCTACTGGGAAGGGCACTAACAGCAAAGAAACTAAGGGTGAAAGAAGTACAATCCCTGCTAGGGCATCTGAACTTTGCGACTCGAGTCATCCCCATGGGCAGAGTGTTTAATAGAGACCTAATCGAGAGTATCAAGGGTCTTCGCAATCCGACCTGGACTCCTTATCTGCTAAATCCCATCTGGTTAGCAAAATTCTCAGGTTACTAGTGTTGGTTTTACTAGAACATAATATTTGGATGAAAGCCTCACATATATCGGGCTTAGACAGGCCATCGACACTTAAGGAGTAGAACATTGCCGAAGAATGGTGGGAGGTCTGTCACGCAGGCTAGAGGGGTTCTTAAGGGACTCTCAGGCCGCACGCACCTGGCTGTCGTACAAAGCGGGGTGGGCAAAATGGTGCCACTTCAAGAATTCCAGCATTGAACTGTCCACAGATCTAGAATTGCTGGTAAAGTATATAATAATTTTGTTTGACCAAGGACTTTCAGCCATTAGAAAGCAGTTAGCAGGGGTCTCCTTTTTTCTAAGGATGGCGTCTGAAAGCGACATTGTTAAGGCCCCCCTAGTAAAACTAATATTTAAATGTTTTGAGAGAGTAAACCCGTCAAAGGACAACAGAAAGCCTATTACCATGGCCATTTTGTCCCAGCTGATAAAGGTTCTGGAACGCATCTGCTCCACCAATTAGGAGAAGTTCCTCTTTCGTTTGGCCTTTCTCTTGGCCTTTTTTTTAGCCCTTAGGATTGGGGAAATAGCATCAGATAACCACAAGGAGGGAGGCATAAATTCAAAGGACATAACATTAGTCAATGGAAAACTAAAAATTGTCATACCCCGATCCAAGACAGATCAAATGGGGAAAGGCAGAGAAATTTGGCTAGGCCCCTTTCCACAGGGTGGGGCTGCCACACACGCATTCCAGTTTAACTTCCCAATCCCAAAGCTAATGCATTTGGGAAGATGGGATTCAAATCGATTTCAGACGTATATTAGACCAGAATTGGCAGATTCAATCTAAGCACTGCTTGCTACCTTTAAGTTTGTTATCCACCAAAACTCCAAGATCCCTTTCCAACAGGGATTCACTTAACACAGAGCCATTTATAGTATAAGCAGCACAAGTCCAAAATGCATCACCTTACATTTATCAACATTGAATCTCATCTGCCACGTAGCAGCCCAATGTGATTATATCTCTATCAAACTGTTGGTGTGAGTGTTTGTAGAGGGATCTATGATTAATATGAATAAAACAAAATGGCCATGCAAAAAAATCTTCAGTCATCCATTGCCACATATTCTCTGAAATCAAATAATGAATGAATACCCATCAACCACCATGTTCAAAAGATTGGCCCTTAATTAAAAGGGACCTTTTGGTTTTCTGGTTATAAAGGGGATGACAAATCACTGATCATATCTCACTTCTCTGATTATTTTGCACTTTATTTTACTGCCACCCACAAGAGGCTTTTTCTCCTACTAGCAGATTTTCACTGTTTTTTTAATGAGAGGTGTGTTGCATGCTTAGAGCCATCATGTGCCAGTGCATCCCAGTGACTCCTTTGTACTCTGCTCTCTCTCTCTCTCTCTCTCTCTCTCGTAAGACATTTGCTGAAGTGGGCGTAATGTTAAGACTAGAAAAGGAAAAAGGCTGGAGGGCAGTGGACCCCAGAGGACCTCCCAGAAATCATTTTCTATATGATGAAATCTGACTGTCAAAACCAACCTATTTTCATTATTGGACATTGGGGAGAATGATCTGTGCAACCAATAGAGGTTGTACAATGAGGAAAATGAATAAATACTTTTAAATTAATAGAAATCTGCTACTACAATGAGTTAAAAAGCCCTAGTTAAGACAGGATACATTAATATCTCAATTTCACTCAATATATGTGTGGCAAGAATTATCCTGCCAAATAATGGAGCAGCCACACTGCCTTGTGAACAGGCTTATAAGGTTCTTATAGATGATGTAACCACAAGGAAAATATCCAAATACTGTCTAGACAACCTTCTCAGGCACTTGATATACAATCTTTAAAATATCTAGTAAAATTACACATCTGCTGATATTTATAGTTCTGGATTGCCTCTTTGTTAAAGTGTTAATCCAACTATTGGGGGTAAACATTAATGTTGAAATAAGGAAGAATCCCTGGACAGAAGGGCAATCAGAAAAACCAATTGCATGAATGGCTCAATCTTAAGGTTTCCCAGGGTGTCAATATGAAGGCGTTCTAGTAGATTAAAGGCAGCAAGAGTAGATAATGTAAAGATATCAGATGTGGCGATGGAGATTATTCACTTGACTGGACAGTTTTGTTTTTTTTTGGGAGGGGGAAGCATAAGGGGGAAGTCACATAGAACATAGCAGGTGATTCAGATCACAGTTCTTGTTTTTAGATTCTATTCCCCTACTGTGTTCATAGCTTGGGTTCCTGATAACTATAGTTTTTCCCCTGTCCTGTTATGTAAAGAATCTAGTCTGTCACTGTTCTGATTCCTTTAATATTGGTTTGCACTTACATATGTATAGAAGTCTGCAAGACTATCTATCAAAAGCTGCTCTGAAGTGTTCCAAATATCCCAATCCAATATAAATATAAACCCTCATATTACATTCCAGTTGTATCTGACCTTTGTGTGTGACGACCACATAACCAGGTGAACTGTCAGGTATTATGTTTGCACAGTTACCTGCTTATTTACTTTTTTTGTGGATTATGGCACAGGTGTTTATTGGGTTTGTTGCCTTAACATGGGGACAAACTGTTTTATGTGTTTTATGTGGGTATAGGGACGATTTGTGTCAATAAACACACATTAAATTGTAATTCCTATATGTGTTGGTGCTTGTCAGGGCCATAGGGACATTCTATTACCTTTCTTGAAAGTATAACTCACTCATACAATTTTTCTTGATGCCAAATTTCAGCATAATGATGCCTTTTCTTTGACTTTATTTATATGGCCCAGCACAGAAGAGCCAATTCCTCGGGTCAGGACTCAGCCGTGTACCTGCATCTTAAGGATAAAGGACATACCTTTGAAGATTGTAATGTTAACATTTAGGCAAAGGAACGTGACTGGTTAAAGAGAGGTGTTAAGGAGGCCATTTATGTGAAAATAAAGAAACCAAGCCTAAATAGAGGTGGGGGGGTCGACACCAACTGGCTGCCATGTACAATGCTGTTTTGACACCTTACTCTGGGCGTTCCTATAACACCTCTTAGCCACTATCCAATCACACCCTTAACACCTGGCTGTGATATGCTAATTGGGATTTTCCAGGGTACATAATTGCCACAGATTCTTGTACAAGTCATTTGAATTGAGAAAGCCAGTCGGATGACTAGCGAAACGTCTTCAAGAACTGTGCTTGTGAAGGTTCTCATTCATCCAGGTCATGGTATATCTGTTGTATTCAATTAGATCAACTGGACTTGAAATGTAGTTCTGAAGTCGTTTCGCTAGTCATCCGACTGGCTTTCTCAATTCAGAATGATTTGTACAAGAATCTGTGGCAATATGCACCCTGGAAAATCCCAATTAGCATATCACAGCACTATCCAATCAACTCCTTAACACTGGCTGTGATATGACCTAATTGGGATTTTTCCAGGGTACTAATGACCAAGATTCTTGTACAAGTCATTCTGAATTGAGAGATCCAATCGGATAACTAGCGAAACGTCTTCAAGAACTAAACTTTAAGTCCAGTTGATCTAATTGAATACAACAGATATACCATGACCTGGATGAATGAGAACCTTCACAAGCACAGTTCTTGAAGTCGTTTCGCTAGTCATCCGACTGGCTTTCTCAATTCAGAATGATTTGTACAAGAATCTGTGGCAATTATGCACCCTGGAAAATCCCAATTAGCATATCACAGCCACTATCCAATCACATCCTTAACACCTGGCTGTGATATGCTAATTGGGATTTTCCAGGGTACATAATTGCCACAGATTCTTGTACAAGTCATTCTGAATTGAGAAAGCCAGTCGGATGACTAGCGAAACGTCTTCAAGAACTAAACTTCAAGTCCAGTTGATCTAATTGAATACAACAGATATGTCTTCAAGAACTAAACTTCAAGTCCAGTTGATCTAATTGAATACAACAGATAGACTTTATTTATAGTTGGAAAATCAGAAAGGGATACTTTTCTTCAGATCAGCTGTTGGGCTACATGGACGTGCATTTATTTTCCTCCCATTCAATGTTAGTGTGTATTTAATGGGCAGTAAATAAACATGCTAGGAAAGCTAAAACAGTGGATTTTTCCTTTAGGAGTTCTAGATAGAATTAATAAAGGAAAGGATTAGTCAGATTATCTTTTGACATTAAAAAGTATTTTTTTCAAATTGGTGAGTTGAGTTTTTTCCTTCTTTTGGATCAATTCTTAGATACATCTGAATCATAAAGAGGTAAAAGAGTTGAAATTATACATTTAACTCATAATTAGAATATATATAAATGAATCTATGTGAACAAACTGTTGCAAAAATACATTTGTGTCATACTAATAATATGTCATTTTTGTCTGAATCCTAGTGGACAGTCAAGTAAAACAAGTCACTTTCTATGTTCAGGTACTTTCCAAGGTGTATATAGATAAGTGTATATGGAAAGTGGTAGGAATTGGACACTGAGGTGGTTTAAACAGAGGCCAGGAGAAATAGGTGAAGGAATATAAGCACATGTTTGTGTGTGAGACCACCTCTCCCCATCTGTACTCCAGTTAACTTCCATGGCACCACTGTGACATTGTACTGGTAAGTGGAGGTCAAAAAAGAATGAGGGACCTTTTGTAGTCTTCTACCCAGGCCATAGACCCTAGCTCCTTCTAAGTCCCCTCAATATATGTAATCGTATCTGCCCCACCCCCTTTCCTGAGCATTCTACCTGTCTGTTACTATTTACCCTACTTGACCCCATTCCTTTTCTACACCATTGCTAAATTCTCGTGACTCACCATACATTCACAGATCACCCCCTAAATGACCCTCTCACTCCTTCCTGTACTTGCCATGCATCCCTTCTGTTAATGGATTCCTCTGGGATGTATTTACCCACGGAATAAAATGACTTTTTTTTTACTTCATAAAGTTTAGCAAGTGAAAAATGGTTCTTTTTTTAAAAAGACTTTTGGGAACTGTTGAAAAAGCTTTGCACATGCTAGTAAAATCCTAAGCATATGCTTATAGGAGTATAGCAGCAATGCACCAGACATGGTCACTGAAACTGCAAGGGTAAAAGTGGATAATACAGATAAATTCAAAGGCACAGTAAGGAAATTGATCCCTCCAGTGAACACTGGCTTTCAAGCCCAATATACTTGCTGAGCCTATTCCCTCTTAGAATGTGTTGACATAATCTCTCATTGTGGCCACACATCATCTTTCATCAGGTTTTACAATCCTATTCAATCCATCGTCTGACTTAAGCACAATTAAACGAGGGTTTTATTTGTGAAGCTGATCTTTTTGCATAGGCAAAGCCAAAAGTAGCAGCTACAGTTATGGGGATAGATGAAAGAAAACGTATTTTGTGCATTTAACCATTAACAATTTGTTAGCTAACAGCTGATAAATCTGTCTTGCAGCATGGTTCAGTTCCAGCTCCAGTACAGTTATATTCTGATAAATATAATGATGATACAGGCGTTCGCTGCTAGGTGAATGGTAAAGCATGCTCCTCATTATTCTAAATAAGTAACTTGATAGAACAGGTGGGGGAGTTTAATAGCTTAGTAGAAGCAGGGCGGAACTTCCTTCTTAATTCTTAAGAAACGTTAATGGTAAAGAAAATGCCCATTTCATTTTTTTTGGTATATTAAAATGTTTGACTCTTAAAATCTTTGGTTACCTCAGGGGGAAAATCATTATTATTATTATTATTATTATATTTTAAATGATCTATAATACACATACCTAGTTATTCTATATATTTTTTAATTTTAAAAATATCAATTGATTCCATACCATTTGCTATGCCCTCCTGGGATCAGAATTGAGCTACCATTTCAGGTTGTGTAACATTCCTTCTTCCCAAGATGCTTTATTCCTTGGAAAGTTCCTAATGTTTTTTTACCTCATTGGCTGCTGGGAGGGTCTGAGTCAAGATGCTCAATTCCCTTGATTCCTTGGAATGTTCCTAACACCTGCATGGTGGGTCTAACTGCTCCAGGGTCTGAGGAGGAGATAAGGCAAAGACGATAACAGATATATATAGTAATTTCAGCGGCACATCAGATTTAAATAAGTAGATGGGTGCAGGCACTCCAACAGACTCCGTTCATCTGTAGCATATAGAAAAAATAGCCAAATAGACAAACGAGGCAGCACACCTACATTCTTTTCAAAAAGCTTTTTGATAGGAATGTAGGTGTGCTGCCTCGTTTGTCTATATTTATATATATACACAACATGCGTTCATTGCCTGCACTCCCACTCCACACTGAGTTCATATAATATATATATATATAATACAATAGAAGGGATTGTGTGGAAGCAGTCCAATTAGGCTAATTTACAACTACATTTAGCGGAAGTGCTACTGAACTAGTCAAACATATATACAAACATAGAAAAGATCAGAAAAGATTTTCTATGTTTGTATAAATGTTTGACCAGATCAGTAGCACTTTTGCTAAATGTACACCTTTAATATATAAGTGCTATTAATTGAAGGTGCACATGCTAAAGTGCTGTTATCTCTAAAGTGCTAAATACTGTCAGGGTTACCGTATTCAATATAAGTTCTTATCGTTTAAAATGGTGCCCCAATTTTGCCACAACCAATCAGATGTTGGCTTTCAAATGTTAAATAAGATCTGATTGGTTGGGGCAAAATTAGCACCATTTTAAACGATAAAAACTTTTATTGAATAACCCTGTGTATATCTAAAAAACTTTTATAAAAAAAACAAGGGGATTATTTCCTAGCTCTACAGCCTAAATGAATGTTTATTTTTAGACTACTAGGGGGCATATTTATAAACAATCGCTATTTTCACCATTTCGCTACCACAGGACATCGCAATGACAAATATCGCTATTTTCACCTTATTTATAAAACTGCTCATTTTCGCCTTTGCAGAAAAGTATCACTGAGGTGATGTGTGGCGATTGTTTTCGCCTTATTTATTGCGTTAAGTGTGGTATCACTTCGAAAAGAGAGATTGCTCTCTAGTGTCATTTCAGAGCTATTTTTGACATTTTTTTATTTAAAGCTATTTATAAATAGGTGAATTTTAAAAAAATGTGTCCTATAAAGAAAATGGAGAAAATTTGCCTTTTGAGTTTTACACTCATATCCTATTAATGAAATAAAGAAAATTCGCACTATTTAACACTATTTATCATATATATAGTTCTCCAAAGCTTCCAATGCAATACACTCCAGCACACCTAAATGGCACGGCCTTTTAGTCAATAGGTGCAATCCTCCCAGCCCTCCACCTTAAGGGCCACAGCAATATGGCAAATGCAAAGAAGTTGGAGGAGCACACTATATTCGTTTCCAGTGTTTTATTTCAGCAAAAACATACAACGTTTCGGGAGATACAAATTCCCCTTCCTCAGGTGTATTCCCCTTCCTCAGGTGTATATAGTTCACAAGGTGGTTTTTTTAATATTAATTTCTGCAACATTTCAGTCCAAACAAATGGGCCTTTACCAAGTCACTGAAGAGTTTTTTGGTATATTATGTATTTCATTTGTTATTAGGATTTATCTTTTTTAGGTATACCGGTAAGTGTGGCACTATCAGTGTATATATAGCTACAGTATATCTATTATCTATATCCTTATTATATAAAATAACTTTGAACATTTATAGGCATTTACACAGTCCAAGTGACCAAATGGAGGTGATTTAGTGTTGTGCCACACATACAGAGATTATTACAGGGTGTGCAAAATTGATTTCTCTAAGTGAAAGGGTCACATTCAACGTCTAGACAAAATGCAGGCTTTAACTTTCTGCTTTGTAGAAATACAGTATCTAACCTTTTCAAATGGTGATTTTAAAAATGGACTGTCTAAGCCTTGCCCACCAAAATTGTTTTAAGGCCTGCAATCAAACAGAACCATTTTAGATTGGATGTGATTTAAGTAACATCTGTTATGAGCCTATTTCTTCAATTCAAATGTTTCAATTACTAGACCCTCACCCATGGATTTGTAGTATTTACCTCAAGCGAAGCTGACAAAGTCCCGCTTGCTACTGCTGGTCTTGTTTCCGTACTGGACAATATGTAGACGCACTGCTTTTTGGAACAGGACTGGAAGTAGCAGGGTAATTTTGACAGCTTTGTGAAGGACATAGTGGTCCTTCCTGACATCAAATGCCAATCATAAAGGATCCCTGGATCAACTAGAACTATATGTATTAATAACATACGTACCTCTTTTGTAGCTATTTGATTAACTTTGACCATTCTCACTGTAAAGAAACATCTGCAATGCATTTATCTGCTCTCCCTATGTGTGGAGGTACTCCAGTTTCCCCCACAATCCTACAGACCTACTGATAGGATTAGATTATAAGATCTTTAGGGTAGGGTCACACATGTAAACTAATTGTAAAGCACAATATAATATCCATTGCTGTATAAAAATAAATAAATACAATACAACACAAATCAATATTATGACCCTATGGCTGGAAATAATCAATTGTTATGTATTTTCTCTTATATCGTTTACCCTAGGCCAAAATGCAGGATCATTCATTCATGTAAACAGAGTAAACCATAGCACACATTGATGAATATATTTTTTATTTGTAGTGTTCTGTAATATTTAAATGCTGTAACAAACAAGAACAAGGCAAACAATCCAATAACCCAAAGCCCTGATTAACAAGTAGTAGCAGATACAGCAGTGATTTATTTTCATGTTGTTTTTTTTTTTTAAAGATTGTTTCATCCGCACAGTTAAATATACTCTCAGTACTTCACCCTGCGGTGAATAAAATAGACACCAAGAAATACATTCATAATACTTAAACGTTTCAAAGACGAAGGTCATGGGAGGCGAATTCTGAAACCGGTTCGCATTAGAAGCAGGACTTTCAACTATCATTCACAGCAGTTTAAATCTCTTATCTCCCCAGCCAATTTACCTTTTATCCAACTATCACTTTTAACCAAACCATAGAACCTTGCTGGTTTTCTTTTCCCTGAAACATCACTTCTAATTACTTTTACTCCATATTGCGCCTTAAAACAAGAAACCTGACTTTTATTTCTTTATAAAGGCAGTGTTATTATTTCTACAAAAGGGTTATAGCGCATTGGTGATATGAGGGTGGGGAAATAATGAAGAAAACATATGGGGAATGTGCTGGCTATTTAGGTACATACAAACTTACATTACAGGAGAAAAGTAAAACATTTATTTTGCTTTACATTGTGAATCTGAATATATAGGTTACTATGTCCTTCCTTTGTGAAAGCCAAGAAAATTAAAGTACCTAAGGAAACCTAATAGACTTTTGATTTTATTACAGCATGTCTGGAGCCCTAAAACTAACCGTAAAAATGTCTGTACCATCAAATTCTGGTGCAATGTATTTTACTTTACTAATAGCTGCTTTTCTTTCAATGTCCCCAACACTGACTTGGGTCCGTTATATGCTGTGCTCCACAGACAGTTACTTTACATACAGGGAGATTCAATAATAGAGATGGCCGAAACTCATAAGTTTCGTTCCGTCTTCGGATTCCCGGATTCTGAAGATCCGAAAAGCGGAACAAATTTTGGATTATTACAGAATGTTCGAGGCTATTTTCAATAATGTTCGAAAATAGCCTTGAATGTTTGATAAGCTACGATTGGAGATTACTTTCAAATTTCCAATCGTATTTTCGAGGCTTATTGAACGTTCAAAGCTATTTTCATTTGAAAAATATAGAAAATAGGCTCCGAAATCCAGACAAATTTCGGAACCGAGGGGTTCTGTGTCACATCCGGGTCCAAGTTGGACCCAGATCCCACCTCTATTCAATAAAAGTTCTTATCATTAAAAATGGTGCTAATTTTGCCTCAACCAATCAGATGTTAGCTTTCACATTTTAAATAATATCTGATTGGTTGGGACAAAATTAGCACCATTTAAACAATAAGAACTTTTATTGAATTTCCCTGAAAGGTTTCCACTAGCAACTACAATACACAAGAAAATCTAGCCACTGTTAAGCTACACCTAGCGATTTTTCCTCCTGACCGACCGTTCAATACTTTCGACCGGTCGGCCAGGAGGAAGGACTGTCGGTTGCGGCAAAAGCAGCCGCGTCCGACAGTTACCATGACCGATTGTGCGGCCCATAGAGGACCACACGATCGAACAAGGTTTTCCATCATGCCCGATCGTCCTTTCGTCCGATAATTTTGGTCCGATCGACCGATACACTGAACTATCGGTCGATTGGACCGAAATATCTCATTGTGTGTACCCAGCTTTAATTTTACAGGCTCCCAGGACTCTTGTGCTAATGGCAGAAGACTGGTAAGAGGTTACCAAGGTATTATTGCAGGTAAACTACTGTACACAGAAATGTACTGTTGTACTCTTGTTTGCAGTTAGTCAATGATTTGTATATGTCATATTTGTCTGTATTTACAACTACACTGACATTACATATTACATTCATGTACCATTTCTTAATATAGGGAATTCTACTGTTTGGATGGCAAAATATTAATTACTGTACATCTTAATAAAATTTCAAAGAAGGAAACTATTTTAAACCCAAATTATTGGGGTCTGGGGCCTGGTAGCAGAGATCACTTGTGATTTTTATATCTTGTGACATCACATAACATTGTCATCACATCACCTCACAATACAGAAACATACAATTCCAAGGAAGTGCCCCTCATTCCTTCCACCAGTTATCCAGACAGTGCCCAAGCCAGACAATTATACATCCACCCAAACAATCGGTTAATAATACAAGTCCATGCCTGAGGCTGTCTACAATAGGCAATATAGCCAACCTACTTGACCATGAGCTATCCCATCAAACAGCCACCCAACCAGTAAACATACTATGTAACAAGGCATTCTATTTCGTTAGCCTAGGTTTAGATAGGTTTGTTTACATTAGGTTATTTGTGTTATGTTAAATTGTGTTGTCAGGAATTGTTAAAGGGTATGTCCACCTGAAAAATTAACATTGCCTAAAGTAAAAGAGCCCATTTAAATATGCATGATACCTTTTATGGATTTTGTCTGTGTGCCCTAGTTTGTCCGATGTATGTGCTGTAAGATCCGCTTGGCACATTGAATATTCATGTTGCTGCCTTCCCAATAGCAGGCAGTCCGACGTGCGCGCCATCCCGCACATGCGCAGATCCACCCATGACTCGTCGACCCTGCCCGCCCGGCTGAGGGATTAAAACGGAACATCCCGTTCCGGAATGGATTTGTAGGTCTCGGGGACACACACACACACACACGCACGCACGCACGCACGCACGCACGCACGCACGCACTTCACGCCGTCCCGCACGCACGCACGCACGCACGCACGCACACACACACACACACACACACACACACACACACACACACACACACAGTTAAACATTAAAAGTCTGCCATTCCTGTGGCTGGGGAAAGTGTGTGTGTGTGTTGTGTTGTGTGTGTGTGTGTGTGTGTTGTGTGTGGTGCGTGCGTGGTGCGTGCGTGCGTGCGTCTGCGTGCGTGCGTGCGTGCGTGCGTGGTGCGTGCGTGCGTGCGTGCGTGTGCGTGTGTGTGTGTGTGTCCCCGAGACCTACAAATCATTCCGGAACGGGATGTTCCGTTTAATCCCTCAGCCGGGCGGGCAGGGTCGACGAGTCATGGGTGGATCTGCGCATGTGCGGGATGGCGCGCACGTCGGACTGCCTGCTATTGGGAAGGCAGCAACATGAATATTCAATGTGCCAAGCGGATCTTACGCACATACATCGGACAAACTAGGGCACACCGAAAAATCCATAAAAGGTATCATGCCTATTTAAATGGGCTCTTTTACTTTAGGCAATGTAATTTTCAGGTGGACATACCCTTTAACAATTCCTGACAACACATTTAACATAACACAAATAACCAATGTAAACAAACCTATCTAAACCTAGGCTAACGAAATAGAATGCCTTGTTACATAGTAGTTTACTGGTTGGGTGGTGTTTGATGGGATAGCTCATGGTCAAGTAGGTTGGCTATATTGCCTATTGTAGACAGCCTCAGGCATGGACTTGATTATTAACCGATTGTTTGGGTGGATGTATAATTGTCTGGCTTGGGCACTGTCTGGATAACTGGTGGAAGGATGAGGGGCACTTCCTTGGAATTGTGTTTCTGTATTGTGAGGTGAGTGATGACAATGTTATGTGATGTCACAAGATATAAAAATCAAAAGTGATCTCTGCTACCAGGCCCCAGACCCCAATAATTTGGGTTTTAAATAGTTTCCTTCTTTGAAATTTTATTAAGATGTACAGTAATTAATATTTTGCCATCCAAACAGTAGAATTCCCTATATTAAGAAATGGTACATGAATGTAATATGTAATGTCAGTGTAGTTGTAAATACAGACAAATATGACATATACAAATCATTGACTAACTGCAAACAAGAGTACAACAGTACATTTCTGTGTACAGTAGTTTACCTGCAATAATACCTTGGTAACCTCTTACCAGTCTTCGCCATTAGCACAAGAGTCCTGGGAGCCTGTAAAATTAAAGCTGGGTACACACAATGAGATATTTCGGTCCAATCGACCGTAGTTCAGTGTATCGGTCGATCGGACCAAAATTATCGGACGAAAGGACGATCGGGCATGATGGAAAACCTTGTTCGATCGTGTGGTCCCTATGGCCGCACAATCGGTCATGGTAAATGTCGGACGCGGCGCTTTTGCCGCAACCGACAGTCCTTCCCCTGGCCGACCGGTCGAAAGTATTGAACGGTCGGTCAGGAGGAAAAATCGCTAGGTGTAGCTTAACAGTGGCTAGATTTTCTTGTGTATTGTAGTTGCTAGTGGAAACCTTTCAGGGAAATTCAATAAAGTTCTTATTGTTTAAATGTGCTAATTTTGTCCAACCAATCAGATATTATTTAAAATGTGAAAGCTAACATCTGATTGGTTGAGGCAAAATTAGCACCATTTTTAATGATAAGAACTTTTATTGAATAGAGGTGGGATCTGGGTCCAACTGGACCCGGATGTCAACAGAACCCCTCGGTTCCGAAATTTGTCTGGATTTCGGAGCCTATTTTCTATATTTTTCAAATGAAAATATTTGAACGTTCAATAAGCCTCGAAAATACGATTGGAAATTTGAAAGTAATCTCCAATCGTAGCTATCAAACATTCAAGGCTATTTTCGAACATTATTGAAAATAGCCTCGAACATTCTGTAATAATCCAAAATTTGTTCCGCTTTTCGGATCTTCAGAATCCGGGAATCCGAAGACGGAACGAAACTTATGAGTTTCGGCCATCTCTATTATTGAATCTCCTTAGTAAAGTAACTGTCTGTGGAGCACAGCATATAACGGACCCAAGTCAGTGTTGGGGACATTGAAAGAAAAGCAGCTATTAGTAAAGTAAATACATTGCACCAGAATTTGATGGTACAGACATTTTTACGGTTAGTTTTAGGGCTCCAGACATGCTGTAATAAAATCAAAAGTCTATTAGGTTTCCTTAGGTACTTTAATTTTCTTGGCTTTCACAAAGGAAGGACATAGTAACCTATATATTCAGATTCACAATGTAAAGCAAAATAAATGTTTTACTTTTCTCCTGTAATGTAAGTTTGTATGTACCTAAATAGCCAGCACATTCCCCATATGTTTTCTTCATTATTCCCCACCCTCATATCACCAATGCGCTATAACCCTTTTGTAGAAATAATAACACTGCCTTATAAAGAAATAAAAGTCAGGTTTCTTGTTTTAAGGCGCAATATGGAGTAAAAGTAATTAGAAGTGATGTTTCAGGGAAAAGAAAACCAGCAAGGTTCTATGGTTTGGTTAAAAGGATAGTTGGATAAAAGGTAAATTGGGGGGGAGATAAGAGATTTAAACTGCTGTGAATGATAGTTGAAAGTCCTGCTTCTAATGCGAACCGGTTTCAGAATTCGCCTCCCATGACCTTCGTTTTGAAACGTTTAAGTATATGAATGTATTTCTTGGTGTCTATTTTATTCACCGCAGGGTGAGTACTGAGAGTATATTTAACTGTGCGGGATGAAACAATCTTTAAAAAAAAAAAAACAACATGAAAATAAATCACTGCTGTATCTGCTACTACTTGTTAATCAGGGCTTGGGTATTGGATTGTTTGCCTTTTCTTGTTTGTTACAGCATTAAATATTACAGAACACTACAAATAAAAAATATATTCATCAATGTGTGCTATGGTTTACTCTGTTTACATGAATGAATGATCCTGCATTTTGGCCTAGGGTAAACGATATAAGAGAAAATACATAACAATTGATTATTTCCAGCCATAGGGTCATAATATTGATTTGTGTTGTATTGTATTTATTTATTTTTATACAGAATGGATATTATATTGTGCTTTACAATTAGTTTACATGTGTGACCCTACCCTAAAGATCTTATAATCTAATCCTATCAGTAGGTCTGTAGGAGTGGGGGGAAACTGGAGTACCTCCACACATAGGAGAGCAGATAAATGCATTGCAGATGTTTCTTACAGTGAGAATGGTCAAAGTTAATCAAATAGCTACAAAAGAGGTACGTAGTTATTAATACATATAGTTCTAGTTGATCCAGGGATCCTTTATGATTGGCATTTGATGTCAGGAAGGACCACTATGTCCTTCACAAAGCTGTCAAAATTACCCTGCTATTCCAGTCGTTCCAAAAAGCAGTGCGTCTACATATTGTCCAGTACGGAAACAAGACCAGCAGTAGCAAGCGGGACTTTGTCAGCTTCGCTTGAGGTAAATACTACAAATCCATGGGTGAGGGTCTAGTAATTGAAACATTTGAATTGAAGAAATAGGCTCATAACAGATGTTACTTAAATCACATCCAATCTAAAATGGTTCTGTTTGATTGCAGGCCTTAAAACAATTTTGGGGGCAAGGTTAGACAGTCCATTTTTAAATCACCATTTGAAAAGGTTAGATACTGTATTTCTACAAAGCAGAAAGTTAAAGCCTGCATTTTGTCTAGACGTTGAATGTGACCCTTTCACTTAGAGAAATCAATTTTGCACACCCTGTAATAATCTCTGTATGGTGGCACAACACTAAATCAACTCCATTTGGTCACTTGGACTGTGTAAATGCCTATAAATGTTCAAAGTTATTTTAATAAGGATATAGATAATAGATATACTGTAGCTATATATACACTGATAGTGCCACACTTACCGTTAACCTAAAAAAGATAAATCCTAATAACAAATGAAATACATAATATACCAAAAAACTCTTCAGTGACTTGGTAAAGGCCCATTTGTTTGGACTGAAATGTTGCAGAAATTAATATTAAAAAAACCACCTTGTGAACTATATACACCTGAGGAAGGGAATACACCTGAGGAAGGGGAATTTGTATCTCCCGAAACGTTGTATGTTTTTGCTGAATAAAACACTGGAAACGAATAAGTGTGCTCCTCCAACTTCTTTGCATTTGCCATATTGCTGTGGCCCTTAAGGTGGAGGGCTGGAGGATTGCACCTATTGACTAAAGGGCCGTGCCATTTAGGTGTGCTGGAGTGTATTGCATTGGAAGCTTTGGAGAACTATATATATGATAAGTGTTAAATAGTGCGAATTTTCTTTATTTCATTAATAGGATAGTGTGTAAAACTCAAAAGGCAAATTTTCTCCATTTTCTTTATAGGACCCATTTTTTTAAAATTCCCTATTTTATAATAGCTTTAATAAAAAAATGTCAAAATAGCTCTGAAATGACACTAGAGAGCAATCTCTCTTTTCGAAGTGAAGTGATACCACACTTAACGCAAAAAAGGCGAAAACAATCGCCACACATCACCTCAGTGATACTTTTCGCAAAGGCGAAATGAGCAGTTTATAAATAAAGGTATGGAAAATAGCGATATTATGGTATTGCATTGAGGTTGGTCTTTTCAATAGATAGAGAGCTTGTGTACACAATCGCATATTGTTTCTCAATATGCCCCCTCGTAGTACTGACACCACCTATCCCACGGATTTCGGCTGTATGACTCGGGACCTATATCCCTTCGCATTTTTTAATAAAATAAAAGTTTGTACCTTCCAGATGGCACTATGTACACTATTCACATGTTGCTTTCATTCATCTCCCATACATAATGACCTAGTTTGCTCATAAAAACAGCTAAGGGAACCTTTCAATACCTAATAGCCAATGAAAGGTGGTACAGAGCACCCCATATGTAGTATATCTTGAGGCTTAAAGTACAATTGTGCTCACCTTTCCCATTCCATATCTGCCTAATACTCAGGAGAGGACCTAAATTGCCAAGTCCTCACACCTGGGTACTTTACCTAACAGCTGTTATACGTAACGGTTTCCTTGGGGCTCGGTC
The DNA here is from genome assembly GCA_019447015.1 of Hymenochirus boettgeri. Taxonomy (NCBI): domain Eukaryota; kingdom Metazoa; phylum Chordata; class Amphibia; order Anura; family Pipidae; genus Hymenochirus; species Hymenochirus boettgeri. The sequence continues at coordinate 232,049,255 of CM033473.1, read as the reverse complement.
TGTTTCACCAATTTGCCACTGTCAGTCCAAGATTAACTCCAGAAATTAATGGAAGACGGCTCCTTTGCAGGGTGGCAGCTGGGCAGTTTGACTGCCTGGCATCAGGTGGGGGCAGCGGCCATCAACGTCCATGGATGCCCTTAGGGGAAGTCTGCCTGGTGACGGGGGAGGGTGCGCCTTACCGGAAGAAGGAGAGGATTGTCGGCGTGCACAGAAAAGAAGCTACCCCAAGGAGAGCCGGTGAGGAGAAAGAATCTGACAATAGACGAAGCCTCCGGGAAGTGGCAGCAGGATGGACATTCTGGCAGAAGTGAGGGACTGGTTCCTAGAGTGGGGACAGAATGAGTGCAGAAGCTGTTTGAAGCAGGGGGTGAGACAAGCTCCCCAGCGGCGAAACATGGAAGCAGCCGAGAGAGATGAACCCTCCAGTGGTGCTACCAGTAGCAGGCAAACCACAAGGGGTAAGAATAGGGGGAAATGGGCGGGCCCCCGAGAGCCACTAGTAGGAACAAGAGAGCAGCCCCTAAGAAAAAATGAGCAGCCCCTGTGGTAATAGACAGGGACAGGAGGGGGAGGATAAATCCTATGACCCTCCACGTCACCAGGAGCCACTATGGGGAGACCACAACACTGCAACTGCTCACAGAGCAGGAAGGCCCGGGGTGCTAGTCCCAAAACAGCACAAGGCTTAAAGCCGCACGGTTACATAGCGAACAGGGCCACCAAGCTGGGTCAGCGGCTGGTGCATTAGCTCCCGTCCCTTACAGAATGCTGTCCCTGCCACAAGATAATTCAGAGCTTCAGCTCCTTAGGCAGAGGGCAGTGACTATGTCACAAGGGCACAACAGGGGTCACTACAGGCACCCCCCCCCCCCAGTACATCAACTTTCCCCTCATACCAGTGGTTAATCCCCCAATCAAACTCCAATGGTAATTGGCAGGAGGGAAGGTAACCTGTACAGGTGTTTTGGCGCAGGAAAGAGGCTCAGGTCCCAGGAATAACAGTGGGCCAGACCATAGCAAATACTCACCAGAGCATGATTTGGTCACTAATGCCAGAAAGGGGGTGGGGAACAGGGGCTCAACCTATGGCTCCTAGCCACACGGGTGGGGTTCTGCACACTTGGAATACCCCTCAGCACCCATGGCTTCAATTTATGCGGGGCACCATATATCAACGTAGGGCCAAGACCATACAAAGTGGGGTAGGGCTGTTTACCCCTAGGGCAAACAGTAGGGGGGCAATCAACAAAGTGTGGCATGGGCTACAGGCAACCACAATGTCCAACACTAACTATGTCGAGTTTTCTCCTCTCACCCAGCAGCATCATAGTAGCCCCACCATGGCCCCCACTAATACCACAGTGGCATCAGCAGTGCCAACAGCATGCACGGTATCCGAACAAGTGACAAACCGACAAGCAAAGTAAGAACACACGCCACAGAACAACAAACATGACACCGACTGCAATAGCTATATCCATACCAGGCAGCATCGGAAGCAGTACAGGTACAGACATTAGCCATATTCCAGGTTTGATGAGTATTTGAACTAAATATGTTTCTCGTGTAAACTATACCACCTTACTCTCAAGGGGAGGGGCATTAGTCAAAACTCCGCAAAAAGTACCTTGGGTCTAGTATCACAAAAAGTTAACCTCACCAGGGGGGTCCTTGGGGACAGAAGGGTCAAACATAGTGCCATTACAACTCCCCTGCATTCCAAACCCCCACAATGTAAGCAACCCAATAATTTGGAGACAGAGGTCCACAAATCCAATTTTAGGGACATCCTCACATGTTCCAGTATGCCATTAGGACTCCACCTGTCGAAAGCTATTAAGAAAAGATAGAAAGTGGCGAATATGGAACATCTTGTCTTTGCTGCCCGCAGCAAAGGGTCCAGTAAAAAGAACGAGGAGCCAGAAAAAGAGGGCGAGAGAAAAAGACCTCCAGTGGCGAGGAATTTTACAAACTGGCTTCAAGCCTTTTGCATCTACGCCAATAACTGGCAAGTAAGTATCCACAAAAAGCCTCTGGATTATTTAAAACATTGACATAGTAGTCAAGGCCTTTAAATCTTTTGGGGGCCTGTCATGGTACAGGTACGATGACAGGGTTCCACCAAAAGATGGTAGTCCACAAAGAGATGTCCTGGGGCAACAGGATTGACCTGTGGCTAGCAAAGCTTTTATATAGAGCTTAGGGATTGCCCAATTTGGTGACAATAAGATACCGGTTCAGACCCCCAGGGCCAACTCATGCTGGGGTTAATGAGGGGCAGTGTGGGTGGGCATCGTCATTGTCATTTTCATCACAACTGCTCCACCTGCGGAAGCCCTCACCCCTCAGTTAGATGTTGCAGTCTTCCAATCGAATGTCAACAGAACTGGGAACAAAGCAAGGGTCCCAATCACACTGTTTCGACACCGGTGAAAATTCAAGAATTGGAGCCCTTTTTAAAGGCATATCCAAATCAACGTGAACTAGTGTTCTGGATCCTCTTTAATGATAACTTGATTGACCCTCACCAGTGGCCAATTTATAATCAGCCCTAGAAAAACCAAATGTAGTAAGAGAAAAGATATTCAAGAAATAAATAAGGGCAGAGTAGCGGGCTCTTTTCCCTCCTCCCCCATGGAACAACTACATGTTTCCTCTAGGGTGGTCCCTAAGAAAGAAGCTAACGCCTTATCTCATCTACCATCTTTCCTCCGGCTGGCCTCTCTGTTAACAATGCTTGATCCTTGGCTATGCAGGGTGTGTTTTTGCGTCCTTGTATGGGCTTTGGATCTATAAAGAGCCAGTGGGCAGAGGTCAATGATGGCTAAAGTAGACTAAAGTCGGCATTTTGACTCTGCCGATCCATACTCAATGTTATCATGTACTGGGTGCCTATTTTTTGACAGATGCCTCCCAAGGGATGTAGCTTATCATGCTACTACTTGAAATGTTTTCAACATTCCTAGAGTGGGTGGTTCAAGCAGGTTTCAAAAACAACTTTGCGTTACATTATCTGGATGACTTCCTGTTTAGTACCCCCAAGGCACAGCGGTCTGCGAAGTCGTTCAAGACCTTCTTATATTTGGCTGAGATTTGAATACCCATAGCACCTGAAAAGTTGGTTCCCCCAACCACTTCCTTACATTTCTGGGAATCACGGTTGACTCCGTTGCAATGGTTCAGACTGCCCAGGACAGCGAGTGACCCTAAAACCCTACTGGAAGGGCTAACAGCAAGAAAGAACTAAGAGGTGAAAGAAGAATACAATCCTGCTAGGCATCTGAACTTTGCGACCTCGAGTCATCCCCATGGGCAGAGTGTTTAATAGAGACCTAATCGAAGAGATCAAGGGTTCCGCAATCCGACCTGACTCCTTATCTGCTAAATCCATCTGGTTAGCAAAATTCTCAGGTTACTAGTGTTGTTTTACTAGAACATATATTTGGATGAAAGCCTCACATATATCGGGCTTAGACAGCCAGCCATCGACACTTAAGGAGTAGAACATTGCCGAAGAATGGTGGAGGTCTGTCACGCAGGCTAGAGGGGTTTTAAGGACTCTCAGGCCGCACGCACCGTGCTGTCGTACAAGCGGGGTGGGCAAATGGTGCCACTTCAAGAATTCCAGCATTGAACTGTCCACAGATCTAGAATTGCTGGTAAAGTATATAATAATTTTGTTTGACCAAGGACTTTCAGCCATTAGAAAGCAGTTAGCAGGGGTCTCCTTTTTTCTAGGATGGCGTCTGAAAGCGACAATTGTTAAGGCCCCCTAGTAAACTCTTTTAAATGTTTTGGAGGTAAAACCTCTATCAGGACAACAGGCCTAATTAAACTCATTCTGCATTTTTCAGCTGGTAACCAGCTTGTATAGGTTCTGGACGACTCTGCTCCACCAATTAGGAGAAGTTTCCTCTTTCGTTTGGCCTTTCTTCTTGGCCTTTTTTTTAGGCCCTTAGGATTGGGGAAATAGCATGCAGATCCACAGGAGGGAGGATAAATTCAAAGGACATAACATTAGTCAATAGGAAACTAAAAATTTCATACCCCCGATCCAAGACAGATCAAAATGGGGAAAGGCAGAGAAATTTGGAGCGCCCCTTTCCACAGGGTTTTGGCCTTTTTTTCGCCCTTAGGATTGGGGAAATAGCATCAGATAACCCAAGGAGGGAGGAAATATTCAAAGACATAACATTAGTCAATGGAAAACTAAAAATTGTCATACCCCGATCCAAGACAGATCAAATGGGGAAAGGCAGGAGATTTGGCTAGGCCCCTTCACAGGGTTGGGGCTGCCACACACGACATTCCAGTTTAACTTCCCAATCCCAAAGCTAATGCATTTGGGAAGATGGGATTCAAATCGATTTCAGACGTATATTAGACCAGAATTGGCAGATTCAATCTAAGCACGCTTGCTACCTTTAAGTTTGTTATCCACCAAAAAACTCCAAGATCCCTTTCCAACAGGGATTCACTAACACAGAGCCATTTATAGTATAAGCAGCACAAGTCCAAAATGCATCACCTTACATTTATCAACATTGAATCTCATCTGCCACGTAGCAGCCCAATGTGATTATATCTCTATCAAACTGTTGGTGTGAGTGTTTGTAGAGGGATCTATGATTAATATGAATAAACAAAATGGCCATGCAAAAAAATCTTCAGTCATCCATGCCACATATTCTCTGAAATCAAATAATGAATGAATACCCCATCAACCACCATGTTCAAAAGATTGGCCCTTAATTAAAAGGGACTTTGTTTTTTCTGGTTAAAGGGGATGACAAATCACTGATCATATCTCACTTCTCTGATTATTTTGCACTTTATTTTACTGCACACCCACAAGAGGCTTTTTCTCCTACTAGCAGATTTTCACTGTTTTTTTAATGAGAGGGTGTTGCATGCTTAGACCATCATGTGCCAGTGCATCCCAGTGACTCCTTTGTCTCTGCCTTCTCTCTCTCTCTCTCTTCTCTCTCGTAAGACATTGCTGAAGTGGGCGTAATGTTAAGACTAGAAAAGGAAAAAGGCTGGAGGGCAGTGGACCCCAGAGGAACCTCCAGAAATCATTTTCTATGATGAAATCTGACTGCAAAACCAACCTATTTTCATTATTGGACATTGGGGAGAAGATCTGTGCAACCAATAGAGGTTGTTACAATGAGGAAAATGAAAAAATACTTTTAAATTAATAGAAATCTGCTACTACAATGAGTTAAAAAAGCCTAGTTAGACAGGATACATTAAATCCAATTCACTCAATATATGTGTGGCAAGAATTATCCTGCCAAATAATGGAGCAGCCACACTGCCTTGTGAACAGCTTATAAGGTTCTTATAGATGATGTAACCACAAGGAAAATATCCAAATACTGTTCGACAACCTTCTCAGGCACTTGATATACAATCTTAAAATATCTAGTAAAATTAAATCTGCTGATATTATAGTTCTGGATTGCCCTCTTGAATGGTTAATCCAACTATTGGGGGGAAACATAATGTTGAAATAAGGAAGAATCCCTGGACAGAAGGGCAATCAGAAAAACCAATTGCATGAAGGCTCAATCTTAAGGTTTCCCAGGGTGTCAATTGAAGGCTTCTAGTAGATTAAAGGCAGCAAGAGTAGATAATGTAAAGATATCAGATGTGGCGATGGAGATTATTCACTTGATGCTGGACAGTTTGTGTTTTTTTTTGGGAGGGGGAAGCATAAGGGGGAAGTCACATAGAAACATAGCAGGTGATTCAGATCACAGTTCTTGTTTTTAGATTCTATTCCCTACTGTGTTCATAGCTTGGGTTCCTGATAACTATAGTTTTTCCCCGTCCTGTTATGTAAAGAATTAGTCTGTCACTGTTCTGATTCCTTAATATTGGTTTGACACTTACATATGTATAGAAGTCTGCAAGACTATCTATCAAAAGCTGCTCTGAAGTGTTCCAAATATCCCAATCCAATATAAATATAAACCTCATATTACATTCCAGTTGTATCGTGACCTTTGTGTGTGACGACCACATAACCAGGTGAACGTCAGGTATTATGTTTGCACAGTTACCTGCTTTTACTTTTTTTGTGATTATGGCACAGGTGTTTATTGGGTTTGTTGCCTTAACATGGGGACAAACTGTTTTATGTGTTTATGGGTATAGGGACGATTTGTGTCAATAAACACACATTAAAATTGTAATTCCTATATGTGTTGGTGCTGTGCAGGCCATAGGACATTCTATTACCTTCTTGAAAGTATAACTCACTCATACAATTTTCTTGATGCCAATTTCAGCATAATGATGCTTTTCTTTGACTTTTTTATTGCCCAGCACAGAAGAGCCAATTCCTCGGGTCGGACTCAGCCGTGTACCTGCATCTTAAGGATAAGGACATACTTTGAAGATTGTAATGTGTTAACATTTAGGCAAAGGAACGTGACTGGTTAAGAGAGGTGTTAAGGAGGCCTTTATGTGAAATAAAAAGAAACCAAGCCTAAATAGAGGTGGGGGGGTCGACACCAACTGGCTGGCCATGTACAATGCTGTTTTGACACCTTACTCTGGGCGTTCCTATAACACCTCTTAGCCATATCCAATCACAACCCTAACACCTGGCTGTGATATGCTAATTGGGATTTTCCAGGGTACATAATTGCCACAGATTCTTGTACACAGTCATTCTGAATTGAGAAAGCCAGTCGGATGACTAGCGAAACGTCTTCAGAACTGTGCTTGTGAAGGTTCTCATTCATCCAGGTCATGGTAATCTGTTGATTCAATTAGATCAAACTGGACTTGAAATGTAGTTCTTGAAGTCGTTTCGCTAGTATCCGACTGGCTTTCTCATTAGAAGATTTGTACAAGAATCTGTGGCAATTATGCACCCTGGAAAATCCCAATTAGCATATCACAGCCACTATCCAATCACATCCTTAACACCTGGCTGTGATATGCTAATTGGGATTTTCGTTACAAAGTACACAATTGCCACAGATTCTTGTACAAGTCATTCTGAATTGAGAACAGCAGTCGGATGACTAGCGAAAAGTCTTCAAGAACTGTGCTTGTGAAGGTTCTCATTCATCCAGGTTATGGTATATCTGTTGTATCAATTAGATCAACTGGACTTGAAATGTAGTTCTTGAAGCGTTTTGCTAGTCATCCGACTGCTTTCAATTCAGAATGACTTGTACAAGAACTGTGGCATTATGACCCTGGAAATACCATGTAGCAATAAAGCACTATCCAATAAAATCCATAACCCTAACACTGGTGTGATATGATTGGATTTTAGGTCATAATTGAAGATTCTTGTAAGTATCTGAATTGAGAAGCCAGTGGAATGACTAGCGAAACGTCATTAAGAACTAAACTTCAAGTCAGTATGATCTAATTGAATACAACGAGATAGTTTAGAACTAACTTCAAGTCCAGTTGATCTAATGTGATACAACAGATAGACTTATTATAGTGGAAATCAGAAGGGATATTTTCAGATCAGCTATTGGGCTCAATGGACGTGCATATTATTTCCTCCCATTCAATGATGTAGTGGTATAATGGCAGTAAATAAACATGCTAGGAAGAAAAAGTGGATTTTTCCTTTAGGGTTCTAGATGAATTAATAAAGGAAAGGTGTCAGATATCTTTTTGGACATAAAAAGTATTTTTTCAATTGGTTGAGGTTGAGTGATTCTTCTTGTGATAATTTATAATTGCATAGTGATTGGTTATGATTAAAATCTAGAGAATGTCTGTACGAATGTTGCACTTGCAAAAATCATTTGGTTCTAATAATGTGTGCGGGATGGTCAGTTGTGATACGGTCGAACAAGAATCCGTAGAGACAGAGGTCACCCACGATGCGTTCAGCCAGGATTAAAGAAAAGGGGTAATAGGACCTGAGCGTGTCGGACAGTGCTGCAGTACGGTGAGTGATACAAAGAGGCCAGGAGAAATAGGTGAAGGAAATAAGCACAGTTGGTGTGTGAGACCAACTCTCCCATCTGTACTCCAGTTAACTCCAGTGGCACCACTGTGACATTGTACTGGTAAGTGGAGGTCAAAAGGAATGGGGACCTTGTAGTCTTCTACCCAGGCCATAGACCCTAGCTCTTCTAAGTCCCCTCAATTATGTAATCGTATCTGCCCCACCTTTCTGAGCATTCACCTGTCTGTTACTATTTACCCTACTTGACCCCATTCCTTTTCTACACCATTGCTAAATTCTCGTGACTCACCATACATTCACAGATACACCCTAAATGACCCTCTCACTCTTCCTGTACTTGCCATGCACCCTTCTGTTATGGATTCCTGGGATGTATTTACCCACGGAATAAAATGACTTTTTTTTTACTTCATAAAGTTTAGCAAGTGAAAAATGGTTCTTTTTTTAAAAAGACTTTTTGGGAACTGTTGAAAAAGCTTTGCACATGTAGTAAAATCTAAGCATATGCTTATAGGAGTTAAGCAGCAATGCACCAGACATGGTCACTGAAAACTGCAAGGGTAAAAGTGGATAATACAGATAAATTCAAAGGCACAGTAAGGAAATTGATCCCTCCAGTGAACACTGGCTTTCAAGCCCAATATACTTGCTGAGCCTATTCCCTCTTAGAATGTGTTGACATAATCTCTCATTGTGGCCACACATCATCTTCATCAGGTTTTACAATCCTATTCATCCATCGTCTGACTTAAGCACAATTAAACGAGGGTTTTATTGTGAAGCTGATCTTTTTGCATAGGCAAAGCAAAAGTAGCAGCTACAGTTATGGGGATAGATGAAAGAAAACGTATTTGGCATAACCATTACAATTTGTTAGCTAACAGCTGATAAATCTGTCTTGCAGCATGGTTCAGTTTCCAGCTCCAGTACAGTTATATTCTGATAAATATAATGATGATACAGGCGTTCGCTGCTAGGTGAATGGTAAAGCATGCTCCTCATTTTCTAAATAAGTACTTGATAGAACAGGTGGGGGAGTTTAATAGCTTAGTAGAAGCAGGGCGGAACTTCCTTCTTAATTTTAAGAAACGTTAATGGTAAAGAAAATGCCCATTTCATTTTTTTTGGTATATTAAAATGTTTGACTCTTAAAATCTTTGGTTACCCTAGGGGGAAAATCATTATTATTATTATTATATTATATTTTAAATGATCTATAATACACATACCTAGTTATTCTATATATTTTTTAATTTTAAAAATATCAATTGATTCCATACCATTTGCTATGCCTCCTGGGATCAGAATTGAGCTACCATTTCAGGTTGTGAACATTCCTTCTTCCCAAGATGCTTATTCCTTGGAAAGTTCCTAATGTTTTTTTACCTCATGGCTGCTGGGAGGGTCTGAGTCAAGATGCTCAATTCCTTGATTCCTTGGAATGTTCCTAACACCTGCATGGTGGGTCTAACGCTCCAGGGTCTGAGGAGGAGATAAGGCAAAGACGATAACAGATATATATAGTAATTTCAGACGGCACATCAGATTTAAATAAGTAGATGGGTGCAGGGCACTCCAACAGACTCCGTTCATCGTAGCATATAGAAAAATAGCCAAATAGACAAACGAGGCAGCACACCACATTCTTTTCAAAAAGCTTTTGATAGGAATGGAGTGTGCTGCCTCGTTTGTCTATATTTATATATATACACAACATGCGTTCATTGCCTGCAATCCCACTCCACACTGAGTTCATATATATATATATATAATACATACAATAGAAGGATGTGGAAGCAGTCCAATTAGGCTAATTTACAACTACATTTTAGCGGAAGTGCTACTGAACTAGTCAAACATATATACAAACATAGAAAAGATCAGAAAAGTTTTCTATGTTTGTATAAATGTTTGACCAGATCAGTAGCACTTTTGCTAAATGTACACCTTAATATATAAGTGCTATTAATTGAAGGTGCACATGCTAAAGTGCTGTTATCTCTAAGTGCTAAATACTGTCAGGGTTACCGTATTCAATATAAGTCTTATCGTTTAAAATGGGTCCCCAATTTTGCCACAACCAATCAGATGTTGGCTTTCAATGTTAAATAAGATACTGATTGGTTGGGGCAAAAGAGCACCATTTTAAACGATAAAACTTTTATTGAATAACCCTGTGTATATCTAAAAAACTTTTATAAAAAAAAACAAGGGGAGTTATTCCTAGCTCTACAGCCTAAATGAATGTTATTTTTAGACTACTAGGGGGCATATTATAAAACAATCGCTATTTTCACCATTTCGCTACACAGGACATCGCAATGACAAATATCGCTATTTTCACCTTATTTATAAAACTGCTCATTTGCCTTTGCAAGAAAGTATCACTGAGGTGATGTGTGGCGATTGTTTTCGCCTTATTTATTGCGTTAAGTGTGGTTCACTTCGAAAGAGAGATTGCTCTCTAGTGTCATTTCAGAGCTATTTTTGACATTTTTTTATTTAAGATATTTATAAATAGGTGAATTTTAAAAAAATGTGTCTACTATAAGAGAAAATGGAGAAAAATTTGCCTTTTGAGTTTACACTCATATCCTATTAATGAAATAAAGAAAATTCGCACTATTTAACACTTATTATCATATATATAGTTCTCCAAAGCTTCCAATGCAATACACTCCAGCACACCTAAATGGCACGGCCTTTTAGTCAATAGGTGCAATCCTCCCAGCCCTCCACCTTAAGGGCCACAGCAATATGGCAATGCAAAAGAAGTTGGAGGAGCACACTATATTCGTTTCCAGTGTTTTATTTCCGCAAAAACATACAACGTTTGGGAGATACAAATTCCCCTCCTCAGGTGTATTCCTTCCTCAGGTGTAATGTTCACAAGGTGGTTTTTTTAATATTAATTCTGCAACATTTCAGTCAAACAAATGGGCCTTTACCAAGTCACTGAAGAGTTTTTTGGTATTATATGTATTTCATTTGTATTAGGATTTATCTTTTTTAGGTATACCGGTAAGTGTGGCACTATCAGTGTATATTATAGCTACAGTATATCTATTATCTATATCCTTATTATAAAATACTTGAACATTTATAGGCATTTACACAGTCCAAGTGACCAAATGGAGGTGATTTAGTGTTGTGCCACACATAAGAGATTATTACAGGGTGTGCAAAATTGATTTCTCTAAGTGAAAGGTCACATTCAACGTCTAGACAAAAATGCAGGCTTTAACTTTCTGCTTTGTAGAAATACAGTACTAACCTTTTCAAATGGTGATTTTAAAAATGGACTGTCTAAGCCTTGCCCACCAAAATGTTTTTAAGCAGGCCTGCAATCAAACAGAACCATTTAGATTGGATGTGATTTAAGTAACATCTGTTATGAGCCTATTTCTTCAATTCAAATGTTTCAATTACTAGACCCTCACCCATGGATTTGTAGTATTTACCTCAAGCGAAGCTGACAAAGTCCCGCTTGCTAATGCTGGTCTTGTTTCCGTACTGGACAATATGTAGACGCACTGCTTTTTGGAACAGGACTGGAAGTAGCAGGGTAATTTGACAGCTTTGTGAAGGACATAGTGGTCCTTCCTGACATCAAATGCCAATCATAAAGGATCCCTGGATCAACTAGAACTATATGTATTAATAACATACGTACCTTTTGTAGCTATTTGATTAACTTTGACCATTCTCACTGTAAAGAAACATCTGCAATGCATTTATTCTGCTCTCTATGTGTGGAGGTACTCCAGTTTCCCCACAATCCTACAGACCTACTGATAGGATTAGATTATAAGATCTTTAGGGTAGGGTCACACATGTAAACTAATTGTAAAGCACAATATATATCCATTGCTGTATAAAAATAAATAAAATACATAAAAACAAATCAATATTATGACCCTATGGCTGGAAATAATCATTGTTATGTATTTTCTCTTATATCGTTTACCCTAGGCCAAAATGCAGGATCATCATTCATGTAAACAGAGTAAACCATAGCACACATTGATGAATATATTTTTTATTTGTAGTGTTCTGTAATATTTAAATGCTGTAACAAACAAGAAAAAGGCAAACAATCCACTAACAACCAAAGCCCTGATTAACAAGTAGTAGCAGATACAGCAGCAGTGATTTATTTTCAGTTTGTTTTTTTTTTTTTAAAGAGTGTTTCATCCGCACAGTTAAATATACTCTCAGTACTTCACCCTGCGGTGAATAAAATAGACACCAAGAAATACATTCATAATACTTAAAAGTTTCAAAGACGAAGGTCATGGGAGGCGAATTCTGAAAACCGGTTCGCATTAGAAGCAGGACTTTCAACTATCATTCACAGCAGTTTAAATCTCTTATCTCCCCAGCCAATTTACCTTTTATCCAACTATCACTTTTAACCAAACCATAGAACCTGCTGGTTTTCTTTCCCTGAAACATCTTTAATTACTTTTACTCCATATTGCGCCTTAAAACAAGAAACCTGACTTTTATTTCTTTATAAGGCAGTGTTATTATTTCTACAAAAGGGTTATAGGCATTGGTGATATGAGGGTGGGGAAATAATGAGAAAACATATGGGGAATGTGCTGGCTATTTAGGTACATACAAACTTACATTACAGGAGGAAAGTAAAAAACATTTATTTTGCTTTACATTGTGAACTGAATATATAGGTTACTATGTCCTTCCTTTGTGAAAGCCAAGAAAATTAAGTACCTAAGGAAACCTAATAGACTTTTGATTTTATTTACAGCATGTCTGGAGCCCTAAAACTAACCGTAAAAATGTCTGTACCATCAAATTCTGGTGCAATGTATTTACTTACTAATAGCTGCTTTTCTTTCAATGTCCCCAACACTGACTTGGGTCCGTTATATGCTGTGCTCCACAGACAGTTACTTACATACAGGGAGATTCAATAATAGAGATGCCGAAACTCATAAGTTTCGTTCCGTCTTCGGATCCCGGATTCTGAAATCCGAAAAGACGGAACAAATTTTGGATTATTACAGAATGTTCGAGGCTATTTTCAAAATGTTCGAAAATAGCCTTGAATGTTTGATAAGCTACGATTGGAGATTATTTCAAATTTCCAATGTATTTCGAGGCTTATTGAACGTTCAAAGCTATTTTCATTTGAAAAATATAGAAAATAGGCTCCGAAATCCAACAAATTTCGGACCGAGGGGTTCTGTGTCACATCCGGGTCCAAGTTGGACCCAGATCCCACCTCTATTCAATAAAAGTCTTATCATTAAAAAATGGTGCTAATTTGCCCACAAATAGAGTGTTAGCTTTCACATTTTAAATATATCTGATTGGTTGGGACAAATTACACCATTTAAACAATAAGAAATTTTATTGAATTTCCCTGAAAGGTTTCCACTAGCAACTAAATACACAAGAAAATCTAGCCACTGTTTAAGCTACACCTAGCGATTTTTCCTCCTGACCGACCGTTAATACTTTCGACGGTCGGCCAGGGAAAGGACTGTCGGTTGCGGCAAAAGCAGCCGCGTCGACAGTTACCATGACCGATTGTGCGGCCCATAGAGGACCACACGATCGAACAAGGTTTCCATCATGCCGATCGTCCTTTCGTCCGATAATTTTGGTCGATCGACCGATACACTGAACTATCGGTCGATTGGACCGAAATATCTCATTGTGTGTACCCAGCTTTAATTTACAGGCTCCCAGGACCTTTGTGCTAATGGCAGAAGACTGGTAAGAGGTTACCAAGGTATTATTGCAGGTAAACTACTGTACACAGAAAGTACTGTTGTACTCTTGTTTGCAGTTAGTCAATGATTTGTAATGTCATATTTGTCTGTATTTACAACTACACTGACATTACATATTACATTCATGTACCATTTCTTAATATAGGGAATTCTACTGTTGGATGGCAAAATATTATACTGTACATTTAATAAAATTTCAAAGAAGGAAACTATTTTAAACCCAAATTATTGGGGTCTGGGGCTGGTAGCAGAGACACTTGTGATTTTATATCTTGTGACATCACATAACATTGTCATCACATCACCTAACAATACAGAAACATACAATTCCAAGGAAGTGCCCTCATTCCTTCCACCAGGTATCCAGACAGTGCCCAAGCCAGACAATTATACATCCACCCAAACAATCGGTTAATATACAAGTCCATGCCTGAGGCTGTCTACAATAGGCAATATAGCCAACTACTTGACCATGAGCTATCCCATCAAACAGCCACCCAACCAGTAAACAACTATGTAACAAGGCATTTATTTCGTTAGCCTAGGTTAGATAGGTTTGTTACATTAGGTTATTTGTGTGTATGTTAAATTGTGTTGTCAGGAATTGTTAAAGGGTATGTCCACCTGAAAAATTAACATTGCCTAAAGTGAAAAGAGCCCATTTAAATATGCATGATACCTTTTATGGATTTTGTCTGTGTGCCCTAGTTTGTCCGATGTAGTGCTGTAAGATCCGCTTGGCACATTGAATATTCATGTTGCTGCCTTCCCAATAGCAGGCAGTCCGACGTGCGCGCCATCCCGCACATGCGCAGATCCACCCATGACTGTCGACCCTGCCCGCCGGCTGAGGGATTAAAAACGGAACATCCCGTTCCGGAATGGATTTGTAGGTCTCGGGGCACCACACACACACACCACGCACGCACGCACGCACGCACGCAGGCGCACGAACGCACGCACGCACGCACGCAAGCAAGCACGCACGCGCAGCGCACACGCACACACACACACACCACACAACACACACACACACACACACACAACACTTTCCCCAGCCACAGGAATGGCAGACTTTATGTATGAACTCCTTACGTCTGGATGGATATTAGATCTTGGGTCTATCTACAACACATCTCCCTGCTTCCCCCAGCAACAGAAGGCACACACCACACCAGACTTTATGTATGAAACTTACGTCTGGATTGGATATTTAGATCTTGGGTCTATCTACACACACACTCTCCCTGCTTCCCCCAGCCACAGAAATGGCACACTTTATGTATAAACTCTCTCCTTTGTCTCTGCCAGCATTGTCTGTTTTACTACAGTTCTGACAATGCAGGAGAGGATCTGTTTAATAAAAGCACAGGGTCAAGGGGCGGGACCAAAACGCATGGTAATAGCCTCATTTAGTAATCAGACTCAGCTAAGGCCACACCCCAAAAACGAATAGAACTTTAGAGACTGCTGCAAAGTGAGGGAATGGAATTTTTTCAAAAGAAAGGCAGGAAAAGGCTTCTGGGGATGGGTACTACCTATAATGAAAAAAAATTTTTTTTGATTTTGTGGAATAGACATACCCTTTAAGTAGGTCCTCAGGAAGTACAAGGGGGATCAGTCTGAAAGAGGATTAAAACAATGGGAGCATTGTTTGGGGACAGGTGTGAAACTGATCATATAGACAAGTGACAGAAGCCCCACATAAGGCACAAATAGGCACTTACCACCTCCTGCTTATTGTCTAAGTTACATAACATCAAGTAACCCCTTAATTACAGCTGCTGGCCTCAGTACTAACAAATGAGCTTACACAAACACTGTATGTATAACAAACATCAACTATATTGAGGTTCACACGTGAACAAAGGATTGAGAAATTGGTTGATATAACATGCATAATCACTTTTTTGTTTGTATATAGTCATGGGAGTCCTTGGTGACTTTAATATTCTAAAGTAAAAGAGAACATTATTAATGAAGCAAAATTCTAGGAGCAAGCTAATTATTTTCACAAATCCTCCCTTGATATCTGCCACTTGCCCCTGACAACGAAAATGATACAGAATTTCTGCTTGTGAAGGTTCTCATCATCCAGGTCATGGTATATCTGTTGTATTCGTAGATCAACTGGATTTAGTCTTTGAAGACATTTCACTAGTAATCTGACTGGCTTTCTCAATTCAGAATGACTGTACAAAAATCTGTTGGCAATTAAGGAAAAAGGACATACCTTTGAAGATTGTTATGTCAACATTGGCAAAGGAACAGACTGGTTAAGAGAGGTGTCAAAGAGGCCATTTAGGTGAAACCAAGGCTAAAAGAGGTTGGGGGTTCGACACAACTGTCTGCCATGTGCAATGCTGTTTTGACACCCTAACCTGGCAGTTCCTATAAACACCTCTTAGCACAATGCAATCATGCCTTGAATTCAGAAGGTCCCTAGCACCTGGCTGTGATATGCTAATTGGGACTTATACACAGTAATCATACCCATGCAAGCACCTTTTCTCCAGCGTACATAATGTAACTTTTCCGGTCTCTCTGGAAAAATCCCCTTATTAATTTAATTGTCCTTCTCTGAACCCTTTCTATTTCAAAGATGTCCTTTTTGTCACAGGATTCCAAAACTGCACTGCATTTCCAAATGGGCCTTACCAATGCTTGTAAAGAGGGAGAATACCTCCCTTGAATCCATACCTCTCTTTATACAGACAATACCATGCTGTTTGGCTGTTGTGCTGGCACTGCTTGCTCTTTAAGTTTGTATCACCAAAACTCCAAGATCCCTTCCAACAGGATTTACTTAACACAGAGCCATTTACAGTATAAGCAGCACAAGGATTTTAAGTCCAAAATGCATCACTTACATTTATCAACATTGAATCTCATCGCCACTTAGCAGCCCAATGTGACAATCTATCTAGATCCCCCTGCAACGATTGCACATCCTCTGAAGTTTTTAATGGTAGATTAAGTTTTGTGTCGTCAGCAAAACACAGAAAACCTTTCTGACAATACCCACTTCCAAATCATTAATAAATAGATTAAATAGAAGCGGCCCCAACACAGAACCTGTGGCACCCCACTTAGCACTAAGTCATATATGATGAAGCCCCATTTACAACTCCTCTCTGATCTATTCATTAACCAATTTCTATCCATGTACAATATGCCTCCCAGACCAACAGACCTCAGCTTATACATTAGTTGCCTATGGGGGGCTGTATCAAAAGCCTTTACAAAATCCAAGTAACCTACATCTATTGCTATACCAGAGTCTAAATTTCTACTTACTTCCTCATAAAAGCCAAGCAAGTTAATTTGACAAGATCTATTCCTCCTAAATCCATGCTTACTACTTCTATCGTCAGTCCTTGAATGATACTCTAGAACATGTTCCCTTATTAAACTTTCCAGGATCTTCCCCACCACTGAAGTTAAACTTACAGGCCTGTAATTACCGAACGACTGACTACACCTTTTGAATATTGGAATAACATCAGCTTTTTCCAAAAGAGGCACACCTCCGGACATGAGGGAATCTGCAAAATAAGAAACAATGGCCTCGATAAAACTGAATTAGCTCCCTAAGTACCAAGGATGTATTTTATCCGGTCCAGGAGATTTATAATTAACCTTATTTAATTCTTTCTGTACCATATCCTCGGGAACCAAAGTGCACTTAATCTTTTATACCATTATTGCTACTATACTCTATGATATCTCTACTTGGATCTTCAATAGTGTATACAGAGGAAAGTATTCAAGAAAGTATTCAAGACATTTGCTTTATCACCATTCTCCGTAACTAACTTATCCCCATTAATTATGGTGCCACATTCGCAGTCCTATCTTCTTACTATTAATATACTTTAAAAAAATTAGGCTTAGTGATGCTTTGATCCGCTATCTAACTCATTATATTTTTGTAGTTTTCCTGTTACAGTTTTATAATCCCTAAAGGCCCTTCCATTCCTCTGCCTTAAAAGTTTTAAATGTTTTTTTTCTTCCTTTTCATTTGCCTCTTTACATCAGAATTCAGCCACATGGGCGCAGATTTATTTAAATTTAATGTGAACTGGCTTAAAATCCCCTTGAACACAGGCCACTTCTGTTCAGTACCTTTACCTGATAATACATTATCCCAGTTGACATTTGAAGAGCTGCTTTTAAACTGGGAAAATTTGTCTTCCCGAAATTAAAAGTTTTGTTAACCCAGCGCACTTTTCCTTCGATAACAAAGTCCAAACGCCACTATTTCATGGTCACATTCCTAAGCCTCCAGTTACCTTTATATCTATAATGCGCTCCACGATGTTAGAATACCAGATCCAACAGAGCTCCTTTTCTAGTAGGAACCTCAACCACCTGTGAGAGAAAATTAACCAGCAGCAAATCAGGAACTCATTGCCTTTTTCTGTGATGGCAGTTCCACTACACCAATCAATGTCAGGGTAAAGTCCCCAATAATGAGCACACTCCCAAATTTGCAGCCTTGCCAACTGCATATGAATTTGACTCACCTCCTCTCTGCTAGCATTGGCAGCTTATAGCAGACACCAACAATGATATTACCCCCTTTCCTGTTGCCTTATTCCCCCATATTGCCTCTACTTTAACATCCATATCGCCAGTTATCACATTCTTTTAAATTTGGCTTCAATCTTTTTTAACATAAACACATACTCCTCACCCTTTCCTTTTTCTCTGTCTTGCCAAAACAAGGCATATCCTTCTAAATTTACAGCCCAGTTGTGAGAACTGTTCAACCACGTTTCTGGTATAGGGGAACATGGTTGCACAGTTTTTGTGTATTGTCTTCCTAGAATACATAAATTTGATTTAATGTCTGCTGTGTGTGAATTTCATACTAAATAGCAAAGGATTAAGGTAAGCAATTAAAAAAACAATTAACGTGCTTTAGCTATTAAAAAAACTTTGCATAACTAATAACATTTGGATGTGTTGGCTCATTTGATGTATGTCCTTTAAGCATTTCAAAGCCAACTGAAAACATTGTCCCCAGGAAGAAAGATAAACCGTGTGTAATGCAAAATGGAGAAAAACTCAGAGCTTCCCAAAATGTCTGTGGTTCGCAGATTTGCAGTCCCATTAATTACAATCTCTGTGCCATTTAATGTGTCAAAAGATGGATCTAGTTTTTTTTCCTCAGGTAAAATGAGATCATTATATGCACGGGTACAAAGAAGGTCTGTAATGGATACCTTTCTGGCATAGAAAGAATTCTTCAACCATTTCTTCCACAGATTAGTTGCTGACGGAGACTAATACCCATACTGTATAAAGGCCGCTGGCAGAATGAGCACATTGAGAAGTAATGGGTCTGTCCGACATTTTGCACTCAAATTGACTGCCAAGGAATTAAGTCGCAATTCATCACAGGATCTGTTAACATTAATTCAATGAGATGCCTGGTCTTTCCTTGTCGCTAGAGTAGAATGCATTTTATCTACTGTCAGCAGCTAATCACTCAGCAATAACAAATGGCATTTAATTAGAGATGTCATCCTTAATTACTGTACTCAATGTGGCTGCAGGATTCACAGTAAACAGGGATTTCATACATCAGTGCAAACGTACATATGTAACAAAAGGGTGAACGAAATAATAAATGGGTTAATAAAACTCTCTCAACATGATATTTTTCTCATTCTGTTCCAAATCGGTTAGATGTCTGTCTGTTTACTTTATTTAATACAGTGGGGCACAGATTGTAATTTATGATGTGCCTATACATGCATCAAGATCCACTTATCATGCATGCACGTGCGCTGTATATGCTTATGCAGATGTGTGAACATACTGTATGTCTGCACAAAAACATGGTTTGAGTTCACAACAGTATGAGGTTATGAGTAAATATTTAGATGCTTGAACACCTGCGTGTAGTGGCCGACTAAACACTGTTGAATACTGAGTCCATTAACATATTTGGGCCTGTAACATTTGTAGGCACATGAGTGTACATTGGAGTATGTACATGGAGTTGGCATATGTGAGTGCATGGCTGTATCAGTGTGCTTGGGTCTGTGAGTGGATGATGATGTGGGTTATAAGAATTTACAGATTCATGTGCCTATGTGCATAAAAGCTTGTAGATGTGTGAATATAAATATTGTGTGTGTAAAGAGTATTGTGGATCTGTGCATGTGAATATGTTATTAAGTAAATGGTGTTTGTAAGAGTTTATACAGTAAGATTATATGGCGTTTGTGAGCATTATGCATTTAAAAGCATTGCATGTGATTGTGTACAGAGTATATGCAGTTGGCAATTGCCAAAGCACATGTAAGCATGGATATGCAGTATGTGGTGTTGGCAACATATTATTAACACTGTACTTATGGTTCCATTAAGTTTGTAGCTATGAGGTTCTGTATGTTTATAGACATTTTGGAAAGCAAACATCTATAATAACATTCCTTCAAATATAACACCCCACCACAACCAAAAAATCCTAACAATCCTCTATCAGAAGAGGACAGACATGCACATTGGCAGGGCTGAGACCTTTATTTGGTATTAGCGGTTAGTGTTAAGGTGGGTTATTCTGAAGAACATATCATAGATATTATACCAAATCTTCTGCTCTGTTCATTTGATTTTTGATAAAGCAATGGTTCTGAAAAGCTGCTGTGTTTTTCTAAAAGTCACTTTCTCTTTCTGTTGAATATATGCATTGTTATAAAATATACATATATATGCTGTAATGAATACATATCATAGATGACGTCTCTAAGTGTCTGTGCAGTACATTTTAAAGCCAGTCGTGTCTGTTCTTTTGAATCGTCATTGACCTGATAGCAGGATGGTAGAAAGTGTTTAGCAAGAAGCTTAAAAGATACAGAGGAAAACCACTGTATTGGTAATATCTAGTACAATTCTTTATCCTAGAAATAGAGCAATGGATAGGCAGCTTACATTTCACTCCAAGGGGAAAGTGTTTTGTTTGCATTTACTGTGCAAGAAACTGGAAAATTAAGGTTTGGGTTTGCTGAATCAGTAACCTGCTAGTGCAATGGCTATTCAGGACTGCCCATTATTGATGTGAAAGGAAAACTGTGTATTTGGCTTACACAATATTCTACCAAGGTACTTGGGATTTATCTTCTCACAACCCTGCAAAAGGTTCTAGTTTCATTTATTTATATGACTCCATCCTAAAGGATTAATAAAATGGCCACATGTTCATTAAAGCTGAGATGTTACAAGAATGGCTCCCCTTTTGCCCATGAACAAAAACCTCTGTTTGTGACATCAGAGGGTAGTTGGTATCCACTCATTGGGATGGCTAAGGCTGGGTACACCACCAGAAGATATTGTCGTCGGCCGAAAATATCTCCTGGTGTGGAGCAGCTGGCAGCGACCGACCTCAATCGTCCGTTCGTCTGGATCAGATGTCCGGACGTGCCGGAAAAATCCCGAACGATCATGCGGTTCCCTATGGATTGTCACAAATTTGGCCACGGCCGGATTTGCGTTGATTGACGGACATTTGTCCCAGCCGAGCGCTCGTTCGAGACAAATAGTCCCTCCATGTGTACCCAGCCTAAAGCACATGCAAAACCCAGTTGTGTGAAAGGGCTTCCTGCAAGCAACATATAAAATCCTTCAGTCTGGGAGAAAAGGGGGATCAAGCCTTGGAAATGTTTGTGTGGGAAGATGTGGCTTTATCATTTCCAATAATGTTCTTCCACAGGGATGTTACACAGGGATGTGGAAACAAAATTTCTTTTAGGTTTGCTTAACGGTGCAGATTGCTAGATTTCCTGGCTAATAAAAGCTTATGCATTTATTATTTTTCTTTTACCCTAATGATTTTCTCTTGTAATAAACACTGGTATATATTCTTGTGAAGGTTCTCATTCATCCAGGTCATGGTATATCTGTTGTATTCAATTAGATCAACTGGACTTGAAAGACGTTCTTGAAGACGTTTCGCTAGTCATCCGACTGGCTTTCTCAATTCAGAATGACTTGTACAAGAATCTGTGGCACTTATGTACCCTGGAAAATCCCAATTAGCATTCACAGCCAGGTGTTAAGGGTGTGATAGGATGTGGCTAAGAGGTGTTATAGGAACGCCCCGAGTAAGGTGTTAAAAACAGCATTGTACATGGCAGACAGTTGGTTGTCGAACCCCCCCACTCTATTTAGGCTTGGTTTCTTTATTTCACATAAATGGGCCTCCTTAACACCTCTCTTGAACCAGTCACGTTCTTCGCCAGTATGTTAACATTACAACTTCAAAGGTATGTCTTTATCCTTAAGATGCAGATACACGGCTGAGTCCTGACCCGAGAGATTGGCCTTCTGTGCTGGGCCATACGTTGATGCAGTTGCTGTTTGGTCTCCCCCACATACAAATCAGAGCATTCTTCACTGCCTGCACTGCATATATGATGTCGCTTTTCTTGTGTTTTGGTATTGGGTCTTTCGGATGTACCAATTGCTGCCTCAGTGTGTTGTTCGGTTTAAAGCAGACAGGGATACGATGTTTTTGAAAATTCTT
The DNA here is from genome assembly GCA_019447015.1 of Hymenochirus boettgeri. NCBI lineage: Eukaryota > Metazoa > Chordata > Amphibia > Anura > Pipidae > Hymenochirus > Hymenochirus boettgeri. The sequence goes on along the minus strand of CM033473.1, from coordinate 232,027,000 downwards.
CTTAATTTCCGGAGACCCCTGTACATATGGGATGACCATGTTCTTTTTCCGTCTTTGCTTTTCCCTTCACTGTTGGTATTGTGTTCTTTTCTTTCCTTCTACTTCTTTTGACAAAGGCCCAGTCTGGATATCCACAAGTTTAAGGGCTCCTCTGAGATGTTTCATTTCTTTAGCTCGCCTCTGTGCTAGTGGGGATGTTCTCGGCTCTGTGTTGCAGGGTTCTGATGACCCCAGCTTGTGATCTAAAGGGTGGTGGGAGTCAAACATCAAATACTGATCTGTGTGTGTTGGTTTTCTGTAAACCTCTACTTCAGTTTACCATTTTCCTTAACTCTACCAAGCAGTCCAAGAAAGCCAGTTGTTGTTTTGTACCTCTTCCCTTGTGAATTTATGTTTTGGTTACCGATTAATGTGTTCTGTGAAAGCTTGTACTTCCTTCTGGTGGATTTTAACCCAGGTGTCATCAAACCATCTGAACCAGTGGCTGGGTGTTATGCCCTTAAAGGTATTAACGCCTGTGTTTCTACCTCCTCCATTAAGGTTGGCCACAATAGGTGAAACTGGAGATCCCATAGCACATCCATGTTTGCTTATAGAACTTATCCCTGTGTATTGAAATAGGTGGTATTCAGGCACAAGTCCAACAAGGAACACACCTGTTCTGGGTTGAGATTAGTTTGCTGGTAAGGTGCTGTCTTGGCACGCCGACCGACCTCAATCGTCCGTTCGTCTGGATCAAGATGTCCGGACGTGCCGGAAAATCCCGAACGATCATGCGGTTCCCTATGGATTGTTCACAAATTTGGCCACGGCCGGATTTGTCGTGATCGACGGACATTTGTCCCAGCCGAGCGCTCGTTCGAGACAAATGTCCCTCCATGTGTACCCAGCCTAAAGCACATGCAAAACCCAGTTGTGTGAAAGGGCTTCCTGCAAGCAACATATAAAATCCTTCAGTCTGGGAGAGAAAAGGGGGATCAAGCCTTGGAAATGTTTGTGTGGGAAGATGTGGCTTTATCATTTCCAATAATGTTCTTCCACAGGGATGTTACACAGGGATGTGGAAACAAAATTTCTTTTAGGTTTGCTTAACGGTGCAGATTGCTAGATTTCCTGGCTAATAAAGCTTGTAGCATTATTATTTTTCTTTACCCTAATGATTTTCTCTTGTAATAAAAACACTGGTATATTATTGTTTGTGCTGGAACTAAAAGACAGAAGTGATACAGTATGATCCAATGGAATATGATAGAATTCCAATGGATAAAACGATGGCCTGGGTTTTCTATGAGAAGTTATTTATGAGCAGTAGACCACAGGTTTTAGTTAGAAGTTTCAAAAGAGTTGCTTACCTAACAATGACAAAACTGGATTTTGGATATTATCTTATCACACAGCATGCCATGCTTATACACAATTTCCAGGAATATGCTCAGCACTAACAGATTTTAGAGGGACACCAAAGTGAAAAAAATGACTTACCTTTACCATTTCTATATCTTTAGTGCTGCCAGAGAACTTGGTCCCTTTTTGCCCTCAGTGCTCCCTGTCACAGATCTCCTCATGTGCTGTTTAGCTCACTCCTAGTTAGTATGCAGTGTCTCATTTCTATGTATCCACCCCTCCCTGTAATCACAGTTTGAATCAAGTAAGATTTTCTTTTAGCTGTAGGAGTTTGAAGGTTGTGTGTGTGGTGGGGGGGGGGAGCACGACTTTAATTGATTTCTTTAGGTACAGTGCTACATTCGGACTTAAGCAGCTAACTGCAGGATCGGGTTTATCTGCAAAGAAAGAGCACAGAGCAAGAGATAATGCTTATCCTTTTCTGGTCTTAATGCTGAATCAATTAGCCATACAGTGCTGAGAAAAATAAGCTTTACTTTTATAGAATGGATTGTTTGTGAAGGTTTTATTCAGGTTTCATGCAGTCTCATGGTATATCTGTTGTATTCAGTTAGATCAACGGACATAAAGTTTAGTTCTTGAAGATGTTTCGCTAGTCATCCGAAGGGCTTTCCAATTCAGAATGACTTGACAAGAAGTTGTTGGCAATTATGTACCATGGAAAGTCCAATTAGCATATCACAGCCAGATGTAAAGGGTATGTCCATCCTAAAATGTATTTTTTTATATCCTGCCCCCATGTCCCCAGCCCCAAACCGGGTATTTTTTATATTCAGAAAGCCCCCCAAACTCTTACTACTCTCCTCTTTCCCCGTTGCACTCCCGGCCTTCTGCTTGCAAAATGCAAGCAGAGGGGCGGGACCGGCAGTCGCGTCAGTGATTGGCTTGCCGCTCAGCCAATCATGGACGCGACTGCCGTCCCAGCCCCTCTGCTTGCATTGCAAGCAGAAGACCGGGTCGCAGCGAGGAAAAGAGGAGAGGTAAGTAAGAGTTTGGGGGGCTTTATTATAAAAAATAACCGGTTGGGGTGGGGGGACATGGGGGAGACGGAGGATATTAAAGGGGATTTACACAGGGGGGAGGATAGTAGAATGGGAGGAGGAGGGAGGGAGGGGGAGGGAGGGGGGGAGAAGGGCTGCAGTACGCATGGCGAAAATCTCCGGAGGCCAGGTAGCAGGCAGACCCTATATGGAACTCTGCTAGCTCCTTGGTCGTCATGTTTGGCAGTTTTTGGGACTTTGGGGGGGGACTACAGGAGAACCAGATGGAGCTGGGATGTGAGGTAAGGATTACACTACACTACATGGTGGGGCCAGTAGTTGGGGGGATTATAGTTTTAGGGGTGGACATGCCCTTTAAGGACATTATGAATGCAAGGCGTGATTTCATTGTGGCTAAGAGGTGCTATAGGAATGCTCAGGATAAGGTGTCAAAACAGCATTGTACATGGCAGATAGTTGGTGTTGAAACCCCACCACCACCACCACCACCTCTATTCAGGCTTGGTTTCTTTATTTTCACATAAATGGCCTCCTTGACACCTCTCTTGAACCAGTCCTGTTCCTTTGAAAGGATGTTGACATTACAATCTTCAAAGGTATGTCCTTTTTTTTTCTTAAGATGCAGGTACACGGCTTTGTCTTTGTCTTTTGACAAAGGCCCAGTCTGGATATCCACAAGTTTTAAGACCTCCTTTGAGATGTTTCATTTCTTTAGCCTTCGCCTCTGTGATAGTGGGGATGTTCTCTGAACTGTGTTGCAGGGTTCTGATGACCCATACACTGGGTCAAGGGACCCAGCGCACTCCGGTATGAATGGCAGAAGTCACAGATAAGTATCTTCTGAAATAATTTATTTATTCATTACGGTACAGGCGAGATGTTTCATTCTTAGCCTTCGCTCTGGCTAGTGGGGATGTTCTCGGCTCTGTGTTGCAGGGTTTGATGACCCCAGCTTGTGATCTAAAGGGTGGTGGGAGTCAAACATCAAATACTGATCGTGTTGTGTGGTTTTCTGTAAACCTCTACTTCAGTTTACCATTTTCCTTAACTTCTACCAAGCAGTCCAAGAAAGCCAGTTTGTGTTTTGTACCTCTTCCCTTGTGAATTAATGTTTGGTCTACCGCATAATGTGTTCTGTGAAAGCTTGTACTTCCTTCTGGTGGATTTTAACCCAGGTGTCATCAAACATATCTGAAACCAGTGGCTGGGTGTTATGCCCTTAAAGGTATTAAGCGCCGTGTTTCTACCTCCTCCATGTAAAGGTTGGCCACAATAGGTGAAACTGGAGATCCCATAGCACATCCATGTTTTTGCTTATAGAACTTATCCCTGTATTTGAAATAAATAGTGGTATTCAGGCACAAGTCCAACAAGGAACACACCTGTTCTGGGTTGAGATTAGTTTGCTGGTAAGAGTGCTGTCTTGGCCCAGCCGACCGACCTCAATCGTCCGTTCGTCTGGATCAGATGTCCGGACGTGCCGGAAAATCCCGAACGATCATGCGGTTCCCTATGGATTGTCACAAATTTGCCACGGCCGGATTTGTCGTGATCGACGGACATTTGTCCCAGCCGAGCGCTCGTTCGAGACAAAAGTCCCTCCATGTGTACCCAGCCTAAAGCACATGCAAAACCCCGTTGTGTGAAAGGGCTTCCTGCAAGCAACATATATAAATCCTTCAGTCTGGGGAGAAAAGGGGGATCAAGCCTTGGAATGTTTGTGTGGGAAGATGTGGCTTTATCATTTCCAATAATGTTCTTCCACAGGGATGTTACACAGGATGTGGAAACAAAATTCTTTTAGGTTTGCTAACGGTGCAGATTGCTAGATTTCCTGGCTAATAAAAGCTTATGCATTATTATTTTTCTTTTACCCTAATGATTTTCTCTTGTAATAAACACTGGTATATATTATGTTTGTGCTGGAACTAAAAAAGACAGAAGTGATACAGTATGATCCAATGGAATAGATAGATCCAATGGATAAAACGATGGCCTGGGTTTTCTATGAGAAGTATTTATGAGCAGTAGACCAAGGTTTTAGTAGAAGTTCAAAAGAGTTGCTTACCTAACAATGACAAAACTGGATTTTGGATATTTATCTTTATACCCAGCATGCCATGCTTATACACAATTTCCGAATATGCTCAGCACTAAAAGATTTTAGAGGGACACCAAAGTGAAAAAAATGACTACTTTACCATTTTTATATCTTTAGTGCTGCCAAGGAACTTGGTCCCTTTTTGCCCTCAGTGCTCCCTGTCACTAGATCTCCTCATGTGCTGTTTAGCTCACTCCTAGTTAGTATGCAGTCTCATTCTATGTATCCACCCACTCCCTGTAATCACAGTTTGAATCAAGTAAGATTTTCTTTTAGCTGTAGGAGTTTGAAGGTGTGTGTGTGTGGGGGGGGGGGGAGCACGACTTTAATTGATTTCTTTAGGTGACAGTGCTACATTCGGACTTAAGCAGCTAACTGCAGGATCGGGTTTATCTGCAAAGAAAGAGCACAGAGCAGCAAGAGATAATGCTTATTCCTTTTCTGGTCTTAATGCTGAATCAATTAGCCATACAGTGCTAGAAAAATAAGCTTTACTTTTATAGAATGGATATGTTTGTGAAGGTTCTTCATTCATCCAGGTCATGGTATATCTGTTGTATTCAGTTAGATCAACTGGACATAAAGTTTAGTTCTTGAAGATGTTTCGCTAGTCATCCGAAGGGCTTTCTCAATTCAGAATGACTTGTACAAGAATCTGTTGGCAATTATGTACCATGGAAAGTCCCAATTAGCATATCACAGCCAGATGTTAAAGGGTATGTCCATCCTAAAATGTATTTTTTTATATCCTGTCCCCATGTCCCCCAGCCCCAACCGGGTATTTTTTATATTCAGAAAGCCCCCCAAACTCTTACTACCTCTCCTCTTTCCCCCGTTGCACTCCCGGCCTTCTGCTTGCAAAATGCAAGCAGAGGGGCGGGACCGGCAGTCGCGTCCGTGATTGGCTGCCGCTCGCCCAATATGGACGCGACTGCCGTCCCGCCCCTCTGCTTGCATTTTGCAAGCAGAAGACCGGGTCGCAGCGAGGAAAGAGGAGAGGTAAGTAAGAGTTTGGGGGGCTTTGAATATAAAAAATACCGTGGTGGGGGTGGGGACATGGGGGAGCAGGATATTAAAGGGGATTTACACTAGGGGGAGGGATAGTAGAAGGAGGGAGAGGGAGGGAGGGGGAGGGAGGGGGGAGAAGGGCTGCAGTACGCATGGCAGAAATCTCCCGGAGGCCAGGTAGCAGGCAGAGCCCTATATGGACTCTGCTAGCTCCTGGTCGTCAGTTTTTGGGACTTTGGGGGGGGACTACAGGAGAACCAGATGGAGCTGGGATGTGAGGTAAGGATTACACTACACTACATGGTGGGGCAGTAGTTGGGGGGGATTATAGTTTTAGGGGTGACATGCCTTAAGGACATTATGAATGCAAGGCGTGATTTCATTGTGGCTAAGAGGTGCTATAGGAATGCTCAGGATAAGGTGTCAAAACAGCATTGTACATGGCAGATAGTTGGTGTTGAAACCCCACCCACCACCACCACCTCTATTCAGGCTTGGTTTCTTATTTTCACATAAATGGCTCCTTGACACCTCTCTTGAACCAGTTCTGTTCCTTTGAAAGGATGTTGACATTACAATTTCAAAGGTATGTCCTTTTTTTTTCTTAAGATGCAGGTACACGGCTTTGTCTTTGTCTTTTGACAAAGGCCCAGTCTGGATATCCACAAGTTTTTAAGACCTCCTGAGATGTTTCATTTCTTTAGCCTTCGCCTCTGTGATAGTGGGGATGTTTCTCTGAACTGTGTTGCAGGGTTCTGATGACCCATACACTGGGTCAAGGGACCCAGCGCACTCCGGTATGAATGGCAGAAGTCACAGATAAGTATCTTCTGAAATAATTTATTTATTTCATTACGGTACACACCAGCACACCAAGTAGCAGAGGACGCCTGACGTGTTCGGACTATCCCCAGTCCATAATCATAAGCCTGAGCTTCTGCCGTGAGGAATTCCTTTTAAGACGACGTGATGAGGTGACTCTCTGTTCCCTAGCCATGCCCCTTTCCCTTCCCCGAACACATAACAAGTGTACAGTGATACCAATACCAACTATGTATTATTACCATAGTTAAATGATAAACATTGGTCTATAGGGTTTAGCTATAGACAAATGTCTAATCTAATGCATATAGCCTATTGTTTTTGGGGGGGGGGGTTCCTCAATTAGAGATCACAAAATTAATGGGCCAGATGGGATTATCTCAAGATAAGAATGGCTGCTTGTGAAATGCAATCTTTAGATATTAGATAAATAGACATTACAAATAGACATTTGTTTGGCAACTATTGCCGCGGCCAACAGTTATTTGTCCTGGCCGAGCGCTCACAAGTAGCGAACTCTCTGTTGAGACAAAAAGTCCCTTCATGTGTAACCAGCTTAACAGCATGGGCATAATATTGCACCTTATATTAATAAATAAGCCCTAAACAGTTAGTGACATATGTGTATATAGATGAAGAAGAGAGAAACACAGTCAGAGGGAATTACTGGGAAGCACACAGGAGCGGTAGAACAGACTCTATGTTATGGCTGTGCAAGTAATGGTGGTGACACTCACACAGACGCAGCAAGCCTATTTACCAGATGCTGCACTGCTCCTTTAGCATTTTTTTTTGCCCAAAAAGCACTAGAACAGAAATTAAGCAGACACCCAGTCTGGTTTTCCATCATTGTTGACATTCCACAAGTTTTAAAAGATTAACATCCAAAATGATGGACGGAACGAATTTTTCCATATATATTGAATGAATGTCATCTATTATTTTGGACAGTAATCGGTTGCAATGCGTGTTATCCCAATATTGTGCCCACCATTGAAAATGGATGATGGAGACCTCTGATAAAATGGTTCTGTTGCACCCTAAATTCTTTTTCGGGAAAGATAGATTTCAAGAAGTAAATTAGTCACAAAGAAATGATTTGGGAAGAAATAAAATGGTAGTTTCTTCTTTTTTATTATTATTAAAGTTATCATTAAAACCTGAATTTCAGTTTTGTTCCTAAATGTTAGTTAGGACCGTATTTATAAAGGCGATGTATCGCTATTTATAACAGATTTTTATAACCGTGATTCTAATTGTACTTTCACGGTCGTAAAATTATGTTTGCAGTCATAAAATTATGATCACGATTGTACATTTACGTTCGCAATCGTAATAGTACAGTCGCCTATACAATACCATAGAGGTATTGTCCTAACACTTTGTATTGTATGTCCATATGGTCATAAATGGAAATATCGGTTGGGTGGCCAATAATGGAATATACGGAAATATTGGTTGGTTGGAAATATTATGGCTGGGTGCATGGTGTGCACCCAGCCATAAAGGGCATGTTCACTCCTCAAATGAAAAATGATATATATATTGGAACCACACCCCAAATTCCAAAACTACAATAGTTAGAAAGCTCACAGATGTAGAGATAATTTGTTATGCAGTAAAACGATTCACTCCCCCCTTCCCTCTACCACTCAGCTAGGGGAATAGCATTAGGTCTTTGGTTTATATCCATGACTAACAGCTACTATCTGGAAGAACCAGGAGGCAGAAAGACTGGTAACAGAAAACCGGAACAAATTTTCTATAATTTTAGAATGTACGGAACTATTTTCGATAATTTTCGAAAATAGTCTTAAGCATTTGAAAATTATCGAAAATATGACCGAAATCTTCAAATTTCCGATCGTATTTTCGATCATTTCCGAACGTTTAATGCTATTATCGAAAATAACCCCATACATTCGAAAATTATCGAAAATGTCTTCCGAAATCCAGAGGATCCATCCAGGATTGTGGCGAACCCAGGTCCCATCTCTACTTATTTGCACTATTGCTTTTTGGTTGCCCGTTATAATGAAAATAAGATTTGCTATTTAACCATGCATACCGTAAAGATCTTTATTTTTTTTAGTACGGAAAATTCTATTCCATCCAAGTTTCTTGTCGGGTCCTGTCTAAATATGAAAAAAGCAATGGGAGAAATCTTAACGTGAGAAAAAATAGCAACATCAGCATTTACAAGGTTACCACTGACACCAGGTGACCTGAAATGCCCCAAAGCAAAATGAAATCTATCTCCAGGCGTGATTCCATTGCTTGCATATATTCCCTAGCGAGACACCAACATAATGAATAATGAAATGTTATTTTTTCATTGTCTAAACGAAAAATAGAAAACATCCATTCTGATACATTTTAAATGATACCGTTTCTTTTACCCTTCTTAGGGACTGTGCTGCCATAGCAGCTTATAGTTTTGTATTTTGGTATGCTCCCCTATTTTCCTCTTGTTTGTTCAACTTGGTATGCTCCTTAGCCCCCCACTCCCCTCTGTTTGTGTTAATTAGTATTTCCTATAGCTAGACACTCCCTGTCTGCTCTTAGTATGTAGTTTAGAGTGAAGGTTTAGGAAGTCATTGTCTTCTTACGAAACCCAAATAAATAAGGAAAATAATTAGTTGGAAATCATCTCTGTGCACTAAATTAAAGTCTGAAGTAAAATTACGTTGGATTAAACTTCTGTGTCTAATTAAAAATGTAAAGCTGTCTGTGGATTTCACCAAATCAGCAAGAGGTCATACTGTCTCACAGACTGGGTCTAGGAGGGATGTCAATGTCTTTATATATATCAGTAAGGTGTCATACTGCCCACACAGACTGGGTCTAGAAGGGATGTCAATGTCTTTATATATATATCAGTAAGGTGTCATACTGCCCACACAGACTGGGTCTAGAAGGGATGTCAATGTCTTTATATATATCAGTAAGGTGCCATACTGTCCACACAGACTGGGTCTAGGAGGGATGTAAATGTCTTTATAAATATCAGTAAGGTGCCATACTGCCCACACAGACTGGGTCTAGAAGGGATGTTAATGTCTTTATATATATATCAGTAAGGTGTCATACTGTCCACACAGACTGGGTCTAGGAGGGATGTTATTGTCTTTATGTATATATCAGTAAGGTGCAATACTGTCCACACAGACTGGGTCTAGGAGGGATGTTATTGTCCAATTCGGACCCCCATCCAACACGGAACCCCTCGGTTATGAAATCCCAATGTTGCATCTGAAACCGGATGAATCGTTCAGATTTCGGGACTTCAGATCGCATTTTTGATTTTTATCGAATGTTCAAGCTATTTTCAAAAAGAGCCTTGAATGTTTGATAATACTCGAAAATACGATCAGAAACTTGAAAATACTTTTGATAAAAAACGAAAATGCGCTCCGAAGTCCCGAATTTAAGTTCCGTTTTTCGGATTTTCAGATCTTCGGGATTTTCACGAGATCTGAAAATGGAACGAAATCCATCAGTTTCAGCCATCTCTAGTACCCACACATTTCAGGGAGGATACTCCTCTAAAGCCCCACCCCAAGATTAATGCATAAACTATTCATACAGACACACACATGTATAGTCAGATACACATGCATCCCAACAGACTGTTTTCACACTCTTGAAAACAGTCAGACACTGTATACATGTGCAAGACTTTCAGTGTAATGGTCATCACTGTCCTGTTCCTCCTACCTTAGGGTAATTATAGACCCCAGGCATGCAGTTAATGGTCTGACCAGAGGGTGGCATACATACTAATACTTAATTATTATTTAAATACACACTTCCTCCTCCCTGGCAAACTTGTCTTCCGGTCTGTATGTATCAACAGCTTGCAAATGCATAAGCCTTTAGGGGAATATTTATAAAAGTACGCTATTCCACCAGTAGGCCTTTTAGGTATATGTTTATTGTACAATGTTAGTCGAAGGAATACTGGACTTTCATTTCATTGGTTTTGATGCTTGGTTTTATCAGATGGCAAAATTCTATTATTTTGGAAAGCATTCTGTCAAATACGTGCTATTTAAATATTAATGGAATACTATATGAACTATCTGTTCTGTTTCCACTGTAGTCAATTTCAGGGGAAAAAATCTGCACAAAGGTAAGGGCATAAATAAACGAATAAATACTGTATATATTTTAAAATTATAAGAAAAAAAAAACATTTTAAAATAAATGCTACAGCTAAAGCATTTGAAGGCTGCTTTCCATATTCATTGACTGACGAATAATTCTAATAGTTTGCTATTAAAGGGCATTAAAGGCCCCTGGATAAGTTATGGTTATATAAAATCCTTTTAAATGGACCATGGGACACATCTGTGGCTGCAACCTGTGAGAAATTATATTGCAGAGAATGTTCAATCTTCCAGCTTCCTGTAGCTTGACTGACATCACCTGAGACTATTTTCCTTCTCCCTCCCCAGGAAAGGAGCATGCTCACAGTTTGGGAGGGGGCCTATATATGCAGGCAAAGGCTGATCTCATTACTACAAGGTGGTCACATGATACAAGCTGCTGAAAATTGGAAGTGTTCTAACTTGTTCGGAGACCACAGTTGCCCTTTAAAGTTATATGTAGGTTTATAAGGGTACAGCATTATGTATGTACAGTATATATAGGTTTTTTTCCCCTACCATAAGTAAAAGCTTTTGAAAAGTAAAAACACCATGACACTAATGATTCATAAAAGGATAAAAAGCCAAAGAATACAGGAAGGCTTTCTTCTCTCGCTAAAGCTTCCTGTTATCTTTGACTTTCATTAACTAGACCAATCATCTTTCCATCATACATCCATGCTGTGCAATCTAAAAAGAAGCAGGCCTCCCATTAGAACTGTTGTGGTGTGGATTGCAGTGAGCCTGTTTTTCCATAGGAAGCAAATTACTTAGAGAAACAGGACAACCTGTAGGACCCTGTTGAGTATCATTTGCACCACATTATTATGCCATAAAAAGCAGACTTGTTTTTACAATGATCTCACACAGACTTACAACCAACTGGATATTTCTATTGACGTGAAGTTTGCACGGATTTTAGAAAACATTTGGTTTAAGGGGACCTAGATCTAAATTGTATAACAAGGATAATTTAAAAGTCTACTTTTTTTCTTAATTTTAACTGTGAATGCTGAATAGTAAAACCTGAAGTGTTATATATATATATATATTATATATATATATATATATATATATATATATATATACCTCTAACTTTTATTTAAAATAAAAATTAAGTTTAAAGCAATAGGTTACTCAGGAAGTGAACTATTTGGTTTTTGCATTAATTGAAGAACAGGAGGTAAAGGAGCTACTGTATGCCTTACCCATTCTTCAATTAATGTAGCAGGAACTGGGATTGATGCCTTTGAAGCCTTGAAACCTACCTGTGTGTGCGATCCAGCGCGTATCGTTTAGTTAAAGCCAGGCGATTGGACATGTTGGGAAATCATTGCGATACTGTGGTCCCCTATCTACTGCACAATTGTTCACAGCAAACTCTCAACACCGGCCCTTCAAAAAGTCCCCTCATGTGTACCCAGCCTTAGTGAATCAATCAGCCTGCCCTTTCCTCTCCTATCTTTCCCAAAGCTCAATACTTTCTGCAATCTTGCTCTCTAACCAAAGTGCCAAAAACTAGAAGTTTATTAAAAATCTGGGGAGAAATGGGGAATGAAGAACGGGTTGGCGAGAAATTTTCTGCCTGGCCCAATCATTGTCGATTGGTCATTGGAAAAAACAGCATACACTGGATCGATATTTTGAGCTATCAAATCGAATTTATTGAATCACTTAAAATGTCGACCACATGGATGGGGGTTTAAGTGCTTGAACAATGCAACCTGGTTAAACCATGGGAGGCACAGAAACTTATATATTTAAAAGTGTATTAAATTTCCACCAATGTATCACCGTCATTTTCCTCAACAGCGATCTCGTGGTAAAATCACCCTTTCCATTCGCCAACTTTGGGTGGTGGCGAAAGCGGCCGAACTTAGCGCGTGTGGGGTGTGAGGAGCTGCTGGGAAGGGGGGTGTTATGGGGGTTTCCATCACAGGTGGTCCCCGTGGTGGGAGAGCGCTCAGTGGCGAGGGGCTGTTGGAAGGGGTGGGAATGTCCCACTAGTGACACACCATATAGGTCATGCACACTAGCAGGCCCCCTTCCCACTCTTACAGGAGGGGCCCCGCACCTCAGCATGGGTCCTTTAAAGAACTTTTTGGGGATTAGGGGGTCCAGCAGTTTGAAAACAGCACACCCCCCTCATATCACTTATTAAATGCCCTTGTGGAACTGTTGCCCCGAAAATGCTTGTCACGAATGTGAGTGCCATGTTATCTCCCCTGACAATATCTGTAATTGCAGCAGTAATTTTCAAATTATCCCAACTCCATAGCAGTTTTAAGCAGTATGGCAAACTCTCACATGGTCCAATTGCCAGGTAGTCAAAGAGTTAAGCTAGGTACACACAGTACAGATTTCTGAAAGATGACAGACAGGATCTGCAAGATCCTGTCTGCCATCTTTCAAAGATCTGCATACACACAGTTCCGAGCGTTCTCCCTATAGGGAGAACGCTCGGGACTGTGGTTTCCATCGGCCGCGCTAGACTCCCTATAGGAGTCTAGCGCGGCCGATGGAAATTTCGGCCTTTCCCGAACGAGCGTTCGGCCGACCCGATCGTTTGGCGGCCGCGCGCTCGTTCGGGAAACGAACGTACACACGTAACGATTAAGCCCCGATACCGTCGGATCCGACGGTATCGGGGCTTATCGTTAATGTGTGTACCCAGCCTTAAACCAAATCTCTGTCTGACCATTGCAAATAATGAGTTTATCTCATTTGTTTTACCCAGCATGGGGTCTGTCCAAAGAGGCAATAGGTGTGAAACCTCACTGCCACAGCAGCTAAAGGCAGTCTTGGTGACACTGTAGCAGCAGGAGGTCTGCTGCTTGAAACAATCTAAAATCAAATGTCAATTCATATTCTTAAAGGGTATGTCCACCCTTAAAAAATATTTTTATATGTTACTCCCCCTGTCCCCCCAGCCCAACCGCTCTATTTATTTTAGAGAAAATGCCCCAAACTTTACTTACCTCCCCTCTTTCCTCTGCCGCGCTGCCGGCCCTCTGCTTGAGGAAATGCAAGCAGAGGGGCGGGACCGGCAGTCGCTCTGTGATTGGCTGAGCGGCGGGGGAAAGGGAAGGTAAGTCATGTTTGGGGCACTTTCTAAAATTAAAATAGAGCAGTTGGGGCTGGGGGGACGGGGGGATTATTACATATAATTGGTTTTATGGTAGGGGGAGGGATAGCAAAACGGGAGGAGAGGAGAGAGGGGGAGGGAGGGGGAGAAGGGCTGCAGTACGCATGCCAAAACTTCTCCCTGAGGCCAGGTAGGAGGCAGAGTCCTATATGGACTCTGCTATCCTCCTGGTGGGCAGTTTTTGGGACTTTGGGGGGGGGGGACTACAGGAGAACCTTATGGAGCTGGGATGTGAAGTAAGGATTAAACTACACTACATGATGGGACCAGTAGAGTGGGGGGATATATTGGGGGGAATCCTCAAGACGCAGTAATAGATACTTTTGCAAAGAGTTATTATTAATGGAAAACTGAGATATTATCCTTCTTAAAGGCAGTCTGGTGACACTGTAGCAGCAGGAGGTTGCTGCTTGAAACAATCTAAAATCAAATGTCAATTCATATTTCTTAAAGGGTATGTCCACCCTTAAAAATATTTTTTTATATGTTACTCCCTGTCCCCCAGCCCCAACCGCTCTATTTATTTAGCAGAAAATGCCCCAAACTTTACTACCTCCGCTCTTTTCTCTGCCGCGCTGCCGGCCCTCTGCTTGCGAGAAAATGCAAGCAGAGGGGCGGGACCGGAGTCGCGTCTGTGATTGGCTGAGCGGCGGGGGAAAGAGGGAAGGTAAGTCATGTTTGGGGCACTTTCTAAAATAAAAATAGAGCAGTTGGGCTGGGGGGACGGGGGGTTATTACATATAAGTGGTTTTATGGTAGGGGGAGGGATAGCAAAACGGGAAGGAGAGAGGAGAGGGAGGGGGAGGAGGGGGAGAAGGGCTGCAGTACGCATGCCAAACTTCTCCCTGAGGCCAGTGAGGAGGCAGAGTCCTATATGGACTCTGCTTCCTCCTGGTGGGCAGTTTTTGGGACTTGGGGGGGGGGGACTACAGGAGAACCTTAGGAGCTGGGATGTGAGGTAAGGATTAAACTACACTACATGATGGGACCAGTAGTGGGGGGGATTATAGTTTTGGGGGTGGACAGCCCCCATAATACTCTCAGATATATACTGGAATCCAAGCCGCATTAATAGATACTTTGCAGAAGATGTATTAATGAAAACTTGATAATATTATCCTTCTTAGTCATACAAACTCCAATATTGTCATGTTTGGTATCCTTTATTGTTTAAATTAGTGAATGACAACAATGGCCTCACCCCTCAGAGGACTACAGAGGGGTAATGTGGGTTAGAACCGAATCTGAGGGTTTCGAAGTCCCGACAAAACTTTCGGAACTCCGGATTTCACGGAACCCGGTTTTTCTGAATTTTCAATTTTTATCGAAATTTCGAGGAAAATCAAAAATCAAAAGTAGACGATTGTCGAAAATGCACGATTTCGGTAACCCTAGAAATAATGATCGAGTATTTAGTAACCCTCAAATTTGTAATATCGGTAACACTCGAAGTATCGCTCGATATCGGTTAACTCTAGAAAATAGGGAAGAGGGTCACGTCACAGGGATTGATTGACAGTACAAGTAGGTGTAGAGGAATGCAATTACGTATTCTTCTAACTTGTGTATCTCAGGACAGAGAAGAAGACTACAAAAATACAGTCGTCTGGGGGTTGGGGGGAATTGTAGAGGCACATGGAAAGAAAGAAAAAAAAGTAAATTTTTCACATATAGATGCCCTTTAAGGAAAGTGCTCACAAGAATCAGGTCCATATGGAAGAATATCCTGTAATAGAGATATTAGAAATATAAAAAACTAAAAAATTGTTCATCATCTTGGGGCACCATTCTCTGTATTATTCTATATGTAATCATGCAACAAATCATGCACTTAACGCGCCAGGTGGCTGGCATGGTTAGCATGTGGTTGCCGGTCTTTGAAGAAAAGTATGGCCTGTCTTTGATATTGTCTAGAATCCCTAACGCTGCGGGACCATTGTCTGCAGTGCCGCTCATACCATGAAGCAGCACAAAAAATTGCTCAGGGCTCGCACAGCTAATAAAACAAGAAATGCGGCAACTCATCAGAGAATTTTTTTTTATTTTCCCTTACCGAGTTGCTGGCCTGACAGGCATGCGCTCTGCTTAAGAAACAGAAAGAAGGCGCTTCATTGATGCCGGAATGTCCCTCTGTGCGTAAGTTACATGACATATGCAAAGAGGGGCAGTACCGGAGCGGCTGCTGGGACCAATCAGGAATCAGGGCCAATGAAGCGCTTCTTTCTGGTTCTTAAGATAAGCGTCCAAGCGCAACACCTGCCAGAGATTGGTAAAGGAGAATTAAAAAAAAAAAAATCTATGACAAGTTGCCTGCTTTCTTGTGGGGTAGTTGTGTGAATAAGTACCTCACGGCAGCTGCTCTTCCGACCTCGCGCACCGTTCCAGTAAGGCATTTCGGCAGAAACGGGTGCGCGCGTATGACGTCATGACCGGCGACGTGTGCGCCAGTATAAAGAAGCGTGCACGCGGTCGCCGGGCGCCATTTAGTTCCAGCAGGCTGCCATAACGTGCTTCCCACCACCGGACCTTCTCTTCTGGTATTGTAAAAATGTTGATATCACTGGTTATGTAATTTTATTTGTTATAAAAAAAAAGAAAAAAAGGAAAATATATTAATAGAATTTAAGTTAAATGGTGTTATGTAACAGCAGTTAAATGGAGTGTATGTAATAAAAGTGTTGGCGGTGGGGTCCTTGCAGACATGGACATGGTGGCGGTTTACATGCCCTCCCTAACAAGGAAGGAATTGATTGGTGTCAGCTGGTTTATGGGGTTGCATAGCAACCACGGTTATACAAGTTTGCAAGGACCAGTGGGATTAAAGAATATGCAAAATATATGCAAATTATGTTAATAATAAATAAAAAAGCTGTGGCCGTTTTCACCCAACACTGGAGTCTGTCTCTTATTAATTAAATGGTATATTAGTAGTCTGCTGAGGGGAGTGATAGGTCAAACAATAGTCACCAATTTATGTCAAGAGTTCGAGGGTGTTAATCTTGTGGCAGTCAGTTGTTTAATCAGCAGTTTGCACCATCGAAGCTGCTTCTGGCGGGGTCGGATTTCCATGCTGGGTGATGCACGCCAAACTAGTAAAAAGGGAGTAGAAGAAGTGGTGGACACTTGTTATAGAAGTGGTACAACTTGTATTAGCAGCTTTTGGCCTGAAGCCTAACATCAGTGGTAGGGGAGGTGATGGAAACTTTGATACTGTGCCACATAGGCGACTATGTATAAACTGAGGACTGTTGGCCTTAAAGGTAAACATTTGTTCATGGATAGAGAACTGGTTATTGGACCGCAAACAGAGAGTGGTGGTTAATGGAGCTACATCTATGTGGGCTAAAGTTCTAAGCGGAGTGCCTCAGGATTCTGTACTGGGGCCGCTTCTGTTTAATCTGTTTATAAATGACTTGGAAGGGGGCATTGAGAGCAAAGTCTCGGTGTTTGCTGATAACACTAAACTATGCAGAGCTTTGGAAACTTCCAGTGATGTGCAAGTGCTGCAAGCAGACCTAGATAGATTATCAGAATAGGCAGTAGAATGGCAGATGAGATTCAATGTTGATAAATGTAAGGTGATGCATTTGGGATTTAATAATCCCTGTGCCACCTACACCATAAATAACTCTGTGTTAAGTGCATCTGTAATGGAAAAAGATTTGTGGGTTCTGGTAGAAACAGACTAGCTATAGCAAACAATGCCAGGTAGCAACGGCTAGAGCTAGCAAGATATTGTCTTGATAAAAAGGGGAATAGATTCAAGAGAGAAAAATATATTCTCCCTCATTACAATACACTGGTAAGGCCTCATTTGGAATATGCGGTGCAGTTTGGAATCCCATATACAAAAGGGACATCTTGGAAAATGAGGCAGTTCAAGAGAGGGCAACTAAATAAATAAGGGGAATGGAGGGGCTTGAATATGCAGGTAGATTAGACAAGTTAGGGCTGTTTACATGGAGAAGCGACGTTTGCGTGGGGACATGATAACCTTATACAAATATATTAATGGCCCATATAATGAACTTCTGGTGCATTGATTACTAACAGGTCATATCAGAGGACTCGTGGACATCCTTTAAGGTTGGAAGAAAAGAAGTTTCATCTTCAGGTTAGGAGGGGTTTCTTTACAGTGAGAACGGTGAAACTGTGGAACGTCTTCCAGCAGATGTGGTAATGGCAAGTTCATTGAACAGCTTTAAAAAAGGCCTGGTATAGTTTCTAAAACTAAAAAATATTGAGAATTACTGGTATTAATGCATATAGATCTGTTGATCCAGGGATACTTTCCGATTGTCGTTTGGAGTCAGGAAGGATTTTTTTTCCCCTTTTTAGCTGGTTTTTTTTGCCTTCCTCTGGATCAACTGTTAGGTAGGGTTTTTTTAAAAAAAAAAAAAAAAAAAAAAAGGGGGTGAATAGGTTGGACTTGATGGACGTATGTCTTTATTCAACCTTAATTACTATGTAAGTCAGGGAAAATATGGTTTAGCTTCCATTTTATGACTTCATGTTAACATTTAATCACCACAAACTGGTGGTCCATAGAAAATTGTCGGGGGATTTTAAAAGTTAACATTTTGATAAATGACTACACACCTATTTTGTCACTACAGTCTGCATATTGCTGCTGTAATAAGTATCAAAAGTATGAAGGCCAGCGCCTCAACACATGTGCACGCACACAAACTAAAGAGGCATTTTGCTATTTAAGAGTTTAGAAGTGCTCTAACACACCAAAACATTGTTGCTTGATTTGGTTGGTTATAATTTGCAGATCTGTAACAGTTGTGAGGTTATATATAGGGGCCCCTCCTTGTGTGCAGGGGCCCTCCACGTGTGCAGCACAAGGGCCTCCTTGTAAGCAGTGGCCCTCCTTGTGCACCGCGGCCCTCTTTGTGTGCAAGGGTCCTTTGTGGGTAGGGGCCCTCCATGTGTCAGGGGCCACCTTGTGGGCAGGGGCCCTCCTTGTAAGCAGGGGTTCCACCTTGTGTGCAGAGGTGTATTAGTCCATTATTAGTTATTACAATTCCCAGCATTCCCCATAACTCTGTAGCACCAAAGAAGGCTCAAACATCTGGAAAGGCACAGGTGCATGTCCTTGCTATTGATTGTAATCATTGAATGAGAAGTTGGATAACAAACAAATGCCAGCTGTTTTTGGTCTGTGTTACCTTGCTCTTGCATTATATTTTTCAGGGTAATGCCACCATTACCATATTTAAGCAGTGTTTTCTACTGTTTACTCTGGTGATTGTCACTCTCACAGGGTTACCCTATGTTGGGAGTGTCTGACACTGTAAGTAGCAGATTAAAAGAGAAACATGAACATGACGCCAGCCTGGAGCGTGTCTGAAATGCTATGGTTAAGGTTCTGACACCTTCTGTCCTTATCAGTGGTAATGTTTGCGACCACCCAGGCACGTTGGATATTAAAGGGGAACTGTGGTCCAAAAATGACTTTAGGTAAATTGCAGTAAATTTATAGGAATTGGTGTGTGATATGGCCGCAGCACACCAGGTCCCTGCACTTCCTGCTTCCTGCTCTGAAACGTCAGTCAATTTGTCCTGTGTCTCCTCCTACCCTTTGCAGCCACCTCGGTCCCTCCCACTCATGGACCCCATGGTTCCTCCATTTGCAGGCCACCCATGGCCCATTATTACAGCCCATGTGGCCCCTCCACTCACGGGTGCCATGGCCTGCACACTTGTGGGTGGCCTAAGCCCCGCCCACAGTGGTTGCCTAAGCCCCACCCACTCATGGGGGCCTGAGCCCCGCCTACTCACGGGTGTCTAAGCCCCACCCACTCGCGGGTGCCGTGGGTTACTCAGACCCCCTCTGTGGAATCAGCTTTCAGGCAGAGTGAAAACTGTTTTCACACAGTGAAAGAGAAGGGCTGTAGATTCCTTTACCTTCTTATTAGGACTTCACACAGCAGAGAGGAGGAAGGACTTCCTGTCTCCCTCACACACTGACAGAGTCTGACGCTGTGCTCGCCGGTGGCACTGTGCAGGAGAAGAGCTCAGGAATGTCACATGCATCTGCTTTCACCTACTTTATATGTAATCATCAAGTGTATGGACTATGATTTAGGTCTGCACAAACACATGTTGAAGATGTGCAATCAAACATGGATTCGTGGCTCTGCTTATCAAATAATCACAAAAAATGAACTTTTCACCAGAATGCCTGATGGAAAAAAGAAACATGCTGACTGGCCTATTGTTTGCTTCTCCTATGCTAATCATACAATTGCTAGATATGAATCTATTTAGAAGAGATGGACGAACTTTCTAAGTTGGTTAGTTTCCGAACTATAGAACTTCATGAAAACTTCTAAAGTTCTAGAGTTCGAAAAACAAACCCATTAAAATCAATGGGGAAAAGTAGTTTGAAAAGCTTAATTAATTACAGTAAAATAGCAAGGATAGTTTAACTTATATAAATGGCTCTGGGACCTGGAAAATGGTCTGGGGAACATAACTTTCCCCACAATCGGGCAATTGATGGGTTTCCAAAATAAGGTTTTGCTACATTAGAGTGTTATCGCCGAATTTGAGGGTTACCGACCAATACATTCGAGGGTTACGAACAATACATTTGTGGGTTTGCAGCAGCATTAAAGAAACGTACACTTAGTGCCTGTCTAGGAAAAGGATTACTGATGCATTATATGTTGTAATAAAATGCCTTAGATATAAAAGAGGGTGTTGGATTATTTGCTTTCAGATCTTTTAACATTTGAAAGCTAACATCTGATTGGTTGGGGCAAAATTAACACCATTTTTAACGATAAATACTTTTATTGAATCTCCCTGATAGTGTATGGAGAGGCCTTTGAGGGGAATACCACTTTATTCTGTTGCCACATAAGTGACCATATTGTACATATGACCTTTTATAAAAATAAGATTTACATTTTTTCAAATAAATTTTACATTCCAATAAATATTTGTATACACAGAATAATTATTAAAAAACATTTTCATAGTGGCTGTGGTTTTGAATCTCTCTATCTGTTTGTTAATCTCCTTTGCATTCATTTCTGGTGTTCTGCTGTTTTCATCTAGTTCTCCACAGAGCTTTACAAAGACATTCTGTGAGCCTGTTGAGCCATTGTAGTACTGTTACCAAGAATTGCCTTTCCAATCTTCCTCAGTGTGTCCCACTGATAGATGTCAGGTACGTTGGACATATTCTACATGAGATCACACATCCATGACCACAACTGTATGAAATATTACATTACAGTCTTTTTTTGTGCTTGACATGTACAAAAATTAAACAATTTAGGCTTTGCAATAAAAGGAGCAAAAGTTTTCCAGTGGCTTTAACTGCAGCAACCAATCAGAGGTAGGAACCCAGTAGAAAGGTAATATTTAATGGTTGCTGCAACATAGCACAGGCAAATGTTGGCCTCTTATTGCATCAAGCCCCTTGTGTTATATGTCTTTTACAAAGTTTTCTTTATGCATCCAATAGATCTTCCAGCACTGCAGAGCTTTTTTTAATTTTATATCTAATTGATGTGCTAGCAGTTGGCCTTTGCACTATGGTCTCAGATTAATGCAAGATTGAATATCTCAAAAGGTGTAGTCACTGTATAGGATAGACTGAAATGTTGGCAAAGGAAAAGAGAGTGGCAACAAACACAGTAGGCCAATTTCCCTGCTGGGATGGTTAGTCGGCGAGTAAAGGAAAATAAGCAGACCTTTCCGGCCATTGTAAATTACGTATGTATTGGAGACTACTTGGCCATATGGCAATCCGGTAACTCACTTGTGTCCTGTTGTCTACATTTACCATTAATGCAATTCACATTTCTATCTTCCATCTTATCCATTTTCCTTATTGGTATTCTGGGGTTTATGGACAGAGTCTATACTTTAATCACTGGAAAAATAGAAGCAGCCTCTAAACATTACATACAGAACATTAAAGCAAACAATAAAAAAAAAAAACACCATTCATTCTTCATGGCTGTGAATGCTAAATAAAAGTTGCCTTTCCACCATTAAAATTTTACCGTCAAAAATTAGAACAACATTTTGGGTCCCAGATGTTTTACTGTGTCCGTATTCAAAGAAGCACGGTGATTTTATATTCATTAAGGCATGGAAGGGTTTCTATGGCCGACAACGTTAAAGCGTTCTCATAAAGACTGGCAGCTTGGCCGCAGCGTCTAGTGCTGAATCTGCAGAAACCTGAAGACTTAAAACTTTCTCTTCATGGTGAATTTGCCATTTTATGTCAGTGGCACCTGTCTGTGCTGACTTTTTAGTCCAGTTAATGAAGACTTTCATTTTTTAATTGTCCGCCAGGTCTGTTCTTCCAAGCTTTTGTCGCTAATTACACCAGTTCATTGTTCGAAAGCTTATATAATATACATTCAGCATGTAGTAGGATTTTCCCTAAACCAGGCCAAAGCCCATCATTTAGATACAAGGGCAAGACACAAAGAACAGTGAACTGATATGAATATTTGTGTTAATTTGGTGTGCCAATGTGGGAATTATAATAAAACAATGAATAGTAGCAAAAATTTGAATTTTATTGTGCTGATGAAAAGTAATGCTGTAATGCTGCCCTAGTTAACTCTTTGTAATTTTAGTCATACAAAGTTTGGAAGGGTATGTTTACCCATCCACTAAGCAGGCAGCTAAAAAAAGAAGCAGCTAAAGTAATCAATACTCCTTAGTCTCCTGTTCCTGTTTGGTTCAGTGAAATTGCCTTGAATAGAGATGAATGAAAAACAGCAGAATTCCACAGAATTGAACGTTTGGTTCAAAGCCAATTAAACAGATTTAAAACATTTTTACAATCCAATTTCAACACCTAAATTCTAATCTGACACTGATGTGATTTGTCTTTTTAAAGGACAACTCCATCCTCATAATAATTTTAGAAAGAATGGCCTCTTTAAAATATGTTGATATATCCTAATTTGCCCTCTGAATTCATTACTGTATGCCTTCTATGCTTCTGGATGCCTCATGAAACTGAGCCATTTAGAAACCTGTATGAGCCTGGGCTAGCTCAGAAGAGACAGACGGGATTAACATTCAGTTCATTGCCTGTGATGTCAACTGTCAAATCCATAACTGACTGTTGCTAACTGGAGAACAGGAAGCAGAAACAGGGGAAACAGGACACTGTGCACAATTTAGGGTTGTACATTCAGAATCAGAGATGGATTTAGATCATATGGGGCCCTAGGCAGGGCCATCATTTAGGGCCCCCCTTTTGCTACATATATTGTATAAACTATAATATTGTTACTGCTTTCTGAAGCGTGGGCCCTAGTGCATGCTTTCCTGGGCCCTGCATGGCCTATGACCTGGGTGCCTTCGTGGATTAATCCCTGCTTCTGCTCAGAATACAGTTAAAGGTTTTGGGGAGTCGCCAGTTGTGATCTTATTATATTTTTTACAATGTTGTCCAGAGCGACTACTTTACTTTAAACACACCTTTTTTTTTCCTTTTTTACCTTACAAATCGACCAGGTCCCAAACAGTTTTCTGCCAAATTCACAAAAACCGCAGTTCTGCTTTGCTCAAACAGGATGTGTTCTGCTAGACGATGAAAGGAATGGGAGGGAGTCTCCCTCTCCTGACACGCGGTTCCCGCTGGCAAACACCACACTGCCACGTAAATCCTGGAGGACATGATATTAGTTAACAAGTCAATATGGCTGCCTTGTATTAGGCTTTCTAGTGATGATTGGAGGACACAATGTATTGTGATGTTTTCTGCCTCCCATTCTCATTTAATCTCCTTGTTATTTCAAACAGCCTTGTGGCTACTCCTCACTGGGACATATCTTTAAAGGGATAGTTCACTCACAAATTGAACTATTTGGTTTTTGCATTAATTGAAGAACAGGAGGTAAAGGAGCTACTGTATGCCTTACCTCCCATTCTTCAATTAATGTAGCAGGAACTGGGATTGATGCCTTTGAAGCCTTGAAACCTACCTGTGTGTGCGATCCAGCGCGCTATCGTTTAGTTAAAGCCAGGCGATTGGACATGTTGGGAAATCATTGCCGATCCTGTGGTCCCCTATCTACTGCACAATTGTTCACAGCAAACTCTCAACACCGGCCCTTCAAAAAGTCCCTTCATGTGTACCCAGCCTATGTGAATCAATCAGCCTGCCCTTTCCTCTCCTATCTTTCCCAAAGCTCAATACTTTCTGCAATCTTGCTCTCTAACCAAAGTGCCAAAAACTAGAAGTTTATTAAAAATCTGTGGAGAAATGGGGACTGAAGACCGGGTTGGCGAGAAATTTTCTGCCTGGCCCAATCATTGTCGATTGGTCATTTGGAAAAACAGCATACACTGGATCGATATTTTGAGCTATCAAATCGAATTTATTGAATCACTTAAAATGTCGACCACATGGATGGGGGTCTTAAGTGCTTGAACAATGCAACCTGGTTAAACCATGGGAGGCACAGAAACTTATATATTTATAAATGTGTATTAAATTTCCACCAATGTTATCACCGTCATTTTCCTCAACAGCGATCTCGTGGTAAAATCACCCTTTCCATTCGCCAACTTTGGGGTGGCGAAAGCGGCCGAACTTAGCGCTGTGGGGTGTGAGGAGCTGCTGGGAAGGGGGGTGTTATGGGGGTTTCCATCACAGGTGGTCCCCGCTGGTGGGAGAGCGCTCAGTGGCGAGGGGCTGTTTGGAAGGGGTGGGAATGTCCCACTAGTGACACACCATATAGGTCATGCACACTAGCAGGCCCCCTTCCCACCTCTACAGGCAGGGGCCCCGCACCTCAGCATGGGTCCTTTAAAGAACTTTTTGGGGATTAGGGGGTCCAGCAGTTTGAAAACAGCACCCCCCTCCATATCACTTATAAATGCCCTTGTGGAACTGTGCCCCGAAAATGCTTGTCACGAATGTGAGTGCCATGTTATCTCCCCTTGACAATATCTGTAATTGCAGCAGTAATTTTCAAATTTATCCCAACTCCATAGCAGTTTTAAGCAGTATGGCAACTCTCACATGGTCCAATTGCCAGGTAGTCAAAGAGTTAAGTATGTACACACAGTACAGATTTCTGAAAGATGACAGACAGGATCTGCAAGATCCTGTCTGCCATCTTTCAAAGATCTGCATACACACAGTTCCGAGCGTTCTCCCTATAGGGAGAACGCTCGGGACTGTGGTTTCCATCGGCCGCGCTAGACTCCCTATAGGAGTCTAGCGCGGCCGATGGAAATTTTCGGCCTTTCCCGAACGAGCGTTCGGCCGACCCGATCGTTTGGCGGCCGCGCGCTCGTTCGGGAAACGAACGTACACACGTAACGATTAAGCCCCGATACCGTCGGATCCGACGGTATCGGGGCTTATCGTTAATGTGTGTACCCAGCCTTAAACCAAATCTCTGTCTGACCATTGCAAATAATGAGTTTATCTCATTTGTTTTACCCAGCATGGGGTCTGTCCAAAGAGGCAATAGGTGTGAAACCTCACTGCCACAGCAGCTAAAGGCAGTCTTGGTGACACTGTAGCAGCAGGAGGTCTGCTGCTTGAAACAATCTAAAATCAAATGTCAATTCATATTTCTTAAAGGGTATGTCCACCCTTAAAAATATTTTTTTATATGTTACTCCCCCTGTCCCCCCAGCCCCAACCGCTCTATTTATTTTAGAGAAAATGCCCCAAACTTTACTTACCTCCCCTCTTTCCTCTGCCGCGCTGCCGGCCCTCTGCTTGAGGAAATGCAAGCAGAGGGGCGGGACCGGCAGTCGCTCTGTGATTGGCTGAGCGGCGGGGGAAAGGGAAGGTAAGTCATGTTTGGGGCACTTTCTAAAATTAAAATAGAGCAGTTGGGGCTGGGGGGACGGGGGGATTATTACATATAATTGGTTTTATGGTAGGGGGAGGGATAGCAAAACGGGAGGAGAGGAGAGAGGGGGAGGGAGGAGGGAGAAGGGCTGCAGTACGCATGCCAAACTTCTCCCTGAGGCCAGGTAGGAGGCAGAGTCCTATATGGACTCTGCTATCCTCCTGGTGGGCAGTTTTTGGGACTTTGGGGGGGGGGGACTACAGAGAGAACCTTATGGAGCTGGGATGTGAGAGTAAGGATTAAACTACACTACATGATGGGACCAGTAGAGTGGGGGGATATATTGGGGAATCCTCAAACGCAGTAATACGATACTTTTGCAAAGAGTTATTATAATGGAAAACTGAGATATTATCCTTCTTAAAGGCAGTCTGGTGACACTGTAGCAGCAGGAGGTTGCTGCTTGAAACAATCTAAAATCAAATGTCAATTCATATTTCTTAAAGGGTATGTCCACCCTTAAAAATATTTTTTTATATGTTACTCCCTGTCCCCCAGCCCCAACCGCTCTATTTATTTAGCAGAAAATGCCCCAAACTTTACTACCTCCGCTCTTTTTCTCTGCCGCGCTGCCGGCCCTCTGCTTGCGAGAAAATGCAAGCAGAGGGGCGGGACCGGCAGTCGCGTCTGTGATTGGCTGAGCGGCGGGGGAAAGAGGGAAGGTAAGTCATGTTTGGGGCACTTTCTAAAATTAAAAATAGAGCAGTTGGGGCTGGGGGGACGGGGGGATTATTACATATAAGTGGTTTTATGGTAGGGGGAGGGATAGCAAAACGGGAAGGAGAGGGAGGAGGAGGGAGGGGGAGGAGGGGGAGAAGGGCTGCAGTACGCATGCCAAACTTCTCCCTGGGCCAGGTAGGAGGCAGAGTCCTATATGGACTCTGCTATCCTCCTGGTGGGCAGTTTTTGGGACTTGGGGGGGGGGACTACAGGAGAACCTTAGGAGCTGGGATGTGAGGTAAGGATTAAACTACACTACATGATGGGGACCAGTAGTGGGGGGGATTATAGTTTTGGGGGTGGACATGCCCCCACTAATACTCTCAGTATATACTGGAATCCAAGCCGCATTAATAGATACTTTGCAGAAGATGTATTATAATGAAAACTTGAGATATTATCCTTCTTAGTCATACAAACTCCAATATATGTCATGTTTGGTATCCTTTTATTGTTTAAAATTAGTGAATGACAACAATGGCCTCACCCCTCTAGAGACTACAGAGGTGTAATGTGGGTTCGAACCGAATCTGAGGGTTTCGAAGTCCCGACAAAACTTTCGGAACTCCCGGATTTCACGGAACCCGGTTTTTCTGAATTTTCAATTTTTATCGAAATTTCGAGGAAAATCAAAAATCAAAAGTAGACGATTGTCGAAAATGCACGATTTCGGTAACCCTAGAAATTAATGATCGATTTTAGTAACCCTCAAATTTGTAATATCGGTAACACTCGAAAGTATCGCTCGATATCGGTAACTCTAGAAAATAGGGAAGAGGGTCACGTCACAGGGATTTGATTGACAGTACAAGTAGGTGTAGAGGAATGCAATTACGTATTCTTCTAACTTGTGTATCTCAGGACAGAGAAGAAGACTACAAAATACAGTCGCTCTGGGGGTTGGGGGGAATTGTAGAGCACATGGAAAGAAAGAAAAAAAAGTAAATTTTTCCACTATAGATGCCCTTTAAGGAAAGTGCTCCAAGAATCAGGTCCATATGGAAGAATATCCTGTAATAGAGATATTAGAAATATTAAAAAACTAAAAATTTGTTCATCATCTTGGGGCACCATTCTCTCGTTATTATTCTATATGTAATCATGCAACAATCATGCACTTAACGCGCCAGGTGGCTGGCATGGTTAGCATGTGGTTGCCGGTCTTTGAAGAAAGTATGGCCTGTCTTTGATATTGTCTAGAATCCCTAACGCTGCGGAGACCATTGTCTGCAGTGCCGCTCATACCATGAAGCAGCACAAAAAAATTGCTCAGGGCTCGCACAGCTAATAAAACAAGAAATGCGGCAACTCATCAGAGAATTTTTTTTTTATTTTCCCTTACCGATTGCTGGCCTGACAGGCACTGCGCTTAAGAACCAGAAAGAAGGCGCTTCATTGATGCCGGAATGTCCCTCTGTGCGTAAGTTACATGACATATGCAAAGAGGGGCAGTACCGGAGCGGCTGCTGGACCAATCAGGAATCAGGGCCAATGAAGCGCCTTCTTTCTGGTTCTTAAGATAAGCGTCCAAGCGCAACACCTGCCAGAGATTGGTAAGGGAGAATTAAAAAAAAAAAATCTATGACAAGTTGCCTGCTTTCTTGTGGGGTAGTGTGTCGAATAAGTACCTCACGGCAGCTGCTCTTCCGACCTCGCGCACCCGTTCCCAGTAAGGCATTGCGGCAGAAACGGGTGCGCGCGTATGACGTCATGCACCGGCGACGTGTGCGCCAGTATAAAGAAGCGTGCACGCGGTCGCCGGGCGCCATTTTAAGTTCCAGCAGGCTGCCATAACGTGCTTCCCACCCACCCGGACCCTTCTCTCTCTGGTATTGTAAAAATGTTGATATCACTGGTTATGTAATTTTATTTTGTTATAAAAAAAAAAAGAAAAAAGGAATATATATTAATAAGAATTTAAGTTAAATGGTGTTATGTAACAGCAGTTAAATGGAGTTATGTCATAATAAGTGTTGGCGGTGGGGTCCTTGCAGACATGGACATGGTGGCGGTTTACATGCCCTCCCTAACAAGGAAGGAATTGATTGGTGTCAGCTGGTTTATGGGGTTGCCATAGCAACCACGGTTATACAAGTTTGCAAGGACCAGTGGGATTAAAGAATATGCAAATATATGCATATTATGTTAATAATAAATAAAAAAGCTGTGGCCGTTTATTCACCCAACACTGGAGTCTGTCTCTTTATTAATTAAATGGTATAGTAGTAGTCTGCTGAGGGAGTGATAGGTCAAACAATAGTCACCAATTTATGTCAAGAGTTCGAGGGTGTAATCTTGTGCAGTCAGTCTGTTTAATCAGCAGTTTGCACCACTGAAGCTGCTTCCTGGCGGGGTCGGATTTCCATGCTGGGTGATGCACGCCCAAACTAGTAAAAAGGGAGTAGAAGTGGCTGGACACTTGTATAAGAAGTGGTACAACTTGTATTTAGCAGCTTTTGGCCTGTAAGCCTAACATCAGTGGTAGGGGAGGTGATGGAAACTTTTGATACTGTGCCACATAGGCGACTAATGTATAAACTGAGGACTGTTGGCCTTAAAGGTAAACATTTGTTCATGGATAGAGAACTGGTTATTGGACCGCAAACAGAGAGTGGTGGTTAATGGAGCTACATCTATGTGGGCTAAAGTTCTAAGCGGAGTGCCTCAGGATTCTGTACTGGGGCCGCTTCTGTTTAATCTGTTTATAAATGACTTGGAAGGGGGCATTGAGAGCAACGTCTCGGTGTTTGCTGATAACACTAAACTATGCAGAGCTTTGGAAACTTCCAGTGATGTGCAAGTGCTGCAAGCAGACCTAGATAGATTATCAGAATAGGCAGTAGAATGGCAGATGAGATTCAATGTTGATAAATGTAAGGTGATGCATTTGGGATTTAATAATCCCTGTGCCACCTACACCATAAATAACTCTGTGTTAAGTGCATCTGTAATGGAAAAAGATTTGTGGGTTCTGGTAGATAACAGACTTAGCTATAGCAAACAATGCCAGGTAGCAACGGCTAGAGCTAGCAAGATATTGTCTTGTATAAAAAGGGGAATAGATTCAAGAGAGAAAAATATTATTCTCCCTCATTACAATACACTGGTAAGGCCTCATTTGGAATATGCGGTGCAGTTTTGGAATCCCATATACAAAAGGGACATCTTGGAAATTGAGGCAGTTCAGAGAAGGGCAACTAAATAAATAAGGGGAATGGAGGGGCTTGAATATGCAGGTAGATTAGACAAGTTAGGGCTGTTTACATTGGAGAAGCGACGTTTGCGTGGGGACATGATAACCTTATACAAATATATTAATGGCCCATATAATGAACTCTCTGGTGCATTGATTACTAACAGGTCATATCAGAGGACTCGTGGACATCCTTTAAGGTTGGAAGAAAAGAAGTTTCATCTTCAGGTTAGGAGGGGTTTCTTTACAGTGAGAACGGTGAAACTGTGGAACTGTCTTCCAGCAGATGTGGTAATGGCAAGTTCATTGAACAGCTTTAAAAAAGGCCTGGATAAGTTTCTAAAACTAAAAAATATTGAGAATTACTGGTATTAATGCATATAGATCTGGTTGATCCAGGGATACTTTCCGATTGTCGTTTGGAGTCAGGAAGGATTTTTTTCCCCCTTTTTAGCTGGTTTTTTTTGCCTTCCTCTGGATCAACTGTTAGGTAGGGTTATATTCCGGAGGAAAAAAAAAAGGGGGTGAATAGGTTGGACTTGATGGACGTATGTCTTTATTCAACCTTAATTACTATGTAAGTCAGGGAAAATATGGTTTAGCTTCCATTTTATGACTTCATGTTAACATTTTAATCACCACAAACTGGTGGTCCATAGAAAATTGTCTGGGGGATTTTAAAAGTTAACATTTTGATAAATGACTACACACCTATTTTGTCACCTACAGTCTGCATATTGCTGCTGTAATAAGTATCAAAGTATGAAGGCCAGCGCCTCACACACATGTGCACGCACAAACTAAAGAGGCATTTTGCTACTTTAAGAGTTTAGAAGTGCTCTAACACACCAAAACATTGTTGCTTGATTTGGTTTGGTTATAATTTGCAGATCTGTAACAGTTGTGAGGTTATATATAGGGGCCCTCCTTGTGTGCAGGGGCCCTCCACGTGTGCAGCACAGGGCCCTCCTTGTAAGCAGTGGCCCTCCTTGTGCACCGCGGCCCTCTTTGTGTGCAAGGGCCTCTTTGTGGGTAGGGGCCCTCCATGTGTGCAGGGGCCACCTTGTGGGCAGGGGCCCTCCTTGTAAGCAGGGGTCCACCTTGTGTGCAGAGGTGTATTAGTCCATTTATTAGTTATTACAATTCCCAGCATTCCCCATCATACTCTGTAGCACCAAAGAAGGCTATCAAACATCTGGAAAGGCACAGGTTGCATGTCCTTGCTATTGATTGTAATCATATTGAATGAGAAGTTGGATAACAAACAATGCCAGCTGTTTTTGGGTCTGTGTTACCTTTGCTCTTGCATTATATTTTTCAGGGTAATAGCACCATTACCATATTTTAAGCAGTGTTTTCTACTGTTTACTCTGGTGATTTGTCACTCTCACAGGGTTACCCTATGTTGGGAGTGTCTGACACTGTAAAGTAGCAGATTAAAAGAGAACCATGAACATGACGCCAGCCTGGAGCGTGTCTGAAATGCTATGGTTAAGGTTCTGACACCTTCTGTCCTTATCAGTGGTAATGTTTGCACCACCCAGGCACGTTGGATATTAAAGGGGAACTGTGGTCCAAAAATGACTTTAGGTAAATTGCAGTAAATTTATAGGAATTGTGTGTGTGATATGGCAGCAGCATCACCAGGTCCCCTGCACTTCCTGCTTCCTGCTCTGAAACTGTCAGTCAATTTGTCCTGTGTCTCCTCCTACCCTTTGCAGCCACCCTGGTCCCTCCCACTCATGGACCCCATGGTTCCTCCATTTGCAGGCCACCCATGGCCCATTATCTTACAGCCCCATGTGGCCCCTCCCACTCACGGGTGCCATGGCCCTGCACACTTGTGGGTGCCTAAGCCCCGCCCACCAGTGGTTGCCTAAGCCCCACCCACTCATGGGTGCCTGAGCCCCGCCTACTCACGGGTGTCTAAGCCCCACCCACTCGCGGGTGCCGTGGGTTACTCAGACCCCCTCTGTGGAATCAGCCTTTTCAGGCAGAGTGAAAACTGTTTTCACACAGTGAAAGAGAAGGGCTGTAGATTCCTTTACCTTCTCTATTAGGACTTCACACAGCAGAGAGGAGGAAGGACTTCCTGTCTCCCTCACACACTGACAGAGTCTGACGCTGTGCTCGCCGGTGGCACTGTGCAGGAGAAGCCTCAGGAATGTCACATGCATCTGCTTCACCTACTTTATATGTAATCATCAAGTGTATGACTATGATTTAGGTCTGCACAAACACATTGTTGAAGATGTGCAATCAAAACTGGATTCTGTGGCTCTGCTTTCATCAAATAATCACAAACAATGAACTTTTCACCAGAATGCCTGATGGAAAAAAGAAACATGCTGACTGGCCTATTGTTTGCTTCTCCTATGCTAATCATACAATTGCTAGATATTGAATCTATTTTAGAAGAGATGGACGAACTTTCTAAAGTTGGTTAGTTTCCGAACTATAGAACTTCAGTAAAACTTCTAAAGTTCTAGAGTTCGAAAACAAACCCATTAAAATCAATGGGGAAAAGTAGTTTGAAAAGCTCTAATTAATTACAGTAAAATAGCAAGGATAGTTTAACTTACTATAAATGGCTCTGGGACCTGGAAAATGGTCTGGGGAACATAACTTTCCCCACAATCGGGCAATTGATGGGTTTCCAAAATAAGGTTTTGCTACATTAGAGTGTTATCGCCGAATTTGAGGGTTACCGACCAATACATTCGAGGGTTACGGAACAATACATTTGTGGGTTGCAGCAGCATTCAAGAAACGTACACTTACAGTGCCTTGTCTTAGGAAAAAGGATTACTGATGCATTATATGTTGTAATAAAATGCCTTAGATTATAAAAGAGTTTGTGTTGGATTATTTGCTTTCAGATCTTTTTAACATTTGAAAGCTAACATCTGATTGGTTGGGGCAAAATTAACACCATTTTTAACGATAAATACTTTTATTGAATCTCCCTGATAGTGTATGGAGAGGCCTTTTGAGGGGAATACCACTTTATTTCTGTTGCCACATAAGTGACCATATTGTACATATGACCTTTTATAAAAATAAGATTTACATTTTTTCAAATAATATTTTACATTTCCAATAAATATTTGTATACACAGAATAATTATTAAAAAACATTTTCATAGTGGCTGTGGTTTTTGAATCTCTCTATCTGTTTGTTAATCTCCTTTGCATTCATTTCTGGTGTTCTGCTGTTTTCATCTAGTTCTCCACAGAGCTTTACAAAGACATTCTGTGAGCCTGTTGAGCCACTTGTAGTACTGTTCCCCAAAATTGCCTTTCCATCCTTCCTCAGTGTCCCCACATGATAGATGTCAGGTACTGTTGGACATATTCTACATGAGATCACACATCCATGACTCAACTGTATGAAATATTACTAATACAGTCTTTTTTTGTGCTTGACATGTACAAAAATTAAACAATTTAGGCTGTTGCAATAAAAGGAGCAAAAGTTTTCCAGTGCTATTAACCTGCAGCAACCAATCAGAGGTAGGAACCCAGTAGAAAGGTAATATTTAATTGGTTGCTGCAAATAGCACAGGCAAATGTTGGCCTCTTATTGCATCAGCCCCTTTGTTCTTATATGTCTTTTTACAAGTTTCTTTATGCATCCAATAGATCTTCCAGCACTGCAGAGCTTTTTAATTTTATATCTAATTGATGTGCTAGCAGTTGGCCTTTGCATATGAGTCTCAGATTAATGCAAGATATGAATATCTCAAAAGGTGTAGTCACTGTATAGGATAGACTGAAATGTTGGCAAAGGAAAAGGAGTGGCAACAAACACAGTAGGCCAATTTCCCTGCTGGGATTGGTTAGTAGGGAGTAACAGGAAAATAAGCAGACCTTTCCGGCCATTGTAAATTACTGTATGTATTGGAGACTACTTGGCCATATGGCAATCCGGTAACTCACTTGTGTCCTGTTGTCTACATTTACCATTTAATGCAATTCACATTTCTATCTTTCCATCTTTATCCATTTTCCTTATTGGTATTTCTGGGGTTTTATGTACAGAGTCTATACTTTAATCACATGGAAATATGAAGCAGCCTCTAAACATTACATACAGAACATTAAAGCAAACAATAAAAAAAAAAACACCATTCATTCTTCATGGCTGTGAATGCTAAATAAAAGTTGCCTTTCCACCATTAAAATTTTACAGTCAAAATTAGAACAACATTTTGGTTCCCAGATGTTTTACTGTGTCCGTATTCAAAGAAGCACGCTGATTTTATATTCATTAAGGCATGGAAGGGTTTCTATGGCCGACAACGTTAAAGCGTTCTCATAAAGACTGGCAGCTTGGCAGCAGCGTCTAGTGCTGAATCTGCAGAAACCTGAAGACTTAACACTTTCTCTTCATGGTGAATTTGCCATTTTATAGTCAGTGGCACCTGTCTGTGCTGACTTTTTATGTCCAGTTAATGAAGACTTTCATTTTTAATTTGTCCGCCAGGTCTGTTTCTTCAAAGCTTTTGTCGCTAATTACACCAGTTCATTGTTCGAAAGCTTATATAATATACATTCAGCATGTAGTAGGATTTTCCCTAAACCAGGCCAAAGCCCATCATTTAGAATACAAGGGCAAGACACAAAGAACAGTGAACTGATATGAATATTTGTGTTAATTTTGGTGCAAATGTGGGAATTATAATAAAACAATGAATAGTAGCAAAAATTTGAATTTTATTGTGCTGATGAAAAGTAATGCTGTAATGCTGCCCTAGTTCAACTCTTTGTAATTTTAGATCATACAAAGTTTGGAAGGGTATGTTTACCCATCCACCTAAGCAGGCAGCTAAAAAGAAGCAGCTAAAAAGGTAATCAATACTCCTTAGTCATGTTCCTGTTTGGTCTCAGTGAAATTGCCTTGAATAGAGATGAATGAAAACAGCAGAATTCCACAGAATTGAACGTTTGGTTCAAAGCCAATTAAACAGATTTAAAACATTTTTTACATCCAATTTCAACACCTAAATTCTAAATCTGACACTGATTTTTGTCTTTTTAAAGGACAACTCCATCCTCATAATAACTTTTAGAAAGAATGGCCTCTTTAAAATATGTTGATAATCTCATTTTCCCTCTGAATTCATTACTGTATGCCTACTATGCTTCTGGATGCCTCATGGAAACTGAGCCATTTAGAAACCTGTACTGAGCCGGGCATGCTCAGAAGAGACAGACAGGGGTTACATTCAGTCATGCCTGTGATGTCAACTGTCAAATCCATAACTGACTGTTGCTAACTGGAAGAACAGGAAGCAGAAACAGGGGAAACGGACACTGTGCACAATTTAGGGTTGTACATTTCAGAATCAGAGATGGATTTAGATCATATGGGGCCCTAGGCAGGGCCATCATTTAGGGCCCCCCTTTTTGCTACATATATTGTATAACTATAATATTGTTACTGCTTCGAACTGGGCCCTAGATGCTTCCTGGGCCCTAAGCAGGTGCCTAGGTTGCCTTGTGGATAATCCTGTTCTGTTCAGAATTACGTTAAAGGTTTTGGGGAGTGATTTACCTGTATTAATTTTTCATTTGAGAGCTGGACTTTCCCTTTAATACATTTTTTTTCCTTTTTATTAAAATCCGAAGTCCCAAACGTTCTGCCAAATTCACAAAACCTGCAGTTCTGCTTTGAAACCAGGTGTGTTTGCTAGAGATGAAAGAAACTGGGGAGTCTCCTTCCGACAGCGGTTCCGTGGAAAATCCTAAAATCCAATTTGGATTGGAAAGTTTTGAGTATATAACATTTTTAAAAATTTGTGTTTTTCAAACAGAATTTTCAATTTTCTAATGGAATTTGTATTTTTTGAATTTTATTTTTGAATGATTTTTCGATGAAAAATTTGTCAGATGCGCAGTTTTTAAACCAGCAGCTCTGAATCTAAACCAGGTTTGTTTTGAAACCGGCAATCATCACTAGTCATAACTAGCCTTAAATATAAAATAGGATGTTGACAACTTTTATTAAACTATAAAGGATCAAGCAATGATCATCTACACAGAAAACAGGGGCATATTTATATGTTTTATTATTATTACTATTGTGGATTTATATAGCGCCAACATCTTCCGTGGTACTTTACAATTACATGTACACATTCACATCAGGTCCTGCCCTGAAGAGCTTACAATCTAAGCACATTTATTTGACACATACAACCTATCATTGTGTCTTTATGATTGTGGGTGAAACCGTAGTGCTCGGAGGAAACCCACACAAGCACGGGGAGAACATACAAGCTCCTCAGGACTTCAGCGCTGCAAGGCATCAGTGCTAACCACTGAAAAATAAAGAAATATATAAGAAGCAGATTTGTTAATTAAGCATTGGTTTTTCTCATTAAAGACCAGTATTTTTATTTTTAAGGATTAGAATTTAGCTATTGCAATTTAAGAATTAGTATTACTGTTTCCCAATTGGTAGTGCTATTTAACACTTTTTATTCAGGAATACCCCAGAATTGTAAAGCCCTGTTGAAACTACCTTAGAAATCTAAGATTAAACCTGTAGAACGCTTGCTAGAGCTACCAATAAAAATCATTGTTTGTCTTTGCGGGGTAATTAGCCCAGTTGATGCAGTGGTGAATGTTTCCATCTTCATAGCATAGTGGTAAATCTTTTATGACATTTCTGTTAAAATGGCTGCAGCATTAGATGCCACTTGAACCACTTGTTTGGATACCTAGCACTTTGTTGATGCTTATGTTACTAATTAATTTCTTATAGTAATTTCAAATTTATGTATAGGCACATTGACTTTTGAACATTTTTGCAGTCTTTTAATTTGCATAATTAAAATCACTTTTGCATATGAAATACAACAACATTGATTAGTCCTGTTTTATATAGAAGGTTTTAGCTCTTGCTGCTCTTCTAGCAAAAATTAGTAACTATGAAACTTGGGAAACTGATTAAAATGATAAAGATTTGTCCTTTAATTACAAATGTGTATAATTAGATGCAAAACCCATAGCCACACATTAGGTTTATTTGACATGATCTTCCATGTTTATGCCCAGATCACAAATCTTATCCTAAAATAGTGTAGATTGAATTTGCCATCAAACTAATAGTAACCAACGAAAGGATTATTTTCAGAATCAAACATTTCTGGAAACGACCAAGTGTCTCTGGAAATGAATGAGCATGCAAGACAGAAGAACACGATTCACACTGAAGAGCTCCGCAAGGAGGCAGACGGAGAATGGAGGATAGGTAAGGAACGTCTGATAATTAAATCATTTTTTGTTTATATCCTCTACCATTGCCTCCTTACTGAAGCCCTCTATGGAGCAAGGGGCCCGAAGGTCTGGAAGGCCCTTCTAAAAAGGCAAGCACTTGGGAAAAGCTAACAACACCAAGAAAATAAAAGAAAATGGCAAAGAAATATGGTGAATAAAAGAAGAATTTTATGGAAAAAGACACCAAGTTTAAAAAAATGAAACGATAAAAAGAGAGAAGAAGGATGATTGAGTAACTGCCGTTGATAAGGATAGTCCAGAATGTTCAAGATAGTTGTGGGGATGGTTTGCTAAAGGGGGCCCTGTGTGCTGGTTGGCCTAGGGGCTTGCAGTGTTGTGAGTTTTTTCTACACATATGCATTTTTTGTGGAACACATCAAAGTTTCATTAATGAAATTTCAACAGTCTAAAGGTACATTCACACTATAGAAGGAACAACGCAAGGGAAATATCGCACTTGATATGTTGTGTGCACTTGCGGTGTTTCGATCCAGTTTTGCCCTGGAAAACAAGCTTGGGCCTGATTTACTGGACATCCCTTGTCAGCCTAAAGGAGTTTAAAAGACTGCTGAATCCAACCTTCTTACACAGTATATAGTAAAGGATTCCACAAAGTGACATATCATTATTAATATAATAGATGGATACAGCAGGAGCGCTACTAGGGGATATGGTGCCCGCCTCCCTGAATTTTATTAGGATTTTCAACCTGCCTCATAAGTGCAGCAGCCCAGCAATAGAGAGATTAAACAATTGATACAAATTCAACAAAAAGAAGAAATAAAAGGGACAAATGTTTATACAATGACTATGACACCACCTATATACTTTAAAGGTAAATCTAAATCTGATAAAGGAGGTACAGCATTTCCTCTGTAAAATTGGCCATAGGCAATGG
The DNA here is from genome assembly GCA_019447015.1 of Hymenochirus boettgeri. NCBI lineage: Eukaryota > Metazoa > Chordata > Amphibia > Anura > Pipidae > Hymenochirus > Hymenochirus boettgeri. The sequence continues at coordinate 231,989,412 of CM033473.1, read as the reverse complement.
AGATAAACATTGCTTTCAGACAATGACCCCAACACCTTTTCCTTGTGAAATTCTCCAATCCACCCCAGATGGATCTACTGACAGATACCAGGCAGATCAATCAGAAAATATGTCTATTAACAGGGCAGGTAGGTCTGTGCTTCAGTTTTGCTTTTCTCATTGCAGGTAATTATCCTGTACAGATTTATGAGAACACTTCAGTATGAGGAATCTGACAGAAATGGTTACACTTAAATACAACCAATCAACTAAACAACCAAATCTTGCAGGAGAATACCCACTGGTTATCATCTGAAAAGCCAAACTAATCGTATCTAAGGCAAGCTAAGGGAGAAGAAACTACTAATTTAGCAAATAAGGCAATATTTTTGCACTTGCTATTCAAGTAACAAATAAGCGGCACTGAACAGACAATTTGCACCGAGGTACAAAGCAAAAACAGGAAAGAAAGAAAAAAGCTTGAATTAGGATATCAATACTAAAGAAAGAGATTTTACACTGCAAAAGCAATGGGATTTTTAAGGGCTTGAGGCTCATCATTAAATGTGTACAGATGTATTAGCTTGCAGGAAAATTATAAGGCTATTATAAAAAAAGAAAAACATAAAAAAAAACAAAAGCTATGTTAATGGCCCACAGGATAGAATATTGCACAAATGTCTTTTGTGTACAGAAAAAGAAACATTTAACAAAAAAGAGAGATGCATAATGTTTTGCCAGTTTAAGTTCTTACTTTTATGTAATTTATGGTGCAATGTTTGACATTTATTTTATCAGAAATGTAAAATGCCAGTCTCCCAGCAAAGAAACGTTATCAGGTTTCTAATTGGCAGGACAGACAGAAACAATGTAAGATAAATATGACAAAACAAAATTGAAATGTAATTAACCCAGTACGTATAGCCTAGGATTGGTAGTAGGGGCAGATCAGTAAGAACCAGAATGGTCAAAAAGCACAATTAGTCCAGCCAGTGCATATCATATTAATCTCCATGCTTTTCATTTTGAAAAATCTGGTTGGATCTAGATTGTTTGATTGGGAAACTAATGGATCTAGAAAGAGCAGCTGGTTGGGATTCCGTCTGGTAGGGAGAATCTGTTCGTGGATAAATAATGCAAATCTGGAGGTAAATTTGCTGTGTGTCTTAGGGCTGGGTACAGTCCAGCAGAAATATATGATGGCTGGCCGCGACCGAGCTTGGTCTCCAGTTTGTCCGAATTGGACAAACTGGCGATCAGGTCCATTGGTAAATCACAGCCGATCATGCAGTCCCACAGGGAACCGGTTGCAGCCACTATTGCCGCGACGTCAGTCATTTGTCCCGGCCAAGTGCTCACTCGCTGCGAACACTCGGTTGGGACAAATAATAGCCCCGTGTGTACCCAGCCTTATAAAAAAAGGGAGCAACTTACCTTTGCAGGAGAAATACCTGCCAGTCAACTCAAAGGTCTAATAAGGTGAATATTAAGCTAGCCATACATGGGACAATGGTTTTCGAGTTGGATTTACAATTGCCCGGAAACTATAATAAATTTGATCATAAGAAACGAATGTAATTCCTTACTTTGCGCCGCCTTATCCTTTACATTTCAGCTTGATAACTACGGAAGATGCCAGGTATGGTGTGTTAGATTTAAAAAACTATCAGGGAGATTCAATAAAAGTTCTTATTGTTAAATATAGTGCTCATTTTGCCCCAACCAATCAGATTTTAGCTTTCAAATGTTAAATAATATTTTACTGGTTGGGGCAAACTTAGCACCATTTTTAACGATAAGAACTTTTATTAAATCTCCCTGCATATTTTTTACCTATAAATAATTTTTTTCCTAATTATGTTGTAAGCACTTTTAGAAGTGTTTAGTCCTGATCTGTAAAATAAAGATTATAATAGTTTAAATCTTAGTGTGAAGTGGACTTATTGGTAAAAGTGTATGCATTAATCTATTGGTATCATCAGGGTGATAACACAGAATTACATTGCTGTTTGTATGCTATGTATCTTTGGCTATGTGAGGATACAGTGGAAATAAAATTATTTGTTTAATCATAATAATAATAAAAGAAAAATCAAGAAAATTACTGTCCAACCTTACTCATTTTACATTTTAATTGCAAATTAAAAATAAAAAAATTACATTTTAATTGCAAAACTTCCACATATACAAAGAAGTAAAAAATAACTGTGAGGTTCCATTAACCTTGAATAAAGCTAGTTATTATTATTATTATTATTATTAATAATAATAATATATATACTTTAGTGGACAGAAATGAAAATAAGAACAGTTCCACAGTCACAATGAAATTTCAATTCTCACCAGTTAAGCCTTCAGTTACCTGCTTAGCCCACGCCTCTCTGGAAAGATCTTCATTCGTTTACTTTTAGAATATCCCCTAAGCCCACACACAATTTCACAGATCTTAAAGATCTGATTTCCCTTAATATAAAACACTGGATGGACAGCCTCGTCCCTTATTTTAAAAAGCTAAAGGTCTGGGGGGAAGTAAGAAAGATGGCTATATTGATCCAGTGCGCAAGTATGAGAAATGCAAAAGTTTGCTAATCATAAATAAAGTAAGAAAAGTTAAAACCTTCCAGACTGGGGTTACCTTGACGTGGTTGGAAGGCTTTGTATTCATGTGATCACAGTAATGTATACTAAAACCCCTTTGTTTATAATGTATGCCAGTGTGCAGATAATATGATATTGTATGGGGCCCAGGAATGTGCATTGATTATCTTTTCTTTGTTGTATAAATGCAGTCTGACAGGTCGATGGACTTAGTTCTAAGTGCGATGTGCACGTGCATAGAATACAGAGTCCTTTGGGACCTATCAGATTATGTGGCAAAGGAGCAAGCGATCGGGAAAGTATTTTACCTTCATTCCAGGCTCCTGCAGTTTTTATTGAGGAATGGGAGGTTAGACACCGCTCCTTTACCTCCCGTTCTTCAATAAAACTGAATCTAATTTTTTTTTACCAGTGGAGATACCTTTTAATCAGATGTTTTAATCTTTTTATTATTATGTATTTTTAACACGGTCAATTAGACCTTGGCATATATAATAATATATTAATTTTATAATAATAGATATACAAGGAAGATACATAGGCACCGTCACTTTATTAATCATAATAAATTGGATTGAATTTTAAATTATAATATGTCACAGTGATATTTTAATAAGCAATATGCACCTTTAATAGGGTCACCTTTAAATTTGTTTCAGACACTGTCACTTTATATATTATACAATCAAAGTTTCTCGAGTGTATACAGCTCTAACTTGTCTAACCTGTTGCACTGTCAAGTCCCTCCACTCCATTTAATAATTTAGAGGCCTTTTTTTCCCTTTCCTTTTTCAACATGTCTATTTATATACGACGGGGCTCCAAAATTGCACAGCATATTACCAGTGCTTTGTAAAGAGCAGGGCTGGATTTACCATTAGTTACAGTAGGCACGTGCCTAGGAGCACCTGAGGTTGGAGGGGCGGGCTGTCAATCTCCTCCCACCAATCCAAACCCTTTATAGTCTATTTTCTTCCCCAAAAAACAATAAATGGGTGTGGTTTGGGGGTGTGGTCTGTGTTTAGGGGTGTGGCTAAGGGCACCAGGCTCATTGGGCCTACAGGCTCCTGAGGTATAAATCTGGTGCTGGTAAAGAGGGAGAATAACATTTTTCTCCCTTGAATCTATTCCCCTTTTTTTATAAGACAATATCTTGCTAGCTTTAGCTGTTGCTGTCTGGCAGCAGAGATTCACTTAGCAAGCAATCTTTGCAACTTGGATCAACCCTCTAACCATAGACCAAGGAGGAATAGGAATTTCCCCCCTAACTTGACTTAATTTAGAATACAAACTGAGTGAAATTCATCATTATATTTTCACAAATTTACTGTTGCTCTCACTGGTTTGCTCAGCACTAGTTCTAGACTTCTTCTTAGCCAATCTAACAACACAGAGAAGTTCTCCTGAACAGACCAAGATCATCATCTCAATACATTAATGTATGTTTTTAAAACATGAAGCAGGAAGATATAAATAGGGCTGATATTACAATAAAAACATAGAACTATTATCCAGAGGTAAAGAATCACAGGTGCAAGATACATCATTTTTGGATGACCATTCTTTCCCCAGGTTTATTTAGGTCACAAAAATAAACTTTTCTTTGATTCAAATTTGCAGGAACTGAAGAATAAAAATGTATTCTTCTGTAGCAGAATTTACATAACCAATAATATAAACTCAACAAGGTAATCTTTGTCTTTCCTTCTCACAGTTCAAAGCCATGGGATTTCTTTAATCATTTATTTTCTTGTTCGCTACAAAAGAACAGGGAGTATATTAATCAAAGCATAGTAGGTTAGCACAACTTTATTTCCCAGTGGGATAGAAGAGTGCTAAACCTTAACATCCTTTGGCAAATCAAGAAAATAGATTCTTACATTCTGTGATAGAAAAGCATATTCAAACAGACTTCCTGTTAATAATATTACCTGTGTCCTTGTGTAGCACTTTGTATGTGGCAGTGCCCTCTGTTTTCAGATACCGGGCTTTACAATTAATAATCAATGGTATTTATTTATGTTAGAAATAAAGAGAGACTAGATACAGTCTCATGCACAGGATTTTGGTAAATACAGTTAAAGGAATTTGGGTTCAGCATTGATTAAAAAACTCCTTTCCATAAGACCTTTTAAAGAGCGAAGGAAAACCAAACAATAGGCAAAAAATAAAGCAAATGTGTAAATTTATTGGGTGCAATTAATATGATTAGTGCTGGAGAAATGAATCTTTTATTAGTCGGTTTCAAAAAGACAGCGAACGAATTCCTAGGTAGTGATGGCTAGTCAGGATTCTAATGCTTGGGCAAGTACGGTACTCTATGTTAATGTGGTTTAGACAGAACGACACATATATGCTCAAACAATATTGTTGATGGCATGTCTGGCAGGGATGTGATGAATCAAAAGATTCAAGGAAAGGAAAATAACTGGTATAAAAAAAGTGAAGTCAACGAGAGATAAAATGTCAGAAAGTTCTCCCTATTATTAAGGTATTTTTTTATATTGTATATAGCAATAGTAACTTACAGTAAATACAGTATCTGAGGGACCTTGAAAATGGTCTGGGGATCACGTATCAATGCCCAAAATCTTTAAAGCACTCTCCATTACTGGAAACTTCTTGTTTTGGCATTCCGTGTAGTATTTTCGAGATATCAACAAATTTTTTTAAAATTTTTGATTTTGTAAATTAACATTTTCTAGACATATCGAACATTTTAAATTTCAAGAATTCTCGATTGTTTGATAATTGTTGAAAACAGTTCCATGGTTCGGAAAAATCCAAAAAAAAGTGTAAATCCGCAATGTCCAAGTTCAGACAGATCCATGAAATCTGCTTTGGAACCGAGTTCAGGTACATCTCCAGTCTCTCTTATTCTGGCAATACACTGTCCCAATATTGTTGAGTTGAGTTGTGGTGTGAACATCAAACGCAGAATTATTGTCCATGATGGTAGTTAAAATATGGGAGGGGCAGGTTGGCTAGTGTATGATGGCCTGCAATAGGAAGTAGGATAATAAGTCACAGCCAATTGTGCGGATCCCTTTAGTACCGAACGATCGGACGTGCGCACTGTCAGCTGTGAGCACAATTGGTGTGACCAACAGTTATTTGTCCCGCCAAGTGCTTGTTCGCAGCAAACGCTCAATCAGGACAAATAATGTGTACCCAGCCAGACTAGCACAAAAATATGAAGGTAATATTGATAACATTCGGAAACAGAATACAGCCTTTTAGTCCTGTGCAGCCAGTACCTCAATGCCTAGCCTTGTCCTAAATCTAAAATTGAATTTAAGAAAATTATTTACAAACTCAAGATTTCCGCTGATTTTACAGTTAAAGGATTAGTTGTAAAAGTGAAAGCTATGTCTTACCTCCTGTTACTTCTCTTACCAGGAGAGAAGACAGAACTTACCAGAAGCATGATTCACCGCTGGCTACTGACGGGTCCCAACTGCTTCCAGCTGTAAGTAAACTATAGTGCACATGCGCGAACGCACACAATACGGATAGGTTGTATGTGTAAGATAAAGTGTTTAGATTGTAAGCTCTTGGGGACAGGGCCTGATTACAATGTAATTGTAAAGTACCATGGAAGATGTTGGTGCTATAAAAATGAATAATGTGTAGCTTTACCTTTTATGACTCTATTAGATGATGCTTATATGCTTCTTGTGATACTCAAATGGAGCTTAATTTATGTACAAAATGTACAGACAATTTATGGCTGATGTCTTAAGCTCTAATGGTAGTTTGATTGTATGTAAACACCCATAAAGCAGTACAGCTATACTAAAGTGCAGTTTTATTTTTAAAGGCTGTAGAACTTTGTGAGTCTGGCACCTGCCTGTGTATATAACAACATATAATAATATTATTATATATTTATAGTATTAAATTATATTCTATCAGTGACTATCTATAGTTCTTACAGTGCACATAAATTGTGCATTATGGAAATAATAAATATAAGGGTCTGTGGCCTTGTATTTTTGTAATACTTGCTTGGTGATTCCTAATATCGTTGGGGCTAGGTCCCACTGTTATGCACGTCTGCAGGACCGCATGTAGGATCTTTGCAATGTGCTACCGTGCATTATTTGCAATGTGAAACGTATGCCATACATACAAAAATTTGTGCGTGCATGCGTTCCAGTGACGTGCAAGTGAGATCTAGACTTTTAAGTTTAAGAACAGGTGGTGCATTATTTTTTATATATTCGTCTGCATTACTACATGAAACCTTTACCTATCGTTCTAATCAATAACATAAAATGGCAGGATCAGCCCTTATGCGAAATTGCAGCTAAATGTTATTAGAAGAGCTATATTTCTTTTAAGATAGGCCTTTTTTTATTTTCTGTCATTTATTAATACACACAAGATTAAAACTGAATTTAATAATGTTTATTTTTCTAAAGAACCTCCATTTTTGGATTAGCTGTGGTCGATTTTCAGGTTTTAAGTAAATGATTGCAACATATAGATTTCTTTGCCTTGCAGACTAATGTCATTTTCTTAAACTATTCTGTCAGTTAAAGGGTAACAGTGACTGGACAGCACTACACAAAGTCAAATTCATTGATGGGTAATTGAAATCATGATTATATTTCAGTAAAGCAATCTTAAAATGGATGCCTTGATATACGTACTGTATGATGCTTATGCTGCATATAATGGCAGGCACTGAATAGCCTTATTAAAATAAACTCTTCCATCTTAGCAAACGTTTTTATTAATACCCATAGTAACCCATAGGTTTTACATTTGAACATGTCTGATTTTAACAGTAGAAAGATAGATAGCTGGATGGATAAATAGAAAGAAAGAAATATAAATAGTAGATAGATAGATTGATAGAGAGATAGATAGAGAGATTGAGAGATAATGGATGTATAGATAGATAGAAATAGAGAGATAGATAGATAGATAGATAGATAGATAGATAGAGAGAGATGATAGATGGATAGATAGTAGTGTCACGAACTTACCTGCCGCTCCGGTCCCGCGCCGCACTGCACTTCCGGGTGGGCGGCGTCGACGTCATGACGTCACGCCGCCGACACGCCGGGCGGCGCGAAAGTTTAAAGACGGTGTCCTCCTGGACCGGTGCCCGATTGTAGCATTCTGCTACCTCCCTGGCTCCTGTACTACCTGCCTTGGATCCTGCTCCTTATACTTACCTTGCCTGCATCCAATACTTACCTTGCCTGTATCCAGTACCTATCTTACCTGTTTCAGTGTCTCACCTTGCCTGCATCCAGTTACTTACCTAGCCACATTCAGCCTTCAGTTCCAGCAGCACCTTTGGTCCAGCCTACAGTTCCCAGCAGCACCTTTGGGCAGCCTACAGTACCCAGCACAGCACCATCGTTCCAGCAGTCAGCTACAGTTCCCAACAGCACATTGTTCCAGCATACAACTTCAGTTCTCAGCAGCACCTTTGGTCCAGCCTACAGTACCAGCAGCATCATTGTTCCAGCAGTCAGCCTACAGTTCCAACAGCACCATTGTTCCAGCATACAACAACTTCAGTTCTCAGCAGCACCTTGGTCCAGCCTACAGGACCCAGCAGCACCATTGTTCCAGCAGTCAGCCTACAGTTCCCAACAGCACTTGTTCCAGTAAACAGCCTACAGTACCCAGCCGAACTGTTCCAGTATCCAGCCTACATTTCCAGCGCGCCTCTGTATCCTGCACCTTCCGGACTGTCAGCTCCTCTAAAAGCGTACTGTGAGTACCCGGCCGTCCGGCCATTTATTACAGTACAATCGGGCCATGGAAATGCCTGAGGGGGCTATGGCAGAATTGAGTAAAACTCTCCAGGCTTTGTCCAAACGCATGGACCTGTTTGAACACCATCAGGGCCAGTTGGCCCAGTTTATGGATACCCTGCTGTCGGCACCCCCAGCTGCTGCCTCGCTCCGGGTTCTACGCTACCCCTTCAACGTCGCGATCCGGTGATCATTCTTCGGAGAGAGCCCCGCATACCTCCACCCTCACGGTTTGATGGTGATGCCCAAGCCTGCCGTGGATTCATTAATCAGTGCCGAATCCAATCAGACTTCAACCATCGCATTTTGCATGGATCGCGCTAAGGTTGGGTACATCATCGCCTTGTTGGAGGGCAATGCGCTGGCCTGGGCTTTCCCCTATGGGAAATCAGGAACTAGAAGTTAAGGAGGAGCTCCTTCTAGGTAACGTTAAGCTCCTGCCAAATTTGAACCATTAAAACTCTTTCTGCCAGCTACTATCACTGTAATGGTAAAACTTTTCCTCCCAGGCCTTTGTCGATCTGGTGCCGCTGGAAATTTCATTGACTCTACCTATGCAGCACAATTGGGGCTTCCTCCCTTCAATGCAGCAACCACTTCGAGTTCTGGCTATTGACATAATCCGTTGGCTTCAGAATTCATCTCCAAATCTACCTACGAAGTCCTATTCCGCATTGGCATATTTCACCAGGAACGTTTATCTTTTCTTGTCATCCAAAGCCCTTCTGCTCCCCTAATTCTCGGACTCCCATGGCTCCAGATTACACAACCCCGTTATTGATTGGTCTCACAATGAACTCAAGTCTTGGAGCCCTCTGTTTCAAAAATTGCTTCTACTCATTGCACTACCATTACCTGTGAAATAAATCTGAGAAAAACCTCCTGAGTGTTATCATGATTTTCTGATGTGTTTTGTAAAAAGCGAGCTGAGAAGCTACCACCGCACCGTTCCTACGATTGCCCCATCGATCTTCTTTCTGGTACTATGCCTCCTCGGGGACGCACATACCCATGTCTCCCTCAGAAACTCTAGCCATGAAAGAGTACATTACTGAACATTTGTCTAGGGGGTTCATACGACCTTCCACTTCCCCTGCTGGAGCTGGGTTCTTTTTTGTTGAAAAAAAAGACGGGGGTTACGACCCTGCATCGACTACCGTGGATTAAATAAAATCACAATAAAGAATCGGACCCGCTCCCTCTCATCTCTGAACTGTTTGACCAGATAAAAGGAGCTAAAATATTTACCAAACTGGATTTACGGGGGGCATACAATCTGATCAGTATACGCAAAGGTGACGAGTGGAAGACCGCCTTTAACACCAGGGACGGTCACTACGAGTATCTCGTAATGCCCTTTGGCCTTTGTAATGCTCCAGCGGTGTTCCAAGAATTTGTAAATGACATCTTCGGGATATGTTGGGAATCTCGTAGTAGTATATCTAGATGACATTTTAATCTTTTCTATGATTTCCCCACACCGCCTCCATGTAACAGGTGTTACTACGTCTGAGAGAGAATAGCCTATATGCAAATTGGAAAAATGTCTGTTTGAGTGTTCACAAGTACCCTTCCTAGGCTACATCGATTCTGCGCAAGGGTTCCAGATGGATCCTGTTAAAGTTTCAGCCGTCCAAGATTGGTCTTCCTATGGGAACCAAAGCTATCAAAGGTTCATTGGGTTTGTCAATTACTACAGACAATTCATTCAAGGGTTCTCGTCAATAATTTCTCCAATATTAGCCCTCATCAGTAAAGGTGGTAAGCCTCATTCATGGACCCCTGCAGCCCTCGAGGCCTTCAAACGAACTCAAGGAAGCCTTTGCTGTTGCACCAGTTCTAGTACATCCAGATCCTAGTCTTCCCTTCTACATCGAAGTTGATGCATCAGACTTGGGCGCTGGAGCCGTCCTTTCCCAGAGGCGGGCACTAAAAGGAAACTCCATCCGTGTGCATATTTTTCCAAGAAGTTTCTACCCAACGAACGGAATTATGACGTGGGAATAGGGAACTTCGCTATCAAACTGGCCCTCGAGGAGTGGCGTCATCTATTAGAAGGCACCTCTGTACCTATCACCATCCTTACCGACCATAAGAACCTTGAATACATCCAGAATCTCAAAAGGTTAAATCCCCGTAAGCACGGTGGTCTTTATCTTTTCCCGATTCAACTTTGTTATCACTTACCAACCTGGTTCCAAAAACAAAAAGCTGATGCCCTTTCCAGATCATTTGTTGCTTCCGACTGTACTAATCAAGATAAGGGCTCTGTTATCCCAACCTCTAAAATCTTGGCCTCTATATCCCCTCAACTTTGTTCCAAGATTCAAGCCGCACAAGATTCTGTCCGTCCGACACCCACCTTGGCAAAAGCTTTGTTCCTGTTTCTCTTCGGAAAACTATCCTTCTGCATACTCACTGTTCCAAGCAAGCTGGGCATCCCGGTGTTAACAAAACGTTTAATATTATTGCCCGTTCCCTTTGGGGCCCAAAATGAGAAAAGATATTAAAGACTTTATTCAAGTGTGTACTAGATGTGCTCAATCCAAATCTTCTAGAACCCTCCCCTGTGGTCTCTCTTCAACCCCTCCCCTTCCGTCCAGACCTTGGACCCATCTATCCATGGATTTATTGTGGAACTTCCGCCTCCAAGAGAAACACGGTTATATGGGTGACTGTAGACCGCTTCAGCAAAATGGCCCTTTTGTACCCTCCCTAAACTACCATCTTCAACGGAGTTAGCTCAACTATTTATTTCACATACTTCCGCTTCATGGACTCCCTTCTGAAATAGTATCTGACAGAGGTACTCATTGTTTCCAAATTCTGGAGAGCACTTTGAAGTCCATTTTCTCGGCTTACCACCACAGTCAACGGGGCTACTGAACGCACTAACCAGTCTTTGGAACATATCTCGTTGTTACATTTCCTATACCCAGGATGATTGGGCTGACCTTTGCCTTGGGCTGAGTTGCCCATAACAATTCACCTCATGCTCTCTACTGGGAAATCTCCTTTTTGTGTGTCTTGTGGACAAATCCTAGATGTTTTCCGCAAGATTTTCTTTTCACACAAGTACCTGCTGCCAATGACTCTGCAGCCCAGATGACCGCTATTGGCATGCTACGGAAATCAGCCTTCAGAAATCTGCTTTGGTGCAAAAACTGCAGCAGATAGGAGACGTAGAGAACCCCCAGCGTATTCTGTCGGAGATAAAGTATGGCTCTCTTCTGCTCATATTAACCTACGGGTTCCTTCCTCCAAACTGGGACCCAATTATTGGTCCTTTTTATATCTGGATTAATCGGCCCAGTGGCTGTTCGCCTTCAACTTCCTTCCAGCATGCGGATTCCTAACGTGTTTCATATTTCTCTCATCAAACCAGTATGTTCTAATCAGTATTCCACATCCTTACTACCTCCCGTTCCGATTTCCGTTGATGGTCAGCAGGAGTTTGAGGTCGAGAAGATCTTGGACTCTAGATTCTGGAGGAGGTCTCTGCAGTATTTGGTCCACTGGAAAGGTTTTGGTCCGGAAGAAAGAGCTTGGATTAAACACTCTGATTTGCACGCTCCTCGTCTAGTTAAAGCTTTCCACAGGAGTTTTCCAGGGAAACCTGGCCCGTTGGGTCCTGTGGCCCCCCGTAAGGGGGGGGGTACTGTCACGAACTTACCTGCCGCTCCGGTCCCGCGCCGCACTGCACTTCCGGGTGGGCGGCGTCGACGTCATGACGTCACGCCGCCGACACGCCGGGCGGCGCGAAAGTTTAAAAGCCGGTGTCCTCCTGGACCCGGTGCCCGATTGTAGCATTCTGCTACCTCCCTGGCTCCTGTACTTACCTGCCTTGGATCCTGCTCCTTATACTTACCTTGCCTGCATCCAATACTTACCTTGCCTGTATCCAGTACCTATCTTACCTGTTTCAGTGTCTCACCTTGCCTGCATCCAGTTACTTACCTAGCCAGCATTCAGCCTTCAGTTCCCAGCAGCACCTTTGGTCCAGCCTACAGTTCCCAGCAGCACCTTTGGTCCAGCCTACAGTACCCAGCAGCACCATCGTTCCAGCAGTCAGCCTACAGTTCCCAACAGCACCATTGTTCCAGCATACAACCTTCAGTTCTCAGCAGCACCTTTGGTCCAGCCTACAGTACCCAGCAGCATCATTGTTCCAGCAGTCAGCCTACAGTTCCCAACAGCACCATTGTTCCAGCATACAACCTTCAGTTCTCAGCAGCACCTTTGGTCCAGCCTACAGGACCCAGCAGCACCATTGTTCCAGTAGTCAGCCTACAGTTCCCAACAGCACCCTTGTTCCAGTAAACAGCCTACAGTACCCAGCCGAACCTTGTTCCAGTATCCAGCCTACATTTCCCAGCAGCCTCTGTATCCTGCACCTTCCGGACTGTCAGCCTCCTCCTAAAAGCGTACTGTGAGTACCCGGCCGTCCGGCCATTTATTACAGATAGACAGACAGACAGACAGACAGATAGTAGATAGATAGATAGATAGATAGATAGATAGATAGAGAGAGATGATAGATGGATAGATAGACAGACAGACAGACAGACAGATAGTAGATAGTTAGATAGATAGATAGATAATAGAGAGATGATAGATGGATAGATAGATAGATAGATAGATAGATAGATAGATTAGATAGAAAATAGAGAGATGATAGATGGATAGATAGATAGATAGATAGATAGATAGAGAGATAGATAGAAAATAGAGAGATGATAGATGATAAATTAGATAGATAGATAGAAGATAGATAGATAGATAGATAGATAGATAGATAGAACATAGAGAGATAGAGGATATAGATGGATAGATAGATAATAGATAGATAGAAAATAGAGAGATGAGGATGGATAGATAGATAGATAGATAGGATAAATATAGAGAGATGATAGATGGATAGTAGATAGATAGATAGATAGATAGATAGATAGATAGATAGATAGATAGATAGAGTATAGATAGATAGATAGATAGAAAAAGATTAAAGAGTAGATGATATAGCTAGATAGAGAAGAAGAAGCTTAATAGGATAGAAGGAGATGTAGATAGATAGATAGATAGATAGATAGATAGATAGAAAATAGAGAGATGATAGATGGATAGATAGATAGATAGATAGATAGATAGATAGATAGATAGATAGATAGATAGATAGATAGATAAATAGATAGATAGATAGATAGATTTTACAGTCTGTACTCAATAAAAGTTTTTATCGTTTAAAATGGTGCTAATTTTGCCCCAACCAATCAGATGTTAGATTTCAAATGTTACATAAGTTCTGATTGGTTGGGGCAAAATTAGCACCATTTTAAACGATAAAAACTTTTATTGAATCTCCTTGTATATCATTATGAAAACCAGGGCAATAAAGGAACTTGACATAAGGCACTTGGAAAACATGCAAAGTGAGACACACAAACCTAATCTCACATAAACAGACCCTGACTCATTTTTTTGTTAATAATTTTAAATCATTATTAGATTTATTATGATTATTATTACAGAAAAAGCTAATGCTGGTTAGGTTGTATTTGGAATTGAAAAAAGGCAAAAGTCCATTAAGTTCCCTGTAAAACACAACAACATTTACACAATATAGGATAACAACCATATATGGACTATATCTCCCCCACCCTATTCTTCCACATGCTCCACCCAGCATATATACATACTGTACACCTATGGATACAGCTAACTGTTGTTTGAGTTAGTAATTTCCAACCTAAATGAATGTTAACTCGTCATCGTTGTCTTCAAGCTCTATAATTTGACCTCCAATGAATGGCCACATTGTGATATGTATACTGCATTGGGCCTCTATCCATTTATGTTCTTTCATGTTACTTTCCTAACAGTGCTGGGTGGCATTTCAGAGCTTTTTCATTCAGTGTAGGGTCTTGCAAAAAATGACATCTTCTGAAATTCTATTTCATTCAATGAAATAATAAACTAAAGAACTTGTTTATAATGTGTGATTTCAGCCAGTTTTCAAACCATGGTCTGGTTCATCTCTCCATAGAAGGCAATCCCACTGGTTTGACAGGACATTTTGAAAACAAAACCATGGTGGGAGACAGGGACCTACTTTTAATGCATTCCAATGTATTATCCCTCAATATTCTTTTTTAAAAAATCCTACTTAAGCACTAGATCACACCAGCATTTTTTAATATGCAATCCGACTGCAATCTGATTGCGTGTTAGGAAGCACATGCTAGTGTAACCCAATTGTGGTGGCCGCACTAGTGTGTTGCGTTAATCAGAGTGCACGTGTTCTGCATTTTTTGTGCAATCGCATGTGCTCCGATTTCACAATCGCAGGTCAAAGGGCCATATTTAACAATGTTTAAATGGAAATTCCTGATTAGTAGTGTCACCTCTATTCTATTTTCGCTTGTGCTATAGCTTGGAGTCTCAAGGTGGAGGACTGAGGTTGCACTTACAGCTAGACTGACAAAGTGCCACAGCAGTGCCTAGGCCCAAACTTTGTGGCCGTATTTATAAAGGCGATAACGCAGATATACGATCCACCATAGAATACCATTGCGGTAGTTTACAACCACATGGTATTCTACAGACAAACGTTCGTACATTAACAAACATTTGCCGTAAATGTACAATCATGGCCATACATTTACAGCCGTGGTCTTACAGTAACAAATCCATAACAATAATGCAAACTTGCGATACCGCAGGTTTTTAAATATGGCCCTGTGTAACATAGTAATTGAGGTTGAATAAAGACAATACCAGTAATTCTAAATATTTTCTAGTTTTAGAATCTTATCCAGCTCACCTTTAAAGCTATTCAATGAAGTTGCAATTACCACATCTGCTGGAAGTTTCACAGTGTCACTGCTCTCACTGTAAAGGAACCTTTCCTAATCTGACCATGAAACTTCTTTTCTTCTAATCTTAAATGTCCACCCCCCCAACTAAAATTTGCCCCACAGTTGAGCTCACTGTGTAGTGTTAAAAGATCCCTACCTTTATCTTCTGCTCCATATGGTTGTCCTGCAGGGCCTGATGAAAGTCCAGGATACTGAATAGTAGGAAGCCTTTCTATATGTGTAATCCATATCTGCCTCTTTCTGCTCCTCTCAAAGGTTTGGGTCATGTGCAGTGGAGTTCTCTCCTCCTCCCATCAGTTCCTTTATAATAAAGCATCACGTCTGAGTCAAAAGCAAAAAAAAATAAGTTAAGGGAATCCCAACAAACCTAGATGCTAAGGTTAAATTGCCCAAATTGGCTTCCAAGTGTACTTACCAGACCTCGTTCCCTAGGCTCCCTCTGCTGCTCTTCAGCACAAAAGCAGCAGAAGGGGCATTACCAGCGACCACGTGCCAAGCAGAAAAGCCACAGAGGGGTCTGTGAACAAGAGATCAAAGGCTGGTAAGTCCATTTTAGGGGCCAATTTGGAGATTTTAAGGTTAGGGGGGATTCCCATCATTTTACCTACTTTTATTTTTAGAGGTGGAGATACACTTTAAAGGATGTCCGCAAATCCTCTGATATAACCTATTAGTGAACAATGCATCAGAGAGTTTAATATATGGTCCTTATTATTTCTAAGATGTCCCTTTTGTATATGGGATTCCAAAACTGCACCGCATATTGCAAATGTGAAACGTGATCCTTTATTGAATCATATCACCACACCAGCAAACTTTCAATCTTCTGTTCCAGACCAGACAATTATATTTCCTGAAACATGAAATACTGTTATAAAAAGTAATGCCTAATAAGCAGATGTTGTTGATCTTGAATTCTGGTTGTTCAATAACCGCTGAAAGGCCACAATTTGGACTTTTCTGTATAATGCCGTACAATCACATGATATATGTTTTCTACAAATTGCACACCATGAGGTAAAGCTTGAAAGGATCTCAGCTAGCGAAGAATAAGAAAGGTGTGTGGGCCGGTAAGAACAGAAACATTCACACATCCTACAAACCCTTTCTGCTAGTGATATTCTAAGCAGTAGGCCTAAAACTGCGCACAACGCACTTAATGTCTCCATTATCATTCTAGTTTGATCATGCTGGCTATAAAATGTACTGCACAGCCATATTTACAGATCAACCCATTCATATAAAGAAATTGGGTATACAAGTATTCTGTGTTTTCCTTGGGTTTTTGGCCGAACATAAAAAGTAGCTTTGTTAGTGAAGTTGAAACCATGAATTTTTTTCTCTTTACAAATTCATGTGCTGAAACACTTCAGCTAAAAGCCTGGAAATAATGAAGATTTGCAATCTCAGAATACTTGAAAAATTGCTAACTTTAAATTGATTTGTGAGGTTCTTTATGCATAATTGAAACAAGGTACCATACACTTTCTACCGATACATGGTTTTATAAATAAGGCCATTGTGACAGTAATGACATCACATCACTTCTTTCCGATTACTCTGCTGCAGGTGCCCAGAACACAGAATATTTAACATGATTTTAATGATCTCAAGAAAAATCTAAATGTGTATGCTAGTGTAATTGAATGCATGTTGCAAATATTAAGGTTCTTGGTAAACAAAGGGCAATTGGCTTTCTTCATTAGTGACTAATTTGATGTGTGTTTAAAATGATACCTAGTTAACTGTGGTCCAATGAGGTGATGATGTTGGAAGAGTAAGAACTATACAAATTGTGATGTTGCCATGTACATTTTTGGGTCATGAGGAATAGAAATCAGCTGGGCCAGAGCACAGTAATAATCCAGCATTTCATTGCAGAACACATTTTCACATTTAATTATATATAAAAAAAGAAAACAAGTTCATGCCTCATTTGCCCTAAGGCACTGCTGAGGTCCAGATGGTTTTCAGATTTTGTGATCTCACTTTATGAAAGATGTATGATTTGTATTACTTAACTGTAAATAAAAAGTGTTTTCATATTTTATCCAACTTGCCTTATGACAAAGTGACTGAAATGAGTATCGCGCGATTCCAAAAAGTTGGAAACATAACTGATTGTATGAAGCTATGGGGCTCAGACATTCCTTTCGGCAAAAACGTCTAATTTAGTAAAAAAAAAAGATTTTCCACTTTTCACGTCATTGCATATGAAGTAATATTGGGCCATATTTACCGTATAACACTTGGTAGTTTACAATAGGGTCCTTCTATTGCATTGCGGTTATAAATATGCAACCACAGTGCAATATACTAATGGTTTATTACACGGCATATTGCTACTGTGTGGTATCATTCATATAGCTGTGGTAGCCTGTGCTGGAAACAAATAAGGCCTATTAAGTCAATTCAACTGGATGAGTTTAGTAACTGAAGACATTTCACCACTCAGGCTTTCTCAGTTTTAACTGAGTGGAAGATTCCTCAGCATATGAATAGAGAGGTTCTGTTAATTTTCCAAGTGACATACCTAAGGGTGTGATGATCCAGCATAATTATTAAAATATTTAGATATTTCACAGAACTCAGGCTGGCACTTAAATCGATTTCAATACTCCTTAATTAACAGCTTGTACGTTAGGTGAAATACGTCTGGAAGGAAGGTTTATACAAATACAGATAATAGGATCCAAACCGCTTTTAAGAGTCAGGAAACAAACTTTTCCTGACAAATTAACTTGGTTATATGGTTATATTGGCAGATAACTGCTTTTCTTATGACAAATGTCTTATGAATGATATTGACAGTATGTGAAAACAATATTCTTCTGCAGCAGAAAAATCATTGGATTATTCCAAGCTCATAGTAGACCTTATTAGAATGGTATGCACTTTGCATTGTACACTGTAACATGTTTTAAATACATATGTGAATACAAATATATTATGTTTCGGTCTTAAAAAAAATGTCTGAAGTATTACCGTGGTCAATTAAAAGACCCCATTAAACAATAAATTCTATTTGCCCACGGGTTTCATATAGAAAAACACCCAGTAACAATATCAAAGAAACACCTCTTTATGGGTTTTTTTGATACAGTGAAATGTTGCATTTTATTTCAACATTAAGCAATGTAAAATGAGATAATAACTGGATAATTGGATAATAAGTTAAAGGGCATCTATAGTGGGAAAATTAACTTTTTTTTCTTTCTTTCCATGTGTTCTATAATTCCCCACAACCCCCAGAGTGTCTTCACTTTGTTCAGATTCCCTCTGTCCTGAGATACACCAGCTAGAAGAATACGTGATTGCATTCCTCTACTCCTACTTGAACTGTCAATCAAATCCCTGTGACGTGATCCCCCCTCCCTGCTCTGTAATAAACATAGAGATAAGAGCATTAGCAGGGGGAGAGAGGTATCTTTCATGGTAGATATAAGGATGCACTTGACCCCCCTTCTTGATAGACTTCACTGATTGATGATGGGTCACAAAGAGAGAGATCGTAAACTGTACTGTTCTCCTTCTTCTTCCATGTCTCCAGGACAGCTTGCTTTCTATTGGCCACTGTGCGTGGGTGTGTTTTTCAGGATGTTGAACTGTTAACTCCTACTGCACATGATAAGCTTGTCAGTTAGCCAGAGTTGAGACATGGAGGAGGTAACAGGGGAGGGGGGTGGGGGGAGTGCTGCACACAGATCTGACACCATGGTTAAACAGAGTCACTGACAGAAATAGGATTAAGGCAGCACATAGTACATGAATTTAACTTTGCATAGGGGGATGTGTTTTTTTCACTATAGATGCCCTTTTTTTCATTTGATTTGTTCCCTTATCTATTTAACAAAAAAAAATACAGTGAAGCAGTTCTAATGTATAGAAAAGTTACACACTGGTTACACTGGGGTTAAAAATATCAAATCATGTTTTAAACATGTATATGGAATATGACAACATTTAGAAATTTGTATATATTGCTTATGGTCTGATTATACCAGGGGTTAACATTCTACATCCATTGCCAGACACCCTTTGTCCTTGTTCCCATGCTGGTGCAAGTGTTGAGCTGATCATGAGTCTATGAATGTTTTCATTCATGGGTACATCAATGGGGTATAAGTCGTATAATTATACTTTTAAGCTGGCCATACACTACCACAACGTTGATTATCGTAGATGAATGTCGAAATTGATTGTCGAGTGGAGCAGCAGTTTCACCTGCTGATATTGCCATTATGTTTCCCAGCTAAATTTTGCTTGTGATCGCAATTTAGATTGATATTATGACCATAATATCGATCACAAAATGATTGGATAAGTTGGTTGTTGAAACGTTGCAGGAACGTCAGGAGGTAAGTTTGTAGTGTACGGTCAGCTAATGTCAATTCAACTTCCTCAATGAATCATTGTGTTATTCTATAGTGGCTCACATATAGCCTTCCCCGAACAGTGGTTTTGACACTGCTAAGAAGGAGATGGCTGAATTTCATAAGATCTGTTCCGGTTTTGGATTTTCAAACTTCTGAAAAATACGAATAAACAAAATCGGACCCTTTAAAGTCAATGGTGAGCAAAAAACCCAAAAAGTTTTAATAAAATAAAGATAAAGTAGCAATAGTAACTTACTGTACATAACTCCGGGACCTAAGAAAAGACAAAATATTTTTATGTATATAATAATAAAATATATTGGGGAAGACAAAAATATTTCCAGAATACTGAAAATAAATTCTTTCACATGCGTGCTACTTTTTAGCTTCCGCATTCGACATTTCATAATTATCCCATATTTCGAGGATTCACAAATTCACTAAACCTCCTATATATAGAACAGAGGGTTAACAAATTCTGTATTTTTTCAATAAACAGAACTGAGGGTCTCATGGAGTTGGCACTGCTAAAAATAGCTGTGGTTGGATGATTTTAGGTCATGTGGCTGAATCGTCTGCACAAATTTAATTTATCCCGATAATCGGTTCCCGAATTTGGAAATCTTCGGCCGTTCGTTATCAGAAAAAATTCAGTGAATTTGAAAACTCTGGAATGCAAGAAATCTGAAAAGTCTAAAGCTAGGTACACACCTAGCGATTTTTCCTCTTGACCGACCATTCGATACTTTCGACCGGTCGGCCAGAAGGAAGTACTGTCGGTCGCGGCAAAAGCAGTCGCGTCCAATAGTTACCGCGACCGATTGTGCGGTCCATAGATGACTGCACCATCGGACGAGGTTTTCCACCATGTCCGATCGTCCTTTCGTCCGATTCGGACGAACGGTCGATCGGACATGGACGCATTCGGATGCGATAATTTCAGTCCGATCGACCGATACACTGAACTCGCTCGATCGGACCGAAATATCTCATCGTGTGTACCTAGCTTAACAGGGAGATTCAATAAAAGTTCTTATTGTTTAAAATGGTGCTAATTTTGCCCCAACCAATCAGATCTTATTTAACATTTGTAAGCCAACATCTGATTGGTTGGGGCAAAATTAGCACCATTTTAACCGATAAGAACTTTTATTGAATAACCCTGTAAGTTTGTTTGGATCCTTAAAATCATAAATTTTAAATATATAATGTTAATAGATATAATTATATAAAACAGTGTCAGATAAGAGTTAGATTTCCAGATCTCAACAGCAGCAAACTGCTGTAGGAAGCAAAATGCCTGAAATCAAACAAGGATGTATAATTGTCCTTTAAACAATCAAACTATCCCTGTAGGTTGCAGTTAAGAAGAAAAAAAATACTTTTGACATGCAATGGATAGAAACATTAACATTGTTTTACTAAACCAGTGCAAATAAATTCTTGAGCCTAAAAAAATAATTTTCGCTAATTTCTGTAATTTTTTTTTTTTTAACAAAAACTAAGCATAATGGGCACCTTACTGTAAAACATTCTATTCTGATAAAGAGACTGTAGCATAGTGACTATAGATGGATATAGGAGAAGGGCATCAATAGTATGCTGCTGACTCTCAGAACCATTAAAATGCTCCATAACTTGATAAGGCAAAGACTGGAGACAGAGAATCATTAAAGTGAATTTGAACCTTTGGGTATAAGAACTTCTAAATTTGTCCATCTTACAGTCTGATACACCCAGTTAACTAAGCTTTTATACAAAAGGCCATTTGTAAAAATCAGCTTTTTTTAACGGAATGTCTTATTCTGCAATTTAGTTTTCTTAAAAAAAAAAGGTAAAGTTTTACAATTAAACTAATGTTCTCCACTAAATCATTATTAGATTTGTTTCACAGAACCATAATAAAAAAAAAAAAAAAAAAGCTCCATGGACCAAAAATCTCTTCCTTATTTAAGGGACAGTTCAGTGGAAATGTTCAATATTTGTTAAATTCTTAGTTTGTGTAATGCCTTCTTGGTTCTACATATTCTCTCCCATTTTGAAAAATCAGTTGATTTCATACCCTTTGCTGTTCCCTGCTGTTGACATTAGTGAGCTGACATTTCAGGTACTAACGGTCCTTCTTCTTCACAGGATGCACCACATCCTTGGAAAGTTCCTAACAGTAATTTCTACTGATTGGCTGTTGGATGGGTCAAAGATGCTCAGATCTCTACTGAGCAACTGAATCAACCCAGGATCTGGGTCAAGGGCAAGACCATAACGGTCTCTAGTAGGGGTCCTGCAAACAGGAAGTCAGTATTTCGGTTGCATTTATTTATACATAGGCAAAATGCTGAATTGACTGATTAATGTCAGATTGAGGTCATTGGGATGAAAAAATACTGCTCGTTTTTCTGAAAACCATATGTATTTGCACTGAACCCCTTTAAAAAGTAAACTTTTTAAGTTTTCTTAAAAAGTTGACCATAGAAGCAACAATCCTGATTGTATGATCCCAGTATTGTATGATTGGTTTGGAGCAATTAAAATGTTTAAACTTGTCTAATAGGTGGAAAAATAATAAAAGATCTTCCATGCATGATATAGTACAAGCACCTTTTCCCATGGTCTCCTGTGCAAGCAGGATTGTGGGATCAGGAAATTCCCTGTCATTGTGGAGATGTGTTCTGCAAATGGAGATTAGGAGCATGTTCTTGCACAGAAACACTTTTGTTAGATGTGAGTGTAAGAAGGTCATTGTTTCTATCCTATTCATTCATACAAAAGATAATGGCCAAAACAAAATCCATAAAAACTTATTAACATTTCCTATGCCATATGTGTTATATTATAAATGTACAGTATAAGCAACATAAATTATCCATTGCAATAGTATCCATATACGATTTTGTATGTTGTAGAGCTGGTCAGATTGTGCTGTTATATTTTTACCTTTACATTACTTGTGGATGCTTTAAAAACAAATCATTTACATTGCCCCACTTCCTGTTCCTATGGTCCTCTTCATATGGTAATTCTTTAATTTTAGGATTACATGGGAATTTACATGAGTATATATAACTTACATTTCTATGTGTATTAATTACTTTGTGACAGCTAATAGAGGTAAGTTGCAGGATTTTAAGATTGTTGTAGTTAGCCTAATTATAGCACAATACTTAACACAAGTTTGATTGCATTGGGTGCAATGCACACCTTTACTACAAGGTATTGTAATTGCACAGAACCCTCACTTACCTGACAGTACATCAGGCAGCATGGGTTTTGCACTCATGTAAATGGGAGTGACAATGCCTTGTTTATTTCTTGCTTAGTTGGATTACTAAAAAAATGGAAAGGGGACTAGTAGGCCTTGGACAGCTTGGTGAAAGCACTCTAGATCATGTCCTGTATTTGAATGGGTCTAGACTAAAGAGAGGAAAACACAAGTTGGCCTCTTGACAAAATACTGTCGAGAACCCATTTAAAATATGTAGTGCAGTTTTTGACTCCATAATAAAACGAAAAGGTACATTACTGAACAGGGATGCACCAGAGAAAGAGTTTGGGCTGAATAGAATGACTATTGGGAGAAACGAGCTATAATGTAAGATGTCCGTTTGGGTTCATTAACACTGCACAGAGCCATCCTTTGAGATAGTCATTTTCACATGTTGCTCCAGACGTAGAGTTATGTGTATTACTACAGGGTTAATCTAGAATCCTATTTGCTGCCCTATATTTCTGTTTTAATGTAATCTGGATACAGCATCCGTTCCCCAACCCCCACCCATTTGGATGATAAATAAGATTTCTATCTACAGTGGTTGAGCCATATGTCTTTCATTAGACTCAGCTACTAAATTACTATATTGCTAGGTATGTGTGTTTATGAAGTAACACAGTGAATTTAAGTAATCCATCCCAGCAGCAATGCACACTGCCATGGTGACTCCCATTTAATCCTATTCAGCATTACATAGTGGCACCATAATCACTATGTAATTCATCTCAGCATCATAAACTGGCACAGTAACTCCATTTAATCCCTCCCAGGAGGAAATACTAGCTTACTGATTTTTGTGTAATCCTTCTCTCTGGCAAATACTGGCACAATATAGGCAATTGGTTTTTAGTAGCACACACTGGCATTGTGACACGCATATATTCCCTCCTAGCGGAGCATAGGAACTGCATAGGTGGGTAACTATCAGAGCAATTCTCCCGAATCAAGTGGTTTGGCATGTTTAGTGTTACTTGTTTCCCATTCCCTAATGGTAGCCACAGATGTAGCCATCATTCCATAAGTAGTGTCCATCAACAAAATTAGGCCAACAAAACTGTTCTGTTTTCATTATCAAACTGACCCAGAGGCATTTCTAGACGTTTTGGCACCAAAGGCAAAAATGATCCCTATAACACTCACAGAATGGTAATGTATGATCCAAACAGAGATTCACAATATTTGTGCCAAACACAAGCTAATATTATTGTAATATAAGTGACCCCCCTTTCTGCTTAATCTATAGAGATTGCGGGGGGGGGGGGTGTCTATGGTCATGGGACTGCTCCCTGGACCCACCTTTGGTAATAGGGCTGGTCCCCTGGTAGTTATAGGAATGTACCATTGTTTCATCTTTAACTTGGTTTTGGGTAAAAACCACTGTACTAGTTTCATCTGCAAAATTTAAACACAAAACTGTCAAGGTTTTGACTGTTGAAACCAAATTTCTTCTTTTTCGACACCAAAATTTCAGATTTCATTGGCAAAAATTTGCTTTGTTTTGCAAATTGGCAGGATGGTGCATGCCTAGTAGTTACATCTCTGTAGTGTTTTAGATGTTGCTCTGTGTGTTACACTTAGATTAGAAGTTATGTTTGACTTTTTTTTTTAATAAAAGCTCCCAAATGATTAACCCCAATTTAAAGATGGAAAACATAGAAAAAATGAATTTAAAAAAAGTCTAGATATTTACTAATCACTAATGTGAAATGATTGCTTTGATCTAAATGCATGCAGCAAATAAGTAAGATAAAAGTTTGCACCTTTAATAGGTGTTAAGGTGCCAAAGTGATTTAATGCCCACTGCCTTTTATTTTGAGGATGTTGGTCTCAAGCCAAAGTAAGTTGCAAGTGAAAATGAGTTTTGTGGTTTAAACTTATCACCTTGATTTGCTCTTATCCACAAGCAGAAAATCCCCTCATAAGTTGACAGCCTGGTAGTCCCCGTTCAAAAAAAAAATTTAGAAACAAAGAAAGCAGTTGTTCAAGGAACATACAAACGTTATACCTTAACTAGCTGTAGAGTAGGGCTCTGTGTTAGGCCAAGGTAATTAATTTCAGGATTTGGAAGAAACCAAAAAGGAAGGGACTCCTTTACATCTGCAGTATGGCATGTTTTTTTTGTGAAGCCATGTAAGTTACTCTGTTATTATTGTTATTTTTAATCAATTTTACATTAAAATAGCTTAAAATATTAATGAGAAATCACTAAAATAAACTACAATTAATATTGCTTCTTTACAGAACTGAAAAAAAATCTTATTACAAATTTTCAGCCACTATTTTTTTTAAAGCATTTTGAAACCTATATGAAAAAAATTAATTAAAAGTAATTTATGCATAAAAACCCACAGAATATTAAAAGATTAGTCAAGGAAATTCACACAGAGCATGATGTCATGTTTAAAAATGTTTTGGGAAAATATCTTTGCTATGATTTTCTTTATTTATTCTAAAAATCCAAGGTTTTAGTCTAGAGATAAAGATGTATGTTGTCAAGATGTTTTTAGCAATTTATTTTACTTGTATGAGCAGAATCCAAAAGGTATGTAAGAGAAAAAAATCCTTCATCTTGTCATAAAAGAGGTTTCAGAATATTCTGGATCTATTTGATGGCATTGGTTTATTTTAGAGGCCATTTAGTCATCAAAAGACTTCAACAAACACTTTAAAAAGAAGAAACTTACATTTTTGTGAATTTTTTGTTTATTATTACGTGATATAAGCCGAGATATTTTTAAAATCAGTTCAGACCTAGCAGTGGTTATATTTATATTGTTGTATTTTGTTAAATGTCTTAAAAATGACACTCATATTGTAAAGTCTTCAACACTAGTAACCAATAGTTATGACATTTTCAAATAACTTTAAATAGTTTTTATTTTAATGATTTATTTTCATTTGTTTTTTTGCCCTGGTCCAACTGCACAGAACATCAGTAACAAACATAGTAAAATCATAGTAGAACTTAATATAAATAATATAATATAAATACACATATTCATCTAGTTTTTACTCTATTCTTGATGCCTACCTAAAAGTTGATCCAATAGAATGCAAAATAAAAGCCCAGTGAAAACAGTTCCTTTCTTCCTGTCATGTAATATTCTATAATTCTAGAAGCTCATTTAGCCTCCTTATGCAATAAGTACATCTGCCAAATGACTAGACTTAGTGTAAAAAATCCTTTTAGCATTAGAGGACTTTTTCC
This sequence comes from Hymenochirus boettgeri, assembly GCA_019447015.1. Classification (NCBI taxonomy): domain Eukaryota; kingdom Metazoa; phylum Chordata; class Amphibia; order Anura; family Pipidae; genus Hymenochirus; species Hymenochirus boettgeri. Next base: position 231,963,331 of record CM033473.1, on the reverse strand, counting down.
TTCTGGATTCTTTCCTTCTGGTGCCCGGATCTATTTGTGAGCAAATAGATTCATTAATGTATTTGTATAGTGTTCATCTACCCATATATGTAGTCTGAATAACTGGTCTTTATAATCAAGATCCAGTATTCCTGTTTCTAACTTAGTTGATGTCTTCCTAACCTTCTCCAGTTCCATGATTCCCCATTGGATACAGGCCTTAAATGTGTTTGTAATGAGAGAATAATATTTTTTATCCTTGAATCTATACCCCACTTTATACAAGACAATATTGCTTTGGCTGTAGCCACTTGGCACTGATTTCTACAAATAAGCCTGTTATCTATAATGCCTTCGTGCAAGTCTAGTACTAGGGAGAAAAACAGGGAAGACGCACACTGCAAAACCAATTTAAACTTTTATTTCACTTCAACCATCTCACGTGCACAACGTTTCAGGGGACACGCCCACGTTGTGCACATGAGATGGTTGAAGTGAAATAAAAGTTTAAATTGATTCTGCAGTGTGCGTCTTCCCTGTTTTTCTCCCTGGATTTGTCCATTTGGGTGTGGGAAACCCTTGGGTGGAGACGGCACCTGCTGCCTGGACTACATTTCCCTATGTGCACAGGTAACCTGATCTGCAAGTCTAGTACTACACGGGGAATTAGCAGGTCCAATACTTCACCAGGAATAACCAACTGAATTGCGTTAATCTTGCGAAACATTCAGCTGCTTTTTATTGACTCATAAATATCAATGCAGTAAATGAATAAATCCCCATTGTGTACGTTTTCTGATGGCATAAAAAACTTGTGTCAAAATTGTCCATTCCCATTCTAGACTTTTCTAAACTTGCTTTATGTTCCACATAACTGTAAGCATAGTTTTAATTATACACAAATATCTGGTACATAGTCTCAAAATACACACTAAGCCCATATGGAGATGTAAGTATAGAGTGTATTTTTAGCAAAAACCTCCATTAAAACATTGCAGACGGCAGAATATAATAACAGCCACAACTGCTCCCTTCAAATCCTGTTGTTCACGTCTAGTTCTGTAGAAATGATAAATTAACTGTTTTTCATTTCAGTTTATAGATTTGTTCCACTTCGTTTTAGCCATTTCTGAGGGAGAACAGAGTAATAGAATCTTTAGCTTTAAGACAATACAGTGATTTTTGAATATAACAATTTTTAATTGCCACAGCCTGTGTTTGGTTTCGGTTCACTTTATATCTTCAATGGTCCTGCTAAGCTCACATATGCTGCACACTGCTGGCACTAGCAAGAAAGAAGAAAATGAGGACAGCTCACCATAATGTGCTTTGATGGACTACTACAGAGCTACCTCTGTAAATGAGCCATACTCTTGTGTAAGAGGAGTGTTTGGACTCTTTTTCCTAAAATCATAATGTTAAGTGACAGCTGAAAATACCCAGACTTTCACTGTCTGTGTTATTTTTTTCCCCATTATATTTCATCTTTTTTTCCTTTTTGCAAAACATTTATTAGTATAAAACGTAAGCAATCCATTTAACTTGTGACTTCATGAACACAAACTTGGTTCTCTTTCAGTGACATTATCAAGGTTCCATTAAAATGAAATAGTTATGGTTTAAAATATTACAATAGGCCTGTCTGTACCAAATTTCCAGATTCCACTTAATTATATCAACTAATTATAAAACATCTGCATACTGAACTACAGAAACAGATGTGGCATGTAAATATGTAGCATTAAATAAAGTGCAGCTCCACAATGGCAACTCAACTACTAAATTATGTGTAAGAACAGCACCTGTGATTATGGCTTTAATTCCCTACAGACCATAAGTTTAACTCAGCATTACTAACATTAACGATCCACTTGCAAAAACATCATATTCAGTTCAGTAGCAGAACAATGCTCTAATTGTATTTGATTTTTAGTTTTAATTCAGTAACTAATATTCTAGGTCTTAACTTAACCTTCAAATTTAATGTCTAAATTAAAATAAATGAAGTAATTATATGGCCAATAGAAGTTGGCTTGACTTTATTAAATATTTCATTCTAGTGCATGAACTTGTCATGTAGTTGAGCGAGCACTTGCCTGTGACTCCAGCTTGAAAATAGAATCTTAATCAGGAAACATCCATGTACTCAAGAATCAACATGTCTACTAAGACTGTCTTTTAGCTGATGGTCAATACCAGGTACTGTAATCAGCAGTGTTGGAATTGAGTATCTTCACAGAAGGGGGCAGTGGAGAGCGGGCAGCAGTGAGTGTTGCATTGCCTGGAATTCTTTGTGGTTAAACCATTAAACCATAAGCCCAGGGAAAAATGCAACTGGGGCATTTGGTTAATTTCCTTTCAACACAGAATATCTATTAAAATGGTGATCACATACAGTATACACAATTTTTATAGCTCACCTTTATAGCCCTCTCCTACCTTTAATACCATGTTCACTTCTTTATTCTCCCCCCACAGTTCTGCATTAAGTTATTCCTATAAATCTAACTATTAAAGGGGGAATGTTGGAGGGTATGCAATCTGCGAGAGTCTGCGGCAGATTGAAATAGATTTGGTTAAACGCATATCTAGGAAAATATGGCAGATTAAACCTGAACACATGGAATTTACATATAACAATGAATTGTAGCAGTTTATGGTTACATTGAAACCAATGCGGTCTACATCATGCTTCTAAGGAAAATAGCAACCAACCTTTCAACGTGTAGATTTTATACATGTTTTTGTCTTAAAGCAAATGGGGACAACTGGGTTTCCAGATCATTTGGTCTAGTAGAGACAAACTTAATGCATGCAATTAACAGGGCTGTAATTAAACAGCATTCATATAGATAGATAGATAGATAGATAGATAGATAGATAGATAGATAGATAGATAGATAGATGGATAGATAATGGATAGATAGATAGAGAGAGAGATAGATAGATAGATAGATAGATAATGGATAGATAGATAGATAGATAGATATCAAAATAAATAGTGTGCACTCTACCTTCCAGACTTTTTCCAGTCTTGCCTGGGTGCTTCCAATCACGATTCCATAATGCATAGCAGTACACAAAGTATATTAGAGAACTCACAGGCCTTGTGAAAATCCAATGGATAGATAGATAGACAGATATAATAGATAGATAGATAGATAGATAGATAGATAGATAGATAGATAGATAGATAGATAGATAGATAGATAGATAGATAGACAGACAGACAGATAAAATAGAATACAAGTGATATTCATTGTACATTATTAATAGATTCCATACTGAAAATACACATACTACATCAGTCTCTCTATTCCCTGTATAAAGAACGAACATCCAGGTTATACATACTATGGTAGGGTTGTCACCAGGGTTGCCAGATCAATGAAACATCTTTCCCCTTAACAAACACAAATATGATTTTTTTAACTCCTGTTGACTCAGTGGACTCAGTTGCAAATATTAAGTAAGGTCGCCATCTCTAAATCTGACACAGCCTCATAGATATTGCTTTTACTCTGCCCAAGACTTAAAAATTGCTTTCAATCTGCCACAGTCTTTCACAGATTGCATTCCATCTACATACACTTCAACATTAAAGCTTTTCAATGAACTTGCCATTACCACATCTGCTGGAGAACCTTTCCTAACCTGATAATAACACTTTTTGCGATCTTAAAAAATGTCCACATGTTGCTTGAAATGACCTATTGACAGCTCATTGATATATTTGTAGTTATCATATCCCCATACTAGCACCGATTCTCCAGTGTAAGCAGCCTAATTTATCTGCATAGTCAAGCCCCTCTTTTCCCTTATTTAGTTGCCCTTCTTTGAGCTGTTTCCACGTCCAAGATGTCTCTTTTATATATAGGATTCTAAAACTGCACCCCATATTCCAAATAAAGCCTTACTAGTGAGAATAATATTTTTATTCCTTGAATCTATACCCCTCTTTATACAATTCAATATCTTGCTAGCTCTAGCCATTTATGTGTGTCACTGTTTGCTACAGATTAGTAGGTTTACAATTCGCTATCCACGTACAATTCGTTTTTTTTTTTTTAAAGATAACAGATCTTATCTTATGGCTCCCATACATTAGGAAATCACCATCTCACATTCTCGCAAACGTCAAATGATGCATAAGGAACCAATTGACCAGTTCTTTTTTGCCATCTCCAAATGAATGGGACAGATGGACCATCTCAGGAACATTGGAAAGTGGGAAACCGCCAGCACTATAGATATTAGATAGATTAGACATTCATCTATAGTCCTATCTATACTTCATACATTGCTTTCATGTACACCTTATTACAGTTTTTATAATTCATGAAGGATTGTTCTGTTCCCACTGATTGAAAGATTTTATAATTCCCCTTTCTTTAAATTTCCCTTTTTACCTGAGCATTAAGCCACGCAGGTGCGGACCTCATTTTTTTTACATTTGTTTCCTAAAGGTATAAATTTAGAAGAATAAAAGTTTAATACCCCTTTAAAAGCAGTTCATTACTTTTTGATTCTTTACTCAAGAACACATCACCCAGCTGAATAGATGTGCTGAAAAAAAAATTTTTAATAGCATAAAATTTGCTTTCCGAAATTTAAATGTCTTAACCCAGTACACTTTTTTTTTTTTTTTTTTACAATATATTAAATGACAAAGTAAAAAAGTAAGACTGGTACACACTAGACCAGACAGTTAATTCACGTACGTTACCGTAACTTTGCGGTGCAACTTTGTGTTACTGGAGCATGCACAATTCGCAATAAATTGGTGATTGCATGTGATCTGAAAACGAAATGCAGCATGTGAAATTAGTGATGAGATCCGGGTCTAAATCGGAATCCCTCGGTTACAAAATACAAATGTTTCATCCGAAACTGGGCAGATCATTCGGATTTCGGACCACATTTTCAACGGTTACTGAGGGTTCAAGGGTTGGGTAACCCTTGAAAAGAACCTTGAAAGTAGTTTCCAATCGTATTTTCGAGGGTTACTGAAAATAACCTCATACATTTGGTAACTCTCGAAAAATGCGGTCCAAACCCTCGAAAGTATGTTGCTTTTTGGTTTTTTCCTGGAATCAATAAATTCGAAAACGGAACAAACCTTACACGTGTCGCCCATTTCTACATTCAATGTGGCAACCCATATTGATATGCAATGCCATGCATTTCTTACATGCAACGAATCACAAAATGTGAACATAAGCGGGTGAGAAATGCACAAATGACAGGAAAAATAAAGAAAAAGAATTATTGGAAAGTAGGAAAAAAATATAAGGGGAAAAAAAGGGTGTACATGCCCTTTATATGTGGATTGAATATCTTAAAGGAATGAAAATACAAAGATTTGGCTAAGCTTACCAGGTCATTCACAAGGCAATGAAAATTCCATTGACAATAATTAAAAGCAGCACATAGAGTTAATCGGTCTACACTGAGAGAACCGTGCACGAGTATAGAAAGATAAATCAGAAATCCAGCACCATTATTGAAATCTTAAATTTTCAAAAAGTAACATTTTGTAAGGAGCTGGGGGGAGCGATATCAGTCTAATTTCCCATGCAGCCACCCCTGATAACAGGGAATGGTCAAGTGATGCAGTTTACCAACTCTATGGAGACTGGCTGCAGATGTAATCAAGTGACAATTGGTGCATTGGTACATTATTTTCACACAAAAAAAATATTTTAATGGTTTCCAACAGCTGATCAGCACGCTGTCTCGTTCGTGTTCCTATCTTTATTGTAGGTGCAAGCACAAAAGGTAGATATCGCGTCTGCTGTCTAAAATTGCTGTTTAAAATCCGTGACTGGAGTGCAGGAAGTTAGTTTAAAGGGCAAGTCCAGCCCCAAAATGAAAAATTACATACAGGTAAATCACCCCCCTAAAACCCTACACTGTAATAGTTTGAAACCTGAAATATATAAGGGTTAACCTAAAATCCCGCACAATGTCCTGTTTCCCCTGTTTCTGCTTCCTGGCTCTGTCAGTTATGGATTTAACAGTTGACATCACAGCCAATGACTAAATGCTAATCCCCTAACTGCTGAGCATGCCTAGGCTCAGAACAGGCTCAGTACAGGTCTCTAAATTGGTCAGTTTCCATGAGGCATCCAGAAGCATAGCAGGCATATAGTAATGAATTCATAGGACAAACTATGATATATCAACCTATTATAAAGAGACCATTCTTTCTAAAAGATGTTCTTATGAGGGTGGAGTTGTCCTTAACCCATTCATTCCATTATTAACACTATGGAGGTTGGAATAATTATAAGCGATCCCATTTCCTTGTGAATAATAGATGCAGATGCAAGATACATAAAATTGGCGGTTAAGTGTCCCCTGAAACCCAGTTTGTGAAGATGTAACAAGGGTTATCGCAGCTTTAAGACACTTGTAGTGGTACAAAATGATGCAAGTTGATAGGGCTCTTTTGTGCTAGTTCTTCTTAAAAATGTTAAACCATTTGCAATGTACAGAGAGCCACAATCAGCTTAGTACATACCATTACAGGGCTAAAGTGAGCAAAAGCAGATCTCAGTATATCACATTGTATATATTTCATTATGACCAATAATAGTGAAACCTGGCACTGCAGGAAGTAAACAGAAATCCTTTTGCATAAATCCTTTTATTCTGTAGTAAACTTTAGTTTATGGTGTCTACTAAATGATTCTTACTGTAACTATGGTAAAATAGATATTTAACTAGCTATATGTACAGGTTGGAGTAGCATAGTTTAATGAAAATAAAGATATTAAAGGAGTATACACCAGATTGATGGCACACGGTATTGTTTTTTTTACTGCTATTTCCTAATCTTATTAGGTTAAGATCATAATAATACTTATGGGGAAGCATAAACTCTGGTTTCTTTACTAATAACTAACTACAGGTAAAGCATGCTTGACGTAAAAGGGAACTTAAGACACCAGGCACATTCACCAATATAACCCTACATTTGCTGTGGCTGCTGGATGATTTATAAAATTAACCTATGGATACTAGGGGTCTGCTCTCATAATGCACCTCTTTTTTGGATGAAGTCTGAAGTGAGCACATTACCCTTCACATGCTATGTAGTGCACAGCAGACAAAAGCAATGAAGCTGCAGCCTTGCCCCTAAAAACTGATCATCGATCATATTATAGCTCAGAGATCCTGCCTCTCTCTGACACAGAAAAGTGTAGTGTTTATTTCAACACTCCTGTCAATGACAATGGTATATTGCTTTGATTTTAATTTAAAAAAAATTATATTTGCAGTTTATTTCTTAGCAGCATGGCTGTAAGAAACAAAATATTAAAATGTCATTAAAAAAGTCTGGTGAACTGAACCTGCAGTGGATTCTGCAGGTTCAGAGTCCGAGCCTATGCTTACAAGGGTGATTGAAGACTAAATGAAGAGAGAGGTGTACTGGCAACAAAATGGAAGCCTTCTTAGTTGCAGAATCCAATTCATACATGTATGTAAATACTTCTCTTACAATACATGGGTGTTCTGGGGACGAAAGCATTTATATTAAAGGTATATACAGCATATATAAAAAATAATTTAAGTCTAATTCAAGCCCTATATACAGTGTAGATAATTGTTGGCTGACTTGTCTGTCAAGCTAGCTTGTGTAAAGGCACCTACTGACATAGTTTAGTGATCCATGTAATAGAGAGAAGAGTGTTTACAAGACAGTCCCCACAGTTCTCCGATATGGTTTATTGATCTGGCAAGATAGATTACTAAAAAATTAACATTATTTCGTTTGTTTAGGTGGAAAGTCATTGAATGTTTACTGACCACTTCAGCCAACAACCATCTAACATGTGCACAGGCCCCAAAGGACATTTAAACTGTGCCAAATCATTTATTAACTAATCACACTATAATGAAGATTAATTATCACCAATCCTAAATCTGCTTTGAAATAAGTATTATCTGTTTCTCTGTGCTCTTTCTGTGCAGATAACACTCAATCCTACAGTTAGCTGCTGTCTGCATTACTGAAGTCCAAATGTAGCACTGTACCTAAAGTTATAAATTACAAAGTGTCATACACACACACACACATACAGCTAAAATAAAATCTTACTTGATTCAAACAGTGATTACAGCTCCCAGTGCTGCTTACCTTCCCTTAGCAAAGCAGTTTTACTTTCACTATAACACAGCTCCCAGTGCTGCTTACCTTCCTTTAGCAAAGCAGTTTTACTTTCACTATTACACAAAATCACTGGGTGAATGCTATTGGATGTAGGGGGGATAGATCATCTCCAGTGCACATGCTCCACACTCTAGCTGTGCCTCAGTTTTGGGAGGGTGTGGATACATAGAGAGTAGAGATGGGATCTGGGTTCAACACAAACCCGGATCGACACAAAACTCCTCAGTTCCAATATCCAAATGATCCGTTCGAATCTGGACGAAATCCGAATTCTTCAGGATGTTTCCGAGATCCGGGAATCCAAAAGCGGAACAAAACTAGTGAGTTTCGGCCATCTCTAATAGAGATGGACTAGAACTCAAACCCGAGTTTGAACCGAACTATTCGAGTTCGAAAAATTTTGGACTTATCGAACTATTTTTGATATTTTCCAGACTTTCGATAATTATAGAATGTTCGACCGTTTCGAGGAAATCAAATATGCGAGTAAAATGACTTTTATACCTATATGCGAGCATCGAATCCACGAGTAAAATTTCCACGATACCTTGGCGCGAGCATCGATTCCGCGAGTAAAGTGTCCATTAAAAACTATATGCGAGCATCAAATCTGCAAGTAAAATGTCCATGATACCTAGGCGCGAACTTTGAACGATCGAACGCGAGAGCTCGAAAATAGCGTGAGTGAGATTAAAATAGATTTTCGAATGTCCTGGATATTGAAACATGTTCTCCAGACCATTTCCCAGGTCCCACAGCCATTTAAATTAAGTTACTATTGATATTTTAATTGTATTTCATTCGAACTTTTCGAACTATTTGACTCCCATTGACTTTAATGTCATATAGTTCGAAAGTTCGAAAACATCTCAGACATGGAGAGCAGACATGCATACAAACTAGGAGGGAGCTGAACAGGACATAAGGGGATCTAGTGAGAGGGAGCACTGAGAGCAAAAAGGGATCCAGTTCCTGACAGCACTAAAAAAAAGGATAAAGGCAAGTCATTTTTTTCAGCTTAGTGTCCCCGTAAGTCAGGAAAAATGTATTTTAGGTTTAGGCCACACTAGCATATTACAATTGGGTTTTGCAATCCGTCAGTGCCTGGGATTTTCAGGCCAGTGTATCACAATGTGGGCGGCTACACTGTGTGCGCAACAATCCGTTTTTAAGCGCATGTGATTACCTTTTTTTTGTGAATTGCATCTTGTCATGTTCTGATGAAGCAATTTAAGCTGCGCAAAAGCAGTGTAACCCGTGAAACTCTCTACACCGCATTCGTACATTTCATAAACATTACCGCATGTTGCAGAACAACAGCCTAAAGGTGCATTTAATGTGCAAAAACAGATCCAATGTGGTTGTTCAAATACTTTGAAGCAGTCGTATCTATTTTGCATTTTAAATATAATAAGAAATATAAACTAATTTCCCTTTACCAACAAATTAGAGAAAATTGTTGACATCAATTTATCTGCAAAATTATATAATTGTGATGTCATGCTATTTATAGATGTTCTTAATAAAATGAAATCCTCTAAATACATCGCTGACATTTTGCAGTTTATACAATATGTAAAACAATAACATACCAAGGCAGATTAGCCATTGTTCAACTCTGAGGTAGCCCTAAGAGTCTGGCAAAACAAGACCTTTGAGACTCAAGTCATAGAAAACAGATATGTAGCAAGTGAAAATAAATACAAAGGAGTCTAGCCCAGTCTGAGATTAATTGGATTGATTATAAATGGTGTAATCAGGACAAGATGGAGGTCCATATGACATGAAATTTAATCAACAAGATGTTTATATATGTACATAGGAAAGAGAAATTCAATCAGTACAAAGGCAGGCCTGCAATGCATCAGAAAGAAGACACCCAGACCTTGCAGTGGAAATTCAAGGCATTTATTTTAGCAGTTAAGTAGACTTTGATCAAGAAGGGCTTCATGACAGATTTTCCATTAGAATAAGGTCATACTGCACCTATTTGGAACAATGAAAGAAGCATTTTATACATCTGCTCTAGCAGTCTGCCAAAATGACACTACATTTTAACATCTCAATGGTAATCAAACGGGTTATTTGTATGAAAACTGAGTTGGAACTGACAGCGTCTTTTATGCTGCAGAGACATTTCTAAAGACGAACTGCTAGGAAGGCAGAATTACAATACAATGCTTGTTCAATCTGTAGGTAAATGATAATTATGGACTTGTACAGTTATGTATTTATTCAATAGTTTGCCTGTGCTATTGTACACATTGGCCACATTAACCACAACAATATTACTCACATTCTCTGTGAATGTTCTACAGAAGGAATTCTTGCCGAAGCGTACACCAGGAAAAAACGGTTTAAATATTAGTAAATAACAAAAATTTTGAAGCTAACAAATGAAGAAAGAATATATCCAACTGGGCCTGTTTCAGTAAATATACAGGGAGATTAATAATAATGTAAAACACAATATAGTCGTTATGATAATATTTATTACACCTCCCAGGAAAACATACAAAGTTTACAAAGTTAGAATCAAATAATCAAACACCAATGAAAATCATGGCTATTTTCAGAAATAATATAGAAAAGACATTGATGCATTTACCCCGGCTTGGCAAATTTTGGCGTAAATTACATTAAAAAAACACTTAAGGCTGAGGCCACACTATACCGGGCGGAAATGCACATGAAAAGTGCATCATCGTTGGTTTGTGCTGCAATTCGCAATTCGCTGCACTTCGCACTCAAAAACTGAGAAAATGCTTTAAACCTCCAAAGCAAAATCAAAAAGCAAAGTAAAAATAAAATATAGTTTTGATGTCAACATTCTCTTCTATAAATGCGCTCTTAAAAGTTTGAATTGGGTCCAATCAAAGGAACTAGCATCATCTTCACTGGTCATATAATTAAATAATAGTGCTAGGCAAGCACTGTGTTTTTAGCCAGAACTAGCATCCAGTGCAATTTAGGCACAAGTCTTGTGATTAGTGAAGGTGACCTCAGGTCTGTAAAAATGCACAGTTGGACTTGACTGAAACTATTAATCACAGAGTGCAAGAGACATAGATTTGTATAGCTATATGTAGATAACAGCTATTTTTCATAATCTTTTTGCTGGCCTTCAACTACAAACTTACCTCTCTATGCGATGCTCCTTTAATTGCCTGGCCCTATCATTATGTGATTGATATTATGATCTACTAAACATTATAATCAATCCAAGTCATCTCAGATGGAATGTTGAATCTGTGTAATATTGAGGTAGTGTATGGTCAGCATAAAGGTATGTACATACAGATGTTAGATTAACATAAATGGCAGTTGAACAACCATTTTGGTTGATGATCTAATGTCTGTACATCCGTCGGATAGCTTAGAGATGTCAGAGAGTGATGCTTTGGTTCTCACGTGTTACAGTTCTTCAGGTCACTCATCCCTTCCTTCTCAATTCAAACAGAGCAGTCTGCCGGTGACAGATCAAGTAATCTATACATATCTTTAATGTCCAGCAACAAACCCCCCCATATAGATTAGAACATTGATTCTGTGTGATCAACCCTCCAGCTGCAGTTATCTCACATTTGAACTAGTGATATGCAATGATAAAAACAGTGCACATGCAGCCGTCACACTTATTGCATTGCAGAATCTAACTTAATATTTTGGCAACTAGTTTTCAGGGCTAATATTGACCATACATATCTGCAGATCATTGTTCTGTTTCACCATGTCTAATAAAATGCTGATCATTTTACAAATGTTATTTTGACCACTTGCCCCAGGCCAGGAGCAAGGGATTCTTATGGGAACACAAATGCTACAGCGATATTGTTGTCAGATCTTATTTTCATACCATTTCCCACTTTCACGCACCACAGAGGATATATTAATACTGTGGTTAACACAACATGTAATTGTGAAATATTATTGTTAGTCAACTGATTCAAAAGTGGTAATTAGATTAGATGGTTCAGGATAACGTGAACTCTAGCGTAGCGCAAGAATCTCAAATTAATTCCGCTTAGAAAACAGCTCCAACTTTTTTATTCACTTACATTTTCTGTTTGTTAATAATAGAAAATAAGTATTAAAAAAATTGCATTTGTTTTCCTATTCTTTAAAAGGCATGTCCACCCACAAAACTAAAAATTAACCCACTCCTGGCCTTCCTGTGTGGCAAACGTTATCCCGGTTCCTGGTTTTCAAAAATACTAAGCGTAATGCCAAAATAAGAAGCGCATGAAGTTTCCGGTACTGGATGAGGTTTTTTAAAGGCCATTGATGAGTGTTCCCCAGACCATTTCCCATGTCCCTATGCCATTTACAATAACTTACCATTGCTATTCATCTTAATTTTAGGCAGAATTAATTTTCAGCTTTTCTAACTCTTATTGACTACAATGGATCCTTTCAGATTTTCGAGTTTTTCAGATTTTTTTTTAAAATTCCCCGAATCTGCAAGTGGACCGGATTTCAGTGAGTTTGGCCATCCCTAATTAGCACAAGAAAACTCCAGCCGACACCCTATTTCTTGCCATGCCAATAGAAATGTTCTAAAGGGCATGAAAGACCCATAGACGATTATGGGGCATATTTGTAAATGGGCGTTTACTTTCTGCCACCTTTTTCGCAGCCGGTATCGCCAAATTTGGAAAATCAACAAAGCCACTATAGGCTTTTCACCAATTTGCGGACATCACCACTTGCTTGTGTTTATGTGGTGGTAACGGCTTTCTCACAATAGGTTTGGCTGTTTCAATTCGACAACTTTGGAGTGGCAGAAACAGCTGAACTTATCATTGTGCTTGCCGTCGGGGAGGGGGAGCACACCTCCGCTGGGGGATTAAAATATTAACCAATCGTATTTGATTGGGGGAGGCGGCCCCCCGCGGTGCAACCCCTCCCCAGCAGCTCTTCTAGACCTCTTCTTGTGTGTCTCCATGTGCAGCAGTAATAAAAGTTAACACAACAGGCCCGTTAACTTTATAAATATGCCCCTATGTGTTGGAATTACTGTTTTCATCATTCAGACGCTGATAATCATGTGAAACTGAATTTCATTGATGTGTCCACTGAATTGCCAGTTTCAAAAATCCCTGGATCCAATGGATTTTTAAACATTTTCGAAACTCGGAAACTTAAATTTGAATATTAAATATTTAAAAAAATATATATGGTAATTGAAGACTCTGGAACATCAATAGGTTCCACAGAACGGCTGTCGAAGTAAAACTCGCCAGTTTCCTTCATCTTTACTGGGGTACTAAGGAGCCTAAGCAGGGGCATCATTTAAAAAGCAAAAAAAGCAGAAGGGCGCAGGGCTACATTTTCTGCACAATTACTTTAGTTAATCTTTAATCTATTACAGTTTTGTAATGTAGGTTGGAATAACGTACAACTGCAAAGCATGCTAGGAAAATTATCCCACAGAGACAGTATTTAAATTGGATCTATTTTTCAATTATTTGTAATCTCAAAAGACGTTAATTCATTGTAATTTTTTTGAATCAGTTTATTGTTTTTTTAACTACTGTAGTTTTGTTTCTGTCCAAAAATAAATAAATTCCCTATGAAAATATATAGCTATTGTAACTGGTGTATCTTTCAATTCCATTCCTCAAGGTTATCTTAATTTGCATTAATACCTTGATCAAAGCACATCTAATGTCAAGATCAAATCATTGTTTGAATCATGCACATTATAATCACATCCTTGCTCACTCGTTTTATGAAGGAAGCGAAGATAAAAAAAAATGCAATTGAAAAGAATTACAAATTACTTAAGCATAGGTTTGGATTCATGAGGAGGATGAGTTTTTGTTCTTGGTACTTAGCTGGTGATTTTTTTCAATTATACTAAAGATTTATCAGGTATCAATGAGCAGACACTGAACACAAGATGACATGTGTGACATGATAAGGTAGATTAAATTAGACAAGGCTGTGTTAATGGTAGCAGCATCTGCTTTATATTATAGTACTTTACATTTTTTACTAAAATCATCTTCCACATTTTTATGGTATTAATTCTTTATGGTAGCCTTTTAAACCATTGACTCAAGCAGGCCTAATATTCCACAATAACCTGGTGTTACTGTAGGTCATTTGTGTTGGTAAATAATGTGCCATAGCCACAGTATGGACAGTGGGTGAGACCCAGAGGTGTAACTATAAGGGAAGAAGCCACTGCGACTAAAGGGGGCCCAAGAATACTTACTCTCCCTTGTACTTATACAAGGCTTCCTTGTTTTTCTGGTAGCTGATTAATCAAAGCAGGAATGGAGACACTATGACTTTTAGTAATGCCCGTAGTGAGATTTTCAGTGCCCATGCAGACTGATGCTTTATTCAAAATAAATTTTGGTGTTGGAAATTTCAATATTTTATTCTCGGTTCTTTCTTTGTCTACTGTGGCTATAGTTTGATCTACTGAAAGAGAGCCCTGGAACACACATAGTTGGGGGGAAGGGGTACATGACATAGAAGGTCACAGGGAATCAGATTGGTGGGGGGGGAGTGGAGATAGATACAAAGAGGAGGGGCTAGAACACAACACCCTCCTTCCCACCCAAAAAAGGGGTTAGAAGTAAGATAGAGCACACATGAAAGGGAGTAAGGGATGATATATTGTCACAGCAGGGTGGGTCCTTGCCAGTCTGCCAAGTCTATCTGTGGATAGATTTTGGAAAATATTGGTGGTGAATTAACATTTACAGTGGTACAAGCTTCTGTGATCGGTGGGGCTAACCCAAAATGGTGGGTAGCCAGTTGGCAGCCAAGAGCTAGTGGGGCAGGCCAGACAGTGGTTAAGTCATGCCTTTACACCGAGCTAGGCAGACGCAGCTGGTGAATAGGCCACATGGCAAAACATGGAAGGGCAGACTGGCAGGGATTCTTTATTACTTATTTACATTAACATTGTTTTGTTGTATGGTTTTAAAACGTTACAATCTTATTGTTATGATAATAACTTGTCTGAACAATTTATAATAAAGCTGTGACCATTCATATCCAAAAGATTGGCAAATGTGAGACCCCTCAGCATACCTACAATAGAAACCTCAACCTTTGTCATTTATAGTAGCTGCTGTGGGACCTTTTAATTGTGAAAGTAAAAAAACTAGGGCCTCCCTGTGGTTGTTTGATCCCCTGGAAGTTAGGGCTCTGTTCCTATATGTTTTATCATTAGTCTCTGCATTTTAGAGGAATGACATACAAACCAATCCAAAGAAATTGAAATCTTGTATTCTTTAACAAAGTTAATTTTCTGTAACAATAGTTATGGCCAAGACCCCTCTGCTGGGATATCGATAGTGTATTGCACATTGAGTGCCCACTGGCTGCATTGCCCTTCTCTTGTGGAAAATTTTGGGAAATGCAAGTGCAGTGTTAAAAAGATTACGCAAGTGCAGAGAAAACCCTTGCAAAAATTGAAATGCATTTCTAGGTATCCCAAGGCATTAACTGAGGGGATCATGGGCAGCCTGGAAGGGGTCCCCCCTCCTCCATGATAGTTCAATTTGAAAGTAGCAGGACTATGATGGGGGGTGCAACAATGTTGCAAGTTCGTATAGTCAGGCCGAAGGGCCGAGGGTTTAAAAAAATGGTAGCAGCGAAGACAGAACAGCAGAGTGGACAGAAGCATAGTGGCACAAAGAGGTACAGATGGAAAGAGATCTATCAAAGCTGTACAGGCTATGAGCTTACTCACAAGGTCTTCTTGCCTGGCACCATGGACAGAGTGGCACATCTCATCCAAGAGCTCAGGGCTAAGGTGGCAGTTTGTGGTGATGGCTGGCTGCAACAGCAATCCCAGTCTCTCACCACTTCACCGGAGCATTAGAGACCCAGATCAAGGAGAAGAACCCCCCCCCTGAGAGGGAACAACGGCAGTCGAGCTGACCATGTTGAATCATCACATGTCTGTTGTCCATCAGCACCTCACACACAAATTCCTCACACAACCTATACTTAAGCTCTTGTAGCTGCAGGGATAGTGGTCTCAGGTCAAGAAGCAAGTATGATAGGTGGATTTTTGGGGGGCCTGCAAGAGTGTTTCCAGAAATGTGAGTCCAAATTATTTTCTGGTGGGCCCGGATTGGGGGAGGTAGGTAGCATGGGTGCAGACCCAGTCAGGGGTTGGTCAAGTAGTCTTGAGTCTGGAGGGTGGCCTAGGAAAAATGAAGGATCTGCAAGATATTAGGAGCCTAACCCAGCTTATTAGAGAGCACTACAGGATACGGGCAAATCAGTGCAGTTGTCTGACTATTACAGAAGTCCCAATTATTTATATTGCAAAGGACCTTTGGTTACCCATTTTAAACATGAGGTGATGGAATGCAAATGGAAAGGCGACTACATAGATCTGTTCGCCCTGCTCCCAGTAGATAGGCATATCCCAGAAAAAGGAACTAAGAGGGAGGATGACAGGAAGGAAGTTGTAGAAGCTATACTTTTATGTCAGATACCTAAGACCTTTTTCAATTGGCTGCAGTCATTCCTTATCTTTGGAAGCGTTACTGGGGAGAAGCACCCCAACTATTGCCCAGCATTATTTTGCTACTTAGACTGCATAATCAAAGCCTACCAAACATTTGGAGGCACTATGTGGTGTAAGTCAGTTAGGCCTGGCATAAATTGGGACCACAGTGATATGGCTTAAACTTATGTGCCCTAGTAGACCATCAGTTCCCACCCCCTTAAGAGTGGAGCTGGCAGGGGACAGAAGCCCACCCCATCAGCGGCGTTTAGCAAGAAGGCTTTTTGTTTGGCCTTCAATGAGGGCCAATGCAAGTTTAACTGAATATGCCAATTTAAACACTGTGGAGGCTCCCATGGTTTTCCAGGTGTTTCAGAAGAGGGAAAACAGTGTAGACCCTATGACAATTCAGGAAAAGGGAAGGATGATGATGATTTGCCGCGCTATCGCCCCTTTTCTAAGGCAATAAAAGGATTGATGGGTAGTGGAACTGCTGGAGCGGGGTTTTAGGTTTGTTTTTTGATCCCTTTTAAACCAGTGGACTGTCCACAACAGGCCCGAGATTGTTGATGGCAAGTTAGAGAAGGTAAATACTTTGTCGATAAATCCCTACCTATGGGGTGCTCTATATACTGCGCCTACTTTGAAACATTTAACACCTCCTGGAAATGGCTGTAAGGATAGAGGCAGGCTTAGATTCAGTAATACACTATCTGGATGATTTTTTGTTTGTGGGATGTCCGGATACCTTCCAGTGCCAGGTTTTGCTGGAGATGATGTGTAAAATCTCCAATAGATTTGGTATCCCACTGGCAGAGGCCATCTCTTCTAGGAAGTCGGGCTACAGAAATGATAAATCTGTAGAATTGCAGTTTAATTCTTCATCTGCTTTTTAGTAAGGAATTATAGAATACATTCAGGTTAATTTCTTTTTTAATTCTTTGTAAACTAACATTATTTACTATTTGTAAATGCTAAAAATGAAAAACTTTACATTTCTGTTTTCAGATAATTGTTAAAAAATGTGCAAATTAACTCTCATCACACTCCTTTTACAGGGTCATTTTGTTTTGACCGAGATGCTCCGTACTGAAGGTTTTTTAGTCATTGGCATTGATGGCAAGAATGAAAAGGACTGTCTATTCCAGGAACTGATAATGTGACTGGCCTTGTTCTGTTGCCATAGAGAAAGCAGGACCAGCCCTCTGGTGTCTGCTGTTAAGTCTCATGATAAAGTACTTGTTTTATTTATCTGACCAGCACACGGCTTTAATTAAATGTTGTGGAAATCAATATCTGTGCTGCTGATTAATTTGTAGAGCTTGCATTTTAAGCGGTTCCTACAATTTATTGGATCCAGTAAACTCCCTGCACTAACTCTATAGACATTGTAAGGAGTCCAGAAATTACGGCTGTGTCTGTAATCACACGCTAGTGCACCTGTTTTCCATGAATAGGTTATTGATTGGGCCTGTAGAAGACAGCAATGAACTGCAGTTGCAATTGATGAAGCTCATGATATATCTAATGTTTGCAACTGATAAAAAAATCCCTATGGAGACTTCTCACAGCACCACATTTTACACGGAAATATTTTTTCAATATCATGTCAATGAAACAAGAAGAAACAGACATTTATCTTACACAGGTCTTGTGGTCATCACCGACTGTCAGGTTTTTTGTGTAAACAGTAGAGATGGGATCCGGGTCCGACACAAAACTCCTCGGTTCCGAAATCTGAATTATCCATCCAAATCCATATGGATCGTCCGGATTTTGGGACTTCAGGGCGCATTTTTGATAATTTTCAAAATGTACTGTGCTATTTTCGATAATTTTGGAAAATAGCATCAAACGTTTGAAAATCCTCAAAAATACGATAGGCAACTTGAAAAGGGTCTCCGATTGTATTTTCGAACATTCAAGGCTATTTTAGAAAACTATCGAAAATAGCTCCATACATTCGAAAATTCTTTCGGGTTTCGTATTTTTGAATCTTCGCGATTTTCCCGAGATCCAGAAATCCGAAAAAGCAATGAAACTAGTGAGTTTCGGCCATCTATAGTAAACATTTGTGGCATATATTTCCAATAGCTGCAGGCGATCAGTATTTCCCCATCAAAACTCAACCATGTTTCAGCTTGGAAAAGCTGGTAATGGGATTGTTGCATGTATGTATGAATGTAAAATTTTATTTATAAAGCACCACTTGGGTACTCAGCGATGTACTTTAAATACAGAGTATACAAACAAGGTGATAAGTGCAAGCCATTATACAGATAGATAAAAATTAAATTAAATACATTGGTTAAGAAAGTATATATATATATATATATATATATATATATATATATATATATATATATATATATATATAAACTATGTATAAATTGATATAAGTGCAACAAGCCTTGACACATTAGGAATGAGATCCCTGCCCCGAAGAGCTTACAATCTAAATGGGAGGGACAACATACAGATACAAGTAGGGGGATGGGTACAAAGTGCTTAAAAGGGCTAACAATCATTTGTTCTGCTGAAAATAAGTCTATTGGCAGGGAGTCTTTTTAACAGACACAGTTCAAATTTTCGAACAACTCGATCAAACCTCAAAAATAGCTCGCACATGAAGAAAGTTAGGGTTTTTTTTATATATAACTTTTGGCTATTGATACATGTTATCCAGACCATTTCCCAGGTCCCTGAGCCATTTACACTAACATACTATTACTATTTATACTTTAAAAAATGTTGTAACTTTCAAATTTTTTATCCCCCATTGACTTTTATTCTATTTTCAGGTCCTATCTCGGAATCAAACGGTTTCAAACATCTCTACTATTTACCATTCTAAAAAGGGGTTTCTAGGGTCCCTTTTACAGACATAGGGTCCCTTTTACAGACATGTGTGGGGTGAGCCATATTTATAAAAGTGCAGTAATTTTCCAATTTCTTTTCAAAAAAAAAAAAAAAAATTTCCCAGTAGATGTTTCTTAATCCATAATCTTACGGGACCAAATTTTATTTGGATCTTAATATATGTTTCATATTCTCAGACTGAAATTCTTGCAGTTTTAGTCAATTAATTTCTCTATTTCCCCTTTAATAGCCATAGCTATTCCTAAGTGGAGAATTTAAATACGTTTGGTTAAAAATGTTAGTACATTTCTAC
This sequence comes from Hymenochirus boettgeri, assembly GCA_019447015.1. Lineage (NCBI taxonomy): Eukaryota > Metazoa > Chordata > Amphibia > Anura > Pipidae > Hymenochirus > Hymenochirus boettgeri. The sequence continues at coordinate 231,943,522 of CM033473.1, read as the reverse complement.
CCTAGAGATAAAGAAATTGGATTCTATCCTCCTACCTAGCAAACAAGGTACCCACATTTGGTCACTTTAAGTAAAAACATTATTGCTTTCTACTGTATATTATCTAATATTTGTTTTACAATTTCCTTTCCTGTATCAAGTGTAGACTACTATCTCCCAGGCCACATTACTCTTGTAGAAGGACTCAAGCACCTCCAGTACAGAACATACTGCACATAAATAACCAATAACAAAACCCAAAAGAATTATTTTATAAATGTGTCTTGTGTGTATTTGTTTGTATTTGATTTGAGTTGGTGGGTATTGTCATGGTAATGATCAGGTCTGTTGGATATAATGTACTTTTTATTACCAGAACTGGGATAAAGTCATATTACTGGTTTGTGACATTAGTGGATAGAAAATGAATTAAAAGTAATACAACTGGATGTATAACAGTGTCTGAAAGGCAAATGAAAGAAAAGTAATCAAAGTTTGAAAATGATTCCTGCATCTAAGTTAACTTTAGCTCTGCCTGCACCACCGTAGAGTAAGCTAAAGAATAATTAAGCATTACATGATTTACACTGTAGCGCTTGAGCATTCATTTTATTTTGTTTAAATCCCCTCTTTTCTTGAGTTCAAACTTAACAGAGCAAATCAGATTGTGCAGTAAGTTTTCACAGGTTTTCAATGTGTAAAGAAAAAATTAAAAATCTAGACAAATCGCTTTTTACCCTAAAATGTTCAAGCTTAGGCTTGGGTCCTTTTGATGGATTTAATAGCAGTAAGTGAATTGCCTGAGGCTCAGATCAATTTTTTTTTAGAAATGCACAGTGCACATATTCAAACTCAATCCTCCAATGTATTCATTCAATCAGTAAAGGTTGATTGTTTTTTTTCTAATATTCACAGTCCCACTTGTGACTCAGAGTTTAAGGTTTCTAAAATGCTTTGGTTTGAATTTTTCCCACAAACAAGTCACAGATGTGTGTAGGATACATTAGTTCTAGGCATAAAACTGATCCACTTTTGTTATTTTTTTTTCAAAAGGGTTACCCTGTAAACATTATGGTTTTGCCTAAACTCAGTTGGTACAAAGAGCCATATTTAGAATGACAGTAATGCTTTATAGTGATATTGCACCTAAACCTTCATACTTTGTTCTGATATTTTGTGACCAAATCCAAATTACTAATTGTGTTACAAAATACTGCATAAAATACCAATGTGCGGTATCTTCTATAGAGAAGCCATAATAGGGTTTTGTTAAAATAATACGTACTGTAGTAGCTGAAAAAATTTCACAAAAACGGACAAAAAAATTATCAACAACAATAAAATTCCACAAAATTTTTTTTCATTTTGTGATTGAGGTTTTATCAAAAGAACTGGTTTTGTTACAGAATTGGGATTTTAACAAATCTATTTTAATGTAAGTTCTACACAGAAATGTATTTTATGAAACCCAGTGTTAAAATAAAATTTGTCGGGTTTACCTATCTATATAAATAAAGATACTGTTTTGTAATTACCAAGCACGTAGTTATTCATTACTGCAATGTAAAATATGTCAGGCTTGGTAGCAGCAATAATGTCATCATTCTTTTCTACTGAATTCCTTATGACGTCCAAAAGCAGTCGCATGGTTCATCTGATTGCTTAGTAGGCCAGACCTATTAAAGGGCATGTCCACCCCTTTTAACATTTTTTGATATGTAATAGGTCTCCCTCCCCCTGCCCCAACCGCTAGAATAGATTTTCCAGAAACTCGCCCAATCTTTAGTTACCTTCCTTCTTTTCTCCGCCGCACTGCCCGGCCATCTGCTTGCATGAAACTGCAAGAAGGGGGCTGGAACAGCAGCCGTGTCCGTGATTGGCTTATAGGCATCCAATCACAGACGCGGCTGCCGGCTGCACAGAATGCCAGGGGAGAGAGGGAAGGTAAGTAGAGTTCGGGGGAGTCTCCGTCCCCCAGCCCCTATTATAGCGTTTGGGGCTGGGGGACGGAGACCTATTACATATCAAAGGGTTTTTACACTAGGGGAGGCGAGAGCAAAACGGGAGGGAGAGGGAGGGGGGAGGAGGACTACTGTGAGCAAGCCAAAAACCTCTGAGAGGAAGCCTCAGTGGTGAAAACAATTTCCCTCCCTGCAGTGCTCCTGGTGGCAAGTTTTTTTGACTTTGGGGGGACATTACAGGAGAACCATTTGGAGCTGGGATGTAAGGTAAGGATTTTATAACACTACACAGTAGGGCCAGTAGTGGGTTTAATTATAGTTTTGGGGGTGGACAAAACCGTGAAAATTCTTAAAGTTAATATCCAAAAGGCTACCGTATCTAGTATGTACACATTTTCTGTGGGCCCTTGGCTTATTTTTATTAAATAAGTAGATCACAAGAACAGAGGTGCTAAACTGCTGTCAGCCTCCAAGATATTTTCAGGGTTATTCAATAAAAGTTCTTATCGTTTAAAATGGTGCTAATTTTTCCCCAACCAATCAGATGTTAGCTTTCCAATGTTAAATAAGATTTAATTGGTTGGGGTAAAATTAGCACCATTTTAAACGATAAGAACTTTTATTGAATCTCCCTGTTTGTGTTGATTTGCTGTTTCAATGAGCATTTACACATCCACCATGTATCACAGCTGATTTCTATAGCACTTATAAAAAAAGAAAAACACAGTAGGGTGTCTCCATCCTACACAACATTTCATGCACCTAGAATTGATGTTCCCCAGTGCACCTCCTCCACTCAAAGAGTTTCCCGCAAATGGAGTCTATTTGTATAAATAGCTACAAATGAGAGGGCACAATGTTTGCCTTATTACTACTATCATTGACACCAAATTATTATTCATGTATTTTAAGATATTAGGGAAATTGGTATGTTACTGGGAAAAAGCACTTTTTAAAAATAAGTTCTAAAAATGAATTAAATTTCTGTATCCTTAACCTCATTTGAATAAAAGAAAGTGGTAGTTAAATTTCTTAGATACAGGAATGTTAGTTGAAATTCAGTGACCCATTTCTTAAAACACAGATTTTTTGCGAACTTGCATCCATTTGCTTTCTATAAATCAGAGGTTGGAAAGTGTTTTTACTAATGTAGATGAAATGCACAATGAGAAATTGACTTAAAGGTTAAATGTACTTCTTAGAAAAGACAAATTATTAATGATGTTTAAAATAAAAAAAAACATCAAAACCTTTCAAAATGTATTATAGGGTTTAGTAACTGTAGTGTCCATTTAACTATTTTTTAGCTCTTTTTTTTTTAGCAACAGGCAGCCATGATTGGGCCACATGGGGTGCAAGTGTAATAGGCCCTGTGTAATCTTTTGTTCAGTGACTTAAATGTCATTTTCAACAAGTCACACAGAGACCCTCAACTTGTTTCAATACCTTCTGAATGCAAGGTGTGATTGCAATGAGGCTAAGAGGTGTTATCGAAACTGCCCAGGGTAAGGTGTCAAAACAGCATTGTACATAGCAGACAGTTGGTGTCGAACACCCCCCCCCACAAACACACACATATCTGTTGTATTCAATTAGATCAATTGGACTTGAAGTTTAGTTATTAAAGACGTTTCGCTAGTCATCCGACTGGCTTTCTCAATTCAGAATGACTTGTACAAAAATCTGTGGCAATTATGTACCCTGGAAAATCCTAATTAGCATATCACAGCCAGGTGTTAAGGGCGTGATTGGATAGTGGCTAAGAGGTGTTATAGGAACGCCCAGAGTAAGGTGTCAAAACAGCATTGTACATGGCAGACAGTTGGTGTCAACCCCCCCCCCACCTCTATTTAGGCTTGATTTCTTTATTTTCACATAAATGGCCTCCTTGACACCTCTCTTGAACCAGTCACGTTCCTTTGCCAATATGTTAACATTACAATCTTCAAAGGTATGTCCTTTATCCTTAAGATGCAGGTACATGGCTTAGTCCTGACCCGAGGAATTGGCTCTTCTGTGCTGGGCCATACGTTGATGCAGTTGCTGTTTGGTGCCCCACCACATACAAATCAGAGCATTCTTCACTGCACTGCACTGCGTATATGATGTCTCTTTTCTTGTGTTTCGTTATTGGCTCTTTCGGATGTACCAATTGCTGCCTCAGTGTGTTGTTTGGTTTAAAGCGGACAGGGATAGGGTGTTATTTGAAAATTCTTCTTAATTTCTCGGAGACCCCTGCTACATATGGGATGACCATGTTCTTTCTCCTGTCTTGCTTTTCCCCTTCACTGTTGGTATGCGTGTTCTTTTCTTTCCTTTTACTTCTTTTGGCAAAGGTTCAGTCAGGAAATCCACAAGTTTTAAGGGATCTTCTGAAATGTTACATTTCTTTAGCCTTCGCCTCTGTGCTAGTCGGGATGTTCTCGGCTCTGTGTTGCAGGGTTCTGATGACACCCAGCTTGTGATCTAAAGGGTGGTAGGAGTCAAACATCAAATACTGATCTGTGTGTGTTGGTTTTCTGTAAACCTCTACTTTCAGTTTACCATTTTCCTTGACTTCTACAAGCAGTCCAAGAAAGAAAGTTTGTTGTTTTGTACCTCTTCCCTTGTAAATTTGATGTTTTGGTCTACCAGGGTTTTTCCAGGGTACATAATTGCCACAGATTCTTGTACAAGTCATTCTGAATTGAGAGATCCAATCGGATAACTAGCGAAACGTCTTCAAGAACTAAACTTTAAGTCCAGTTGATCTAATTGAATACAACAGATATACCATGACCTGGATGAATGAGAACCTTCACAAGCACACACACACACACACACACACACACACAAACCTCTATTCAGACTTGGTTTCTTCATTTTCACGTAAATGGCCTCCTTAAGCCCCAAAAGGCACTTGTCAGTTCCACAAGCGCACTTATAAGTACTGGGGAGGGGGGTCCCAGGTCCAGGCTGTGGGACCCCTGAAGCACTCAAGGGCCTAAAGGGCTCTTGTTAAGGCCACAGGGGTCCTTCCAAGGACCACAAGGTCACTTATAGATGCCGAGGAGGGGGGTTCCGGTTCAGGCTGCAGGACCCCTTAAGCCCTAAAGGGCCCTTGTAAGGCCACAATGGTCACTTCTAAGGTAAGTTATCCTTAAAAAAGTGAGCCACTTTATTCCATGTATAACGCACTATGCCTAAGAGCTATAAATATTGAACTTGTTGCATATAGTTATTACACAAGTAATGTAACAGTAGATAGCAGAGAACTTTGTGTACATGACGAACATTGGTTAATAGAAAATGCATGTAGGCAAATGTGACACAACTGAAACATTTAGATGACACAGTTTGAAGAAAGTTCAATGCTTGTTTACAGCAATGCATAACCAGGGGTATAAAATGGAAACAGTTATCTTACTTTCATTGCAAAAGCAATTCTAAATCTGACCACAGGGCAGATTCCTTTGGTGCAGATTGAACACCTTTTATTGATAGGAAATACTGATCAAAAAACCTAAACAATAAAAGGATTGCAGATTTATTCACAGAATGGACAAAGAAGGAGCAGTGAACAAGGATCTTGGATCAAACAGCACCTCATAGTGAAAGAGCAAATCCAGTAAAAAAAGCTACTGAACTATTCGCATGCATTCACGGCCTCTTTTAAATGAGTCATTCCTGAACAATCATATTATATACCAAATATAAATATACGTGTTTTCCACTGTGAAGATTGCATCTAAATATATAATTAACTTTAAAAGTGTTGTAATTAGGATGTTCTGTGTGCAAATTGACTATACAATTAACCTGGGGCCCCATAGTCACTGACTTGTGATTTTAGGCATTATATATATATATATATATATATTTATAAATAAGTGCTAAGACCCATCATTGGGCTCTGCCTAGTAATATTTACTAAATATAACATAAAATAAAGGAGATCATTTTATATCTTGTGTCGCAGACTGAATGTTTATACACAGTCAAGATAGATGATCCCGCACTAATTACAGACCTCCACTTCTTTGAAGTAATCACTATTAATTCTCTAAATCAATACCAATTACTTTCTCTTGCTCTGAACCAAGATGAAAAAGCAACTATATTTGTTGTGGGATTAGAGAGGGGTGAGTGTATCTGACCCCATGCCAACTCTTACTCACGCTGTTTACCCATTGAGATTGGAAGCCCTTTGCAGAGAGATGAAACATTGGCTTCATAAGGATTGATAAATAAAGCAGATAAAAATCAGATAGCTGTAGAGAAGTAGATTTCGGTTAGGCGTTAGTTGTGTTAATGACACAAATGTAGTCATTAGAGATGGCCGAACTTCATAAAGTTCGGTCCATTTTCGAACTTTCGAAAAAAGTTTGAAAGTTGAAATTCGGACCAAAAAAATGGGGAGTAGAGATGTCCGAACTTCGCAAAATCCGGTCCGCTCGAGGATCCGCGAATTTTCGAAAAATTTTGAAAATTCGAAAATCTGCGAGCGGACCCATTAAAATTAAAAATATCTTCGAAATTACGAGATGGTAAGGCCACATTTGGAATATGCGGTGCAGTTTTGGAATCCCATATACAAAAGGGACATCTTGGAAATTGAGGCAGTTCAGAGAAGGGCAACTAAATTAATAAGGGGAATGGAGGGGCTTGAATATGCAGGCAGATTAGACAAGTTAGGGCTGTTTACATTGGAGAAGCGGCGGTTGCGTGGGGACATGATAACCTTATACAAATATATTAATGGCCCATACAGTGAACTCTCTGGTGCATTGTTCACTAATAGGTCATATCAGAGGACTCGTGGACATCCTTTAAGGTTGGAAGAAAAGAAGTTTCATCTTCAAGTTGTCAAGTGAATAGGTTGGACTTGATGGACGAATGTCTTTATTCAACCTTAATTACTATGTTACTATGAGATTTCTCATATTTTCGAAAGTTTTCGAAAATACGAGAAATCCTCGTAATTTCGAAAATTTTCGAAAAATACGTATTTTCGAAAATACGAGTAATCCTCGGAATTTCGAAAATACGAGTAATCCTCATAATTTCGAAAATGTTCGAAAATCCGTATTTTCGAAAATACGAGAAATCCTCGTAATTTCGTAAATTTTCGAAAATACATATTTTCGAAAATACGAGAAATCTCGTTCAGAAGGCGGAAAATCCGCAAAAATCAAACGGGATAAATCCGCGGCGGATCCGTGTTCGGATCCGCGAACCGGCCATCCCTAAAAGTGATAGTTTGAAAAGTCCGGATGATTTACAGACAAACTAACAATGGTAACTTACTGTAAATGGCTGTGGCACCTGGGAAATGGTCTGGGGAACATGTCACTATCACCAAAACTTTTTAAAACACTTCCTAAACACGAGCGGGCAATTCTCTGGTTTTGCGCAAGCTACATTCGAGAGTTACGGCCAATTCGAAGGTTACCGATCAATACTTTGGAGGGTTAGTGAAAATAGAACCATAAGTTCAAGAATTACCAAAAACGAACGATACATCCATACATTTGAGGGTTACCGAAAACAAACAATACTTTCGAGGGTTACCGAAAACCGAAGGCTACCTTCGAGGGTTAGCGAACAATACATTCTAAGGTTAGTAAAAATGATCCATACATTCGAAGGTTACCAAAAATGAACGATACTTTCGAGGGTTACCAAAAACCGAAGGCTACTTTCGAGGGTTAGCGAATGATACATTCTAGGGTTAGCAAAAATGATCCATACATTCGAGGGTTACCAAAAATTAATGATACTTTCGAGGGTTATCGAAAATCGAAGGCTACCTTCGAGGGTTACCGAAAGCCGAAGGCTACCTTCGAGGGTTAGCGAACGATACATTCTAAGGTTAGCGAAAATGATCCATACATTCGAGGGTTATCAAAAATGAACGATACTTTCGAGGTTTATCAAAAATCTAAGGCTACATTCGAGGGTTAGCGAATGATACATTCTAGGGTTAGCGAAAACGATCTGTACATTCGAGGGTTACCGAAAACAATACATTTGAGGGTTAACGAACGATACATTCTAGGGTTAGCGAACGGCCCGTAAATTCGATAATTATCGAATTTTTGTCAAATCATCGAAAATACAGCTGAGAGTAACTCGAGTTCGAGTTCTAGTCCATCTTTGGTCATCATGCATTCTTGCATTATTTATCTCCAGGAAAAAATTCTGGAAATTGGTTTTATATTTATTATTTTGTATTAAGGCCACATCTTTCAAAGATGACAGACAGAATCTGATGTCTGTCTGTCATCTTTGAAAGGTTGGTACAGTGTGTAACTAACTTAAGGTGGCCATACATACAGTATACCCGATATTACTTACCCGACCGAGCACTCACGCAACGTTCATTTGATCCCACCGGAACCGCTTTTCCCGTTCTTCTATGCGACCGACATGCAATCGCAAAATCCCATTCATTTTGCAATCACAAGTCGGTTACATAGAAGATCGGGAGAAGCGTTTCCAGCAGGATCGCACGAACGTCGCCTGAGCGATCGTCGGATAAGTAATATCGGGTATATGTATGGCCACCTTTAAGGCTGTGTACACACAATTCAATTTTTCCATCAGACAGACTACCAAATGGTAAACCTGATCGTTTGTCTGATGAGAATTAAAGCAGTGACGTCAATATTTCACCATGGCCGAACACATGATTGGCTTAATTAGTTCAGACTGTACCATTGCCTAATATGGATCCCATAAATGGATGATTAAAGTTTATTTCACTTATGAAATATCTGGAGCACTCCATGCATTTTGTTAAATATATGAGCTAATGCCGCCTAAGCTACTTACTTGTAAATGCCTCTAGATCTATTTATTTTAGTGAAAATATATTATTGCTGGCTACAGTCTCCAATAAAGGCTATGGACCAGTGCTAGAGAAAATCTGCAAGACATCTGTCTAAGTATTACTTTGCATGAAATACCAAACCTGATATCATTTCTGTTTACCCTCTCTACTATATGCCATTTTGCACATCATTGAATAGCTTTGTGCTGTGGGAACCTTTGAAATTGGAGATCAATGCACGGAGATCATGGAATAAATACATTTATGTCACTGCTGGGTGGCCAGTGCAATATTTTTTTAGAGAGTTTCCATCTGCTGGTTTACATGTTGTTTACTATTTAACTGGATTTGCTTGGAAATTTCATTTTCACTTCACCTGCAATGTCAATGTGAAAATAGAAAGTGATAGATTATGTATGAAATAGAAACCTTAACCTGCTATGTTACGATGTAGCATTTATTTGTAGAAGTTGAACATTTACCACAGCGCAACTAACTAACTACTGGCTTAAAGGAGACAAGCTAATAATACCTTAGGCTCAGGTATTTTCCCATGTAATAAGGACCTGAGACATTTTTAGAATTCTTGCATGTGATCATGCTTGTTCCTCCTTCTATTCTTCCCAAGCTGTTTGCAGCTGTAATGTTGATCAGCCTAAAGGACATCTTCAGTGTAAAACCAACATTAACCCCCAAAGAGAGCTAAATAAAAAGAGCCTATTCTCCTGGAGCCATGCCTACCTGATCTGGTTCATCAAAAGTGTCTCTTCATTTTCCATCTCTAAACCATCCCCATTCCCTACCCTTATATAAAAACAAAAGATACATGCGCTTCTCAAGTCCCTATATAATAGCATACTCTCTGTGCACTTTCATCCATTATAAACAAAGGGTCTTTAGTTACATGTTAATGATTATGATACATTATAAAATGTAAGCCTTCCAAACATGCCAAGGTAGCCCAGAATGGAAGGTCCTGGCTTATTACCTTAATTGTTTTTTCTTGGGACAGTTTTTCAGTCTTTTGCATTAGATTTGTGTAGCAGGCTGTCAGGCTGTGCTTTACGTTAAAGGCATAAGATCTACAGCTGGAGGTGGTACAATCTCTTTTATTTATGCTTCACCTGCATGTTTATGATCATAAAAATGAAACCCTCTATGTACTGATACTGATGATATAAGCAAAGAAAATCTCTGTTTCTTGCCACCCATGCAATCCCCCACCCCAATTTTTGGTAGATCCGTTGAACAGCACAAAGACTTCTCTATTACAGTAAACTGCTATATTTTCTATTAGAGATACTTAGAGAGGAATCACCATATCTCCTTGTTCTCTTGGTTTGGGGGTTAATTCTGATTTTTGTTTAGTAAATATTTCCTTAAAGCTGGCCAATACTCTAATACATGAATGTGCTTTTATTTTTACTTATTTCTTATTTAATTCATTGTCATTTTGTAAATAAGAAACTTAATAAAGACATGAAGTTCCCTTTGAAAAGGCATGGCATTACATAATGAAACAGAGCGAGAGTGTTTATTAAAACTTTGAACAGCCCCTAATTGAATCCATATTGTGGTAAAATAAACACAAATTAATTCATAATTTAGAGAACGTTGTTTAGTTCTGCTAGCCAGCCAGTTTCCAGTTCTTTGTGAGGAGGGGGTGGGAATATTCCCTCTTATATTTCCAAGAGTGATCACGTAATATCAATAATGTTCATATCTTGTTGCTCTGGCAGCTTCATGTTCATCAAACCAACACTGAAAATATCTGGTTTTCTGGCTGTGTTTAAAGGAACGTCAATATATTTTCAGAAATTGCTGGAAGCAATACGTATGCCATTAGATTCAGCTGGTCAGCTAAGATGTCAATGTAAACATTGGCATTAATTCTAACATTTAGGGTGAACACGTTCTGTTTCTTAGCATTATTGTTTTAATGAGTGTTTTGGCAATAGCTGATCTTGGCTTTGTTGATCTTTTTTAATGGAAATGTCTTTCAGATGTGTATTGCTGTTCTTCAGTTACCAAACGCTGTGTACACATGGCCTGATATTTCAACCAGATTGGCTACCCAGTGCATCATTTCTTTAAAAATAAAATCGGGCAAGAAACGGATTACACATGTTATCAATTTTTATACATACTTGCATGGTATTAAATAGGCCATGTGATTGGTTGCACTAAAATATGGCAGTACTACTTTAATTCCCTCATCCCATTTCATTTCATGCCAGGGTTGGCTTGAGTGTACCCAGCCTAAGGCTAGTCCTTCTTCATGTTCAGCTCCTGTCTTGCCTCCTCCAGTCTCCAAAACAACAGATATTGTGAACACCCATCCTCAATAAACTTGTAAATTGATTGACTCGGGATGTAATACTTGATGCAATGGAAACGATGGTGTCCTATGATGTGACATCCCTCTTCACTTGTATACCTATCATGGAGGCTGTGTAAATAGTAAGAAAATGTCTGTGCTAAGACAACAATCTTGCTAGCAGCACAGGAGTTTACCCAGAACAGGTGTTTTCCCTACTGGACTTATGTCAAATATAAGAATAATTTATACAAATACATGGTGCTATGGGATTTCCAGTTTTACCTAACATGGCAAACCTGGCCACTGGTTCAGATTTGTATAAGACACCTTAAAATCAACCAGAAAGTAATTAAGGGTCACACTCCAACAATAAATTCAAACTTTTATTAGTGACCACACATCAAATAACAAAGTTTTGGGGCGTAAATGTTCCCCCTTTCTTGGGTGATGCTAGTATAACATTGTCTTGAGACACTGATTGTTTTGAGACACTGATTTGATGTGTGGTCATTAATAAAAGTTTGAACTTATTGTTGGAGTACGACACTCAAACAGTTACTTTCTTGATACTTACAGTATAATCCAGTGAGAGTTTCATATCAGAGGTGTCTGAACTCCACCCATGTACAGTCAACTGAACAACTTTTTTTCCTCATAAAGAAAAGCCTTCACAGAACACATCGATGCTGACCCAAAACATCACATTTACATGAGAAGAGGTCAAAAACAACACACTGGCTTTCTTGGAAAGCTTGGTAGAAGGGAGAATGGTAAACTGGAAGTAGAGGAAACCAACCCACACAGAGCAGTATTTGATGAATGACTCCCACCACCCTTTAGATCACAAGCTGGGTGTCATTAGAAACCTACAACACCAAGTAGAGAACATCCCCAGTAGCCCAGAGATGAAGGCGAAAGAAATGAAACATCTCAGAGGAGCCCTTTAAGCTTGGGTCTATATGGACTGGATCTTTCTCAAAACAAAAAAAAAGGAAAGAAAAGAACACAAGTGAAAGTAAAAAGGAGGAAGAACATGGTCATCCCATATGTAGTAGGGGTGTCAGTAAAATTAGAAAAATTTTAAACAGACACCCCCTGTTTGCTTCAAATCCAACAACACACTGAGACAGCAACTGGTGCATCCAAAAGACCCAATACCAAAACACAAGAACAGTGACATCATATATGCAGTGCAGTACAGAGAAGAGTGCTCTGGTTTGCATATGGGGGAAAGGAAACAGCAGCTGCACGAACTCATGGCCCAGCACGGAAGAGCCAATTCCTTGGGTAAGGACTGTAATGTCAACATCCTGGCCAAGGAACAGGATGGGTTCAAAAGATGTCAAGGGGGACATTTATGCCAAAACATATAATAAATAATATAATTTATATAATATAAATATAGAAACCAAGCCTGAATAGAGGTGGGGGTGTTCAACGCCATTTGTCTGCCATGTACAATGCTGTTTTGATGCCTAACTCTGAGTAGTTTTCAAAACACCTCTTAGCTAAAATACAATCAACACCTTGCATCCAGGAGGTCCTTGTTGTTATACTGTATACTGATTGGGACATTCCTGCATTTTTATTGCCAACAGATTCTTATACTAGTCATTATGAATTGAAAAAGACAGTTGGATGACTAGGGAAATGTCTTCAAGAGCTAAACTTCCAGTCCAGTTGGGACTACTGAATACCACATATATACCATGACCTGGATAGTACTGACTTCCTGTTTGCAGGACCTATAACAGATATCATGGTCTTGCTCTTTGACTTATGATGATTCAGTCAAACTTATGATGATTTAGTTGCTCAGTAGGAATCTGAGCATCCCTTAGTCAATCAGTATAAAATACTGTTAGGTACATTCAGAGGAAGTGTGAATCCTGGGAAGAAAATGGTCTGTTGTAGTGGCTAAAATAACATCTTATTCTGACCACAGCAGAGCATAGCAAAGGGAAATAAATCAACTGATTTACAGGTGTATTAAAATAAACAATTAACAAAATAATGTTTTTTCCCCACTAAACTTCTCCTTAAAATATAAAAAAGACATACAGATGTAGCCCAGTCATGTGTGCATTGGCTTAATAACAAAGTCACCTGCTATGGCAGACAAATTACTGTGCTGACAGTGGGTTTCCTGGTAATGTGTCAGGTCTCCATCTGTATTTTTAAAGAAATAGAAAATGGTTGTTGTTTATTCCTGGGAATTGTGCCTTTAATTGTCTGTAGAAGAAGGAAGAGATAAAAACATTGGTTCACTTGTTTATATTTCAATTTGTTTTGCAGAATCCTAGGAAGAGATGCTGAAATAAACATCAATGGTTCTTTGGTAAACCACATTGTCGTATTAACACAACACGGATCTTATCGTATTACTAACAGACAGACAATTAGCACAAGTATTTAAGGGCTTAAAGACTTAAACATCACCTGTAAAATGTGTGAAATAAATAATTATAAGAACCAAACAAGGCATAGAAATACATTGGGATAACATGGGAATGGGACTTTTCAGCAGATGTGACATATGATACGTTCTGCTAGAGGGCGAATGGAAAACAAAATAAGCAGAGAACTCATCAATCATGTGTATTGGTCACACAGCGATGTTTATGACTTTGGCTTATTGAGGGAACAGAACTACCTATTTAGACAACTGTGACAAATGGGCAAGTACCTGGCATACTAGAGAAGCTAACGGGATAGTGGATTTCCTACCAACAAACTGGGCATTGATTTCTCAGTCAGTAAAATAAAAAACTTAGAGGAAAATATCTCTAGAAATAAAAATGAAAGTTTTATTTTGCACTGTATTTTAATGCAATTTAAATGACAAATTAATACATACATGGTAGTGTGCTCTGTATGGTGGTTTGCACTGATGCCTTGCAATTTGGAATATACATCTGTAAGGAATTTGTAAATTGTTCCTGTGTTTTTGTTAGGAACCTACGTTTACTATGGTCCCTACCTACAGTAATCATAAAAACATACTGATAGGGTTCTAAGATTGTAGGCTGTTCGTAGCAGGGCCTGATGTGAATGGCTAAACTAATTTTAAAGCTCTATATAATAAATATATAATACTAGACATTAAGCCATTACATTAACGGGCGCTAGAAGCCCAGAGTGCACCCTTAGGCTGGCTACACACCAGCAGATATTTTCAGCCGACCGTACAGATCGGATGAACGGACGTGTCGGTAAATCACGATCAATCGTGCGGTTCCCTATGGGACCACACGATCGATTGTATAAACTGTCAGCTGCGGCCACTTTTGCCGCGACCTACAGACATTTGTCCCGGCCGAGCGCTCACTTGTACCGAGCGCTCGGTAGGGACAAATAGTCCCTTTGTGTGTACCCAGCCTTAGTGTACCAAGGCCATAGCCCCCCTCCTCAATGGCCAGAGTCCCCTGTTAGTGTCCTAAGGCCATATCCCCTCTCCTCCATATCCCAAGGCCACAGTCCCCTCTTAGTGTTGCAAGGCCAGACTCCCCCCTTAGCGTCGCAAGACTAGAGTCCCCCCTCTGTCCCAAATCCAGGGTCCCCCCTCTGTCCCAAATCCAGGGACCCCCTCATCCTAAATCCACCCTCCTCTATCCCAAATCCAGGGCCCCCCTCTGTCCCAAATCCAGGGTCCCTTGTCCCAAATCCAGGGTCCCCCCTCTGTCCCAAATCCAGGGTCCCCCTCCCTGTCCCAAATCCAGGGCCCCCCTCTGTCCCAAATCCAGGGCCCCCTCCTCTGTTCCAAATCCCCTCTGTCCCAAATCCAGGGTTCCCCCTCTGTCCCAAATCCAGGGCTCCCCTCTGTCCCAAGCAACCTTACCTGTGCCGTCCCAAGCAAGCTTACCTGTGGTCTGTGTAATTTCTGGGTTCTGCCTCCTGAATGTTTCCTGTGCTTGTCCCTCTAGAGGTAAGTCAATAGGAACTGCAGAGACCAGCTTACCATCTCCCTCTAGTGGTGAGTCCATAAGAACACATGGAGACACAGAACTGGAAAGCATTCATATTCATTTGCTTAAAAGATGTAAAAACTTACCCATCATACATCCTGCTATGTTTTCTAATTATGCCTTATTGCATATTGATATTGGATATAAACTGGATAAAATTATTTTACCGGTTATTTGGGTAACTGTTTTTTACACGCAATTTAATTTTGTATGTTTACATATAATATGTACAGTATCTGCACACACAGCTGGTCTAATATTAGAAGGAACATTGGTGTGTACTGTACTTTTAATCTGTTTTGGTTCTATTTATAAAACATATAGCATTACAAAACTAACTTATGGCCTGGTACCATCATGCCCAGAGATTAGTAAAGGTTTCAAATATAATGACTGAGATAATTCTATTAATACTCTGGTGCATATTACAAACATCTGTTAACAGAAAAAATTGTAGCACAAATGAAGGTATCATAATGTTGCCAGTGTATTCTGTTTTTAATCATGTTTCTCATGCCATCTGTTGACTGCATTTGAGGAACACAGACAGACTGGACATCAGAAAATGATGGTGGGTTCATTTCAAATTATTTTTTAATTTTCAGTTTCTAGCAATGCTCCAATCAGTGACTTATCAGAAGTTTGTTACTTTGTAGTGCTGACCATTCATGGCCTAATATTGGGGGTGTCGGCCTTTCCCACAATATTCCCTGCCCTGGACCATTCATTTGTGATCAACATAACAATGACTGCAAGCATTGTCTCAATGTTGCACGAACAACTGTGGGTAAGTCATTCATTTATAAAACTTCTCTTTTCAGTGGGGTAAAAACCTTTAGTGGCTGAAGATGATTTAATAGATTTTGAATTATATTTAATATTTTTAAAGGTGAAGTTCAGTGCAAATACGTATGCTTTTAAGAAAAAAAATGCATTTTTCGATCCCAATGACCTTAACCTGCCCATTCAGCATTTTGTCTGTGTATAAATAAATGCTTCCGAAATACTGACTTCCTGTTTGCAGGACCCCCTAGTAGAGACCGTTATGGTCTTGTCCTTGACCCAGAACCTGGGTTGATTCAGTTGGTCAGTAGAGATCTGAGCTTATTTGTCCCGTCCAACAGCCAATCAGTAGAAATTAGTGATCTTAGAAATCTTAGAAACATTACAAGAAAGTGGTGCATCCTGGGAAGAAGAAGAACCATCATAGAACCAGAAATGGCAACTCACTGACCACAGCAAAGCATAGCAAAGGATATGGAATCAGATGATTTTTCAAAGTGTAAGAGAAACGTAGAATAACTAGGTATGTGTAATATAAACTAAGAATTGAAAAAATGTTGATATTTTCCACTGAACTTTCCCTAAAATATACTGCAGAAGGTGGAATTAAAATCAATAAACGCATATACTATCATATGCAGTGTTTATTAACAAAGAAACATGCTCACTTTTCTGTGGCTTATGGATGATTTATTAACCTGTGGATACTAATCTAATGCAAGGTCAGGGAGACAACCTTCCTAAGAAAATGCAACCAAGGAGGAAGTTTCATCCCAGATAAATGACCCAAGGCAAACTGTTAGGACCTTCCATACTGGGGTTACCTTGACGTGGTTGGAAGGCTTTTCACTTTTATGCATAAAATTGTAACTAAAACCCCCCATGTTTTTACTGTTTGCACTAGCATAGATATTATGGTATATGGGGTCCAGGAATGTGCATTGATCATCTCTTTTCTTGTTTGTTCTAATGTTTTGGTCAGATCAGTAGCACTTCCACTATTTGTTATAAAGTAATTTTTATAGTAGTGCTCCCACTGCCCCCCTTTTGTGAATACAAGGGTTCACCCACAATCCACTTATTTGTTTTGGTGAAAAGCTATGTATGGAGTAAAATTCCCATGCTCTCTTGTGCACAGCAGATCAAAACAAGGATTGCAGTCTTGAACCCTAGGAGCTTGGACAAGTGGACAATTGTTTTTGAAAACAATCTCTGTTCTCCTACACATACAAATAAACAAAGTATTTTCAGTTTATTTCCATTTAGCATGGAGGCAGAAAGAAAACACTGTCAGGCTCATTTATCCAGAGCCGCTATCGCTCTGAGTAAATCCTCCTTTTGCTATTCAATATCGCATTTGCGAATGTGGGTAAACCCCATTAAGAGATTTACCCACTGCAGGATTTTAATGGCAGCTAACCGATGCTAATATGGATTTAAAGTCACGCTAACCAGTAGTGAACCGATTAGTGCAACTTTAACTCTATATATTAGCCCAGCGAGTCTGGGTAAATGAGCCTGTAAGTCACCAGAGCAAACACAAAGAAAACAAGCTAACTATGTTGTTTTATTCCCAGTAGGCTGTCTGCATTTCATGCTGGCTAAAAAAGAAACTTCAGGGTAAGAATCAGCTTTGAAAGTATTATCAGGGTCTTCATTATTGGTGCCTGTTTAGAAAAAATGTGAACCGTGAATAGTGGGGTCAGGGGGTAGTCATATAGGGGGACATGCTCACAAGGCTCTTTGAAGACTACATGAACTGTGAGTTGTACTGGCAACAACATGGAAGCCCTCTTAGTTACAAAATCTACTTCTTACAAGTATGTAATTGCAATTTACTAGAGAAGTACCTTACAATCTATCCATTAGGATTAAAAAGTTTAGTTCCCCTTTAAATAATAATAAACTTGTTTACTTTTTTAAATACCTTTCAGACAGAAGAATAAGAGGTTAATTCAATGACAATTTAGAAATATAGATACAATCATTGCATGCTAATACTGTCATTATGGAATTTAAATGCCAATTTGATAGTTCAGTTGTCTGTTAAGAGAATTTTGTGATGTGTCACTGTAGACCAGGGACAGAATGTGAAGAAAAACCCTTCTTTCTAATTGGAATTCATAAGATACATGAACAAAGTTGCTAGTTTTTTTTTAATTTGTATTATGATGAGTAGGATTTGTGTTTTGATACCACAGGAGGAAGGAAAGTCTATCATAGACTTTTGGGGATATTCACCTGCAGCCACAGCACTACATGCATGGGTTAAAGTCAGGCTAACAGATCGTAGATCAGCGGCGGCTGCCTAAGTAATGCAAGCTATTCAATAGTAGCTACATGGCTCCAATTACGTTGCTATTCAGCAAATAGCTGGTGTTAAATAGTAACATAAGGGAAAAGCCCTTCCGTGATATACCCAGAGTACAAAGCCATTGGTGAACCTTGGTTAGGAAGATATACACCAAGCGGCTGCGGCTCTGGGTAAATCTCCCCAATTATCTTTACCTTTTCTAAAATACTGGAAAGCAAAACAGGGTTTTATGTTTTCGACATAATACAGATGGACGCAATTTCTGTAGGAAAAAAAACAAGGTTTACATTACTCCTTAATAAAACTGCTGGTGGGTGTTTAAGCCCATAGGCCAATGAATCACTTGTAATTTACCTGATTCATCTCCTGGACCTATACTGATTGTCTGGAACTTATCATTCCTAGAACTTCCCTACATTCAATCATTTTAATGCAATGCTAGTCATGTTATTGTAAAGTGCTTTGAATCCCAGTGGGAGGGAAATTATTAGTGGAATAATATAAAAGTAATGGTTTTCTTTTAAGGAACAATAATGCTAAAGACCAAATTTATTTTACATTAAAATAAAGGCTGAATGTAATTCCATAACATAGTGCAGTGTAATATTTAGAATTCTCTGATGTTTACTCACCAAGGGAAACTAAACCCCTCATTGATCGTGAAATGTTTAGTTGTTTCCTATTTACTAAAAGTACAGTATAATTACAGCTACGGTTCGATTTCTCTTTATTGGCAGAATCGGATATTTACTTGTACACATACAGGAGCCTTTTATGGTTTGGCTGCATTTCAAACTGTACCTTGGTTTTAATTATTCTATCCCATGGATCCAAAGACAAATGTGCACCTTGGCCAAGGCACTGGATTTTGCTTGTAAATGTAAATTCTATTTCCAACATTTTGTGTCGAGTGCCATTCTGCATCTAAACAAACAACCGGTAAGGAGAAAATGAAACCAGTGAAATGTTAAACTAAACTTTCCTTATACATCCCCCTGCCCCATTCTGGCCCCAGCCCCCAGGTTAATTAAGCTGTTGCCCACTTCTTCATTTTTGTAGTCCACACCTCCTTATGCAGAGATGGATTGTATTGTAGTGGCACCTGCTGTTTCATTTGTAGAGAACGGATTTATTAAGAATTATTCACTGGTTATAAACATGGACACAACACCAGACAACCCAGGCAGACCTAGAGGCATGGGAAAACAAAAGAGAAACAAAGGGCACGTTTCGAAAGAAGTATGTAGGTAGCTGATACTTACCTGTATAATATATATCTTTTATATGCAATTGTGTGCATAAATATTTCACAAAATTGGTTTTAGAATTTAATTATTTAAAAAAAAAAAGTTTTTTTGGTATATTAGTTTTGGAGCACATTCACTTTATGGATGATCAAGGCACGTAGTATATGTGAAGTACAGTATATATAAACATCTTGCAAGATTGTGATATTCATTGAAGATGAATATGTACAAGGGGTTTACAAAATGAATGTGTTAATTGGAGGGATGTGGTCACTGCTATTTAATGTGTTATCCCTGTGAGCTCAGTGTAGCACCAAAACATAAATAAAAAAAGTGACACTGGCATACTTTATATAAACAAAGGGGTTTTAGTATACATTACTGTCATCACATGAATGAAAAGCCTTCCAACCACGTTAAGGTAACCCCAGTCTGGAAGGTCCTAATTTCTAATCTTTTTTACTTCAATTACCATTAGCAAACTTTGAGCAAACTATCAGAAATGCAAAAGTTTGCACTTCTGCTAAATGTAGTTGTAAATTAGCCTAATTGGAGTGCTTCCACAATCCTTGTATCGTATGTATCTATTGGGAGGCTTGGTCAAGCTTCCATGTGGTAATAGCATCTCCAACACACCTCTTTTATGGGAGGTCCTATGCCTTTAATATAAAGCACTGGATGGATGGCCTCTTCCCTCATTCTAAAAAGCCTGAGGGCTGGGGGGAAGTGAGAAAGCCTGTTGTATGGATCCAATGCACAACTATGAGAAATGCAAAAGTTTGCTAATAGTAATTGAAGTAAAAAAGGTTAGAAGTTAGGACCTTCCAGACTAGGGTTACCTTGACGTGGTTGGAAGGCTTTTCATTCATGTGATCACAGTAATGTATACTAAAACCCCTTTGTTTATAAAGTATGCCAGTGTGCAGATAATATGATATTGTATGGGGCCTAGGAATGTGTATTGATTATCTTTTCTATGTTTGTATAAATGTTTGACCAGATCAGTAGCACTTCTGCTAAATGTAGTTGTAAATTAGCCTAATTGGAGTGCTTCTACATTCCTTGTATTTTATGTATCTATTGGGAGGCTTGGTCAAGCTTCCATGTGGTAATAGCACCCCCAACACGACCCTTTTATGGGAGGTCCTATGCCTTAAAGGGGTTCAGTGGAAATTATCAATATTTGTTAAATTGTTAGTTTGTGTAATGCTTTCTTAGTTATTCTACATATTCTCTGCCATTTTGAAAAATCAGTTGATTTCATACCCTTTGCTGTTCCTTTCTGTTGACATTAGTGAGCTGACATTTCAGGTTCTAATGGTCCTTCTTCTTCCCAGGATGCACCACTACCTTGGAATGATCCTAACAGCAATTTATACTGATTGGCTGTTGGATGGGTCAAACATGCTCAGATCTTTACTGAGCAACTGAATCAACCCAGGCGCTGGGTCAAGGGCAAGACCATAACGGTCTCTACTAGGGGTCCTGCAAACAGGAAGTCAATATAACATAACATAGTAACATAGTAATTAAGGTTGAATAAAGACATACGTCCATCAAGTCCAACCTATTCACTTTTTTTTTTTTTTTTAACCCTACCTAACAGTTGATCCAGAGGAAGGCAAAAAACCCCAGCTATAAAGGGGGGAAAAATTCCTTCCTGACTCCAAACGGCAATCGGAAAGTATCCCTGGATCAACCAGATCTATATGCATTAATACCAGTAATTCTCAATATTTTTTAGTTTTAGAATCTTATCCAGGCCTTTTTTAAAGTTATTCAATGAACTTGCCATTACCACATCTGCTGGAAGACAGTTCCACAGTTTCACCGTTCTCACTGTGAAACAAGTTTTTTCACCGTTCTCACCAAAACAATTTCGGTTGCATTTATTTATACACAGACACAATGCTGAATGGGCAGGTTTACGTTACTGGGATGAAAAAATACTGCTCTTTTGTCTGAAAAGCATATGTATTTGCACTGAACTTCCCCTTTAAATATAAAGCACTGGATGGATGGCCTCTTCCCTCATTTTAAAAAGCCAAAGGGCTGGGGGGAAGTGAGAAAGCCTGTTGTATGGCTCCAATGCACAACTATGAGAAATGCAAATGTTTGCTATGGTAATTGAATTAAAACAGGTTAGATTTTAGGACCTTATGTGATCACAGTAATGTATACTAAAACCCCTTTGTTTATAAAGTATGCCAGTGTGCAGATAATATGATATTGTATGGGGCCTAGGAATGTGCATTGATTATCTTTTCTATGTTTGTATAAATGTTTGACCAAATCAGTCAATATATATAGAAGGGAAGCAAAATGGATAAGAAAATTAGATACTTTAACCCCGAGAGGGTTAAATGAACAACTTGTATTATCTTGTTTCTTATGATCCATCTAGTTGAGGCTCTATACAGCATCCATGAGCCTTAGTGCATAGATTAAAATTCCCATAAGAATGCATGTCACTATATTCTAGCCATATGTGCCTATCTACACCTTTGGTCCTAGTGACGGGTGTAAGTATGATACTGGGTATATAATGTGTACAAGTACGTAAATTTGCTCATTAGAAGAAATATGATTCATTGGTCGCTCTATGACATATATGGATTCATTCGTTATAGTATACTTAGAATGTCTAATACTGCAAATGACATGTTTTGATATTGTGGTGATATGTATAGTTTTTTATATGTTTTTATTGTGCACTGTTTTTATGTATTTATACTACTACTACTATGTTACAATATGGCGTATCCTGATGACGACCACGTGCGTGGTTGAAACGCGTAGAACGCTACAATAAACTGCTGTTTGATCATAAGCCCATGGAGTGCTCCGTTACTATATTACTATATGGATCCTCACGATGCACCCTGGCCATCAGTTTGATGTATAACAAGTGAGAGTGCGGCTATCCCAACACCATATATATATATATATATATATATATTAGATTCTTGTGACAAGGAAGGGCAGTGTGGTGGCTTAGTGGCTATTGCATTTATTACTGGACTATGGGTTTTAATCACCCCTAAACATCCTAGCTAGATAGGATTAGTACCCGGGCCAATTTTCCCCTGATGTCCATTCAGTCCAACCTTTATACCAGACCCATAATGCCTAACAGTTACATAGTAACAAAGTAATGGAGGTTGTATAAAGACATATGCCCATCTAGTCGAACATTTAAATCCCACACATAATGCCTGTCTAACAGTTACATAGTATTGGAGGTTGTATGAAGACATATTTCCATCTAGTCCAACCTTAATACCCTACCCATAATGTCTGTCTGGTTGTATAAAGACATACATCCATCTAATCCAACCTTTATACCTTATCCATAATGTCTGTCAAACAGTTTCATAATAACATAGTATTTGAGGTTGTATAAAGACATATGTCCATCTAATCCAAACTTTTTACTTGATCCATAATGCCTGTCTAACAGTTACATTGTAATATTTTATTGGAGGTTGTAAAAAGACATACGTCCAACTATTCCAACCTTAATAACTGACTCATAATGTCTGTCTAACAGTTATATAGTAAAAGTATTGGAGGTTGTATTTAGGCATAAGTCCATCTAGGCCAACTTTTATACCTGACCCATAATGCCCATCTAATAGTTAAACAGTAACAGTATTGGAGGTTGTATAAAGACATAGGTCCAGACCATCTAGTCCAACATTTATACCCTACCCATAATGTCTGTCTAACAGTTACATAGTATTGGAGGTTGTATAAAGGCATACATCCATCCAGTCCAACCTTTATACCCAACCCATAATGCCCATCTAATAGTTAAATAGTAACATAGTACTAAAGTTTTTTTTGCCTGCCAAACCGTTACATAGTATTGGAGGTTGTATAAAGGCATACATCCATCTAGTCCAACCTTTATACCTGACCCATAATGCCTGTCTAACAGTTACATAGTTACATAGTATTGGAGGTTATATAAAGACATACTTCTATCTAGTCTGACCTTTATACCCTACTCATTAATCCTACCTAGAAGTTGATACAAAGGACACAGAGCAATGAAATGGACAATTGGCCAAACATTGATGTAGAAGATTTGAAGACCTGCACTGGATTGAAGGACGGGTACTTCTGTAATTACTTTTTATTGCATATAATGCTTTCCTGCCATCCCATAGTCATAGCATGCCTTTCACATTGGTATACACTGGTGTAAAGATCTCTTAGCTGTTGCTAAATTTATCAGATGATCAGTCAAAACACATCATTACGAAAATTAGAAGTTTCGATTGTATCTTCCAAGCTACAAGTACAAATGGTGCACGTTCTTATGTAGTAGTTTTTCACGAAAAGGTTATACCGTAATATGTATAGGTATCATGTTTCCATCCACATATAGTTATGAATGCCTTTTATTCCATGTACCTTTGTTGTGCAAACCCATGGTAATACAATAAAATGCAGTATATCAAAGATCACACAAATGTACTGCTAAAAACACAGTTAGGTTTTTGATGTGAATTTCTGGCGCAAACCTTTATGTAATATCTATTGCTTATGCTTTATTGTATAAGATTTATGGATGTTAAGTTTACACTATGTATGTGATAACAGCTCTTGGTACATAGCCTTGTATATGTATATATTTCTGTACTATTATACAATGTGCTGCACTCAAAGAAATCACCAAGTACTACAGATATTTAGTAATTTAATAAAGCTTTCTTTTTCCACAGTTATGTTAGAAAACATGGGTCTATGTCGTAGAAAAGCATCATAATTATACTAGAATGGAGCTAAGATAGGGTAGCTGTGATTAATACATTTGGCTCACTCGGTACAGGCACCATTTTAATGCACAACTTCTTTGTCTTTCCTTTAACTGTAGTGATGACATTTTCCTATTTTAATATTTGCATGGTAGTTGCAGAGCTGGATGTTCTAATAATACATTTATTGTACAGACAAGGTAACTGCTGATAATACATATATGTCCTGATTTCATACAGTGGTTAGCACTAGTACAAATAGAATTAATGCTAATTGGCTGCTATGGCCTGGCACTTTGGAATACTATATTACATACTGAAAAGGCTTAATTGTTCTGGAAGAAAATGACAAATGGACAAATAGTAGACACACTACTTTTACAGCTCAATATATTATTTCCTATTGGAGCTGGACCGTAATATCTTGTGCCCTGCAATGATTCAGCTTTATGGAAGTTAATTGAAGATGACAGATTTCATAAGTTCACCGGGTGCCTCCTTTTCACCCTGTTTTTATTCAGTTAAACGAAGTCTATTTAAGACTCCAGGCCTATATCCTCCATCCATCCTTTGTCTAGTTTATTCAATGTTATTGTTATGAATACAAAGTGTGTGATTATTAAGCATTAATATTAGCTAAATATAAGAAAATGTGCTTCCTTTCCAAACAAACATGTTATTGTATTTAACGAGAACCGTACTTTACCATAAAAATGAATTCTTTACAATTTAATGCATCATCATTAGTCATTTTGTTGTCTTCATAAAAAAATATCTATTGCTTTTGCCTTTATGACTATTCACGCACGGTCAATAAAATATACCATGTGTTTTACTATATATTCTAGACTTAGATAATAAAATGCTTTGTGTGCCTTACAAAAGAGCTGCACTGTACTAAGGAGCAGACCTCTGACTGAGGTTATATTCTAAATAAAAGAATGAAAACTCTAACAGGGTTATTCAATAAAAGTTCTAATCGTTACAAATGGTGCTAATTTTGCTCCAACCATTCAGATGTTAGCTTTTAAATGTTAAATAATATCTTATTGGTTGGGGGAAAATTAGCACCATTTTTAACAATAAGGGGGGAGATGCAATACTTACCTCCACGCTCCTCTTTCTGCAGAGCTCTCGCGATGCAGTATGTACTTAGCGTGAGTTATTGCATTGCGGGAACGAGGCAGGTAAGGAGCGCAGAGGTAACTGCACCATTGAAGTCATGTTTGTTTTCGCTCTACAATGTTTTGCATGGGGCGCCTGTGGCCTTAAGAGGAAATGGCACACGCAAACCCGATATAACATTGGGAAGCATGAGGTTAATTCCATTTGACCCCTGAAAGCTGAATATTACATCACCCCCAAGATCTCCCTGTAAATATCTCATAACTTAAATACATTTCCAGCAAAGATTGTTATTGTACAGCGCTGCGTCTCCAAGTGGCGCGTTATAAATAAACTATACATACATACATACATACATACATACAAAGATGGAAGAACAAAGTCACAGGGGTTCAAAAAATAATGAGTCGACAAGTAAATAAACAAACCTTGAATGTAATCTTTGCAGTCATTTTTTAAATTCACCTTTTTTTTAATTAATACCTTTTAATTATACCTTTAAACATATTACTTAAAGGGACAGTTCAGTGGAAATGATCAATATTTGTTAAATTGTTAGTTTGTGTAATGCCTTCTTAGCTATTCTACATATTCTCTCCCTTTTTGAAAAATTAGTTGATTTCATACCCTTTGCTGTTCCCTGCTGTTGACATTAGTGAGCTGACATTTCAGGTTCTAACAGTCCTTCTTCTTCCCAGGATGCACCACATCCTTGGAATGTTCCTTACAGTAATTTCTACTGATTGGCTGTTGGATGGGTCAAAGATGCTCAGATCTCTACTGAGCAACTGAATGAACCCAGGCGCTGGGTCAAGGGCAAGACCATAACAGTCTCTACTAGGGGTCCTGCAAACAGGAAGTCAGTATTCCGGTTGCATTTATTTATATACAGACAACATGCTGAATTGCCAGAGTAAGTTCATTGGGATGAAAAAATACTGCTCTTTTTTCTGAAAAACATATGTATTTGCACTGAAATTAAAATATTAAAGAAATTAAATATTGAATGGCCTTAAATGCAATATCCTATTAAGGCCAACAACTACAGACATACCAATTTGTTTTTACATTTCAAAAAATGTCTGTATGTTATTATATCATGAATAATGTTATTTTGTTTTGAAAACAAGGCCTGTTTTTTTTTCCTTATATTTCCGTAATATATACTGTATATTGGGTGAGGATATTATCACAGTGTATAAATACATTAATGGGCCATACAGTAAACTATCTGGGGCATTGTTCACCAATAGACCATGTCAAAGGACACACGGACATCCATTAAGAAAAGAAGTTTAGTCTTCAATTTCAAAAGGGTTTTTCACTATGAGAGTGATAAATCTGTGTAACGGTCTTCCATTGGACGTGGTGATGGCAGGTTCATCGGATAATTTAAAAAAAAAAAAAGCTGGAGAGATTCAATAAAAGATTCTTATCAGGGAGATTCAATAAAAGTTCTTATCCTTAAAAATGGTGCTGATTTTGCTCCAAACAATCAGATCTTATTTAACATTTGAAACATCTGATTGGTTGGGGCAAAATTAGCACCATTTTAAACGATAAGAACTTTTATTAAATCTCCCTGAAATAATGTTTTACTGGTATTGATACATAAAGTTGATCCAGGGATATTTCCGATTGCCACTTGGAGTCAGGAAGGATTTTTTTTTTATACTGTTTTGATTTTTTCCTCTGGGTTAAGCCAGGAAATGTGGTTATTGCTGAGTAAGTTTGACTAGATGGACGTATGTCTTTATTCTACCTTAAATACTACACTATCATATTAATATTGTGTTCCACTAAAGGGTTCAAAAATGCTCCAAAATTGTATTGGTAAGATTTTGTGAAACCAAGATTCCACAGCAAAATAGCAAAATCTGTAGTTTTAATGGTGGTGGTTTAGTCCTGAAACTACAGTACATACCTAAATATTTTGAAACCTGCTGGATAAATGAAATATCTCTAGCAAAGATATGCTTCAGACTAGTCAGAAACTCAATGTTCTACATTTGTTATGTTATTCTCTCTCCTTTATGAATTCTAGGGGACACTGTACACAGGGAGCTGTAGCCTGAACTCTACCAAACTTATTTGATTTTCTGGTGATGCCTGTCTAAATACAATTTATTATTCAGACTAGAGGATTATGTTGTACTGACGATAGCTCAATAAGTCCACAACTGGCAATCTGGATCTGCTCTATGGCTTCTTTCACACTACAGTCCTGAAACGATGTGGGGAACATTGCACTTGCAATATTGTGAAATGTTTCCCTGCGTTATTGCATAGGGGTGTCTATTGACTTCAATGGCACCACTATCTGATAATGCAGAAAAATGCTGAATGCAGTGCATTGCACGCAACGTGCTACACCACAGTTTGTAGATGTGAACGCTGCTGTCCACTCCTATGAACACAATGTTTTGGTGCAATGTCAATGCCCCTACTGTGAACGTAGCCTTAGCTTGTGCAATGCTGTTATTGATGTAATGCATTAATAACATTGAACATATAGCATTTGCTCAAGGGGCATCAAGGGAATCAGGACATTTCTCAGAAGTCTCTCCATCCTGAACCCTGTCTAACTCACTTGATTGTTTTGTGATGTATATTTGCTCCCTTTACATTCTCTTTTCCTAGGTTGAATTCTTTTGACCAAAAATGTGTGCTAAATTTGTAAGGACCTTTCCCCTTGAAACTGTATAATAGCACTGTATAATATTTAGCATTATTGCATATCTAGTTTTTGAAAGAGACCCATTCACTAAACTGCTTTAGAAACCGAAATGCTGAGAACGACTGCCCTGGCTCCCTCAGGGTAACGTCATTCGGTCCAGCACAGGAGTGGAGGAGCAGCAGGAGAATTCCTTTCCTTACTGGAGCCACAACACCTGGTTTGTCAGGAAAGTTACTATGAAACAATTTGTTGAGCCTGGGAGCATGTAAGTTGACACTTGACCCAAGATCTCTGGACCAAAGCCACTCCAGTGAACGGAAACTTTTTCAACTTCAATTTCTTACTGATTATTGATGGAAATAGGAGATGGTGGTTGAGAAGAAGTGACACAGGTTTAATTACAGGACACAGGTTTAATAGGAGACAGTTGAAGGATATTTGGGATGTGCATATTGGGGGTAATTGTAGGCGGACAGCAGCCAAGCCCACAAATTCCAAAACATTGAAGAGAAAAAGGTTTGGGGAGGGGACATGTAAATTAATATTGGTGGAGGAAAGCCAAGCCTTATCACCTACAGCATATGGGGGAGGGTCTTCCGTTTTCTAACAGCAGCAATTTTCTAAATAAGTGTACATTTCTGTAAACAATGATGAGATGGCTGGAATTTTGGCCATGGAGTCAGTAGCGACAGGTTCTGTCACCCAAATAATAGTATTCCTCTTAGAAGGAGGGAGGTAAACCATGAAGTCCAAGGATAAATGGGTCTAGGGGCAAAAATGAATAGGAAGGGGTTGAAGAAGTCCACATGGGACAGTATGTAGCGGTTTGGACCTGGAACATGTAGAACATGCGGCACCAAACTCCTTTACCTCATTTCTCATGGATGTATTTCAGTATGTCCAGTTTCTTTGAACAAATGAGTCTGGGCCAAGATTATTTTGCAGAGAGTAGTATGGGGTAGTTTGTAGTTAGTAGGTAGCTAGTAAGTATGGAAACAGAGTGTTTTGCTCCTTCTAAAATGTGGCTACAAGTTCTCGGTTTCCTATATAATAGTTCTGTTTAGTAGGTAGGAATTTTTGGAGAAGAAGGCACGATGG
This sequence comes from Hymenochirus boettgeri, assembly GCA_019447015.1. Lineage (NCBI taxonomy): Eukaryota > Metazoa > Chordata > Amphibia > Anura > Pipidae > Hymenochirus > Hymenochirus boettgeri. The sequence continues at coordinate 231,914,479 of CM033473.1, read as the reverse complement.
TGGGGTTTCATTTTTTTCATGTTGACCTTGGGAAAAGAAAGCTCCAAACCCGAAAATTGGAAACATCCATTTTCATTAAAAAAGTATAGGCTAGGATCTGTATGTACAAGAAGAACAAGATCCTTGACAGAGTTGCATCAACCAATTATACATAATGTATCATCCTATAAGTATACACCGCTTGGTCTAATGCCCCTTACCATTGGCTTTAAGTTCTGCTTATTATGCTGGTTAGACTCTGCCTCCTCACTGAGTCTTGGCTTGACCAATGGAAAGATCCCAAACAGAGGAAGGGAATTGGACCTGATCGGTAAAATTAGCAGAATTTCATGCTGCTGGTAATAGGCATCAGGGAAAAACTCACTGGTGTGGACCAAGCAGTTTAGGTTCTCACACTGTGTATTTTAAAGTGGAGTGGGAGGGTAAAATGTATAATTGCCCTTTAAAGGGCATGTCCACCCTCATATTAATTTTTATATATGGTATAGTGCTCACGGATGCTACTGTAGACATTACAGAACGCCGGGGGAATGAAGGAAACTAAGTAAAGTTCGGATCGGGGGGGCGGAGTCTAGGAGCTGATGGAGTAAGACGCACTTCTTAGGCAGCTCCCGAGTCATCAAAATATCCGAAGCTAAAACAAAATATTCGCTTTATTGGTTTTCCTCAGGGAGGTGAAGGACAGCAGCCCGCTCAGTTCCTGGAGGGAACTATAGATTATAGACTATAGATTAAAGGAATTTAACCCCCCAAATTGCAGGATAATAGCAATCACGTCCCGGAGTAAGACATACCATTGCAACACTATGACCTGATCACCTGCCTTGAATTGACTGGGTCTACAGGGAACCCACCCTTTCTTATGCATAATCTTGGAGATTAAACGTTGCCTCGGACCAAGGGAGACACAGTTTCAGAGGCAGCGCCCTACTGTAGAGGGGACCTCCCCGTATCTATGCAAAGTCATGGGGCCCACATTTGCAATAAGTATGCCCAAATATGATCACGCTGGTACTTCTAAATTGAAATATGAAGCGTTCTGCTTAAATGTTTTTTTATCTATGTATGTCAAATCCAAGAGGTTATATGGTAACGTGAATCTTATTAGTATATACAGACATAATATATGAGGACACTATATGCTATATAATTGCCCACTCGAACCAAGAATCTGGTACGGCTTTCACTTAAAGGGGAAGTTCAGTGCAAATACATATGCTTTTGAGAAAAAAGAGAAGTATTTTTTTATCCCAATGACCTTAACCTGCCCATTCAGAATTGTGTCTGTGTATAAATAAATGCAACCGAAATACTGACTTCCTGTTTGCAGGACCCCTAGTAGAGACCATTATGGTCCACCTCCAATAATATTAGAAAGACTGTAATCAATGCCTTGGTGGACCATGATAATTTAGGATCCCATTTGATGCTGTCCATGGACGCCGCCAAGGCATTTGATTTAGTGGAGTGGGAATTCCTATGGGAATGTATGTATCAATTCGGGATGGAATCGATTTTTCGGAGATGGGTACAGATTCTGTACATGCGCCCGCTGGCCAATATCAAGGTAAATGGAGCAATCTCGGATCCCTTCCATCTGGCCAGGGGAACCAGAAAGGGCTGCCCCCTATCTCCTTACCTTTTTGCATTAGCGATCGAACCACTAGTGATCCAACTCAGATCTCAGCCAGATATTAGAGGCCTGTCACTGGGCCAGCACACTGCCTTGATCAGTTGTATGCGGAGGATTTAATCCTCTACCTAGGAGACCCTGAAAATTCCCTAACAGCACATAATTTGATTACACAATATGTTCCCATTTCAGGCCTCTATATTAACTGGTCCAAGTCAGCACTCTTTCCAATAGACAAAATCACCTCAATGCCCCCATTCACAAGAGCTCTAGTCCCCAATGGTACAAGCTTTAAATATTTAGGTATCCATATCACGCAATCACCTACTTCATTTTTCATATCCCCCCTTCTATTGGCAATAATGAACAAAATTAAAACCTGACAAAATCTCCCACTTAACCTAATTAAAATGATCATACTGCCTAAATTACTTTATATATTCCAGCAAAGCATGGTACATATCCCTGACTACTTTTTTAGTCTACTACTCCCTTATCTATGTAATGGAGGTAGAGCCAGAGTTAAACCCTCAACACTCCAAAGACCCAAGAGGTGCGCTGGGCTGGCCCTTCCGTATTTCCAGGCATGTTATCTGGCAGGTCAACTCAAATACTGTAAACCCTGGATAGACCCAGCCCCCAACGAAGAGGAGGAACACTCAACACCGCAGATATACTATATGGAGGGTATGATGCATGCATATCTCCCAACACACCCATTGACCTTCCTAGACAGCCCAAAATACTCCCTACCTGCAGGAGGCGCTGTACTTCATAAACAACTATATAAAATCTGGAACAAAGCACGACTTATGCTCAAATACACAGAAATACCTGAAGAAACTCCGCTTTAGCACAATCACAACTTCCCACAGCTCTACTCTCTCAATATATCTCAATATATGGAACGCATAGGAGCCACCAAATTCGGCCACATCATTAAAAACAAACAACTACTTCCATTCAATGAATTCAAACAAAAATTTTACATGCAAGACAACTCCCTTATTCAATACCTGCAACTAAGATACTGCCTAATATCAGCATTCCAAAGCTCTAATATACCAGTCTCCCAGAATCCCATTATAAAAATACTTATGCGAGATGGATCTAGACACACCATATCACTTCTCTATACATGCCTCATGAACTCACAACTGCCAGAAACGACCACCTCCATACTACACAAATGGACCCGATATATTCCTACGTTGACAAATGAAAACTGGGAGGAATTAGCAGAATCACACCTTAAAGCGTCCCCCTCCGCCCCGAATAGGCTCATGCAATTTTATGTTCTCCACCAGGCCTATATTACCCCTCTTAGAAAATCACGTATGAGCAATAGATTCAAGCCCGAATGCCCCAAATGCAAACAAGACAACACGGACTTTTGGCATATGCTGTGGTCATGTCCCAGGATACAAATATTCTGGGGGAAAGTCCTCCACTATCTATCCGGGATTCTCCCTTTCCCAATCCCCTCAGACCCCAATCTATGCCTACTCGGGATATCGGAATCAGACACCTTAAACAATACACAGCTCACTATGCTAGGAGAGTAATAATTCTCTTATGGAGGGCTCCCACACCCCCTAAGATAAATATGTGAAAAACAGCGATTACAAATATGCTTCCAATGCTCAGGCTAATATATGTGAGTCGTGGCTGCCTGAACAAGTTCAACACCATTTGGGCACCTTGGTATGAACATATATAAACACTCCCCGAGACAAGAATATGACTGTGTAAATGATGTGATACTCGGAGGCTGATAGGGCTGATAGCCTCTTCACATACTACAGATTCCTCACTGTCTTACCCTTCCCTCTCTACCCTCTACCCCAATCTTAGAAATGAAACAGCCTACTTCCATAACAAACTTTAATCTAAGTGATAAGCCTTTACGACACCTTCTCCAAGTTAACCCTTTTCCCTTTCAAAGTGCCCAACTATCAAACAGATTACAACTATATCGTTTTAAACTGTTGTTATTCAAAGATGCATATACATTCACTACCTTGTCACTATAAATTTGTATAATTCTCTGATAATGTATATCACTAAGATACTGGAATGTGTATGGCATTTGTATAAGATGTAGTTCAAATGTGCCAATAAAGAAACAAATTTAAAAAAAAAAAGTTTGGATCGGTTTCTTTACAAATAAACATAACGGTTGGTGGTGGGATAGGGAGCACAACACTACAGAAAAGGGGGTTTGAGTTAGGGGAAGGGAGAGAAAAATGGGAGGGAGGGGGGGGGGGGTTGGGCTTCTCCGCGCATGCCAAAATTCTCCCGGAGGAAATGTACAAGGCAGAAACCTTTAGGGACATAGCCGGGCTCCTGCTCTTCAATTTTTTGGACTTTGCAGAAACATTGCAGGGCAGCCATTTGGAGCAGGGATGTAAGGTAAAGATTTTTCAACACTACACAGTGGGGCCATTGGTGGGTTAAAGTATAGTTTTGGGGGTACAAGTTCAGTATTTTAAAGTCCTTACAAAGCTTATATGCTATAAAACAAGAAATTTAAATACTAAAAATGAAAATTTTTTATTCACTTTTTAATTATTCAAACACTTGCAGTAACGAACTTGCACACTGTGCTCTCTCACCTTTAACAAAACAGAAAATGTAGATTGTGATAAGTACTATCCGGATTTAATAATTTATATTTCAGAATAAGGCAATGCAAAACTTCATCTTTAAATTTAAAAGAAAAACAGTTTTAGGATCATTCTTCTACCAAGAATAATAGGCCGGTCTCAGACTGCCTAATCCCTGCAGTCTATTTGAATGAGAATGGTGTTTGCTGAAACTCCTGCAGCCACTTCACATTATTAACATTCTTTCCTGTTTCAGAATTCAGTTTATATATCATAATATGCCATTAAAATAATTCCAAATATTGAAAAGTGTTTGAACCACGCTAAAGAATTCAGCTAGTTGCCAAACCCTCACAGATGTGCCCAAAATATAGCAATAAACCAGGCACTGTGGTAGTTTTTATCACCCTACCTATAAAAAGTCCAAAATCTTTGTGTATAAAGTTACTTGTTTAAAGGGCAACTGTGATCTCAAAACAAGTTAGGGTTAAATGAAAACCTGCAGACGACAATCACATCTCTGGCTTGAGCATGTGAGAAATTACATTGGGGTGAATGTTCAAACTTCCTGCTTCCAGTAGGTTGAGTGACATCATCTGACCTCTACCTCACCCGTTCGCCCCAGGGGAGAAGCATGCTCAGTTAGGGGCATATTTTAAAAAAAAAAGGTTAATACCGCAAAAAAATTACCGCAGCACATAGCGGCTGCAAAAATAGCGTTATCGCCGTATTTATAACGGTGAGCGTTATTGCCATAATATGTATCACGGCCGCGATGTCCTGTGGTAATTTAGCTAAGTAAAATATCGCCGCGAAGGGACTTAAAATCCATTCCCGGCGCTAAGGGGGCGGGGCATACAGCCACCACGCCCTCGACACCCCTCTGCGGCGGCGGCGATCACCCTGGAAAGTTCTGAAATTTGATTGGTTAATGTAAAGCATGTAAACCATGCATTAAAAAATTGACCAATCAGAAATGGATTAGGGTTTTCTGCAAACCTATATAAAGAGGTGCACTCCGCTGCGGAACTCAGATGCCATCGCAGTAGATGGCTGAAGATAGAAGAAAGAAGCGGCTGGCAGTGCCAGCGGGCTCACTGGCGGCCACAGTGACCTGAGTGGGGTTGGTGTCGCCAGCCCGAAGACGTCGCGTCGGATCAAGATGCCGGCAACATCGGCCTCATTGAGGTCACCGGCGCCCGCCGGGGGTACCCCATTGTGTCCGCAGAGGTACCTCTCGGGGGTCGGCGGCCTCAGCGGAGTTGGTGTCGCCGGGACTGGAAGAAAGAAGATGCCCCCCAAGGGCTCTTTTAAGAGCCGCACACTGGGGTCAACCCCCACCAAAGGCACTTGTCAGTGCCGCAAGGGCCCTTATAAGGGCTGGAGAGAGGGGTCCCGGTTTGAGCTGCAGGACCCCTTAAGCCCCAAAAGGCCCTTCTCAGGGCCCTCTGGAGGGTGCCTCCACCCCTCCCAGCGGGCCCTTCCCTTCCCCTCCCTGCCAGCGGCTGGGCAGGGGGCTTGGAGGGACTGCTGCGGCCCCTTCCCGGCAGTGGGTGGTCGCGGGGGCGGTAACAGGTAAGTATCAGCGCGAAGGGTTAGCGCCTCGTTAACTTTTCGTGGCCATTTTCGGACATTCATAAATCGCGTTAAACGCGATTTATGCGGAAATGTCGGGGAAAACGGCCGCGAAAACTTAACAAAGCTTTATAAATATGCCCCTTAATGCTGGGGAAATCAGGAAGTACCTGGGTAAAAAATTACAGTTGAGAAGGGGAGTCTATAAATGCAGGTAGAGGCTGGTCACATGACTACAAGCTGGTCACATGGCTGAAAACAGGAAGTGTTCAAGCAGGAAGTAATATTGCTGAACCTTTCCAGCAATAACTTCCAACAATTTTTATCTAAAGATGTTATTTAGGTTTTATTTTGAAGGTGTGATTAAAGGCTTTTTATATAATTCTTACTAGTTTGGAAGAATTCAAGATCACAGTTACCCTTTAACATATTTCCAGAAATTCTTATCTATTTACAGTATACTTAACCGTAACTGTTATCTGTTCTTTAAGCACATGTTTCTCCATTATTCTCACATTTATATGTATTTTTGACCAGATATGTTTAAGTTTATTATTGCCTCCATTCTGATAATGTGTAGTGTAAGCTAGCTCCTCCATGCAGTCAATAAAGACTGTGACTACTGTCATCACAACCAGTGATTGAGTGGTGTTGCCCTTGCTGCCTCCACTGCACATGCTAAAGCTTATAAAAAGTTCATTGAGCAGAAGGAGGAGGCAGATACCTTTGTCATGAAGGAAGAAAACTTAGCATTAAACATCTGATTACAAATACATGTAATAAACTGTTAAAATAGCTGGGGGTTAGGGATTTGTCTCAGGGCACCCTGGTACCAAGAGGGGTGGCAGGTTGATTAGCAAAGAAAAACCTAAATCATAGGGCATATAATAACTGTTTAAAGGGCATGTCCACCCCCAAAACTAAAATTGAACCCACTACTGGCCCCAATGTGTAGTATTAAAAAATCCTTACCTTACATCTCTTCTTCTTATGGTTCTCCTGCAGTGCCTGTTCAAGTTAGAAAAGTGAAGAGTAGGCGATGTCTGTGCATCATCCAGTCCCTGCTATTTTCTTGTCATCCCTGAGGACACTAGCATGCGCACCCGCCTGATCCTCTTATGGCTGCTTCATCCCCTAGCATTAAAAGAAGTCTTTTCTGTATTTTAGCTTAACACAGCTAACCCCCAAATGCTGTGTTAGTTTTGTAAAATAAGCACAAGAAACACACTTACGCTCCTTTGTTCCCTCCGCTCTCTATATAGCTGGCAACCACCTCTGTGATTGGCTGACTCTCAGCCAATCACAGATGTGGCTGTCGGTCTGGCCCCTCTTTGCAGAGAGCCGGGAACAGACAGGAGGAAACAAAGGAGTGAAGGTCTATTTCTAGTGCTTAATTTACAAAACTAGCATGGTGGTTGGGGGTGGACTGGGGTAAGCTACACTACGGAAAAAGATCATTTATTGGGTTTATGTTATATGACACATCGAACCATATTTATAAAGGCACGGTATAGCTTTTTAGTGACACCGCCCCTTTAATGATCGCTAAAATGATCGCTAATTTACGATCAGTTGAATGATCGTTAAAACTATTGTAAATCTGCAATAACCATGGTATTCTATGGAAATCGTAAATCTATGATTGATGTCATAGATTTACGATTCCCATAAATTACCATTGCGGTAGTTTTCTACGACTGAACGTTTGTACGATAATGAACGTTCAGCATAAATATGCAATACCAGGTGTTTATAAATATGGCCCATGGGGGCTGTTTAAATAACTATAAAATATCCCTGTATACGCATTTTCCCCTACTATAAAAAATTCCACTTTAAAATTCAATCTGCTTCGCTTATACACCCCTATCACTGGGTTTTTTGGGTTTTTTTTTATGGGGGGGTGTCATCTTTTCAACTTATATCTCAAGTGGCAAAAAGTCTAGATGCCCCCCCCCCGCTCATCTACAATACGTCTAGGGGGGAAGTCTGTATCCGTCATAGGTGAGGTAAGTGAAGTATGGGCCTCGCAGGAAACAAAATACAACTGAGGGTCGCACTCCAAAGCTTTAGCAAATTTTATTGTGAACCACACAACATCACATCACAACGTTTCGGGGGGATACCCCCTTCTTCACCTGAATAAGGGGTATCCCCCCGAAACGTTGTGATGTGATGTTGTGTGGTTCACAATAAATTGTCTAAAGCTTTGAAGTGCGACCCTCATTTGTATTTTGTTTCCTGCGGAGTCGTCGGTTCCTAAGGGAAGAACCTATAGAGGTGTCTGCACCCAGTGTTGGAGAGAGTGCACCTCCATCATTGCTAACTTTGCCTGAAGTATGGGCCTCCCCTCGCAGAAGCTGCTCCTTTGATAGTTCTGCTGCAAAGAGGATAGACACAGAAGTGCAGAGCAGATAGTAGGCTGTAAGTTGCTGCACAAGTGGTATTTTGACAGCTCTTTGCTCATACACATGCCCACCCATGGACTATGGAAGGCACCTTATAGTTAAATAGCCAAACATATTTTATACAAACACAATTAAATACACATCACACTGTATTTGAAGGTTGGAGGATAGACACAGCTGTACTTCTTTATTGACTGATAAAAATATCTTCCATACATATAATACCGTAAATATCTTAAAACCATAAACCATTTAGGCCCACTCATACTGCCTGAGCTGCCAGAAAAATGTATTATTGGCTCAACTCTTCAGAGCAAGATAGCATATTCAATCTTTAGCTATATATATAGCTATTAATATATATATATATATATATATATATATATATATATATATATATATATATAATGTCCAAATAGAGAGCACTCATCAAGGGACTTCACATAAATAGCAGAAAACCTTTTATACCATTCTACGCGTTTCAGCCCAAAGGGCCGTCGTCAGGAACCAAACAACACTAAACACATTTACAACATATATACCATCTGACCCAAAACCCTCCCACCAGTGTCCAGCAAAAATTAACCTATTCAGCCCCATAAAGTGCCAAGTGCTGACAGAAATATATATAGAAAGATATTACACTTAAAAACAGCAGTGTAATATATACAACTAATAATCATGGTAACATACCCCTAGGCTGATAAAAAAAAAAACAGTAAGTGCATAATATACAATATGTGATATTACTATACTATATTCACCTATAATATATATATATATATATACCATGATGCTGGAGGACGCACTCTCAGGGCTTAGTGATAAACGGTTTCTTTATTAAATCGTTATAGTTAACATGTTTCCGTCTGCATAGACCGTCATCAGAACATCTGATCATATCACACACCCTTCCTTAAAACTAACTAACCCACACACACCCCCACGCGTGTGACCAATAGGATTCTAATCCCACCACCTTAGAATCCTCCCAATAGTGACGTGAAACCTACGCTCGGGCCAGGGCCATAGAACAAGCAAAAGTTAACCCCTACAGCCTAAGGACATGCTAAAGTGCTAGTGCGGAAAATGGACAGTGCATCGGGCTGTGAAAAATATGGAACTCCTACCCTCTGCTATAGGACTGGAGATCAATGTCCCATCCAAGGAGTATCATATACTGTAACAAAGTGCCGGTGCAGAAATCAAACATTAAGGTCCGAACGGCTTCAGTTAAAACTAGAGGACAATTCTAAAGTGCAACAGTGTAACAAGTCTAATATCTCAACACTTTTATATGCTAGTGTTGTGTCTAAAACCAAAGTGCCAGTGCTATAAAGTGCCTCAAAGCTATTTAAAGTGCCAGTATTAAAACCAATAAATATTAAAACCATAAAAGTACATTCAAGGTAGACTAGACCAAGTAAATTGCTATATATTACTCATTAACTTATAAAATAATCACACATTCAGAGATATTTCAATTGCGATGATTCAATTGTTGAATTCTTCCCCGTTGGCGAAAGACTTGTTGTTATTCTTACTATAGTAATGTTTCTTAACAGACACCTTAAAGGTAACATTGTAGGGCCCATTGCTCATTTAATCCCCTAGGGGATAAAGTCCCTAGGTTATGGATCCATTTTGCTTCCATTCTTAATAGCATGGTCTCGTTATTGGAGACTTTGATATGTTTGGAGTCTATACCATCAATAATCATCCATCTTAAGCTCCCCACAGAGTGTTTTACTATTTTACAGTGTTTAGCCATATCACCATATTTATTTGAGATACATCGAGGATTAGATGGTTCCAAGAGGGCATTCCGGACGGATGACCAGTGATTAGCCATTCGTTCTTTGAAACTCGTAGTCGTCATGCCAATATAGTATAGTCCACATGGACATACTATATAATAAATGATGTTCCTGCTAGTACATGTGTAACGTCCCCGAATTATTATATTATATATATATCCTTATAGCCGACTGCTTCCAAGACCAGCTTGAACTGACTATCTCTCTTTTGCTACACAGGTTCCCACCAAAAAAGTTATCAAGGATCGAGCCAATAAGCAGAGTGCTCCCAGGTAAGGAAACCTATTGGCCCTTCCTCAGCCTTATCACTAAGCAAAAATAACCACCCCTAGTGACTGGACAGATCCCACATTAAAAATGGCCTATGCCAAGCCCATGCAGCAGAAAGGCAATTTGTTCTGCCCCCAGGAAGGTAGGAATAGGATTTCCTACCTCCCTGTGATAGGGATTTTGGGGTCAATCACACCAGGAATGTTATTACACACAGATAGCCAGGTGGTTGGCATTATAAAGCCCTGCAATGTTTAGCTACCAAGTATATAAAACACCGCATCACGCAGCCGCTGCAAGCAAGGAGTTAAGTCTTCAACTCCCCTTCTTAATGCTGCGCCTGATATTAAATCTTTCCATGGTATCCCATCAACATGTTATCCAGTGCCCTTTATTTTGTGTTTTAATCCCAAATTAAAAGTACAATGTTTATGTCATATTACACTTGCTGAGAAATATTACAACAGTTCACTTTTTAACATATCATCCACCCAGGGTATCATCTGGTGACCCGAGGCAGCTGCTTTGAACTTCGGAATTATGACCCCAGATACGCGACTGCATCCACTGGTATTAAATAATGGTCTTAAAGCCCTGCATGCTGCCATTTCCAATGTAATTCATATTCAGTTAGCAGACTGTGTTTAAAGTAATCAATCACAATATTTTATTTCGAAACCAGACTAAATGATGTCCTTTTATTTAATGTAGAGAAAGATGTTTCAATTAAATTCTGTATGTCTTTTAGCACTATTGTTCTTTTAAAAGCACTGAGAAAAACTTTAAGTAAAGCACTTAATGCTCCAAAATAAAAGTGGCCTTGTATGAAGACATTAAACTGTACCACACAGTATCCATTATGCCAGGCTGAGTTAAGGTACTTTACATCTCCCTATGTCTTCAGTTACATTAAAACTAGAGTACATGACCTTCAAAAAAATTGTATTCAGTGTAATTGTATTATAATGCTTGGCTCTCTGGTAATACGGTATTAAAATAAATGGTCCTACTTTTCTTTGTACTGAGACTTTAATAACAGGAATGTCTATTTTGCAGGATGGTTTCTATTTTCTTCAGTATCTCAGAAATTGTTTCAAATCATTTACATCTTCTTTTCAATTTGATTTTTTTTATGTTTGATGTTAAAAGAATTACAGTATATTAGACGTGAAATGATTTTCAAAGTGTTCAAAAGAGCATTGAACACACCACAAGGGATCTATCATTGTCTTTTGTAGTCTTTACATATCTAGCTTAGAAAATAGCCTTTTGCCACTTTAACTATTAATAAATACAATTCCCTCTTTTATCCTTCTTTACCTCTGGCTCCATGATATCCATTTTTACCTTATAATGGCAGAAAATGTATCACTTAGAAAAGGTTTTCTTGATCGCTGCAATCTGTGAAATTAGCACAGGGAAATGTTTATTGAGATGTGGGGGGAAAACAGGAACATGTGCAGGTTCTTGAAAACACGAGCAATAGTCAAACCAAGCGATCATGTGATAGAGAACAATATGTGTTTTGACTCCAGGTCTCTGGGGGTGTAGGTGAAACAGTGTGCTGTGTTTATGGGGGGGGGGGGGTTGACACGTGCAGATTTCTCCTGTAGAAAGTACACATCAGTGTGAAATACTATCTGCCTTCTAGGGAAAAGAAGATTATTGCACTAAATATCTGCTTTGAAGTTTTCTGTTGTTGTTTGTTCTTGTGTGATTAAGGGAATTCCAGCCAACCAACTAATGTCTTAAATCTGTCTTTGCATAAACAGAAACTATGATAAATAAATAAATATATTTAGCGGTCGTGTTCAAACACATCGGTCTGTATTAGAGAGCAAACTGTGCGTTTCCCCTGAAAAGACACCAAATCTTCAGGAAAAGAGCCTTTCATGCTTTAACGCACACATTTTGTTTCCTTGCGTATATTTCCTTGGGGGAGTAGTAGGGCCATGGAGTAGTGTCCAGTTCCAAATGAGATAATAAGGGCTTTTTATAATTGTTTTTAAGAATATTTTGCTGTATAAATGTTTGATTTTGTTAGAAATGTTTGACCTGAGGAAAAGCATTTCTATAAAAATAAACTGTTATTTAGTCCAGAATAAAACATTATGACCAATTACTCATCTTTTTTACTATTCACAGTAATAACTGTCAAACTGTAAAAGATATTGTAAAGCTGAAGCCACACTACAACACAACAGAAAAGCATTGCTTTTTGTGCGCTATTTGGTCTATCAATTTGCAATAATAATAAGCAATAGTCCTCAATCGTAAACGGATGCGATCCACACTTGAAAAGGTACTTATGTTATGATAAGGGGAAGGAGCTCAGTGCAGCCAATTGCTTGGCTACATTGCCTAATTTTTGATGTTCTAATATTCAGTCACAAGTTCCGAGGTTCGAAAATTCCATTGGATTCGTGGATTTTAGAACTGTTCCTAATTAAAACCAGGTTTGCTTCAAAACTGGCAAATCACTAGTTCCACGTTGAACCAATAATTAATTAAATATCAGGAAAGTATTAGTTTCCCATTCTTGTGCAAATTGTTCACGTAGGTTGTACAATAGTAAAATTTTCTTGTTTGTCACTAAAATTTTGTTAGTAGGAATTTTTGACAGTGGAACCAGTAGTTCTGACACAAAAGCAGATTTGGGTTGAAACTACGGTATACAGAAACTCTACTGTTAGATGTGTGTATGTATAGTTTCTTTATAAAGCACCACATGGGGATGCAGTGCTGTACAGTACAAAATACAATAAAGTCATAAGGGGGATAAATGCATAGATAGTTCAGAACATAAATATATAACTAGAGCTTTACCACAAGAGGAAAGCAGGTCCCTACCCCATAGAGCTTACAATCTAGTTAGGTGGATAACGTACAGATACAATGGAAAGGGTAAAAAGTGCTGGAATGAGTATACAGTATACAGTGCAAATAAAACAATTATATACTGTGCTGGTTACCAGATGGGTAACATGTAAGGGTAGATTTAAACCTGCTAATTGAGGTTTCTTGATGTACGTTTCTGTGTGTACGTACGTTTCCCGAACGAGCGCGCGGCCGCCGAACGATCGGGTCGGCCGTACGCTCGTTCGGGAAAGGCCGAAAATTTCCATCGGCGCGCGCTAGAACCCTATAGGAGTCTAGCGCGGCCGATGGAAACACACAGTATAGGGAGAACGCTAGGGACTGTGTGTATGCAGATCTTTGAAAGATGGCAGACAGGATCTTGCAGATCCTGTCTGTCATCTTTCAGAAATCTGTACTGTGTGTACCTAGCTTAAGTTAAACTCCAATGAGCTAAGGTGCAAGTACCAAAATAATAGTATAACCATCAAACCAAAAAGAAGGAAGAAGGTACCGCACTCAAATATAGAAAGTATATATACAACCCTCTATAAAAGCACAGACAGGGGTATAATGTGAACAAAACAAGTTAAAAACACTTAAAAATATATATGCACAGTAGAATCAAAGTGCCCTGTCCAATATGTACATAGTGTCTAATACAGGTGCAGCCCTCCATCACTAGACTCACAATTCCACAGTGGTAATAATCACACCAGTAAAGCATATAGCCATACACTTATCTGTCATGGGTCTGAGTCACAATGCAGTCGACCAAGTCGATTGGGGGTCCATAAAAGGGAGAGCCAGGACAGGGACCAAGGCAAGGCCAATAAAAACCACTGAACACGTTGAGCAAGGGCTTTCTCAACAGAGTGGATAGGTAAAGGAGAAAGACTATTTAAACCATGTGACACCATCGCAATTACGTCTGCACGTATATCCTAGTTACGCGCAGATTTAGTATTGCAAACGATCAGTGTGGGAACCAGGAAGGGTATGTCAAGAGCAGTCACACCTCGAAGTATAGCGGCCAATCAGAAGTCGGAAACAAATAAAAACAATAACAGCAAGATAACAGTTCACCAGTAGCCTATTAACAGTTCAGATAGCACAAGGATCATATCAAATGTACAGTGATAAGTAAGACATGTAGTAAACATCTCAGAAAAAGCTGTACTAGTGCACAAAAATATGAAGATAGATAAGGCATAACAGCAATATCATATGAGAAAATAGCAGCAGTATATAGCTGTGCACCATATCCAAAAAGTGCTCAGTGCAGCTAATCAAACAAATAATCATATCACAGATCATATACACAGATCATATCCGCACAGTTCACACCAAAATGTATATAGTGTTGTGATACTGGTCAAGGGTCCATGGTACATGGGAAGCAGCAATAAAATGATGCTCATAATGGAATGTAAGGTCAAGGAGCCAGAGATTAAAGTCCAAGAGTCGCTTCAATAAAAATAAAATTAACAAGGCAATAAGTGGTGATCCGGTGATAGTCCGATGAGTGGGGCCCCATTGTTGATGTCTTAGTTCGACATTTAATATCCAATCTGTATTATAAGGAACCTGGATCCTGCGTCTATGAGATGAATAAAATCCCGGAGGTGAGTAGGCTGGATCCTAGATCCTGCGTCTGTGGGATAAAGAGTTCTAAAGGTAAGTAAGCAGGACACATATTGTGCACAGATACAAGTCAGTGGTAAGTAAAGTTCTAATGTCTCAGTGAAGCAAATTCATAGGAAAGATGCAAAGTCGAGGGACTTATTAAATCCACTCGGATATAGGGACTTGAGGAGGTATATCCACCTGCTCTCTTGACACGGTAGTTTTTTATCAAGGTCACCCCCACGTATATTGACTGCGACCCTCTCTAGGCCAAAGACTTTTAAGTCCTTGTAGGACCCCCCATGTATCGTCTAGAAATGTTGTGCAATAGTGGTCAAAGTTACACCTTCAAGTCTGCGTCTCTGAGACAATCTAATATCTTTTTCTGAGATATTTACTGCATGTCTTACATCATTGTACATATGATACAATCCTTGTGCTATCTGAACTGTTAATAGGCTACTGTGAACTGTTATCTTGCTGTTTTTGTTTTTATTTGTTTCTGACTTCTGATTGGCCGCTATACTTGGAGGTGTGACTGCTCTTGACATACCCTTCCTGGTCTTTGCAATGCTAAATCTGCACCTAACTAGGATATACACGCAGATGTAATTGCGACGGCGCCACATGGTTTTAATAGCGGCGTCTCCCTCCTTCACCTATACACACTGTTGAGAAAGCCCTTGCATAGGGCGAAACGCCTTCAGCGTTTTTTCTTGGCCTTGCCTTGGTCCCTGTCCTGGCTCTCCCTCTTATGGACCCTCCATAGACTTGGGTGACTGCACTGTGACTCAGACCCATGACAGATAAGTGTATGGCTATATGCTTTACTAATGTGATTATTAACACTGTGTAATTGTGAGTCTAGTAATGGAGGGCTGCACCTGTAGTAGACACTATGTACATGTGTAAATATCTTTTTATGTGTTTTTAACTTGTTTTGTTCACATTGTACCCCAGTCTGTGCTTTAATAAAGGGTTGTATATATACTTTCTATATTTGAGTGCGATACCTTCTTCCTTTTTTTTTGGTTTGATGTTTATAGCATGCATAAGCATAGCGGTGGTCGGGACTGAAAGGAGCCTGCAGATTTTTGTGAAGGAAAAAGCATCAGGTTTTACCAACATAGATGGTTAGAAAAGGAGAGAGATGAGATGAGTCAATAATTAACCCTAGCATGCCAATTGGGTAGGGAAAATGGGGGTATTGTCAACAGAAATAGAAAAAGATGGGACGGGACTTAGGTGGGGAAATTATCAGTTCAGTTTTAGAAAGATTTAATTTGAGGTAGTGTTGAGACATCAAGGAGGCAGTTGGAGACACGTGATTGGATGTCAGGAGTTAGTGTAGGTGTGGACAAGTAGATTTGTGTATCATCTGCATATTAAATTATATTTAAAGCCAAAAGAGCTAATGACATCTCCCAAGGAAATAGTAGACATCTTTGATAGTGTAATAGCGTTAAACAATGATGGTAAGAAATATTAACATATTCTTTAATAATTGTACTTTGTGTTTTAAAGAGAGAAGAAATATTGTCAGTAATAGCTGCATGGAATGTGGAATTTAATGTGGTGGTGATTAAAGTGCTTCAACAAACCATTCAATGATAAGCATGTTCTTGTGCTTACATTTATACACACACCTGGATTTGCAGGTTCTAGCACATTTGTATGACCAGATGTGATAAATTTAAGGTGATCACGCTATTTTTATTCATGTGTATGCTTATGTTATATTAACTGTATAATATAAAATATCATGGATGATGTTCTATTTTTCTTTATAAGTTTATATCAGAAGGTCACTTTTTAACAGTAAACTAACTAGTAAGCGGCAGATGAAAGAATAATTGAAAAAAAATAGACTTTTAATGATTTTAACAAGCAAAACATATATTGTTACTAATGAGGTCTTTTATTGAAATTACATAGAAACACAGTCAGGGAGATTCAATAAAAGTTCTTATCGTTTAAAATGGTGCTAATTTTGCCCCAACCAATCAGATCTTATTTAACATTTGAAAGCTAACATCTGATTGGTTGGGGCAAAATTACCACTATTTTTAACGATAAGAACTTTTATTGAATAACCCAGGGTGTTTTTTACACATAGTAAACACAGATTTTTGTACACATACTGGAAACACAGTCTGGCTCATTTACCCAGAACCACTGGGCAAATTTTCAGAGTTAAAGTTGCAGTAACCGGTTCAATATTAACTGGCCATACGTTAAACTATCTGGGGCATTGTTCACCAATAAAACATGTCAGAGGACACGCAGACATCCCTTAAAGGGTATGTCCAGCAAAAATTTAAGTTAGTTTCTAACTGATTTACTGAAGAACAGGAGGTAAATGCACTATCTCTTACCTCCCGTTCTTCAGTAAATCTTACAGGAGAGGAGGAGACACCTCTTACCTCTTACCCGCGGACCCGCTGCAGCGCCAACTTCACTGACAGTCTCCGACGCGTCCTCGCTTCTTCGCACTGTGTGCGCATGCACGCACAGTGCAAAGGACTGGAGATGCGTCTGAGGTGTCAGGGATTTCTTCCGAGTCTCTGTTAGCGCTGGAACGATCCCAGTAAGTGTCTCCTCCTCTCCTGTAAGATTTACTGAAGAACGGTCAGTTCAACTTCGCACCGGCTGCTTTGCACCGGCTGTACAGGTTTTGCAAAACACACCTGCCCAGATGGCGGCCACGATTTAATACCGCGTTTGCGCTACTTTTACTGAGAAATTTTAATGCTGGCTGATAGCCAGCTTTAAAATCATGCTGTGGGTTAATCCCTTTTGGGATTTACCCACTGCAGCAAACACGATATTGAATTGCATATGGGAGATTTACCCAGAGCGATAGCATCTTCTCTCCCGGTGTGGTTTTTCCCACTGGGAGGTGGGGGTTAATGTAACTGGCTAAGTGAAAGTACAGAAAAGGCGATACTTCGACCTGACTGACTGATATTTCAGTCAATTGTGTCAGAATATCATCGTTTCGGTTTGTGCCACAACTGATGTCAGTCGAACCTTAGTAAAAATCAGATGAAAGTTTGTTCGGATATTTCGGTAAATATTTGGCTGATCATGCTCGATTGTTTGTATTAAAATATTGGTGACTGCCAATATTTTGACCCAGCCGACCAGTAGACTATTGTTGACTGGTTGATCAGGTCAAAATATTAGCCTGTGTGTACCCATCCTAAGGCAAAAAACAATATAAGGAACTTTAGAAGTAGGAAAGCAAAGATCCACCTGGAATCCTGAGAGCCTTCTAGATAGAACTAGAATCCAGTGTTCCTGAAAATGAATGTCACTGGATGTAGCCTCATGTATCTTTACATCCTTAGAGCTCTACATTGACACCTCATTTGTGGTATCCTACACAGGATAAATATTCTATATTATTATTAGGATAACATTCTATGTTATTATTTAAAAAACTGCAGCAAATACTGCATCATAAAATAATGTGGTTCAACTGAACATGTAATATGCCCTACAAAATGTATACATTTCTGCTTAGGTTTTGCTGTCACCTGTCAGTAGCCAGTTACAGTATACAGGGAACAATGAGAACAGAACACAAACTCAGGGGAAAAGTTGCTGCAAACTATAATCCTATTACACCTAAAAGCTTGCTAGGAGTTTCCTGCACTCTTGCCAAGTATTCCAATTAAAGTAAAATTGTCTGGAAATAAAATACAATAGAAAAAGTTTTTTTACCAACAAATCGCATTAAATATTACAGTGCTTGTATATTTCTATATATTGCTGCTCTAAAATAAAGCCAAAGGCTGTGCAGTGTTCCTCTTTTGTAAATTTTCGAGCAATGAGGGCAAGACCACCCAACACTTGGCCCTTGAAAAGAAATTGACTCTACTGCCTCACATTGCCATATTAAATGCATTAAGTTAACATGTAGGAATATGGTTAAAAATACAGTTAAAAAAAGAGTATTGATTGTTAATTCCGGTTTCCACTGCACTGTTAAAGGGATCCTTATTTCTATATTTATTTTTAAATCTGTTTTTTAAAAAATACAGAGGAACTTGGAAATGGGTTCATTCAGTATATAGATACATCACAAAATGTTTCCTGCTTGATTATTATTACACTGGCATCCTTGCATAATGTACTTTAAATTACCTTCAGGTTTGTAGACTACTTTTGACATTCTTTACTTGGTTTTTTTTACATGTTTGTTTTAAAATAACTTAACACTTATGTGCTTAGTCTGTCTTGACTTTCATTCTGGTTAAATGCTATTCAAATGTAATTGCAGTAATGACAGTTGAATCTTACTAGTGGAAAACATTGCATGCTATGCTCCGATTAGAGTTTAAAGGAATGTTATTAGGTCAGATGGAATTCTAGCTGTCAGACCAAACCCTTCCAATGTCTCAAATGGAATTCAATGAAGTAAATGAGATATTAGTAATTGAGTGGCAGGAAGTTCTATCCCCTTTATATTTGGCATTATTTGTATCATGCATTACTTCTATTGATTAAACATTTATTGTGGCACATCATATAGGGACTGATGCAAAGGGAGGTGTAGAAGTTTGCCCATGCAATTGATTTGCAGCAACCAATTGGATATTCATTTTTACTAGGTTACTGCAGTTAGATACAATCTGATTGGTTGATTCTAAATAATAGCACAGGTAACCTATTGCAGCTTTTATTGCATCAGGCCCATATGTGTCCACTGAGTAGTTTATAGTTTATAGTATTTGAGGTTGAATAAAGACATACGTCCATCCAATCCAACCCATCTAGCAATATCCTCATTTCCTGCCTAACTGTTGATCCAAAGTAAGGCAAAATAACCCCACCAAATTAATGAAGGGGAAAAAATTCCTTCCTGACTCCAAGTGGCAATCGGAAATTTCCCTGGATCAACTCTACTTTATGTATCAATACCAGTAACTTGCAACATTCCTTGTTTGCAGAAACTCATCCAGCTTTTTTTAACTGACCAATGAACCTGCCATAACAACCATAACAACATCCACTGGAAGTGAAAAACCCTTTCCGAACTTGAAGCCTAAACCTTTTTTCTTCAAGTCTTAAGGGATGTCCTCGTGTCCTCGTAGCAAAGCAATCTTCTAGTTCCCCATTTGCCATTTATGTTCTTTGTAATCTCATACTTGATGTAAATATAGACATTATGGGGCTGATGCAATAAGAGGTGCAAATGTTTGTCCCTGCTATTTATTTGCAACAACCAATCAGATGTTATCTATTATTAA
Source organism: Hymenochirus boettgeri (assembly GCA_019447015.1). Classification (NCBI taxonomy): domain Eukaryota; kingdom Metazoa; phylum Chordata; class Amphibia; order Anura; family Pipidae; genus Hymenochirus; species Hymenochirus boettgeri. The sequence goes on along the minus strand of CM033473.1, from coordinate 231,894,433 downwards.
CTGGGTTACTGCAATTAGAAATAATCTGATTGGGTACTACATACTATTGGCCCGAGAAAACTTTTGCATTGCACCACACCTGTGAGGATCTCCTGCTGTGCTGAATGTTACCTCTGGATGTCGCTGTTTTGCGTTCCTGCTGTTCCGATCTTCACCTCCTAAATGTCGCTGTTCTTTATCCTGCTGTTCCGAACTTTTCCTCCGGCTGTCTCTGTTCTCTGTTCAGTTTGCTGGCTCATGAACTACCACTTCCCACCAGCAGCAGGCCGTTTCACTTTTTGGACATTATCTCTCATCACATTCAGCTGTTATCAGTCTTCAGCTATTTAAGGACTCCACCCTCTCCTATTCCTTGCCAGATCGTTGCTTTTTGTTGCTGCTCTCATCATGCCACACCTTGCTCCTGGTTCCAGACCTTGCCATGCCTTGTTCCAGACATTGTCTTGCTCCTTGTCTTCAAGTCGTGTTTCTTTGCCCTTTGCCTGTTCCAGTTCCCAGCTATCATTTCCTGTTAATAGTCTTTAGTCATTTCTATATAGTGTTAGTCATTGTGTATAGCTTAGTCTTTTCATTAGTCTTATTGATAATAGTATTCTTGTCTTTTTCACTGTGTGTGTTTGGTGAGTACAATAAACTGGTTAACCTTGATCTCTGCTGCACTTCAGTCTTTCCATGTTTTTCGGCTGCTTTGCAGCAGCACCGATCCAGGGAGTGTGACAGTACAATCTGGCCTATACTGAATACTGCAGCACTCGGAGATTTCCAGTTTATTGCACCTGTATTTTCCATTTTCACCATGGACCCCACCCGTTTTTAATTACCTTTGCATTCTGTCTAAAAAGAATTAGAAATTAGGCAAACAGTTATTTTCTGACTATTCTAGAAAATCTTTGTTGGAGCTGATTAGACAGGTGCAGGATTTTGTTAACAAGGGTCGCTATGAAGTTGATTTTGTTGAACCATTACATTCAACATTCTGTGTGATTTAGCTCCCTCACTGTATGCCACTGATATTTTATATCCTCCTTTTCACCCAGATGACCTAGAGTACTTTCTCTGTCTATTAGAGGAGGATTTAGATTACTTAACAGAGCAGTTTAGTAATTATAGTTTTGAATCTATTATGAGCTGTATATATTCAGTCCAGTCTATTGTCTCTCAGGGAATCTATACTCAGTTAGAGGTTAACCCTTAACTTGAAGCCTGGTATAGGGAGAAGTATACAACGTTCTCTAAAACTCCTAAATCCCTGTCCATACCAATTGCAAAGCTAGAACATAAATCCAAACCCAAAAGAGAATGTTTTCATGTGCAATCCAGTCCTGTCCAGTCTTCATCATTACAGCATGTTTCCAGCCTTGTCCAGTCTGCATTGCCACAGTCTGTTTCAGCCCTGGTCCAGGTTTCAGCACTCCAGCTTGTTTCCAGTCCTGTCCAGCTTGTTCCCTAAAGTCTGCTTCCAACTAGAGATGTCTGAATTTCGCAAAATCCGGTCCTCTCAAGGATCCGAGAAAATTCGAAAATCCGCGAGCGGACCCATTAAATGAAAAAAATCCTCTAATACGAGAAATCCTCGTAATTTCGAAATGTTTGAAAATACGTGTTTTCACACATTTTCGAAAATACAAGAAATCCTCATTATTTCGAAAATACGAGAAATCCGCGGTTCGGAAGTTGGAAAAATCCGCTGTTCGCGAACATGATAAATCCGCGGTGGATCAGGGTTCGGATCCGCGAACCGGCCATCCCTACTTCCAACCCTGTCCGTGCTCTAGCCACAAAGTCTGCCTTTCAAGCTAAAGACTCTCTGCCTAAAGTTTCCTTCTGCTTTTGGACTCTGTTGAAAATCCTCGCCCTCCTTATCCATTTCTGCGGTGGTTCCTCCATCCGTTGGATAGACTATTATCTGTTAAAGGGTCATTCCCAAGACCTCAAAAAATTTCTTAAATAACTTGTCTTTAATGCCACTGTCTGCAGATCCTTTGCTTCAGAATCCACAGTCTGCAGATCTCTTTAACAAACTTCCTTTGAATTTATTATCTGCAATCTCTGTAATGAACTACCTTTGAATCCACAGCCTGCAAATCCCTTTAATGAACTGCCTTTAATGCCACAGCCTGCAAAACCCCTTTAATGAACTGCCTTTGAATCTAGTCTGCCAATCCCTTTAATGAACTTTCTCTGAATCCACAGCCTGCAGATCCTCGAACCATGCATCTACATCTGCAGACCTTTGCCTTCAAATTCACAACTTTTAGATCCACATCCACAGTCTAGAAATTCTCTGCCGATGACTTCTCCTGTCCAGTGTCCAGAAATGACTTCTCTTGTTCTGTCCAGTGTCCTGTCTGCCGAGATGACTTCTCTTGTCCTGTCCAGTGTCCTGTCTGCCGAGATGACTTCTCTTGTCCTGTCTGCCGAGATGACTTCTCTTGTCCTGTCTGCCGAGATGACTTCTCTGTCCGTCCGTGTCCATTCTGCTGAGATGACTTCTCCTGTCCAGTGTCCAGTCTGCCGAGATTTCTTTTCCTGTCCTGACCAGTGTCAAGTCTGCCGAGATGACTTCATTTTCTCAGCCGGCCCAGTGTCCTGAGATGACGTAGTTGCTCAGCCTGCCCCAGTGTCCTGAGATGTCAGTTGCTCAGCCTGCCCAGTGTCCTGAGATGTCAGTTGCCAGCCGCCCAGTGTCCTGAATGTCATTGCTCGCCTGCCCAGTGTCCTGAGATGTCAGTTGCTCAGCCTGCCCAGTGTCCTGAGATGATGTCAGTTGCTCAGCCTGCCCAGTGTCTGAGATGATGTCAGTTGCTCAGCCTGCCCAGTGTCCTGAGATGACCACACCTGTCCAGCCCAGTTTCCAGTCCGCTGTGACGACCACACCTGTCCAGCCCAGTTTCCAGTCCGCTGTGACGACCACACCTGTCCAGCCCAGTTTCCAGTCGCTGTGACGACCACACCTGTCCAGCCCAGTTTCCAGTCTGTTACTTTGTTGCTAGGGTCTTTCATGCCACCATTATTGCCAACTATGCCGGTAAAATCCCATAGTTATCTGTCCTGGTTCCATTGTCTGTGGCTGACTTGGATGTGTGTGCCGTAGAGGTGTCCCAGAGGCTCGCTTTTACCACTCTAATGCACCCAGTACTGGTGGTTACCTGAGGGCGGTGTAGTCTGCATAAGATTTCATTCCCCTCTGGGTAAATTTACTATGCTTCTGATCAGTGGTAAACACTCTGACGTGCGGAGATGACAGTACTTGCAAGTGTCCTATTGGAGCCTGGGTTGTTGGGCACGTTATCCTATGAGTCAAGGGACTACCTACCTCATTTAAGTACCACCTAAAACAGCCTATATGCATTTCTTCAGACTCTGGGTGATGGCGCCAGGGTTTTGGTATGAGCTTGGCTAGGGAGGCTCTGGTGGTGGGATGTTCCTGTCTGGTTGGTGACAACCCTCTTTCTAGTATACCATTGTTCATGGAGGGATGGGCCATTGTGGAGCGTCCAGATGATAGTATTCTTGTCTTTTTCACTGTGTGTTTGGTGTGTACAATAAACTAGTTAACCTTGATCTCTGCTGCACTTCAGTCTTTTCATGTTTCTCAGCTTTGCAGCAGCACCCATCCAGGGAGCATGACAACACCCTTAAATAATAATAAATATTTAGAATGATTTGTGATTCATTTATTTTTTTTTTTATGAAAAATTAATGCAGCTTTAGGATTGATATTTATTTGCTACAAAAAGATAGCAGTTATTTTAATTTAGAAGGGAAATCCGCAAAAAAAAAACAATTACACTGTAGTAACAAAGTGTTGTTGTGGTTTATAGTTTGTGTCAATAATCCTTCTTTTAAAAACAAAACACATACTGGGCCGGGTTGAAACCAAGAAACAAATGTAAGAAGCCAGGATATTGTGTCCAGACCACTGATTCTTTCCATATACAGTTAAATCTTATGGTACAAACATGGTCAATAAACAAATTCCTTGATTATTTCCTGTGTAGCAAAAAAAATATCTGATGCCAGCGCACTGCCGACTTAGTGGACTATAGATTGGTCCATTTTGACCTAAATTTCTATTTGTTATATGTTAGTATAAAAAAAATTGCTACATGTGTGGTCATTTGAACACAGAAAATAGAAATATAGGGCCAAGACAATGTAGGTGGCAGTCTGCAAATGATTACAAGCAGAACCCAATGGAATCTGTCTGTAATCTTCTACAGATTGATTTAATGTGTACCTAGCTTAAGAGTTAAGGGTCAGTATTGATGCCTCTAAAAACTTACCTTGCAACCCTCTTCAAATTCCCATTCTCCTAATCCACGATGTACCAATGTTACAGCCATAATGTCCACCACAAAACATGTGCTGACTGGGTAACAAGTTAAGAATTGTCTCTTCTGCAAATGTTACAGTAGATTTGACATTTGATTAAAAGTTGTCAAAGCTGTCAAGTGTATGACCACCTTTACATTGATTATTTGTTACTCTATAGAAGAACAATATGGAAACCTACTGTAGAGTCTATAAAATCCTATTTGTTCTGTGTTTGTACCCTTAGTTACTATGCTACCCCTCCTTCCTGAAATTCGGTTGGTTTTCAAAACTTGTTTTTGTCGGGTTTCCACTTACTACATTCGAGGGATATGGCAAATTAAAGGGTTACCGAACGCTGCATTCGAGGGTTACTGAAATTGAAGGCTACATTAGAGGGTTACCAAAATTGAACTCTTTCTCTGTTTGCTGCAAGAAGACGTTTGTTACCCCACTAGCGCTGAGAGCAAAAAAATATATTAATAAATATCTATGTCCTAGTGGTCCTTAGAAGGAAATCTTCGTGTTTTTTGTAGCTGGCACCTCTGTTCATCTACCAGGTTCCCTCTGGGTAGAAGTCATCAGCCACAGCTGTGATGGAGATGTCACTGCCAATAACTTGCTGCTTCCTAAAATGCCTCCTTTGTGGCTGTGCCAGATCGATTGAAACAAATCCTCTAGTAAATGCAGTTTAACTATTTCAAACAGTTGCAACAGAAAGTGCAAATGTTTGATCATGCATTCATTTGCAGCAAGCAATCAGATGTTATCTAAAATACAGTAAGGCTTGCTGCATATAAGCAGATTTTTTTAGCCAAACTGACTATTTCCGTGTTTGGTGCTTCCGTTGTCACCGGTGACTGATGTCATCCCTGTTTAACTGGAACAGGTGATTGGACATTTTTAAAAATCGTTATCGATTGCAACATTCGCCATGACCGGCAGTGATTCATCCTGCCCACCCGCCCACTGGGTCTTTATGTACCCTAAAAACAAACATCTGATTGGTTGCTACAAATTAATAGTTTTTTTCCCTCAAGGAAAAATGTTATTCCTATTTGAAGTGAAAATCCCGACACATTAAGATTTTAGTCTTTTGAACAAGCTGATTGGCAAGAATCAAATTCATTATACATTTGCAAAGGCAGCAGAGTGGCCTAGCCCTGACTGTAATAGACAGTCATTTAAATTGTTGCCAGAATCATTGCATCTAGAGATGGCCGGTTCGCGGACCCGAACCCGGGTCCGCCGCGGACTTCTCCCGTCCGCGAACGGCGGATTATTCCGGACTTTCCGGACTTTCCGGACTTCCGAACTTCCGAACTACGGATTTTTTTTTTTTACGAAAATTTTCGAAAATACGAGTATCTCCGTAATTACGAGGATCTACGATACTTTCGGGATCCGGAAAAACCGAAGATCCTCGTAATTACGAGGATTCGCGTAATTACGAGGATTCACGTAATTACGAGTATTCTCGTAATTACGAGAATACACGTAAAAACGAGTAATTCGTGTAAATTTTTCAAGACGGAGCAAGCCACATGATCCAAATTAGCCAATGGCAGCTATCATAGTTACGGAAAGCCTCGTTTTTTACGGAAATCCTCGCTTTTACGGGAATCCTCGTATTTTCGAAAAATACCGTTTTTTTTAAAGTCACGCTAGCGGACTGTACTTTTTAGGTATTGTAGGCATTTATACGTGCTTCTAAGGCCATTACCCAGGTCCCTGAGTGGTTAAGTGTACGTTACCAAGGCTATTTAGACCACTTTTAATGCGGATTTTGCCGAACTTTCATTTTAATACGTTTTAACGGGTCCGCTCGCGGATTTTCGAATTTTCGGATTTTTTCGAAAATCCGCGGATCCTCGCGCGGACCGGATTTTTCGAAGTTCGGACATCTCTAATTGCATCCTGTTTCCATCCATGCAAAAAAAAACTCAGTCTGATTTATTGCCTGCATAAATCTCAAGTACAGATGAAAATGGGAAAGACATGGATTTCTGTTTATTATGTTACAATACACCAGAGATCACATGGGGCAACAAACATGGGGTGCTTTGTCACACTGAGGCTAGACACACTGCTTAAATTAAGCAACATAAAAGGTTCTATATCCCAGGATGGGCCACACAATGTGTTAAGTAAAATAGGATATTCAACCATTAAGGATCGTAGTGAAAGAGAATGTTTTATTACAATCTTGCTGTTGAATATGAACATGATTGATACTCTGAGATTTTTGAAACCAGTAGGTCATCATTCTAATCATCCCATAGTATCTGGGGAATTATTTTAGGAGTTGTTATTTTAGGAGTTGTTATTTTAGGCTGTGATTTATTTTATCGAACCTAAAATACTGCATTAGCAAAACGTTTAGTTCATTAGAACTACTAGATTAAATATAGAGCAACTTTTCTGTGTACCTTTCAATAATGAACTGATTAAAGTTATAGAAAGTCATAAATAATCTAAAAAAATTTAATAACCATTTACACGGTAATCTGATTACCGTATATACTCGAGTATAAGCCGAGGTTTTCAGGCTTTAAAAATAGCCTCAAAACCTTAACTCGGCTTATACTCGAGTCAAGCTGAAAACTCCTCTTCGATCCAGCAGCCGCTCCGCAAGTACTGGACTATGTGGGCTGACGTCCCTATCGGCGCCTGTCTTACTGCCCGGTGCCGATTAGTGACGTCAGCCAGCCGCTGGGCAGATCAATACCGGTACTTGCAGAGCAGAAGAGAGCATGCGGCAGACAGATTACAGACCAAGAGGCAGAGTGAGAGGCAGCTGAATACTAAAACAGTAAGTCTGCACTGAACTGGGGGGCCTGGCCTGAGGGTGCTGCTTGTCACAGCAGATGTTTGGAAACTGCAACTCCCAGCAAATAAAGCATGCTGGGAGTTGTAGTTTCCAAACATTTGGCGTGCCAAGGAATGGTGGGTCACTGTATGAGATTACCACTGTCCATTTAAAGGGCAACTAATGCTTTAAAAAAATACAGAATCAGAAGGAGGATGGTATCTTTTGTTGCCTTCTGATACTGTATTGGTTTGAGGCTTTAGTTGCCCTTTAAATGGACAGCAGATTTCCCATACAGTAATCCAATATAGAAATAGCCAAATCCAGTATGGGAATTACTGTATGGGACTACTGTGTGGGAATTCTGCTGTCCATTTAAAGGGCAACTAAAGCCTCAATACAATACAGAATCAGAAGGCAGTAGTGGTCATATTTTACCCTCGACTTATACTCGAGTCAATCAGTTTTTACTCTTTTTTTAGGTAAAGTAGGTACCTCGACTTATACTCAGATCGACTTATATTCGAGTATATACGGTAGTCTAAAAAACATGTTCATTTGTTTACATAGTTCTTGTAGTTTTTCAAATAAAAAGGGCAACATTGATTTGTATGATTGAACTTATGATTTAAAAAAATGGTCATACATTTAATAAGCATAAACAAATATATAAACCGAAGATGTAAGACCGAAACATTGACTTACTGTACATACTGTATTTACAATAAAGAAGCAGAAAAAAAACCTGAGTGCATCTTTTTTTATGGGAACTGCTTAATATGGGAAGCAACTGGGCAGTTTGCGCCGATATATATACCAATCAAAGATGCAGGCACTCTGTCCTTATAAACTTGAAGGCTGCCTAGGTGCTACCACATAGATACCAGATATACAATTCCAAATAGAGAAGATGGTGCACTCTAAGACTTTTTAGAAACATTTTTTATTGACACTCCATTGTGCAGGCAGGGGGGGAAATCATTTTACAGGAATGAGCTTACTTATTGATTTATTTTATTATTGTAGCTTTGAGTTCCAAAAGGTGACATTAAAATTGTAGGATACTTTCTAACCCACTTTATACCACTGAAGATTGGGAATCGAATAAATATTTTAAAAAAGTAATAAAAACAGCACTTCTTCTTTTAGAAGGGGTATTGAGCTGATAATGGTTTCTAGGTTTTGGGGAACATACAAATTATAAATGTACAGTTCATGCATATTTTTAAATGGAGATCTCTCAATTACAGTCAGACAGTTGTTAAGCATTCATGAAATATAAAGAGCTTTGTCATTTAATTGTCTACTGCTGGCTACAAATGTATTGATATTCTGCTTCATTTAATCTACAAACATATTACCCCATGATCAGTCATTTTACAATATGGTATATATGCTCTAATTTTTACAGTATGCTTTTAATTGTATACAGTATATAATCTAATGTATTTAATATATGCACTAATGTATTGTATACAGTATATGCTCTAATGTATAGTATATAAGCTCCAAACTCTACTGAATTGTATTTATGCTCTAATATAGTGTAAATATGCTCCAATGTATTGTATACATGCTCTATTGTATGGTATATATGCTCGTATCTCTAATCTATTGAACATGTGCTATAATATCAATAACAAATGAACAGCACATGCTGGTAAATGTCAATCTGCAAAATTCCATAGAGCAATTTAACATTTATATTGCGTCAAATACCAAATCGATAAAATATTGGATAGGTGTATTGTGAACATATGACTAGGACAATTGGTTTTGTTATTTAAAGGAATGGTAAATTATTTTTACAAAAATGTGTTTTACAAATAATCTTGTTTAGAGTTCATTCATGAACAAAGTGTAAAAAAATGTCCTACTCTTTTATACTCTTTTTTAAAAATTTTTGAAATAGATTGCAAAGGTTTACTATTTATCCATGTTTAATGCTTTTCCTGATCAGCCCACAGTCCCCCATTCTTCCTGATAGTGTAAAACATGCTGAATATTTTAACGTCTCATTATGCTGTTATGTGTATGTGTGCATTATTTATTTGACTATTAAAATTTCTTAACCTGCACTTGGAGAGTTCTTTGTTTGGTTTTAGCTTTCTTCTAGCGTGCCAAAAAATCCAAAAAGCCCCTTCCTTTCCAAGAAAAGCTCTATTATGTGTAGGTAGATACATCAATATGTATATAGTAAAATATAAAATAAAGGGGACTAGCAAGCCGAAAAAAATAAAAAGACTGTGAAGTTGTACCAAAGACCCAGAGGGTTAAAAGGTTATACGATCACAATGCAATTTAAAAGATAAGGGGTCAAGTCAAGTGAGACGCTACTTTTCCCCTGCACAATTCAGATGTAAAAAAACTTTAGTTTTGAAACATAATTGATATGAAAATGTTCACAGGGAATGGGCAGATTTTATCTATACATACATTAGCTAAATTTGTGTTCTTTATTTAGCATTCAGGCATATACAGTAAAATGGCAAATTTCAATTTTGAGTTTTACATTTTAACACAGCATTTTTAGATCTAACTTGAATGTTTTAATGCAAGTAACCCATTATTTTGAATTCGTTTACCTTTGTCTATAGGAGGAATGTTAAAGCTTTCAAGTTTATTATAATTATTATTAATTTTTGTATTTTTTTATTCAAACACTATTGACCAAATGCTATAGATATCATAGGGTTTATTCACAAACAAAGTCCTTGAGTTACTAATTAGTACCCCTACTTGTTCATTCCTAAATACAGGAGAACTTCTAGGCCTATCATGGAGGATAAAGAAATCACATACAGCATTTATGGATTTTCAAAAGCTTAGAACTATAACATATTATCAGGGAAAAACGTCATAGTGCATAATAAAAACGAGCCATTCTATAGAGAACTACTAAGCAGCAAATTAAGGGCCAGCATAAAATCATGTTACATAGCATTGGAGGTTGAACATATATCTATCATACGTCTATCTAGTCAATCCTTTTGGCCCTACATAACAGTTGACCCAGAGAAAGAAAAAAAAAAACACAGCTAGAAGAGGGAATATTTGAAAACCTTGCTCAGCAGTAGGGAGGAGCCAAAATTCCTACCAACTTTCAAGGAAGAAAGTTTGGTCTGTGTGGGGCCATTTTATGAGAGACAAGGGGAAATTAAAGGGAAAAAAGGGATGGTACCTTGTTTCCTAAATATTGAGGTGCTGGGTCTTGATAGGGTGGAATATCCTTGAAACTCCACTCCTTAAGCCATCTAATTGGTGGTACAGGGCGTACCACATAATTATGAGTAGCAAAGGACATATTCAACAAACAGAAAGTTTGTACCAGGTATATATTTGCCCATATATAAAACCAAGGAATGTGTGCATCAAACTATTATACTGCAAACATATTGAACAAAACAGAAATTATTGTTGCACAAAAATGTAATGTAACATAACATTTTCCCAACTAACACCCAGAAGTTCCCATAGCATTGAAACACATCACATTGACAGATAAACATTCAGCAATAACAAAGATGCTTGCCCAACTATATTATATTTCAATCACAAACATAACTGACTTATTTTAAATAATGTAATAAAGTTCTGACTACATTTCTGCAATATTAATTCCCCCCCTTAAATGTATAATGTCTTTAATAAATGAATCAGTGGGTAGCACAGTGGAAGATTTATATTAATATACTTTCTAAGATAATTAAAACATTGCTCTGCACTAGCTGCTGAACAAAACTGTAGGTCAAAGATGGTGCTTAGATAAGTGGAATGCATGAGTTTAGTTTCAGTGCCTTATTATGGATGTTTTCTCTCTCTCCATCTCTCGCACTCTTTTCATCCCTCAAAAAGCTTTGATAGAGGTAAAATTTGTTAGGGCAATAGTGCCAGATTCTCAGCAACTGTGAGCTAAGCTGGTAAGGCTGCAGGACTAATTGCTTGAAAGAAAGCAGCTTGAAAGTAAATCTTAGTTCAATTACAAAACCGCCCCAGGAGAAATCCATCTTAAAGAAATCACATTCTTGATACAAAATATATAAAAAAAAAAAAAAGAAAGAAAGATCTTTATCAGCCAGAAAAAACATCTCCTGACCCATTAGCTTGATTTTCTTTAAAGGGGCAAGAGGTTCTATCAGGATTGTGAGTTTTGTTTTTACAGTTCGGTTTATTTTAACTCATTGGTGTCATATATAATAATTTGTTTCCTTTAGTGTCCACATTGAGAGAATTTACGTTCCACATATAGCAAGAACGTAAACGTATAGAAGAAAAAAACATGCAAAAAAACAATCTTCCAGTAAAATCTGTATGGAAATTTCTTTTCCGTTTGAAGGGAATCTTTATCCCAAAATAAACCATGGATTTCTAAGGGTTAAACATGAAAAACCTTCTCGCACATGAATAGAAAATGTAATTCTACAAATATCCTCAAGTAAACTTTGTTTTCATGTGAACAGAAAGCACTGGCAAAGCCTTAACCTCCATCTTGATGTTCAACTCATAGCACTGACAGACTTATTAACCAAGAAATTAGGGCAGGAATAATTACAATATGTAACGGTAAGAGGATTAATAGTTGGATTGAAAAAAATATTGTCCAATATGTAAAATATTATATATAAAAATGCTGTGAAAACTTTTGTTCAACTAACACCTGAAGGATGCTATTTGAATTCTAAATGCTCCAATTCCAGTTTTTTGCGATGTTTAAATAAACTGCATGAGTTTAGCTTGTCTGTTCCCAGTTTTTAAAATAAAAGTCATAAGAAAGATATAATTAAAAGTAAACAGTAAAATGTTAGTTAGATCAGCTAGTTACAGTAGCAGGTTACATAGCGGTATCAACTATTAGTTCTTTACAGGGCTAGGAATTCTCTAAATAAAATGATGTAATATGCTGACAAATGCAGATTTTATACCCACTGGGTTTAAAATCTTTGCTCCCAAAATGTTGGCAGAAGTTTAGATAGCAAAATATTAGTCAGCAATTTGATCACAAAACTAGAGATGGATGGGTTTCGTTCAGTTTTCGGATCTCTGGAAAATCCCGAAGATCTGAAAACAGAACTTAAATTCAGGACTTTTTGATTTTTATTGAACGCTCAAGCTATTTTGAAAAATAGCCTTGAAGGTTCGATAATCCTCAAAAATATGATCAGAAGCTATTTTTGAGTATTATCGAACGTTCAAGGCTATTTTTCGAGAATTTTCAAAAACACGCTCCGAACTCCCAAAATCCAAACGATCCTTCCGGTTTTGGTTGGAACATTCGGATTTTGGAACTAAGGAATTCCATGTCAGATCTGGGTCCGAGTTGGAGCTGGATCCCATCTCTACACAAAGCCAGTTTTCATTATTACATGGTCTTATAGTTATCAAGGTTACACCATATTTATTTATTTTATATATATTATATTTTTAAGTTCAGTTTCTTTTCCCCTACCCATAATTAATGACGAATCCTGGTTTTCGAAAGTCAGAACTTTTAATTGAACAATGTAAAATTTAGAAAATCCAAAATTCCATTTAAAAAATCCAAAATTCCTATTGAATATTTGAAAATTCGATTGAAAAAGCGATACCGCTATCGGAACAAAACGCTCTAGTTTCATTCATCTTTACCCACAATGCATATTAAGATTTATTCAAAATGAAAGAAAGAAAGAAATTCTTTTACATTTAATTTGGCTCAGAAGGAAAAAACTGGCAATTAAAGTAATCCTTGGATTAAGTTGAAAATATATGCATTACTAAACATGTAGTTAATACCTGGTATCAAATATAGTAAATTAGGTAGGGCACCAGATGTCCTCTTTAAACTTAAGTTTATTCAGAGTCCAAGAGACTGGGGGGGGGATTCTATTAAAGATCTGAGCTCAAAATGAGAGGATGTTTTTAATTAGGCTTACATGCTGGTTCTAGAAACAAAGAAAGCCACTGAGCTAGTTCTCTTCATTGACACATTATTTTAATTCTTTGAGATTTACTAATGGATATCCTCACATAATGCACAAAAAGGTTTATTTTGTAGAAACATGCATAATGAAAAAGAATATTGTTATGCTGCCTAAGGTTAAGGGTTGATGTTATTTCCTTTAATATTTATTTCACCTTAGTGCTGGGTTAGATTTAATAAATTATTTTTAAATATTAAGCATAAGCAGATATTGGGGTTCAAGTTCCCAATAGGAGTGTCTGACACGTATAGGCAAAATTTTTCCACACCCCTCTGTTAACCAGTCTGTTCAGCAGTACATTTATAGGAATAAACATCTAATGGGCAACCATTTACATAGGTTTTTAAACTATTAACATACAGCCACTCTACAGAACAATTTAACTTAAAATTGGTGAGGGGCCGGTATTCTGCCTGTAACAATTGCATATCGTCTATCATTTTTAATGCCATACATACATTTTATTCATCAGCTAACACCTCTATGTTATATCTCAATATTTTGAGATATAATCCAGAATATGATCCTTTAACAAACTTTCCAGTATCTTCCTAACTCACTGGTGAGTGGATTAATTGCTAGGTCAAGAGTAAATACCTTTTTTAATATTGGTATTACATCAGCTTTTTACCAATACAGAGGCTTATCACAAAATAAAAGTGAATCTAAAAAGTTAGGAAACAATGGGCTAGATAATACTTCACTTGCCATGCGGCTACGTGGCTCCATAGAGGACCACCTTATCGGTCATGGTTTTCCTACACATCCGATTATTCGTTTGTCCACTTCGGACGATCAAACCGACGGCCGTTGGTCGAGTCCAGATGCAAATTACATTCAATTATTCGTCCCGATCTACCGAACACTGAAATGTCGGAAGGGCCGAATGGACGGTCTGGAGGAAGAATTGTAAAGTGTACCTAGCTTTAAGACCACTGTATAGGCCGAATGGTCAGTCTGGAGGAAGAATTGTAAAGTGTATACTTAGCTTTAAGACCCCTGTATGTACAATTTAGCCATTTCCTGGAGCTTTATTTAATTGTTTCTCTACCATTTTCGCTGTCAACCAAAGCGAATTTGCTTCTCTTACAAATCTATACTACTGGAACTAGGTTGTTCTATAGTGGATGGGATGGGAAGATGGTTTAATCTTTTTTTTTACAAGCAATGCCTGTATTACATTGAAAGTTTTGTACTGCCCTGTTTTGATCAAACTACCAGGGAGATTCAATAAAAGTTCTTTATTGTTTAAAATGGTGCTAATTTTGCCCAACCAATTAGAAGTTAGCTTTCAAATGTTATATAATATCTGATTGGTTGGGGCAATATTAGCACCATTTTAAACAATAAAAACTTTTATTGAATAACCCTGCATATTTGCAAAACCTTTACCTCCTACTCATGCTGCAGTTCAAACTATCAGTCTGTCATTTCATATGTGTTAATGACTAACACTTCATATTAGTGACACAGAAATATTAACGATTTGCGGGCACTCAAAAAGAGGGGATTTTGCACATGGGTGGGGGCTTTAAATGTTGAAGGAGGTAAGAGACAGAAGTAAAAAAAATTAATTTCCTACAGTATAATACAGGCCAAGCTGTGTAAACATTTGAGTTCATAAAACAGAAATGGCTGAAAAGAAAAACAAATGTTCTAATTTTGGAGGCTCTTGAACAGTTTGAATTGAGTCAAGCGTTAGAGTCAATTTTTTTTCAAAGTGATGGTAAGAGTGCAGATTAACAGGACTAGTGAAAAGCATGTCCGTTAATCATAAGAGACAAGGTTAGAAAAAAATTAGGACTTTTAACCTTTAAGTATCATTAGATTGAGTTTTAAATTTGTATTGCTATTAAGGGGGATTTTTATTTCTAAAAAAATCTCTATGTAGTTTTTAACTGTAGTTTATGTTTTGTGTAAAAAGAACCTGGATCATGGTCATTGTATGTATGTATGTATGTATGGTTTATTTATAAAGCGCCACTTTGGGGCACAGCACTGTACAATGACAAAATACAAAAATGTCATACAAGGGAGGCAAATACTTAAAGGGTATGTCCACCCTTCTAAAAAAATTTTTACCTAACATTCCCCCTGTCCCCCCAACCGCTCTATTAACATAGTAACATAGTAATTAAGGTTGAATAAAGACATTCGTCCTCAAGTCCAACCTATTCCCTTTTTTTTTTTTTTTTTTTTTAACCCTACCTAACAGTTGATCCAGAGGAAGGCAAAAAACCCCAGCTAAAAAGGGGGAAAAATTCCTTCCTGACTCCAAACGCAATCGAAGTATCCCTGGATCAACCAATCTATATGCATTAATACCAGTAATTCTCAATATTTTTTAGTTTTAGAATTATCCAGGCCTTTTTAAAGTTATTCAATGAACTTGCCATTACCACCTCTGCTGGAAGACAGTTCCACAGTTTCACCGTTCTCACTGTAAAGAAACCTCTCCTAACCTGAAGATGAAACTTCTTTCTTCCAACCTTAAAGGATGTCCACGAGTCCTCGTAATGACCTATTAGTGAACAATGCACCAGAGAGTTCATGTATGGGCCATTAATATATTGTATAAGTGTATCATGTCCCCACGCAACCGCTGCTTCTCCAATGTAAACAGCCCTAACTTGTCTAATCTGCCTGCATATTCAAGCCCCTCCATTCCCCTATTAATTTAGTTGCCTCTCTGAACTGCCTCAATTTCCAAGATGTCCCTTTTGTATATGGGATTCCAAAACTGCACCGCATATTCCAAATGTGGCCTTACCATGCCTTGTAAAGAGGGAGAATAATATTTTTTCTCTCTGATTCCATTCCCCTCTTTATACAAGACAATATCTTGCTAGCTCTAGCTGTTGCTACCTGGCATTGTTTGCTACCTAGTCTGTTATCTACCAGAACCCCCAATCTTTTTCCATTCAGATGCACTTAACACAGAGTTATTTATGGTGTAGGTGGCACGGGATTATTAAATCCCAAAGCATCACCTTACATTTATCAACTGAATCTCATCTGCCATTCTGCTGCCCATTTTGATAATCTATCTAGGTCTGCTTGCAGCACTTGCACATCATTGGAAGTTTCCAAAGCTCTGCATAATTTAGTGTCATCAGCAAACACAAGACCTTGCTCTCAATGCCCCCTTCTAAGTCATTTATAAACAGATTAAACAGAAGCGGCCCCAGTACAGAACCCTGAGGAACTCCGCTAGAACTTTAGCCCACATAGATGTAGCTCCATTAACCACCACTCTCTGTTTGCGGTCCAATAACCAGTTCTCTATCCATGAACAAATGTTTCTTCAAGGCCAACAGTCCTCAGTTTATACATTAGTCGCCTATTTGGCACAGTATCAAAGGCTTTTGCAAAATCCAATATACCACATCCACAGCTGTGCCTGAATCTAACTTCTTACTCACTTCTTCAAAAACCAATTAAATTTGTCTGGCATGATCTATTTCTCATAAATCCATGCTGACTACTACTAATAGATGATTCTGGGACAAATCAAGGATATGATCCCTTAACAAAGTTTCCATCACCTTACCTACCACTGATGTTAGGCTTACAGGTCTATAGTTACCAGGCTGTGAACGACTACCTTTTTTGAATATTGGTATTACATTGGCTTTTTTCCAATCCAGCGGCACATCCCCAGACAAAAGCGAATCTGAAAATATGAGACACAGTGGTCTGCTAGAACTGAACTAAGCTCTTTTAAAATCCTAGGATGCAATCCATCTGGTCCTGGCGCTTTATTGATATTAACTTTGTCTAATTGATTCCGTACCATATCCTCTGTTATCCAATGTGAAAACTCTTCATTTCCTCCCTGCACATGTCAATCCCTACTGTAAGGATTCTCAACAGTAAAAACCGATGTAAAA
Organism: Hymenochirus boettgeri; assembly: GCA_019447015.1. Lineage (NCBI taxonomy): Eukaryota > Metazoa > Chordata > Amphibia > Anura > Pipidae > Hymenochirus > Hymenochirus boettgeri. The sequence continues at coordinate 231,877,460 of CM033473.1, read as the reverse complement.
AAACGGTTTAGCAGATTAGTCCTTTTCGGCATCCTCTACAACCACCTCAGCTCCATTATTTAATGGTCCCACATTCTCAGTCCTCATTTTTTACCATTATATACTTAAAAAACATCTTGGGGTTGGACTTGCTTTGTTCGGCAATCCGTATTTCATTTTCTATTTTAGCTAGTTTAATTGCTTTCTTGCACTCTTATTACAACTTTTGAAGTCCCTGTAAGCCTGTTCTGTGCCTTCTGTTTTCAAAATTTTAAAAGCCCTTTTCTTTTTTTCCATTTCCCTTTTTACCTAGCATTAAGCCATGCAGGAGTGGACCTAATTTTTTTACACTTGTTTCCTAAAGGTACCGATTTGGAAATGTTATAGTTTAATATCCCTTTAAAAGTGGTCCACATCTGCTCAGTATCTTTACCTAGAAACAGTTCCCCCCAGTCTATGAGCAGGAGCGATTCCTTTAAAGCATAATTAGCTTTCCTAAAGTTAAAGTTTTTGTTAAGCCAGTGCACTTTAGTTTTCTGCAACCTATATTAAATGACACTATATCATGGTCACTATTCCCTAAGCTTCCCATTACCTTCATCTCCAAATGAGCTCTGGGTTATTAGATATCACCAGATCCAACAACGCATTCTTTCTAGTAGGAACTTCTACCATCGTGAAAGAAATGCTCATATAGGAAATTTAAGAACTTTATACCTTTTGAGGTGCTGGCAGTTCCTTACTCCAATCTATTTCAGGGTAGTTAAAATCCCCATAACCAGAACATGCCCCATACCAGCAGCCTTCGCCAACTGCATAAGGAGATTCATTTCCACCTCTTCCCCGGCATTTGGCGGCTTATAACACACTCCAACAATTAATTTACCCACCTTCTTGCTTCCTGTACACAGTTCCACCCAAAGTGTTCTGCCGCATCGTTTGCTCCCCCATCTATTCCATCTTTTAAATTTGGCTTCAATTCCTGTTTAACATACATACATACTCCTCCTCCTTTCTTATTAACTCGGTCATGTCTAAATAAGGAGTACCCTTCAATATTTACTGTCCAGTCGTGTGAATCATTAAGCCATGATTCTGCTATACCAATTACATCATACCTTTCCTTTAACGCTATTATTTCAAGTTCCGGTTTTTCCAGCCAGACTCCTTGCATTTGTAACATACATTTTAGATTATCAATTGATTTACTTCCATACATGGTCGTACATGCCTCCTTATCCTCTATGCTCCTCCTTCTCCTCCCTCCGTTGTGTTACTAGCCCCCAGATCCCTAACTTCTCTATCTACCCCTGTGTAGTTAAACTTTCCCTCCCCCCCAATACCTAGTTTACATAGTATTAGTATCATCAAAAATGCCCAAAACATTACTTACCTTCCTCTCTTTCCTCTGCCGCACTTCCAGGCCCTCTCTTGCGAGAAAATGCAAGTAGAGGGGCGGGACCGCAGTCGCTTCTGTGATTGGCTGAGCAGCAGCCAATCACGGACGCGGCTGCCGGAGTTCAGTGCGGCGAGAAAAGAGGGAAGGTAAGTAATGTTTTGGGCATTTGCGATGATCTATAGAGCGGTTGGGGCTGGGGGGACAGGGGGAACGTTAGGTAAAAAGGGTTTTACACCTAGGGGGAGGGAATCCTAATTGGGAGGGGGAGGGAGGGGAGAAGGACTGCAGTACGCATGCCAAACTTCTCCCGGAGGTCCTATTGGACTCTGCTATCCTCCTGGTGGGCAGTTTTTGGGACTTTGGGGGGAACTACAGGAGAACCATATGGAGCTGGGATGTAAGGTAAGGATTAAACTACACTATACAATGGGGTCAGTAGTGGGGAGATTATAGTTTTGGGGGTGGACATGCCCCCAATAGTTCAAGTTCAGTACATAAATATATAAATTATATAAATAAAGTGATACAGCCTTGCCACAAGAGGAAAGCAGGACCCTGTCCCATAAGCTTACAATCTAGTTAGGTGGGTAACACACAGATACAATGGAATGGGTATAAGTGCCGGAGTGAGACGTATGCAGTGCAAATAAAACAATCATATTCTGTGCTGGTTACCAGATAGGTAGGATGTAAGGGTAGATTTATCATATATAGGTATATAGATATCATACACTGTGCTGGTTACCAGATAGGTAGGATGTTAAGGGTTAGATTATCATATATAGGTATATAGATATCATACACTGTGCTGGTTAACAGATAGGTAGGATGTAAGGCTAGATTTATCATATATAGATATATAGATACCATATACTGTGCTGATTAACAGATAGGTAGGGTGTAAGGCTAGATTTATCATATATAGATATATAGATATCATACACTGTGCTGGTTACCAGATAGGCAGGATGTAAGGCTAGATTCTTTCCCACTTCTTTGGTAAGTAAAATATCTATAGAAGATTAGTTTTGAATCTCAAACTTCCTTCATGAGGGAACAGAGGTTTGGATCTCAAATCTCAAATTCAATGTAAATTGTATTGTGACCTAGCCCATCCTTTCATTTATGGTCATTAACCCAATCCCCTAAAATATGTCTAATACCCATGTTAACTTGATATTACATCGGGTTTCTAGGATTTTACACTCGTATTAGCAATATTGAATATCCCTGATATTATTTCTCAAGACAAAAGCTTTATTTTGTTTAAATATTATTTATGTAGGAAAAACTATTGTTACAGATTAACGGCTACAGCGTGTAAAAATCTAATGCATAAAATCACTTGGAAAAAAGAAAATAATTCAATGGATAAGAAAGAGTGACAGCATTTTTTTTAAAATCATTTTTACTGTCATAAAATTCCACATTTCTGGGCAACAACTGTTATCATATCATTTCCACAGCTGCATAATATTTCACATTGTATAAAATGAGGGCCCAATGCCCCATCTGAAGTACACCGTACTCATGGTTAATTCATAGCCTGTCCTGAAATCTGTCTTTTCCCCTTATGTTCTAGCTTTAGCAAGCATTCATTTGAATGAGAATTAGAAAATGGTTCTAAATGTGTATGGTTATGAACACTGTGATGGTGGGCGTATAATAAAAGTATAAACTGCATAGAAACAATATCGTTTTTACAAGTATGTGCACTGTGCATAAAAATAAAGCAATTCAACCATTACTATTTAGATCTCAGATTTTTCTTGAGAAATCTTTTTTTATAGACGTTATGTGAAGAATCCCTTTTGTAGTAGACACAAAATAATAAACTGTAGCCTTTGAAAGTGGATATTGACTTAAGGGGCATCTCCAAATCCAGCAGTAGTTAGGTAAACAAAGGTTGAATGCTTTATGTAGCTCTTGTCCAAACAAAACCTGATAGACAGTGACAGAATAGAGTTGTCTTTCATTTGTTCTTTTGTTTGAAAGAATCTGAAAACATGCTTGTTAACAGAAGCAACATTTTGTTTTTGTTTGTTTTTAGATCAGCCCAGTTACTTTTGAGGTAGTTATTTTCTCCAGATATCAACAAAAGGGGAATTGTAACATTACGTGTGCTCAAAAGAATGATATTATACTTCATTGTTCATATCAAAGCTCCTCGAATCCTCATTTGGAAGGTGTAAAGTCAAACTGACCTTTTGGTAATTAAGAGCCTATGAATTTTTAGTATATGCCAATGTACTTCTGCCAATGTACCAGAGGCCAGTGCACAACCAGAAGGTTTAATTCTGCAAAATAAATATGATTTTTTAGTAACAATGTGTGATGTATCTAGGTTTTGAAACGATCCTGGTTTTGATTTGGAGCTGCTGGTTTCGAAAATCTGCGGTTCCAACGGATTTATTTAAATGTTCGGCACACCAGAAATTCGGAAATTGGAAATTCTCTTTTGAACTTAGAAAATTCCATTTGAAAAGGGAAAAATTCATTTGAAAAATGCTTTTTAATAGGTTCTGTGGAACCTCTATCAGAACGAAAGGAAAGGAATGTAAAAGGATATCATTTTTTAATTTAGAAACATCTACATTGGCCATTAGAGGAAATCAAAGATTCATTGTGAAAATGTTTGCAGGTATCTCCCCTTTAAATAAATAAAAAATCTACACCGCGTACAAGGTGGGGAGTAAGATGACAAGAGAGACACATCAGTGCCGCAGGATCACAGATTGATCAGTAGTGAGATCTGGGCTTATGGGGAAATATGGAGAACAGGTGAATGAAGTCCTTTCTCCATTAGGCTGGGTACACACAGGCAAATTTTTTTCCCCGACCGACCATTCGCCAGAAGCGAGCGATCGGCTGGCACAAATCACTGTCATTCACAGCAAAAATTCCGCGATGCAGTAAGTCTGGCAAAGGAGTTTATTTTAAGCATTGCGAGATCGCGGTCAGGTAAAACGTCCATTTTATTTTCTACATCACCCCAAAACCTCCAGTTTTTTAGTAGATAAATTGCTTTTAAAGTTTGTGCTACGTAAAATTAAATTAATTAAATTAATGATTATTGTCAATCACTTCTGGCACAGCTTTCAATTTGACATTATTACATTGCTCCAAGTCTTCTATTTCTTGTTATACTTTAGCTGCAGAGCCCTCTAGAGAAGTGTCCACAACATATTTAATGCCCCACGTGGTATTTGAAATATCTATAAACACAACCTGAATAAATCCAAGGGAAATAGCAAGTTCTTGAGGCACAACTGGTAATATGTCCTATGATACTAAGAGATATGGTTCATTGCAGACTGGCACATAAAGAAACATGCAGGACATGTAGGAGAATGATATTTAGAAGCTTTTTTTTTTCTCCTTTATATAGGGATTATGGTGAGAAACATGTCTGTCGGTTATTTTTTTTTACATTTTTTATAAAATCTGCTAAAAGCATGAATTTCTGTAAATAACTGTGTTCATTATTTCACATTTATGAATTAAAACAATGTTACTTCTATCAGGGCCACTTTTAGGCATAGGCCACCTAGGCAAAGAACTAGAGTGCTTATGTTAAACCAGGATGCCAAGTGTTCTTCCTAGCATCTCCCTGTCAGCTTTTACTTGCTGTTTTAGAACAGCTCTCCTTGTTCTGCTGCTTTAATTTGAAACATTGTAGTGAGTAGAGAGGCTAAACAATGTTGCAAATTAACGTAAGTAGGTGAAAGGAGGAGAGAAGTTCTAAAATGGTAAGTAAAAGCTGGCCTCTGTGACAAGCAGCCATGAGATCCCTATCACTAACTCTTTCTTCTTTCCACCCGTCTCTCCAATTTAAACTTAGTAGGTGAGGAGTGAACAATTTAAAAAACTAATAGATAGGCAACAGATGTGCCTTAGTGCCATTCATAACCCAATCAAATATGATAGGGGCACTCATGCTGCTATATCAAGCTATAATCATATAGATAAAGACAGTGATCTAAACGATCATACAGGATGTAGTGGGTTAAAACAAGAGCTTTATTCATAACTATATATAAAAATTATTACACATATCCCCAATAAAATGTCAATGTGAACATACACACACTATAAAACATAAATATAATATAATAGTAACAATAAATATGACTCTAGGCGAGCTGGAGGAAAAAGACCTTGTTCCAAGCTATAAGTCTGTACTTGCAAATGGAAGTCAGTAGATACTAAATATGTCAATAAAAAGAAATTGAACAATGTAGCAGCACACAACTGAATCAAATGGCAGAGTGATATACGATCTCACCCAGCCGTGTGGACTTCCTCAAGATCTCCTTTCCTGCATGATATACGATCTCACCCAGCCGTGTGGACTTCCTCAAGATCTCCTTTCCTGCATGGACAATGTGCTGATGGATCGCTCCCAGCGACGACTCCGCTCCCGATTCCAAAGACCAGCTGCAAACTTCTGCAAGGTACCGTCCATGCGTAAGTAAGGCTAATGGTCCGGTAGGGAGCAATGGCCGGGGGCAGGCACCAGGTGCAACTTCGGCACTCGTCTGGTCCTAACCCAAACCCGGACAGAGTCCCCGCCTCCCGCTCCAGGCAAATAGCCGAGCAGGGAACCAAGTGTGTAGCCACGAGAATCTAAATACATACAGCTTCCAGAATATGACAAGTGGGTCCAGTAGTTCAGCCTAGTGTCACCAGCACCAAACGACCGACGCGCGTTTCGGGGCTATCTTTCCCCTTCTTCCGGGTTCCAATTTAAACTTAGTAGGTGGGGAGTGAACAATTCAATGGAGGAGACATGGAAAGCAGGTACATTCTGTATATCATGTCAATGCTGGCAGCTGAAAGGGTTAAGGTAGTACTCTGCTGGCACTCAAAGTGTTAATAGTAATACTCTGAGGAAGTCTCCTGGCACTGAGGGGTTAATGGCAATACTCTGGGAAGGTGCTGGCACTGATAGTATTAATTCCAATACTCCTGGAAAGTCTGCTGGCACTAAAAGAGTTAAACATCTCAGATGTTCAGTCCTGCCCCGCTACTTTTTCAATGCCACCCGGCTGGAAACAATTTCTGGACCTATGTGGTTGGCATACTGTTAGATTCACTTTTACAAAGCAGTGCCCAGGTGTGAATGGTTATGCATTTCATGCATCGCACTGAAACATTACCTAGTATGAACTATTTTTCCTGTGGGAAAGGCTATTTTTTTGGAATAATTCCTTTATATTTTTTGTTTATATATTTTTCACCCTTTTGGACAAATAATCTTGTGGTACTATAACATAGACAAACTTTAAATTGTTTTGACCTACGCTTAGACTGCAATGACAAGATAACTCGGTATCATCCACTAGGTGTCACTGTGTTAGATTATTTAAATGATTTGTAATGTATGTTGTTCTTTGCACTTGACAAATGCATCTGCGCTGAAATCTTGCTTATTTTCTACTGTGCTGCACTAATAAATAGGGAAGCACCTCCAGTTTTTGTTTATTTGGAGTCTGATGCCCAATGAGTTATATGATTGGTGGTTCACATAACTGCAAGCACATCCGATGGGTCTGGGGTGTTAGACTGCTGCACTCGCACTCCCTCGCCGTACGCCGACTTCGGGAATCTCCTGCGGGTGATGTCATCACCCAGCGTCCTTACATACACGTGTGCCTTTACCGGCTCTCCTGCCTCTGGTGCCATGCGGACGCTCCTATAGTTCCCAGATGGGATGGAGGAGACCCAATTAGTTTGAATTGACCAATCTGCATCTGGCTCAGTCCTCCCTTATTCCCCATTGGTTCCTCTGCTCTATATATGCCCTTTCCTGCCATTACCACATTGCCTGTTATAGTTTTGGTATAGCCAAGCTAGTGGTCCCTGCTATTAGCTCTAGTAGCCATATCTAGTCCAAGTAGCTTAGTCTTGTTCTTGTCTTGTCATATTATCATTGTTCTTCTCATTGTTTATTATTATCCTTGCATTTGTCCATTTCTTGTCTTCCAGTTCCTGTTTTGCTCCATTAGTGTTCCGGTTTTTCAGAGTATACCGGCCTCAGTGTCTATACCTTCCACTCTTAGACATTTGGGTAACCGTGTAGAGCGAGGCGCAACAAGTCTCCTGGCGATCGGGCGCTTGTCTATAGGTGAAGACAGCGGCTGTAGATTGGGGACTCCGGGCATCACATTATAACAGACCATGGACGATATACAAGAGCAAATATGGCTCTTAACTGGGGCTGTTAACCAGCTAGCCCAAAGGGTGGCGGCTCAGGAAAATAGGTCTCCTCCAGTCACTTCACTTCCTGTCTTGGAACCCAAGGACCCACTACCTGAGAAATTTAATGGAGAATGCAGCAAGTTTGACAACTTTATGAACTCTTGCAAGTTATTTCCAGCTGCGTCCTACCTCCACTGGTTCTTAATCTCAGAAAGTTGCCCTCGTGATATCCCTCCTTCAAGGGGACCTGCAGACTTGGGCATTTGGTCTTCCTGATGATAGTCCATCATTGGTATCTGTCACCGCCTTTTTCAACACCATGGCTCTTCTCTACTGATCTTACAGTCACTGCTGAGGCCAAGATGAGGACAAACATTCTGCTGAGGAGTATTTCGGCGCTGGGCGGTGAGTACCCGTGGGAATGATCCAGCTTTAAACAATCAGTTTGTCTATGGCCTCTCAGGGTCCACTAAAGATGTTTTCTTGAATTACTCTCCTACTGATTCCCTTGACAAATCTATGGCCTTGGCCATCAAAATTGATCGTATGTTCAGGAAACATTCTCAAGAGAGATTAATGGTTACTCCAGGGCCTTCTAGGTCATCGCTGACTCCTTCCGTTCTCTCTCCATTTTCCCCAGATGAACCCATGCAATTGGGTATGTCCAAACTTTCTCTGGTGGAAAAGAAGAGAAGGCGTCAGGAAGGACTCTGTCTTTATTATGGCATGGCAGGTCACTTAACTAATGTGTGTCCTAAAAAGGGACCCAGGAAGGCAGGAAACTTCAGCACTTAGGCGAGTTAGAGGGGGGCTTCCTATGCGATCTGATAATTATATGATAAAGTTCAATCCAATAAAATTCTCTTACCTGTCAAAATTTCTTGGGGTTCTAGCTTTTTCCATTCTCAGGCCTTTTTGGATAGTAGAGCGGCTGGAAATTTCATGGACCGTACCCTTGCCATGTCTATTGGTATTCCACTCAAACCACCTTCTAACCCCTTTCAGGTTTTGGCCATTAATGATACCCCCCTTCTTTCCAGCAGTCCTGTATGCGTTACCCCAGAGATTACTGTCCAGGTTGAGTCGGGTTATCCTGAGGTTTTAACATTCTTCCTCTTAGATATTCCATCCAATCCTGTCATTCCATCCTACCTTGGTTTCGTAAGAATAACCCAGTCATAGATTGGCCCACTGGTCAGATTATCAGATGGGGGCTTATTCATGAAAACCTAGTTCCTTCTCTTCCTCTTTCTGTTACTGATTTTAAAGTCCTACCTATGTGTTATCATGATTATCTCTTTTCCCCACAGGCTGCCGATAAACTCCCTCCACACCGGTCATACGACTGCCCCATAGATTTATTGCCTGGTACGATGCCCCCACGGGGAAATCTTTACAATCTCACCGGCCCTGAAACCTTTTCTATGAGGGAGTATATCAAAGAATACCTAGGGAAAAAGTTTATTCGGCCTTCCACCTCCCCTGCGGGGGCAGGTTTCTTCTTTGTAGAAAAGAAGGATGGAAGTCTGAGACCATGCATTGACTTTCATGCTTTGAATAAAATTACGGTCAAAAATAGGTATCCTCTACCCTTGATTGATGATATGTTCTCCCAAATAGCCAGGTCTTCTGCTTAAGAGGAGCATATCATTTGATTAGAATACATCAAGGGGATGAATTGAAGACTGCATTTAACACCAAAGATGGCCATTATGAATACCCAGTTATGCCCTTTGGCTTATGTAACGCCCCTGCAGTCTTCCAGGATTTTATTAACAATGTGCTCCGGGGGTACTTGGGTAGGTTTGTCATTGTGTACCTTGATGGTATTCTTATCTTTTATCCTCTTTCATGTCAAATTGGTCTTTGCTAAACTCAGAGAAAACCACCTGTTTGCCAAGTTGGACAAGTGTTCCTTCGAGATCCAGCAGATTCTTTTTCTTAGTTTTATCATCTCAGATAAGGGTCTCACTATGGATCCTAAAAAAGTTTCTGCTGTTCTTGATTGGGAGGTTCCCACCAGCCTCAAAGCCCTGCAGGGATTTTTGGGATTCGCCAACTTCTATAGAAGGTTTATTAAAAACTTCTCCACCTTAGTGGGCACCTTCCATTCTCCTTGGTCCCAACAAGCTCAGGTGTCTTTTCCTAAGCTAAAAGAAGCTTTTTGTAATGCTCCTGTTTTGACACATCCCAATATAAATTTGCCTTTTGTAGTGGAGGTGGGGTAATGTACGTGAAGCGTGCGCTTTTCATGCACGTTACCATCTGGTTCACTGTGGCCTCAGCCTAAAACTAGATTTCATGAATAATGAAGGACTAAGCAAAAAAATCAACAGCTGCATTCATTATATAAGTAATGAGCATGCCCATGCTTTAGGTGCCTGATGAAAGTAACATAAAGTGGTCAGATTCTACATCTAAGAGAAAACAAAAATTAATAGGCAAGTAATACGGGTAGAATTTACAAGGCTATTAAAAGTTACCAAGAAGTTTCATGACCATATAAAAGCACAATGCCACAGGCTTTTTTAAAGGGCACGGAACTCTGATATCTGTAAAATTTTAAAAGGGGGTACATTGTCCATTATAATTCAACCCTTTCCTCCTTTTAAAAGCCATCTGAGTGTCCACCCCTTTCTTTACTATCTGTGTACTAGTTGTCACCCCAACCCAGCCACTCTCATCATCCCAGCAGCGCCTCTCAACAACCCAACACCCCCAAGCCCCTCTCAATAACCCTCTCATGACCCCATTGTGATCCATAAGTGGGGTAAATTATAAGTTTATTTTATTAACAGCACAAGTGTATTTCATGTATGCTTAATAAACTTATGGCCAAAAAAGGCACAGGTTCAGTATCTGTTTTTAAGAATATGCACACTGGCAAATTAGTTTTTTTAATTGCCATTTTTATATTTGTTCCCAACTATTACTGTACCATTTATTTATTGATCTGTCCCCTATTTCTTTAATATCCAGCCTGAAACATCTTACATTTCAGCTGTCAATCAAGTGGCTCTAAAATTTTCTGTTATGTAGTTTTGCTGGAACTGGAATGGTGATGATTAGTACGTGAACTGCACGGTGGGAAATTCCCTCTCCCAATGCTGCCTCATAGAGATTACTGAGCATGCTTGCCCTCACAGAGAGTCAGATAGTCTGGCAGAGGGCTGGGAAATTGAGGGACTGAGCTTGAGCAAAACAAGTACTGGATTGCAGAAACACAAACACACCAGAGTAAGTGCTGCTTACATGTATTCCTTTATAGAATGAAGTAAAGTTTCAGTGTACAATTTCTTTAAAAGACAGCTAAAACATTTAAAGAACTTTTATTTAAATTCATCCCCATAAGTTAATGCAAATGACAAAATGATGGGGCCATTTAAAATGTCTAATTTATCCATTGTCTATATAGTGTATGGCCAGCATTACAGGGGAAGTTCAGTGCAAATACATATATACAGTATTTTTAAGAAAAATAGCAGTATTTTTCCATCCTGATGACCTTAATCTGCCCATTCAGTATTTTGTCTGTGTATAAATAAATGCTTCCGAAATACTGACTTCCTGTTTGCAGGACCCTTAACAGAGACCGTTATGGTCTTGCCCAATCAGTTGAAATTACTGTTGGGAACATTCCAAGGTAGTATGCATTCTGGGAAGAAGAAGGACTGTTAGCGGACCTGAAATGTCAGCTCACGAATGTCAGTAGCAGGAAATAGGGTAAAATTTGTAGGGTAAAAGAGAATATGTAGAATAACTAGGTATGCATACTATAAACTATGAATTTTAAAAATAGTATTTTGCACTGAACCTTCGCTTTAAGCGTAAGCATAATTGGGAAGAAAAAAAAATCCTTTCAAAATATTTACCACAAAATGGAAAAAATTCAAATCAGTTGTATTCTAAAAAGGATTCCAGCTTTATTCTACACACAGTGTCTTCAACAAGATTAACCCAAAGTAATCGAGTAATAAAGTAAAGTAATAACAATAAGAAACTAATGGGGGTGGACGTGCCCTTTAATATCAACGTGTTGATGATATCTGACTGGTTACCTCTTTATTCAGAATCTCTCTTTCTTGACTTAGATGTTTCATTTTCTCACAGAGGTTCTTGTTCTCTTTTGAATGTGCTGAAACTGCTTGTTCAAATTCAGACTGCAGGGCTTTCACCTCAGAGGAGACATTATCTAGCAAAGTCTATGAGCAGAACAAGAGAAAAGAAACTGAAGAATAAAAATACTACTGGCATACCATATGAATGTAGATTTTTGCCTTTGCTGATTTAGAAGAACCATTGGAAAATAATGAATCCCAGGATCCAAATAGAGAACAAAAAGGTTGGAAACTGGAAAGTCCAGCTAACTTCCTACTGCAGCTATCATGACATGCGGCACTCCAGATGTTTTGGAAACTGCAACTCCCATCATGCCTTGTTTGCAGAATGCCAAAGGTTCACCATCACTGTTCTACTGTATCCATTACATTTCCTACAGTCAAAAGGACTTATTGTTATTTTAGTATTTAGTATTAATGTTTTAAAGCGGTTCAAGAATATGATAAACCTGTATTTATTCCAAGAAAATCCAACCCTAGTAAGAAGGGTTTTGCTTGTAAAGAGCATGTGTTAACTAAATAGTTTTAACACTACCGTGTATACAAGACTGGGTTTATTTGTTTTTATATAACCTCCACTTGGAGGCTTTTACTACAGACCTTCTATCCTCTGATGCTCTGTTCCGGCTCTCTGCTAGCTGGAAAAAACAGAGAGGGGGGACTGGCAGCTGCGTCCGAGGGAATGAAGGTCTGTAAGTAACTTTCTGGGGATTTCTTGCAAAACTAACTCAGCCGTTGGATGGATACACATAGTAAAAACATTTAATGCTAGGGGGCGGAGAGGCAGAGATGGGATCAGAAAGGAGGGAGGGAAGGGGGGGAGAGCTCCCCTGTGCATGTCACATTCCTTATTGAAGGAAGCAGCAGGGACCAAATGACTCATTGATAGCTCTACTTCTCACTTTCCTGGACTTTGAACAAGCACTGCATGAGAACCATTTGGAGCAGAGATATAAAGTATGGATTTTTGAAAACTATACATTGGGACCAGTATGGGGTTAAATTTTAGTTTTGGGGTGGACATGCCCTTTAAAAACACAATAAAAAAAAATACAGCCAATGCAAAGTCGTACAAAGTAAAAGTGGAAAAAGCAATATAAAAGTGGAAAAAGAGAGTTGCGGAAATACTTCCTTCACAAATAGGCAACTTTTTTAGATGTAATGAATTTGCATTTCACTGATGTCAATAAAACTTCCTGAATTTCTGAGATTTGGAATATATGGAGTCAGTTCTTATTCAAAGATGTTGTAGCATGGTAATATTTGTATTTTTTAATGATTTTGGGAGCCAGTAATCATTTGAGAAACATATTGGATAAGTATTGTTGTAGACAATCATGGTTTCCTGTTTATATATTACTGCTTACCTTGTCTTGCGCCTGTCTGATCCGGTATTTACCTATCTAAGACTGGGTACACATGGAGGGACTTTTTGTTCTGAGCAAGCAGCCAAATTTGCGAATGATCGATCGTGCGTTCCCATAGGGAACCGCACGATCGATCGGAATTTTCCGACATGCCTGATCGTTCGGAACGTTTGATGTTGTTCGCGGCCGCCCGCCACACGCCAGCCGATATTTTCGGCCGATCGACGGAAAGTGCCGTGAATCGGTTGGCCGGCCGAAAATATTGGCTGGTGTGTACCCAGCCTATAACGTTCTGCCTCTAGCAATGTATCTAAAAGTTCCCTCTGTGTGTGTATCAACCTCTCACTGAGAGAATTCTTCTCATTCTCCATCAGGAGTAGAGCCTAACGGGAAGTGACAGAAATAAAGCTGCTTAAATAATATATACTGAGCACCACGATCAAAAAGTACATATTAAAGTGACAGTAAGAAGAAAAACTGATAATATTATAGAGAAATCCTTCAATCTTCCTGGAAAAAATGTTTATCTAGGTATTGTATTTCCATTTTCTTTGCAATAATTTTTTTCACACCTTTTGCTTTTCGTTTTCCACCTTGAGGAGACTCTCTTCTCTCTCTTCTTGTAAGCATAAGATTTCTGAGCTAAGTTTCGTTTTTCATGTCTTTGCAGTCACAAAACAAGTTCTTCTTTTCCTTCTCTAGACTGTGTATAGCATCCTGTTTCTCTGCAATCAATGCTAGGAGCAGCGACCCTGGAGCAAACAGTATTACATAAATTAGATGTTACCAATTGCTAAAAAAAAAAATACAGGGCTATCTATGTACCGAGAGCCGTAAACGGCCTTTACCGTCTTAAAGTCACGTTAACCCATGTACCAATTCTGGTCCAGCTCCTTCTCGGAAGACAGCGAGGGAATGAATGCTGGTAAGTACATTTGGGGACAGCTTTCCTACAACATACCATATACATTTTTGTTTGGGGGTGAACATATCCTTTAATGGAGAAAACTTGTCTGGAGACCACAGTTCCATATAACTAATTGGTGGCTCTAATTTTTCTAAGAAGATGCTAGATGGAAAGATACATTTACTTTATTTGCAAATAGCATGAACATTAGTAAGCATAAGTTAGTATATAATGATCATGACCAAAGTTATGCAGAAATATTCTGGTACTAACCTTTTCTCTTTTGAGTCTCTCTACAGTGTCCTGGTGCTGTGGCTCTGATTGCTTAGAGACCACTGTGCTGCCTGTTCTGTCTGGGCCAGTTTCAGCTCTATGGTAACCTTCTGCTGTCGAAGTTCAGCCAGTGCTCTTCAGCTTCCAGTGCTTGACGTTGTGTCTCAGCTAACACAACACAATTTAATATCAGTGCAACCCATACAAACATGTAGCAATGCAGTATACACTAGTATATATTCAGAAATCCACGAAAAAATGGAAGCACTCACAGGTCTTAACAAACAACATCCAAAAAGTTTATTCGTCAACATGTTTCGACCAACCAGGCCGTCATCAGGATCTGTATATATTAACATATGTACTGCTCAAAGACAATATACTCTCAATATGTTGTAATACATTCATAATAAAAATGACAAACATAGCCAAGTGAAAACCAGCAGTTCAAAGGACAACATCTATATAAATTTTATTTTAAAGGGCATGTCCACCTCCCAGACCTCCCAAATTATAGTATCATGATACCTGAAAACAGATTTCTTTGATTGCTTTATCTGCTCTGACTATTTTGTCCTCCGCATGTCTCAATGTTCTGACTGGGAGTTTCTAATTATTTCATCTACTGTGGAGCATTAAACTGCTTGTAATGTCACGCTTTGCTTGTAAAACATGCCTCCTATCATTGTCATGGAACACAACCACGTGCGTTATCAGATAACACAATTTAAAACCTGAATCGGTCTTTCTCCCCGAACCAAAATAATGTATACAGCAAACATTATCAGAGACTGCAGATTCCACATAAATACTTCACTTAACAGAAATACAATAAAAGTGCCTACAATAAAATAATGTTTCCCTTTCCCCTTTTGTTCTATAAATATTTTGGTTGAGCACGCTATCTCTAATACTGACTGAGCCACCCATTGATCTTTTTAGCAAACAGTTAAAGAAAAACCTATAGAATGTTTATTGGTATTGGCTTCCCTTAAATAAGAGAAAATTATATTTTTGTGTAAGGTCAACAGCCTGTTCCTTGGGAATATTTCATTCAGATGAAAGGGATTTTTAAAAAAATCTGGTGTGTTTAGGGGATGAAGTGCTGATTGTCGCTTATAAATAAACATTTTCGTTGGTGTTTAGTGTGTTGTAATGTGCTTGCCAAGGTCCAAGAAAAAATGATCTTATTTCTGTGAACACAACTGTCCATGAGGCTGAGAAAAAAGTGAAGTCTTTATAAATAAACACGACTTTTGATAATATGGTACTGTTTATTTGGTAGGATTAGTGTAAGAGATTCCATTGTTTATTGACACAGTTGGATACAGATTTTGAAAATAGAAAAGCTGAGGACCCCATAAATATGATCCATGAAATTTCTAACTGTAAGTTCTCTGCAGCTATCTCAAAAGAAAACAAACAGAAAATCTCCCACTGCCAACCATACTGTATAACATGGATTGCTTTAAAGTCCACTGCCATCTATGGGATTTGGTTACTCTTTGGGGTGACAAAGTGCCAAAATGATCAGCCACAATGGACGTTCATACACATCGTGTGACACGGGGCCCCGCGATTGGACAGTGTATAAAGCTTTAGGCTAAAGCTGGGTACACACAGTAACGATAAAGCCCCGATACCGTCGGATCCGATGGTATCGGGGCTTTATCGTTATGTGTGTATGCTCATTCCCGAACGAGCGCGCGGCCGCCAAACGATCGGGTCGGCCGAACGCTCGTTCGGGAAGGCGAAAATTTCCATCGGCCGCGCTAGACTCTCTATAGAGGAGTCTAGCGCGGCCGATGGAAACACACAGTCCCGAGCGTTCTCCTTATGAAGTTCATAGGGAGAACGCTCGGGAAGTGTGATGCAGATCTTTGAAAGATGGCAGACAGGATCTTGCAGATCCTGTCTGTCATCTTTCAGAAATCTGTGCTGTGTGTACCTAGCTTTAGGCCTCTTTGCAACACACATATCTGCTTTTACGTTTGTTTGTGCTCGTGATTGTGAGTAAATAAAAAATCACATGTCCTGTTGATTTATGATTTGCATCAGCTTGTGCCTGCTTTTTCAGGGCTTTCATTGACTTGTATTAAGTGCAATTTTGGCAAAAACAGACAAAAAATACTTACACGTGAATTAGAAAATCTAACCAGATCACAGCTCACACAGTGGGGCCTACTTCCCACGATTCACATTAAAGATTGCGGACCGCAAATCATGTATTCAGTGCAAAACACTGCAAAAAACATATCATTGGGACCTAGCCCTTAAAGTAATAAGAAGGGAAGCAGTGGCTTAGCAAGCAAAAAGGGAGGTAGTAAGGAAAAACATGTACTGAATTGCTTTTAGCCATTAAACAGTATGCTGTTACCCTATCATTCTGGTTTAACATTCCAAAGCTAGCTCAGTTTTTCCAGATTCATAGTACGGTAGATTGTTTTATAGTTAGCTCTTTTCACTGTAGATGTAATCTGATCATACTGTAGAGTTAGTAATACTCTGTACATTCTTACCTTTTTGGATGCCCTTGAAAAGTGAAAAACAAAGAGATTGTAAAGCAAGATTATTTTCAGTCAAAGAGGTGGATAAAAGGGCTGTTAAAGTTTTAAACAGACATTTTCCTTGTGTCTATTTCGTGAACATGATCACATTCAATGGTGAAATTGTCCTCAGCTGTTTATTCTTCCTGAACCCACAAATGCTGCCTTAGAGTCCCCCCAGTGACTCCTGTGAGTAAAGAAGACAACTTGACCACCCCCCCAACTAAAATTTGCCCCACTGTTGAGCCCACTGTGTCGTTTTAAAAGATCCCTACCTTGCTCTTCTGCCTCATATGAAAGTCCAAGAAATGGAAAAGAAGGAAGCCGCTCTCTGTATAATCCATATCTGCCTATATCAAATCTATCTTCTGAGAGGTTTGTGGCATGTGCAGTGGAGCTCTCTCCCCTCTGTTCCCCCCTCGGCTCCCTTTGATTCATGCATCGTGTCTCAGCCCAAAATATAAATACTTTAAAGCTAGTAAAGCCCCCAACCCTAGACCCTATGTCCATTAGGCCTGAATGATTATTGGAGCATGAAACTAGAACATGTTTAAAACTAACCTTATTTATCTTTTATCCTTAGATATGTCCACTGTACAAGAAAAGATATGTATGATGGAGTGTGTACTCCGTTACCTGAAGAGCGATTATTTACTGTATAGATAACAATAAAGAAAAACTTTTAGGGAATGTGTGTAAATAGTATACACTATGCCACATGATTGAAAGGAAATAGATTGTTTTGGACAATAGTTCCTAGAACATGTACAGTAAGTTTTGTTTCAAGTGCAATTGTACATATGTATGAAAGTGGTTTTGATTATCACTTTGATGTTACTGTGTATAGGAATGTGTTTTAGTAAGAGGTAATAATGTTATGTAAGTAAAATGACTTATTGTATAAGTTTGGCACTTTGGAGAATATAGCACCTTAATCTATGCACTTTAATTAGAACTTTAATCTTTGCACTTATAATTTATATGAACATTGAACTGGACACTTTATATGTAACATTGGATCGGAATTCATCATTATGGACATAATGGATTTGTTTAATGGACAATTAAGCATTACCAATGAGGATGGGGGGTAGAATTTTGTAAAGGTTATATTTGCTCATGAGAATTACTAGAGTACACCTTGAAAAAGGCGCATGGGCATTCAAAATATGTTTGTACCAGCAATAAATATATATTTGCAAGCAAAAATCTTCAAGTGTTTTCCTGCATACTCACCTTTCCTGATGGGTTAAGTTAAAAAACTCGAAACCGGCTGCTAAAGGTACTTACCAGACCTTGTTCCCTTGTCTGCTCTCTGCACAAATCAGCAAAAAGGGCCATACAAGCAGCCTTGTCAGTGATTGGCTGAGCGTCTGCCAGTACGCCACCTTTTGCTGATCCGCGTGGAGGAGCACGGATTTAGAAGGGGCTGAGAATGAGGGGACGAGGTCTGAAAAGTACCTTTTGCTCCTGATTTCTGTTTTTTAAACCTAGTGAGATCTTGGTTTGGGGCACTTTACTACCTTCAAAGGAGTTTTGTTTTGGGGGGTGGAGATACCCTTTAATCAGGGTATAACTTGCTGGAATTCTGCCCTATCTATCAAAATTAGTTAGGTTTAGTTTTCCTTTCAGGCTAAAAAAATTATATCGTAAAATAAGCAAATATAGAATCCACTTTTACCTATTTGTTTAGTGGTGGGAAGTATTAAAGGGACAGTTCAGTGAAAAATAATCAAATTTGTTAAATTGTTAGTTTGTGTAATGCCTTCTTGAAAAAGCCAAATTAGTTCTTTCTATTTCTTCTCCTTCTTCATCTTCTTTTCTTCTTCCGTTCATTTTTCCCGCTTTTTTGGACTGTACCCCTTCCACAGTTTTTTGAGTTAGAGACATGAAATTCGGTACAGACGTGGGGGGCATATAGGAATCCACGGAAGCTAAGGAATCTGTGGAAGCGTTATGGCGTTATCTGCGAATTTCCTGACATTTTTTCCATAGACTATAATAGTTACAATCCTCAAATGTGGATATTTCAAAACTGTTTGTTTCATGGTCATAAATACAAATGGTGATACCCCAACCCCCCACACGACACAGGTACATCCACCTACTGACCTACCTTTCCATTCCCAAGGAAGCCATATTTAAAGGGTAACTAAAATAAAAAAAAACATTTAGATTTATCTCAATAAAAGATAGTTTTATGGTGTAAACACAAAAAATACATCCCCCTAACCAGACCCAGGTACACACACCTACTGATCTACTTATCCAATACAGTGGCAGCCATACTTAAAGGTTAACAAAGTCAGAAAAACTAATTTAGATTTTCCTCATACAAGATAGTTATATGGTTGTAAACAACAAAAAAGACATACCCCTCAACCAGACCCAGGTACACACCTACTGATCTACTTATCCATTACTGGGGCAGCCATATTAAAGGGTAACTAAAATCAAAAAAGCTAATTTTGATCAATAATAAAAAAAGTTTGGTTTTTAACCCTTCATTGGCATTATTGAGTTTTAAAATCTGCAGCAAAAACACACAAATTCCCTTCCAAAATGCAGTCTTTCAAGCCAAATTGAAAGTTTATATATTCGTTGCATTTATTTATACACAGATACAATGCTGAATTGTCAGATTAAGGTCATTGGGATGAAAAATACTGCTCTTTTTCTGAAAAGCAAATGTATTTGCACTGAACTTCTCCTTTAACAAACAAGCAAAATAGTTCTGTCAGTAATTCTACCAGATAAAAGACACTAAATGAATGGGCAGAATAAGGGCATTTTACATTCTCATTGAACCAGCAGTTTGTACAGCAGATGCAGTGACTTCATGCTTTTAGATTCCAGTAAAATAATCAGCAGCCACAAATTACCACCTACTCAGAGTTCATTGCACTTGTAGAATCAATAATATCCATTACTGTAATATGTCACAATATTTAGCAGAAATTCATTTAAATCATTGCATTTGTAAAATGTCTTTATAATGTCTGTTATTACTATATGATTCTGCAGGGCTACAGGGCATTTTAGATTTCATTCCATTTAAGCTTCTATTAGTTCCTATGTATGCTGAAATGTTTTACTAAACTAGGTACATAATAAGGTAAATGCAGTGAAAGCTGCTTGATCAGACAGAAGAAGCATAAGGTTCAGAAATGGAAATTGCAACCTCAATGCAGAAAAAATGTTTCTACACTTGTATTACCTAAACTGGTAAAAAAATAACAGCGATAGAAGGGAATTAGACAGGGAGCATGCAACAGGGATAAAATGGAGCAGAGTGGTTAAATAAGAGAGGGGGGGAGAGAAGAGTTTGGTCAGTAATGAAAAGGGGGAGGTTACCGTTAGACAGGTGCCATTTTAGTAAAATAAAGCCAGTGTTGTGTTCTGTTAACAACAAGCAGAACAGTGTGGAAATGTCATTCATATAGAATCACCTATAGCCACGATCCACAAGCAGACCTTGGAGGGTGGAGTGGCCTGGAGCCATAGGGGATCTGACCTGTCTCCGTAGACCCGCCAGTCTAGCCACCTCTCCTTTCACTCCATCTGTGGATCAGGCATCCGGAATCAAATGGGGCCCATGATCTACTTAACCTGGACAAAAAACCCCTGTCCGAGATGAGCGACCAGAATGTGAACTGGAGGATGAGCAGGCTTCCCAACAGATGATTGTTTCCACTATTCTCCCAGCAGGGCCCAGCACATTCAGATATCCTGTCTCACAGGCCCGAAACTTCCCAAATTCCAGGTCTTCCAGCAGCAGTCTTACCCTCACCAGCCCAGAGGAACAGATCACTTGCCTGTCCCCAGGGCAGCCCAGGAGAAGTAGATCATCCCAGAAGCACGCTAAAGCTGGTGACTTTAATACTGCAGCAACTGGCAAGGTCATTAGCCTCATCCAGACCACAGTGCAGAAGAGGGGGGGGGGGCTTCTTTGGTCAGTTCCCCCCTGTAGTTCAAGCAGGCACCCAAATGTGGACCCGAAGGGTTTCACCAACTGGGTTTAAATACTGGGTGTGCCGCAACACCTACTAACACGGCTATCCAATCAGAAGGATGATTCAGTGGAGTTTCCTTGCTACTCCTTCCATTTACAGGATTGGTACCTAAGGCAACAGGTGAGGTCCTACAAGAGAGGGGATTATTGGTTAGCAAATAACCTATTAATATAGACAAAATGTAACCATCAGTGATCTTTATATAAACATAAGTAATGAGTAAAGTTCATATAACGTGTGAGCATATATGATAAAGTCTGCTGATCATTCAGTGAATGCAAATGTGCCAGTCCAGGAAAACACTTACCCCCTCCCATGGATCTACCACAACTGCGGTACGCTGGGAGATCCTGGGTTACCTCACCCCTCTCATGGAATCCTCCAACGGTCAGCTCTCCTCTCCAATTCGGGCTGCTGGCTACTGGCAATAAAGCTCAATGGCTGGGCTTGCGATCTTACTATCCACAGTGTGTCAATTCCAATGGCTATCCCACGGTGAAAGTTGCTGTGACTGACCGGCGTCCTCATCCACCTGAACAATCACGGGCCTAAGGATCCATCCAGGTACCAGAACTTCTTTCTGGACTGAAGACTTTTGGGCTGTGGAATTCAACACCGTGGATAGTAAGATGGCGAGGCCAACCATGGCAACAGTATTTTAAAGATGCAGCTTCCAAATGAACATAACTTGATTTTACAGTGCACTTATCTTTTAAAGTGTGATTCAAACTCAAATGGACTAAAAGTCTTGCACACATGTGGGATAAAACACAGACCACATAGATTCGGAATGCAAATTTTATAAGGGGAACTGATTTCTGTGAGTTTCCATTATATTCGAAATACACTATGATCACAAAACACACGCAAAAGGGAAAACGCAAAGCACATAGTGGGACCTAACCATAGGAAGCATGATCCAAACATTAACATCAAGGTCAAGTACATTTTTTAATTATCAATTTAAATCATATAGAGAGGCATAGAACAAGAGTCATTAAAATAGATAGGGTGCCTATCGAACATACTGAAACATCTGGCTGACTCACGGCACACTTATGGACCCTGTTGCAGTTTGGAATACATTGTAATAGATACAGGTTTAATGTGTGGTTACAGTTATAATATGTACATAAGGGGAGAATGAAGGACAAAACTACTTGATGCTGCACCTTTATATAGCACAGGCTGCATATTGACATGCATTGATTGTAAAACCTCAACAAAATAGATTAATGTTAAAATCCACAAATAGATCTAGCTAGTCAGGGATTCGTGTAAATGTCCTGTTAATAGCAGATTAAGCCATAGTATCAGGTGGTTTGCAGTATCCTCGAATAATCCATTCATTTGTTTTTTGACAACAAAATCCATACTGTTTGTCGTTATTGGACAGCATAGGGATATTATAACTAGCGATTCGACAATCTTTTTTGCCAGGTTAACCAATTCCTTTAAGGCGCTGTACACTTACACATCAAAATGTTTCTAATCTCCATCTCCAGCAAAGCATTGCTCTTTAAGGGATAAAAAAAAAAATAATAATATTCACAATCAACACCTACAGTAGTGCTTGGGTGTTCAATATTTTATTAATTCTGAGGCACATTAATTAGATTTGAGTAGTAGGTACCATTTAGTTATATTCCATATTTAAGGGAGCATGCTGGGAATTAAAGGGAAGAATCATCTAGTTTCATTTTCTAGTATTATCTATGTTAAAAGTTATGTATACTAAAAAAAATTACTTTTCCTCATTTTAATCTTTAATTAAATACTGTAAGCTGCATGCCTTCAATCCAGTACATGTTTGGTCAGACTCAATATCCTCCTCCTTCTCTTAACCAACATCTCCATTACCAGGCCTGAATATCTGCTAGGGCAATCATGCTCAGTAATATTGTGAGCCAACATTGGAAGAGGGAATTTTCCACCATGCAATTCACACACACCAACTGTCACCAATCCAGTTACAGGAAAACTACACGCAGCAGAAGGGTTTATGATAATAAGGCTATGGAATGACAGCTGAAATGTAAGATGGGTCAGATTGTATATCTAAAATAATAGGTTGCTAATCAACAAAAAATTGGTGCAATGATTGTTGGAAAGAATTCACAAGCAGCATATACAATAGTGCTGAGGTAAAAATTTCTATGTTTTATTGGTGCTGAGGGAAAATACATCAATTTAGGTAGAAGGCACCACTTATTTACATTCACATTTGCAGTTCAGATTCAAGTATTGTATAGTATCAGCTATGTAGGTTGAACATGGAAGAACAGAAAGGCTTGGGTTTAACAGTGTGAGAGACAATGCCTGCATATACAATACATGATTCATTATTTCAGAAAAGGGTATCTGTGAGTTATATTGACCGCACTTGTAGCAGCCCTAGGTTTTGTTTAAGTTATTGGGAAGGCAAGATTGCACAAAAGATTCCTGGTTCAGCAGGTTGTGAAAGGCTTCAGGAAGGGTAAAAGGGTTCCTTTTACATTGGGTGCTTTGCCAAAGCCGGGAGTCGCATCAATAATCCATTACCTGGATGATTTTTTGTTATATGCCCCCAAAACTCCAATTTATGTGCAGTGCTGCTGCAAACGATGTTCAGAGAGTCGGAACAGTTTGGCTTCCCTTTGGCACATGAAAAAAAAGTTGGGCCTACTGCATGTTTACAATTTCTCGCTATCGAAATCGACTCTGAGGCACAAATTTTTCGGTCGCCAAAGGAAAAAAAATACTATCATACATAACTTTCTTAAGGATACCCTCTCGGCCAAAAAGACAACGTTGGGCCAGATACACGTCTCTGCTAAGAAAGCTAGCTCTTGCTTGCAGAGTCTCCCATGGGGAATTTTTTCCAGGAGACTGGCTCTGGCGACAACTGGCATTACAAAACCACACCATTTTATCCGGCTGAATTAAATAATAAAGCAGATCTCGAGTGTGTGGCAACAATTCTTGTGTGAATATAATGGGCAGTTAATTGGCCGAACCCGTCACAGTCCAATGAAGAAATACAGCTTTTTGCCGATAGGTTTGGGGCATTCTTCTCAGGGAGGTGGTGGCGCAGGGCCATGGCCAGACACTTGGAAATCATCTTCCTTAGTAACTAATCTAACCTTCCTAGAATTGTTTCTGATTTTATTAGCAGCGGCGCCGGTAATCACTCTACTTAGACAATTAGTCTTTTATTGCCTAAAGTGTAACATCAATTTCGTGCACGACATGTGCCAGGAAACGTTGTAGCTGATGCCTTGTCTCGTCTGCAGTTTCCAAGCTTTTCCTTCTGGCCCGAGCTGCGAACAAACAAGGGGAACAATGCCCCAGTTGGATATTGCAAAAGGGTGGGGTGAATAATGTAGCTCTGTTAGCCCTTCCACGTGGTCAGTTTTTCACAGGTGTGGGAGGAATTGTTGAACATGGAAGAACAAAAAGGTTTGGGTTTATCAGAGTGTGAGAGACAATGCCTGCATATACAATACATGATTTCCATATTTCAGAAAAGGGTATCTGTGAGTTATATTGACCCAACTCGCTAGCAGCCCTAGGTTCTTGTTAAGTTATTGGGAAGGCAAGATTGCATGAAAGATTCCTGGTTCGGAAGGTTTCGAAAGGCTTCAGGACGGGTAAAAGACAACCAGACAAAAGGCGACCTATAACAGTGGAAACTTTGGAAAGATTGTTTGAAGAATTACTGCAGATTACCACAA
Organism: Hymenochirus boettgeri; assembly: GCA_019447015.1. Taxonomy (NCBI): domain Eukaryota; kingdom Metazoa; phylum Chordata; class Amphibia; order Anura; family Pipidae; genus Hymenochirus; species Hymenochirus boettgeri. Next base: position 231,852,944 of record CM033473.1, on the reverse strand, counting down.
ATGATTACGAATGTTGATTGTTAAGGTGGCCTTTTCCTGGGCCTTTAGGATATTGAACTAGTTAGTTGTAATACATGAGACAAAGGGGGCATCATTTAAGGGATTTTTAACAGAGGGATTACACATTCTGGTCCGATGCAATGCAATTAATATTCTAATTGTTACTTTATTCAGAGTGTTAAACCAGTCAAAGTGTGGCTTTTAGGTCTTCTTAGTATACTGGGCCGAACGAGGTCTCATGTTCGTATTTCAAGAGCACAGTTAGGTTTCCATAAAGTGGTCTCTCCGCATTAAGTGAATTGGTGACAGAGGCTGTGTTGGGGGCGCGGTTCCAGCAGCCATTGAAAGAGCAAAGCGATTTGTTAAGCTGCAGGTTTTGCTAATTCACCTAAGGGGCAATGATTTAGTAGAAAACCCCATGCATTATTTAATTAAGACCATGCGTGGAGACTTCCTACGTTGTGGTCTATATTCCGTAAGCAATTCTAATTTGGTCTGGAGTAGTTCCCATTTAAGGGATTTTTAACAGAGGGATTACACATTCTGGTCCAAGATCCCAAGAACGCAAAAGGACAGACACTTAGTGTGATCCTGGAAGAATTTTGGGTAAGCCAACTGAGAGTCGAGCGGGGGGTTACAAGGTTGTAGATCTGTGCAATGCAATTAATATTCTAATTTGTTACTTTATTTCAGGTGTTAAACCAGTCAAAGTGGTGGTTTAGGTCATTCTTATGTATATGGGCCGAATGGAGGTCTCATGTCGTATTTCAAGAGCACAGTTAGGTTTCCATAAAGTGTCTCTCGCATTAAGTGAATTGGTGACAGAGAAGTGTTGGGCCGACGCGGGGCCAGCAGCCATTGAAAGAGCAAAGCGATTTGTTAAGCGCAGGTTTTGCTAATTCACCTAGGGGGCAATGATTTAGTAGAAAATCCCATGCATTATTTAATTAAGACCATGCGTGGAGACTTCCTACGCTTGTGGTCTATATTCCTGAAGCAATTCTAATTTGGTCTGAGATAGTTCCCAGACGGCATTGGCGCGGGGCTCGATCATGGGCAGCCATCGATCGAGCATGGATAAAAATCAGTGTCCAAATTTGTACAGATTAATGTGGGGCTTGTAGTGATGGCGTTCATCTTAACAAGGTGGGCTTTGATCTTTTTAACCTATCCTTACAAGATGTTCTACAAAAGGCGTTGTTAGTTTGGCGCACCATGCACGGCTAAGGGGTAGCCAAACAGCTGTTGGCAGGATCCTTGCCAGTCTGCCAAAAAATTAACGGTATTTGGAGTGCCTTTGTAAGACTAAGTCTGGTCAGACCCCAGGAGGGTTATGAGTGGTAAAGGGGATCGTTTGGATAAAGGCAAAGGTCAGGATGGTTAATCGAAGGTGGGCCACGTCCTAAATTATACATCGAACCGCATGGTAGGTAAGGCAGCCAGCGGCTTATCAGTATGTGGAAGGGCAGACTGGCAAGGACAGTTAGTGAGTTATGTTAACCAACAGGTTGTATTCTAGATAATTAAAGTTGTCTAATTAAAAATTATTTATAAAACTTATTTACAGATTATATTTATCTTATTTACATTTTTATGAATGTTAGTTTAGAAAATAAAGTGTGCCCGTTTACATCCAAATATAAATGGTGTGGTCTCTTATTCCATTCAAGGGAAGAAAAATAAATGGGGAACAAAAGAAAATAATGCGGGTCACAGGTAAGAGGGAATTGGTAATACCAGAGTCAAGTAGTAGGCACTATTTATTTGATACCACTAATGTATATTATTAGCTATATTAATCCAGTGATGATTTTTCTCTTTGAGGCCAAATGGGCTGCAGCTACAAGAGTTTGTTTTTTTTTGCCTTACTCATAATGTTCTATATATTTTAGCAGGTAAATATAATATTCTAAAAAGTTTAGCTTTAAATATGATTATTCTTTTTTCCTTTCACATGTATTATATAAGGTAGAATTTTAAATATATAACTATATAAGAAACCACTAAGACCATAGTCTTGGCCCCTCCCCCACTCATGCTCAAACCCATCCCTGTACAGAAAATTGTGTGAAAAAGCAGTGTTTACAGTCAGAATCATCAGTTTCAAACGTCTGTCTGATTCTGACTGAAAAGGCTGTTTTCACACAGTTTTCTGTAGAGGGGGGTGTATGGGTCTGAGGTATGAGCGTGTGTGTGGGGGGCCAACTGGGCCCGTGAATGGGCAGGGGCCACAGGGCCCACGAGGTGTTGGAGCAGTCTTTGGAATTTCATCTGTTGTCTCTCTACCCCATAACTTTCTGATCAGAGATTTCTTCATATCTACATGTACAGCATGTAGTGAGGTGATTGATGGCTCATTTTAAAGGGCAAGCCAGCACCAAAATGAAAACTTACATACAGGTAAATCACCCCCCAAAACCCAAATGGTAATTGTTTGAAATCTGAAATATATAGTCTAACCTGAAATCCTGCAAAATGTCCTGTTTCCCCTGTTTCGGCTTCCTGGATCTTCCAGTTAGCAACTGTCAGTTATGAATTTGACAGTTAACACACATCTCAAAGAGGTCATCTTTCTAAAAGATGTTCTTATGAGGGTGGAGTTGTCCTTTAAAGGTAGGCCTTTCACAGTTCCCTTTTATGGTGGCCATACACTACAAAAGATTATTTTGCTATCAAAACAACTGATACATTGATAGACAGATATGCAATGTTAATTGTACGTAGATGCATCTTACATATTGTTCGACATTTAATCTGTTTGGTATTTAATGTCTAATAATCTATTGTGAGGTTACATTCATTTACATAATAGGAACTTCAGAAAAATACTATGATCATAACCAATCGACTTAAAAAACTTTTTTTTTACGATCTAATACGTCATAGTAAAATCGGGAAAAACATAACATTTTTGGGCATTCAATGGAGTCTACTTGCATGTGGGATTGATCAAAATATGGCCCAGGGTATGGGAATTATGGTTACCCATTATGTGCATTTGTTTGGGCAATGGTTGTACCGCATACTTTTATGAAGGTTTTTGTACTACTTCCAGAAAGAGAAACTTTGGGCATATTTATAAAGTGGGTGGGTTTAACAATGTCTGTAAGACTATGTACACAGACAGATATTTTTGACATGATCGGTCAAAATTTACTGACATGTCTGATTGAAGTTGGGGTTAAACTTGGCCTAAGGGAATGTTAGATTAAACCAAATCATTTCGTGGGGTTCACATAATTGTCTTTTATTTGTATCTTTTGTTGTTTCTCTTATTTTACCAAATGCAAATGCTTCTGTATCAGACAAAGATAGAGTTAGATGTTAATGTTGATGTTAGAAAAAATGATCATAAAAAATTGATTTCATTCTGACCTGCAGTATTTAGAATGACTTGAAAAATGGCAATTAGTTTCACTAATTTGTATCTTGCCAGTTCAGGTCCATTAAAATGATAGATTTCAAGAGCAAATGAAATTTAGTGCTCCTATACAGAATAATTAACAATGACATGGTCCATAAGACAAAAACAATTTAATGATAACTTTTGTAAAAGGAATGGGGCATTGAATTATGGAGTTGTCAATGGGCACTCAGGAATTTCCCTTGGATCATTTGAACAAGGGAGCTGCTGTTATAAAACCAGAGTAGCTCACAATATGGAAAGAATCCAGGTGTCTCGTGTAATTTTGATAAGTATGTTATAGTTTTAATTCACGTCCAGTAATTGTTTCCTAAAACTATACAGTAATCACTATTGCAAGATGGCAAAACAGAGAATGAAAAGAGAATCATATTTCCAGATTTCATGACAATATTTCATTGTTTTACCTTCTGATTACAGATAATGTTCGTATGAGGTTATTTTGGTTTCCAATTTCATTTAATAGCAATATTCCAACTGTAAATTGAATTCAAGTCTACTGGTAACATCATTGGTGTTGATAAAAGGAAAACATCACCTTTAAAGTGCAAAGTATAGCGCAATGTACAGAGAAAATGCCTTATTTGAGCTAAATGCCTTTTCTCCCTATATTGCGCTATCATTTTTATATGTTTATAATTTAAAAATAAAAGGAGGTGAGAAATATTTATTGCAAATGTTAAGTGATTGCCCTTTTACTTTGCTCTTTTTGTTAATTTAACACCGTAGAAAGTAAAAAGGACTCAGAATACTGAATCACACTATGGCCGTGGTGGCGAACCTTTGACAGGCGTGCCAGAGGTGGCACTCGGAGCCTCTCGTGGGCACTTATCACCAGAGTTTTCTTTACCAAAAAGCCAGGCGAAAGTGTAGCGGCTGGTCTGAATGTCAAACTGTCTATAATGTAGGGGTAATGTCACTGTTTTAGATTCAAACTCCTGTGGGGTAATGTAGAGGTTAAAGGTAATCATAATCAATTCCATCTACTGTATTGGCCAGTGGGTTGCAGTTTGGGACACTAGCAGGGGGATACAACCGGTGCAAACAGCCCGGCAATGGTATATCCGATAGCGGCGCTCAGAACATCTCTACCTGGCTAAGCGGCGTTGAAAGTGCCGCAATAAAATGGCGATTTCGGCATATAAACATCGCTTGCGACGACTGCACTGTCAACTTTCGCGTTATCCACGCAGGCCGCCGCAAGGAAGGAGTTAAAGTCACGCCAACCGATATAACATCGGTTAGCGTGACTAAACTCCAAATCAGGAGTGATGCGCCCGTTGGTGCATCGCCTGTAGGCCTCTAAAAGGTTTGTCATCACTGCACATATGGGTTTGCCTTCTGTTGCAACAGATGCACAAAAAAAAACAAAAGGCTGATGAAACTCAAAGTTTGCCCATGCAATGAATTTAAAATAACCAATCAGATGGACCGGAATCGGAAATTTTCTACATTTTGCAATGGTCTTGGATTTTCAAATTTTTCTGTTTTTCTCGAATTTTAAAAACGAGCCAGCAAAATGTCCCAAATTTACCAACAGCGTTATTTTTATCAGTGCCAACCCCTTTGTTAGCCATGGCAATGATAATTCTGGATTCTAAGGCTTAATAGAAAAGTTTGCAACTTTGCACAGGAAAAAGCAATCAATCCTCGAACGCATATTCCGATTTTGCGGAAATGCCCAAAACAGGAAGTATATGAAGTTTCCAGTACTGGATGGTGTTTTTTTAAAGAGTTTAGGCATGATACTTGTCCCCAGACCATTTCCAGGTCCCTGAGACATTTAACTTAGGGGCATATTTATAAAGGATTGTCTTTTTCGCCAAATAATTAGCGCAGCACATCACAGCGAAAATAGCGCCCATTTGGGGCTTCGTTACGCCTATTTATAAAAAAGCGGAAAAAAACACTTTGCGGCTGAAAAAGGCGAAAGGGCGCGATAAAGAGCGAAAAGTAACTAACGCATCTAAGAAGACTGCATTGTGAAAAACATTCGAAACAGCAGAAAAGCCCACTAGAAAATGATGTCAAGTTCAAATGGCCACCTCACATTTACCAAGAAGTCAGCCAGTCTTATTTAGTCAATCTTCTTAGAATTTCTCAATTGGAATACAGTTTTCTTGCACTGCACATTCACCTTTCTAATGCGCGTTCGCCTTTCTAATGTGCGTTCGCCTTTCTAATGCGCGTTCGCTTTTCCAAGGCAATTCCATTATAATGTGCGTTGCCTTTCTATAGTGGTTCGCCTTTTCTAATGCGTGTTCGCCTTTCTATGCGCGTCGCTTTTCCAAGGCATATTACATTATTGGCGTTCGCCTTTCTAATGTCGCTATTCCAAGGCTATTACACTCTAATGCGCGATCAACTTTCTAATGCGCGTTCGCTTTTTCAAGGCATATTACCCATTAGAATGCCTTTTCGCTAAACAATGACTTTTCACCACCTTCAGGGTTGCGCTAATCTTTCGCTCTTTTTAACGCAAAAACCACCTCGCTCTTTATAAATCGCGTTATGCCTTTTTGCTCCTTTTTCGCTAAAATTACCATTGCGAAGTTAGGCGAAAAGGGTTTAGCGATAGCTGGCGGAGGAAACGGTTTCGCCATTCGTTAACGCTACCTTTATAAATAGCGTTAACTGTCTTTTTGGCGAAAACCCATGCGAAAAGCGAATGCGAAAACATTTCGCTACTTTTCGCTCTTTTATAATATGCCCTTAGTTTACCATTGCTATTTATTACATAATTGCAGGCAGAATTTTGGGATTTTTTAAATCTCACGACTTTAATGGGTCTGCTCGCTAATTTTCAGATTTTTTTTCGAAAATCCAGGAACCTGCGAGAAGAACAGATTTTAACTAGTTTGGCCATTCTAATTACTAGCATGGGTAAACTTTTACACCTTTATTTTACAAACATATATATCTCCTGCCAAAAACATATAACAAAGAACACCAATCAATTTGGTGTTGGTTATCTGGATTATCTGGATTATGCAGCGATTGTGCAACTAGTTTTTGTGCACTGCCGCAAATAATTTGTGTCGTTATTTATGTCTTAAGCGGGTACACACAGTAACGATAAAGCCGATACCATCGGATCCGACGGGTATCGGGGCTTTATCGTTACTGTGTGTACGTTCGTTTCCCGAAGATCGGGTCAGCCGTACGCTCGTTCGGGAAAGGCCGAAAATTTCCATCGGCCGCGCTAGACTCCTATAGGAGTCTAGCGCGGCGAGGGAAACACACAGTCCCGAGCGTTCTCCCTATAGGGAGAACGCTCGGGACTGTGTGGTTATGCAGATCTTTGAAAGATGGCAGACAGGATCTTGCAGATCCTGTCTGTCATCTTCAGAAATCGTACTGTGTGTACCTAGCTTAAAAGCTGCTTTGACCCTTAAAAGATCAGTTAACAAAGCTCGTCTTTAAATAGGACTGAAGTCCCTTTTTTGTGTTAATACGCATGTGTTAATACAATGCGCAAATGAGTACAGTAAGTAGGGATCCAAATTAAAAAGGCACCCCAATTAAAAAGATGTTAAAGGACAACTATACAGTAAAAATGTAATTTTTAGAAATAAAAGTACCTGGTACATGGAGGTAGAAGTCAACATCAAAGAGGTAGGAAAGATCTGCACACCTTAACACACGCTTAGCAGCATATACATTTTTCATAAAATGCTGGGTGCCACCAGAGCCGGTGCTAACAGAGGCTGGAATACAGAAGAAATCAAGTATGGTAGGGCCACCAGTCTTGAAGTGTATCAAACAAAATTTATGTGATGTTTTGGCACAATGTGTGTTCCTTCTGTGTGTGCCTACTTATGTCTGAAAAAGGCACACACATTGTGCCGAAACATCACAATAAATTTTGTTTGATACACTTCAAGACTGGTGTGCCAACCATACTGATTTCTTTGGTACATGAAGGTAGGAATGATTATTCCTACCCCTAATATTGTTTCATTGAGGAGTTACAGCAGCTACACTTTTCATCTGCCAGGTTATGGCCCTGGGCTTTCCAATAACAAACAGGTATCCCAGTGGCTCCCACTTGTCATGTGTCTACTCATACCGCGTGGGCCGTATCCACACATAGACCAAAATCAGCAAGGGACACACTATTGCAGAACTGAGCTCGCAAACAATTTAAAAGGCATCTTATACGAAAAATAGGTTATTTTAAATTGACAATAACTGGAAACTATAATTCTTCCCAACCACCACTGTATCATATTTATTGATCTGCTCCCTATTTCTTAGATATCCAATCTAAAACTCTATATTTCAGAAAACTTCTATATTATTTAATCACAGCAGAACATGTGTTCTGCTGTGGATTAAATTGTTTGCAAGCTCAGTTCTGCAATAGTGTGTCTCCTTGCTTGATTTTTAACTATAGTGTGAAGCACTAAGGAAGCCTGGCAAAAGCAGTTTTCTTATGCTGCGGCTTCATAGAAAAGATATTGGGAAGTAGAAAAGTACCATCTACCTCCCTTTTTATTTTAACTGATTATGAAAAGTTTATACACACTATAGTTCTCCTTTAATTTAAAAAATGCAACACAAAGTACAGGCAAACACAAAATGAATCTAACACCCTCTGTAACCCCATATTACAATGGATATGTGGGGTTTTACACACTATTTTACGTGATAGCAATTTATTTCTCTCCTTTATACAGTTGATTATTTCTGTAAAACTGAAAGATATGGAATGAAGACTTTATATTTGGCCGGTCCTTCATAACATTAAGCAATCATATTATTGAATTTAATATTGTGCTTAGTATATTGCAGGATACATAACAATTTCTGTAAACAAAACCATGACCTTCTGTATTGACAGAACAGTTATCATTTACTGCATTAAAAATGTCTTGTTTCCCAATATTGTCTACTATATAGTATTTCCAAAGGTCTGCATGCATGCTTATATACAGGCAAAACATCTGTCTAATGGAAAGTAATAGAAAAAGTACAGCCATTCCAAATAAATGTCATACACATTTAAGTAAATAAGAATTTAAGGTAAATAAACGCATAAATATTTGTATGCATATATATTGTTTGAAAAAGAAATCTATACAAATGTCAGGACAAGTATACCACCTTCAGTTTTATTTTTCAAAGACCATTTAAACATTTTTTTACAGAAAAGTAAAATGTTATCAGCAATAAATGTTTGGTCTTCAATAGTGATGGGCCCGAACCAGAATTAGAGTTCGGACAAACTTGAACTATACAAAACAATTGGGTTCGAACTAGTTCGGTTTTCCGAACTTGCAGATGTATTTTCGATAATTATCGAGTTTACGGACCGTTCGCTTCGCTCGAAAGTAGCATTCGTTTTGGTAGCCTTTGAATGTAATGTTTGATTTTCCGTAACCCTCGAATGTACGTTCGTTAACCCACAAATGTATAATTCGATTTTGATAGTCAAAGCAATAAATGAGGTTTGTACCGTGTTAGCCATAGTAAGAGAATAAAAGTGGAGTTGTGATAACTTTTGGGCTTAGGACTCCAAAAGCTTTTTCTTTTTGTTGGATAGTTAGCCAATAAAAGAAACAAGTAACATAGTAACATAGTAATTAAGGTTGAATAAAGACATTCGTCCATCAAATCCAACCTATTCCCTTTTTTTTTTTTTTTTTTAACCTACCTAACAGTTGATCCAGAGGAAGGCAAAAAAACCCCAGCTAAAAAAAGGGGGAAAAATTCCTTCCTGACTCCAACGGCAATCGGAAAGTATCCGGATCAACCAGATCTATATGCATTAATACCAGTAATTCTCAATATTTTTTAGTTTTAGAAACTTATCCAGGCCTTTTTAAAGTTATTCAATGAACTGCCATTACCACCTTGCTTGGAAGACAGTTCCACAGTTTCACCGTTCTCACTGTAAAGAAAACCTCTCCTAACTTGAAGATGAAATTCTTTTCTTCCAACCTTAAAGGATGTCCACGAGTCCTCTGATATGACTATTAGTGAAAAATGCACCAGAGAGTTCACTGTATGGCCATTAATATATTTGTATAAGGTTTCATGTCCCCACGCAACCGCCGCTTCTCCAATGTAAACAGCCCTAACTTGTCTAATCTGCCTGCATATTCAAGCCCCTCCATTCCCCTTATTAATTTGTTGCCCTTCTCTGAACTGCCTCAATTTCCAAGATGTCCTTTTGTAATGGGATTCCAAACTGCACCGCATATTCAAATGTGGCCTTACCAGTGCCTGTAAAGAGGGAGAATAATATTTTTTCTCTCTTGATTCCATTCCCTCTTATACAAGACAATATCTTGCTAGCTTAGCTGTTGCTACCTGGCATTATTTGCTACAGCTAAGTCGTTTATCTACCAGAACCCCCAAATCTTTTTCCATTTCAGATGCACTTAACACAGAGTTATTTTGGTGTAGGTGGCACAGGGATTATTAAATCCACAATGCATCACCTTATAATTTATCAACATGAATCTCATCTTGCCATTCTGCTGCCCATTTTGATAATCTATCTAGTGTTGTTGCAGCACTTGTACATCATTGGAAGTTTCCAAAGCTCTGCATAATTGTGTCATCAGCAACACAGAGACCTTGCTTCAATGCCCCCTTCTAAGTCATTTATAACAGATAAACAGAAGCGGCCCCAGTACAGAACCCTGAGGAACTCCGCTTAGAACTTTAGCCCACATAGATGTAGCTCCATTAACCACCATCTCTGTTTGCGGTCCAATAACCGTTCTCTATCATGAACAAATGTTTCTTCAAGGCCAACAGTCCTCAGTTTAACATTAGTCGCCTTGTGGCACAGTATCAAAGGCTTTTGCAAAATCCAAATATACCACATCCACAGCTGTGCCTGATCTAACTTCTTACATCACTTCTTCATAAAAACCGATTAAATTGTCTGGCATGATCTTTTATAAATCCATGCTGACTACTAAAATAGATGACTCTGGAGACAAAGTCAAGGATATGATCCCTTAACAAAGTTTCCATCACCTTCCTACCACTGATGTTAGGCTTACAGGTCTATAGTTACCAGGCTGTGAACGACTACCTTTTTTGAATATTGGTATTACATTGGCTTTTTCCAATCCAGCGGCACATCCCCAGACAAAAGCGAATCTGAAAAGATGGACACAGTGGTCTTGCTAGAACTGAACTAAGCTCTTTTAAAATCCTAGGATGCAATCCATCTGGTCCTGGCGCTTTATTGATTAACTTTGTCTAATTGATTCCGTACCATATCCTCTGTTATCCAATGTGAAAACTCTTCATTTCCTCCTGCACATTGTTACAATCCCTACTGTAAGGATTCTAACAGTAAAAACCGATTGTAAAAAAACGGTTTAGCAGATTAGCCTTTTCGGCATCCTTACAACACACTCAGTCTCATATATTAATGGTCCCACATTCTCAGTCCTCATTTTTTTACCATTTATATACTTAAAAAACATCTTGGGTTGGACTTGCTTTGTTCGGCAATCCGTATTTCATTTTCTATTTAGCTAGTTAATGCTTTCTTGCACTCTTTATTACAACTTTTGAAGTCCCTGTAAGCCGTTCGGTGCCTTGTTTTCAAAATTTTAAAAGCCCTTTTCTTTTTTTCCATTTCCTTTTACTGAGCATTAAGCCATGCAGGAGTGGACCTAATTTTTTACACTGTTTCCTAAAGGTACCGATTTGGAAATGTTATAGTTTAAACCCTTAAAGTGGTCCACATCTGTCAGTATCTTTACTAGAAACCGTTCCCCCAGTCTATGAGCAGGAGCGATTCCTTTAAAAGCATAAATTAGCTTTCCTAAATTAAAAGTTTTTGTAGCCAGTGCACTTTAGTTTCTGCAACCTATATTAAATGACACTATATGGTCACTATTCCCTAAGCTTCCCATACCTTCATCTCAAAATGAGTCTGGTTATTAGATACACCAGATCCAACAACGCATTCTTTCTAGTAGGAACTTCTACCATCTGTGAAAGAAAATGCCATATAGGAAATTAAAGGGCATGTCCACCCCTGAAAATCGTTTTTTAATATTATGCTCCCCATGCCCCCAGCCCAAACCGCATGTTTCGTTTTTAAAAAAGCTCCCCAAACTCTTACTTACCTCCCCTCGATCCTCCGCCGCATGCCGGCCCTCCGCTTGCGAGAATGCAAGCAGAGGGGCGGGGACCGGCAGTCGCGTCTGTGATTGGCTGAGCGGCAGCCAATCACGGACGCGGCTGCCGGTCATTCAGTGCAGCGGAGGAAAGCGGAGAGGTAAAGTAAGAGTTGGGGAGCTTTTTGAAAAAAAAAAAAAACATGCGGTTGGGGTGGGGGACATGGGGGAGCTAATATTAAGGGGGTTTTTATGCTAGGGGGAGGGATAGTAGAACGGGAGGGAGAGGGAGGGAGAGGGAGGGAGAGGGTAGAGGGAGGGAGAGGGAGGAGAGGGAGGGGGGGGAGGGGGGAGAAGGCTGCAGTGCGCATGGCAAATATCTACCGGAGGCTAGTAGCAGGCAGAGACTGCTCATCCTCTGTGGTTAGTTTTGAGACTTTGGGGGGGGGGTTTACAGGAGAACCTATGGAGCTGGGATGTGAGGTAAGGATTAAACTACACTACATGGTGGGGCCGAGTAGTTGGGGGGATTATAGTTTGGGGGTGGACATGCCCTTTAAGAACTTTATACCTTTGAGGTGTGGCAGTTCCATTACTCCAATCTATTTAGGGTAGTTAAATCCCCCATAACCAGAACATGCCCCATACCAGCGCCTTCGCCAACTGCATATGGAGATTCATTTCCATCCCTCCCCGGCATTTGGCGGCTTATAACACACTCCAACAATTAATTTACCTCCTTCCTGCTTCCTGTACACAAGTTCCACCCATAATGTTCTGCCGCATACGTTGGCTCCCCCATCTATTCCATCTTTTTAAATTTGGCTTCAATTCCTGTTTAACATACATACATACCACAACTCACTTAACCCTGAATGTAGCGTTCAGTGATCCTTGAATGAAATGTTCGTTTTCGGTAACCCTCGAATGTAGCATTGCTTTCGGTAACCTCCAAATGTAGTGGTTCAATTTTGGTAACCCTCGAATTAGCATTCGGTAACCATCAAATGTAGTGGTCGATTTTGGTTACCCTCAAATGTAGTGTTCAATTTTGGTAACCTTCGAGTTTTTGCTCTGTAAATGAATGTAGCATGAAGAAACCCAACAATTACCTGAGCATGAGGAAAGAAGTGTTTAAACAAGTTTTGGTGATAAGTGCAAGTTCCCCAGACAATTTTCCAGGCGCCCATACAGCAAGTTACCATTACTATTTTAAATGTATGCATCTGAACTTTTCAAACTACAGTATTTCTGCCATTGACTTAATGGTCAAAATTTGGAATATTTGGAAACAAACCAAAAAAAACAGTTCGGCCATCTCAATAAGCAACAAATTCCCTAAAGTGCAGAGTGTTCCTAGACCCTTTCACCTTAAACAAATATCTAAATCGACCCAGTATCTTTCTGTGGACATGGCTTGTGTTTGCGGTGGGCAGGCTAAAACTGGGCTGGGGAACTGGGGGGCCGAAATAAACTGGCTGGTGAAATGGAGGCTGACTTAAAACATGAATGGTGATGGTGAACTGTAGGGCATTCTTTACACGGCTGGTAAACTGGAGGGGTTGTAGTTAACACAGGCTAGTGAAACAAGGGTTGGAATTAACACTGGCTGGTGTGTACAGACCTTGAAAATTAAAAATGCCCCCATACCCAGTAAACACTGATTTGTAAAATAAAATGCCCCCATATACAGCACACGCTGACTGGTAATAATAGAATGCCCCATACCCAGTAAACACTGATTGTAAATATAAAATGCCCCCATGCCTAGCAAACACTGTCTGGTAAATATAAATTCCACAGTGAGATTCAGGTAGGATGCCCCTGCTATAGTGCCGCAAACTCTCTTCCCTTTATTTACTAAATGTATCCTTTTTGGTATAAATTATTATGTTTTGTCCAGCACATACAGTTGGGATGTATAAATCTGTTGCAAACCCTCTTGGAATATCAATGGCCAAATCAAGGTGTAGGAGCTCCATTTGAATATCCATTACTCTATTTCATATTATGGATCTTTGTATAACAAGGCTAGTACGTATATATGTTTTAATCATGCAGCTGATGATGGTGACTCGATGGTTGCAGTGGTGACTTGCAGTGGATAAAGTCTAATTCTCCCTTGGACACATTGAAAGAAAATTTGAATGCTCTTCCTGTGCTGTGTTGGTTTCTCCAGGCACTCCAGTTTACCAAACCATAAAGACATACTGAAATAAAAGTGATTACATTGTTAAACTCTATTGGCAGAAAACTGATGTGAATGTATTATTGGAATTATATAATCATCCTGGAATATGTGGCTCTATATAAATCCTTGAAGGGAACTGTGGTCTCCATAAGTCGTATTATGAAGAAGAGCACACTCCTACCTTTAAAAATGGTCCCAGGTTCATGCTTCTAGATGCAGTCCCAGAAGAAAAAGGGTGGTTTTCCTGCTAGCACTATGAGCTGGTGAGAAATTACCAGCTCCACTGATGTGACTGGAGCATGCCACTTGTAACATCAACTTATCATAAGCCCCTGTTGAATTTCTAAATTGTTTACAACTAAGTAACCATAAGTTAGAGGAAAAGACAGAGAGTGGTTGCAGGCCCATAACACTAGCTTCAGAAAGGACCATTTGTGGGGGTGGGGCTTTTCACACCAGCTCATATCTGCCTGTCACAGCCCAAAGGACAGGGACAACCAGGGAGTGTCCATTTACAAGCCTAACTTAAATCCATACAGCTAGATACATGATCATAGGCTTTGCAAGGTGTGAATTTTCGCTGAAAAGTTCAGTTTTAAAGATCCTCAGATCCACAGATTTTCTAAACCGGACAGGTTTTTTTTCAAACTGGAAATTAATCACTGCTCACAAGCGTGATATTTAGTCCAGCTACAGAGAATTATTGGTTTTATTGGGCCAAAAAAAACATCAGAACTTAAGGGAGTATGATCGACTGTTGGGAATTCTCTGGCCTTGAATTGGCGCGTGATTGGTTGCACTGAAATTAATACCACATTTTTTGTTCTGGTCCAAAATAGAGATGGAATCGGACCTGGATCGGCACAAAACCCCTCTGTTCTGAAATCCGAATGGACAGATTGTTTGAATTCGGGACTTTTGGTACGTAGAAAGCATTTTCAATGATTATCGATGTTTGATGCTATTTTTCAATAATACTCGAAAATACAGGAGCCTTGAAACATTCATAACTTCGGAAAAAAAAAACCTTGAAAGTCGTTTCAGTCGTATTTCGATGGGTTATATCCAAACTTTTAATGTTATTTTCGAGGATTATCAAAAAATAGCTTCAAACATTCAATAATCATCAAAAATGTGCCTACAAAGTCCCGAAAGTATGTTGCGTTTTTGGATTTTCGAATCTTTGGGATGTTCCGATATCCGTAATAAGTCCTAACGGAAACAAAACTTACCAGTTCCAGCCATCTCTAGTCCTAAATTGACCTAAATATTTGGTGTTCCAGTTAAGGAACACTGAGGCAAATTTACTATACTATATACATTAGATCTTTTTAAATAGTGTTTTTCTCTTTGTCTAGTATGGATCCTACATAAATTGTGAACATTAAGGAACTGTGAATAATAAGAACTATTCAGATTTCAATTTATCACTGAAAAGGGGAAAAAAGTGTGTGATGGGGGGTGCTGGTAGACATTAGCATGTAAAAAAAAAAGCTAATGATATAACTACAGACATCTAATTGACTTCCATGAAAAAGTCCATTTAGCTTTTAAGAACATTGCATTTCAAAAAAGACTGCCGTTGTCTAAGAAAATCTCTCTAATTATTCTTAGCAAAACACAGTGGCAGTTTCCAACTAACTGTAGAAATGAATAATGGTTCTTGAATGCAGTATTTATCTGTTATGCCAATGCATAAAACAAAAGCAAAGGGAATTCTGGGAATCTTGAGAATAGCTGTGAATGTACCAAGAAATACATTTTGCTGGTATGAGCCAATTCCAACACAAGCCTCTGCCCTTACAAAGCCAAGAATCTGGAGTACCATTACCCAGGTTACATCTTTTCTTTGAGCTGATTTGGTTGATGTGTTAATTTACATTGTGCTCCATATTAAGCATTAAAAATAAGAATAAAACGTATTAGCTTTATTAAACTAATTTAGTTGTGTATTATTTTTGACTGTAACTTTGCATGACCTAGCCTGCATATTTAATATGATCCGTTTAACAATGTAATTTTAGGGTTAATGCCAGTGATACCAGACTGTTTTACTACACAGACAAGGAGATAGCACTAGTATATGGCAAAGTAATAGAAACAAGAAACATGGTTATGTTATGTTTGTATGACCACCCTGAGATTCTTACAACCCCAGTTAATTTCCAAGTTGACCCTAAGGCACTCCGCCTTTGGGAACATTCCAAGTAGGCAGTCCTTTGTGCCTATCTGTCTAACAGATAAGCTAGAGATGGCTGTGATGAAACCAATAGTTTTGTTCCGTTTTCGGATTCTCGAAGATCCAAAAAATCCAAAAACGGAACAAAATTACGGAGCTATTTTGATAAATTTTCGAAAATAGCTCGAACGTCAAAAATCTTTCTAAAATACAATCGGAGACGACTTACGAGTTTCCGATCGTATTTTCAAAGGTTTTCGAATGGCAGAATCTATTTTCGAAAATTCGCAGAAACTAGCTCAAAAAAGTCCTGAATCCCGAGAATCTCTAATACTGCATAACAGTTAAGAGGAAGGCAAGATGCATTATGTATTAATACCAGTAAATTTACAGAGATTTTGAAATTTAGAAGAAATGTCTCCAGACCCACTCTTAAAAACTATTTAATGAGAAATTGCCAGTTTCACAGTTTACCATTTTTACTGTAGAAGAAACACATTTTGGCTTATCATTAAAGGATTTGCGTGCTCTCCTGAAATTCATTTAATGGTGAAACACGCTATAAGTGTTTATTTTTTGACCCATTAATAAATTGTATTTAAACTGGGTATTAATGAATATAGATCTGGTGATCCAGGGATATCTTCGATTGCGTTTGAGTAAAAAGGAATTTTGTTCCCCCTTTGTTTAGCTGGGTTTTTGCCATCCTCTGGATCAAAGTAGGCTGGGTGGTTAAAAAAAAAAAAAAAAGGAATAGGTTGGGACTTGATGGACAATGTCTTTATTTCAACTAATATGATGTTTACTTGTTACTTATGTACTATATTCCCCCGCAAGCACTTTTCCAGTGAAAATTAAAAACATGTATAATCAGTCTGATTGTTTTAAGACTAGAGATGGCCCAAACTCCACCAGTCGTTCATTTTCAGATCACGAAGATAAAGAAAACTAAAAATGAGTATGAATTTTCGATTATCGAATGTTCAAGGCTATTTTCGATCATTTGCGATAATTTGGAAACCGAGGGGTTTTTTTTTGTGTGTCGAAACCCATCTCTAGTCAGGACATCCTTTCCGGAACTCTTTTATTACCAGATCTGTATCCTTTTTATACACAGTAAAAGCATTTATACTGACAATAAACGAAAATAATATACATTTGAGGGTTACCGATAATTAATGCTACATTTGAGGGTTACCGATAATTAATGCTACATTGGAGGGTTACTGAACAAGAGATTCAAGGGTTACAGAAATTCGAACATTACATTTGAGGGTTACCAAAACAATACATTTGAGGGTTATGGAAAATCGAATATTACCAAAAAATGAATGCTACATTTGAGGGTTACCGATAATTAATGCTACATTTGAGGGTTACCGGACCCATTAAAATCAATGGGAGTCAAATAGTTCGAAAAGTTCTAATTAAATACAATTAAAATATCAATGGTAACTTAATGTAAATGGCTGTGGGACCTGGGAAATGGTCTGGGGAATATGTTCGAATATCCAGGACATTCGAAAAATCAATTTTACTCACACTCGCGCTATTTTCAAGCTTGTTCGCGCCTAGGTACCATGTACATTTTACTTGCGGATTCGATGCTCGCGTATAGGCTTTAATGGACACTTTACTCGTAGATTCGATGTTTGCGCTTAGATACATGGACATTTTACTCGCGGATTCGATGCTCGCGTATAGGTTTTAATGAACAATTTACTCACGGATTCGATGTTCGCGTTCGCGCCTAGATACCATGGACATTTTACTCATGGATTCGATGCTCGCGTATAGGTTTTAATGGACACTATACTCGCGGATTTGATGCTCATGTTCGCGCCTGGATACCATGGACATTTTAATCGCGGATTTGCTGCTCGCGCATAGGTTTAAAAAAAAATTGGCAATTGGAAATTTCCCTGGATCAACTCTACTTTATGTATCAATACCTCAATACCAGTAACTTGCATCATTCCTTGTTTGCAGAAACTCATCCAGCTTTTTTTTTTTAAACTGACGAACCTGCCATCACAACTTCCAATGGAAGACAGTTCCATAGTTTTACTGTTCTTTACAGTGAAAAACCCTTTCCGAACTTGAAGCCTAAACCTTTTTTCTTCAAGTCTTAAGGGATGTCCTTGTGTCCTCTGACATGTTCTATTGGTGAACAATGCCCCAGATAGTTTATTGTATGGCCCGTTAATGTACTTATTCACAGTAGTCATATCCCCATGCAAGTGCCTTTTCTCTAGAGTACATAATTGTAACTTCTCCAGTCTCTCTTTATAGTCAAGCTCCCCCAATCCCCTTTTTTATTTAGTTGCCCTTCTCTGAACCCTTTCAATTTCAAAGATGTGTTTTTTGTAAACAGGATTCCAAAATTACACTGCATATTCCAAATGAGGCCTTACCAATGCTTTGTAAAGAGGGAGAATAACATTTTCCTCCCTTGAATCCATACCACTCTTTATACAAGACAATAACATGCTGGCTCTGGTTGTTGCTGCCTGACACCGCTTGCTACCTTTAAGTTTGTTATCCACAAAAACTCCAAGATCCCTTTCCAAAAGGGATTCAGGGCCATTTATAGTATAAATTTATAGTATAAGCAACATATTGCTAATCATTGAAGCTCAATTAGAATGGCCTTGAACAATACTAATGGCTAAAATTAAAAGAGCTGCAATAGTTAATGCTGCTTTGCGATGCACCAAGAGCTGCTTTCAGCATATGACATCACCGGCCTGATTGCACTGGGGAGCCGATTGTGACTCTCAATGATTGCCCCACAAGTCACCAACAAATAATGTAACGAGTAATAAGGACAATTTGGACTTACAGTAACTCAGAGCTCTCGTTGGAAGGCAAGAAGAGGGTTGAGGCCCAGCAAATAAAATACAACTGTATTCCTAATGTAAGGTGAAGCATCATTCAATTGCGGACTAGGAACTTTGTTCCAGTTCGATGTTGTGTGAGATAATATGTATGATTAAAAAGAAAAGAAAAAGCACCATATGCCAAGCAGCCTTTAAGAGACTTAATAAAAAAAAACCTTTTAAATATTAAGCGCCTAAAAAAGTTGAGAATCTCATGCAGTTTGCGATGGAGGGTCAAATTAATGTCATCTGGTTGCTTCCCTGAAAGTATGGGATAAAATATTCATTAACACTGTTTGAACCACATGTTTATGTCATCATGTATTTTTGGGTTTTATTTAAAAAATACATACAGAATGTATAAAACTTTGTATTACATTTGGTTAACGAGCATCATGTCTTCACAAACTTACGTCTGGATTGGATATTTAGATCTTGGGTCTATCTACACACACTCTCCCTGCTTCCCCCAGCCACAGAAATGGCACACACACACACCAGACTTTATGTATGAACTCTTACGTCTGGATTGGATATTTAGATCTTGGGTCTATCTACACACACACTCTCCCTGCTTCCCCCAGCCACAGAAATGGCACACTTTATGTATAAACTCTCTCCTTTGTCTCTGCCAGCATTGTCTGTTTTACTACAGTTCTGACAATGCAGGAGAGGATCTGTTTACATAAAAGCACAGGGTCAAGTGGGCGGGACCAAAACGCATGGTAATAGCCTCATTTAGTAATCAGCTCAGCTAAGGCCACACCCCCAAAAACGAATAGAACTTCTAGAGACTGCTGCAAAGGTAGGGAATGGAATTTTTTCAAAAGAAAGGCAGGAAAAGGCTTCTGGGGATGGGTACTACCTTATATAAAAAAAATTTTTTTTTGATTTTGGTGAATAGACATACCCTTTAAGTAGGTCATCAGAAAGTACAAGGGGTATCAGTCTGAAAGAGGATTAAAACAATGGGAGCATTGTTTGGGGACAGGTGTGAAACTGATCATATAGACAAGTGACAGAAGCCCCACATAAGGCACAAATAGGCACTTACCACCTCCATGCTTATTGTCTAAGTTACATAACATCAAGTAACCCCTTAATTACAGCTGCTGCCCTCAGTACTAAACACTGAGCTTACACAAACTACTGTATGTATACAACAACATCAACTATATTGAGGTTCACACGTGTAACAAAGGATTGAGAAATTGGTTGATATACATGCATATATCACTTTTTTGTTTGTATATAGTCATGGGAGTCCTTGGTGACTTTTAATATTCTAAAGTAAAAGAGAACATTATTAATGAAGCAAAATTCTAGGAGCAAGCTAATTATTTTCACAAATCCCTCCCTTGAATATCCTGCACTTGCCCCTGACAAACGAAAATGATACAGAATTTCTGCTTGTGAAGGTTCTCATTCATCCAGGTCATGGTATATCTGTTGTATTCAGTTAGATCAACTGGATTTAGTTCTTGAAGACATTTCACTAGTAATCTGACTGGCTTTCTCAATTCAGAATGACTTGTACAAAAATCTGTTGGCAATTAAGGAAAAAGGACATACCTTTGAAGATTGTTATGTCAACATCTTGGCAAAGGAACATGACTGGTTCAAGAGAGGTGTCAAAGAGGCCATTTAGGTGAAACCAAGGCTAAATAGAGGTTGGGGGTTCGACACCAACTGTCTGCCATGTGCAATGCTGTTTTGACACCCTAACCTAGGCAGTTCCTATAACACCTCTTAGCCACAATGCAATCATGCCTTGAATTCAGAAGGTCCCTAGCACCTGGCTGTGATATGCTAATTGGGACTTTATACACAGTAATCATATCCCCATGCAAGCACCTTTTCTCCAGCGTACATAATTGTAACTTTTCCGGTCTCTCTGGAAAAATCCCCTTATTAATTTAATTGTCCTTCTCTGAACCCTTTCTATTTCAAAGATGTCCTTTTTGTACACAGGATTCCAAAACTGCACTGCGACATTCTGAAGAGCTGCTTTTAACCTGGGAAAATTTGCCTTCCCGAAATTAAAAGTCTTTGTTAACCCAGCGCACTTTTCCTTTCGATAACAAAGTCCAAACGCCACTATTTCATGGTCACTATTCCCTAAGCCTCCAGTTACCTTTATATCTATAATGCGCTCCACGATGTTAGAAAAGGAGCTCTGTTGGATCTGGTAATATCCAATAGGAACTGCAACCACCTGTGAGAGAAAATAATCCTGCAGCAAATTCAGGAACTCATCGCCTTTTTCTGTGTTGGCAGTTCCACTCCAACAATCAATGTCAGGGTAATTAAAGTCCCCCATAATGAGCACACTACACCAATCAATGTCAGGGTAATTAAAGTCCCCCATAATGAGTACACTACACCAATCAATGTCAGGGTAATTAAAGTCCCCCATAATGAGGATGTATGTCCTTTAAGCATTTCAAAGCCAACTGAAAACATTGGTTTCCCCAGGAAGAAAGATAAACAGTGTGTAATGCAAAATGGAGAAATCTCAGAGCTTCCCAAAATGTCTGTGTGTTCCAGATTTGCAGTCCCATTAATTACAATTCTCTGTGCCATTTAATGTGTCAAAAGATGGATCTAGTTTTTTTTCCTCAGGTAAAATGAGAATCATTATATGCACGGGGTACAAAGAAGGTCTGTAATTGGATACCTTTCTGGCATAGAAAGAATTCTTCAACCATTTCTTCCACAGATTAGTTGCTGACGGAGACTAATACCCATACTGTATCAAGGCCGCTGGCAGAATGAGCACATTGAGAAGTAATGGGTCTGTCCGACATTTTGCACTCAAATTGACTGCCAAGGAATTAAGTCGCAATTCATCACAGGATCTGCTTAACATTAATTCAATGAGATGCCTGGTCTTTCCTTTGTCGCTAGAGTAGAATGCATTTTATCTACTGTCAGCAGCTAATCACTCAGCAATAACAAATGGCATTTAATTAGAGATGTTCATCCTTAATCTACTGTACTCAATTGTGCTGCAGGATTCACAGTAAACAGGGATTTCATACATCAGTGCAAACGTACATATGTAACAAAAGGGTGAACGAAATAATTAAATGGGTTAATAAACTCTCTCAACATGATATTTTTCTCATTCTGTTCCAAATCGGTTAGATGTCTGTCTGTTTACTGTTTATTTAATACAGTGGGGCACAGATTGTAATTTATGATGTGCCTATACATGCATCAAGATGCCCACTTATCCATGCATGCACGTGTCGCTGTATATGCTTATGCAGATGTGTGAACATACTGTATGTCTGCACAAAAACATGTTTGAGTTCACAACAGTATGAGGTTATGAGTAAATATTTAGATGCTTGAACACCTGCGTGTATGTGGCCGACTAAACACCTGTTGAATACTGAGTCCATTAACATATTTGGGCCTGTGAACATTTGTAGGCACATGAGTGTACATTGGAGTATGTACATTGGAGTTGGCATATGTGAGTGCATGGCTGTATCAGTGTGCTTGGGTCTGTGAGTGGATGCATGATGTGGTTTATAAGAATTTACAGATTCATGTGCCTATGTGCATAAAAGCTTGTAGATGTGTGAATAAATATATGTGTGTGTAAAAGAGTATTGTGGATCTGTGCATGTGAATATGTTATTAAGTAAATGTTGGTTTGTAAGAGTTTATACAGTAAGATTATATGGCGTTGTGAGCATCTATGCATTTAAAAGCATTGGCATGTGATTGTGTACATGAGTATATGCAGTTGGCAATTGCCAAAGCACATGTAAGCATGGATATGCAGGTATGTGTGTTGGCAACATATTATTAACACTGTACTTATGGTTCCATTAAGTTTTGTAGCTATGAGGTTCTGTATTGTTTATAGACATTTTGGAAAGCAAACATCTATAATACATTCCTTCAAATATAACACCCCACCACAACCAAAAAATCCTAACAATCCTCTATCAGAAGAGGACAGAACATGCACATTGTGCAGGGCTGAGACCTTTATTTGGTATTAGCGGTTAGTGTTAAGGTGGGTTATTTCTGAAGAACATTATCATAGATATTATACCAAATCTTCTGCTCTGTTCATTTTGATTTTTGATAAAGCAATGGTTCTGAAAAGCTGCTGTGTTTTTCTAAAAGTCACTTTCTCTTTCTGTTGAATATATGCATTGTATAAAATATATACATATATATGCTGTACTGAATACATTATCATAGATGACGTCTCTAAGTGTCTGTTGCAGCTACATTTTAAAGCAAAGTCAGTGTCTGTTCTTTTGAATCGTCATTGACCTGATAGCAGGATGTGTAGAAAGTGTTTAGCAAGAAGCTTAAAAGATACAGAGGAAAACCACTGTAATTGGTAATTATCTAGTACAATTCTTTATCCTAGAAATAGAGCAATGGATAGGCAGCTTACATTTCCACTCCAAGGGGAAAGTGTTTTGTTTGCATTTACTGTGCAAGAAACTGGAAACTTTAATAGGTTTGGGTTTGCTGAATCAGTAACCTGCTAGTGCAATGGCTATTCAGGACATGCCCATTATTGATGTGAAAGGAAAACTGTAGTATTTGGCTTACACAATATTCTACCAAGGTACTATGGGATTTATCTTCTCACAACCCTGCAAAAGGTTCTAGTTTCATTTATTTTATATGACTCCATCCCTAACGGATTAATAAAATGGCCACATGTTCATTAAAAGCTGAGATGTTACAAGAATGGCTTCCCCTTTTGCCCATGAACAAAAACCTCCTTTTGTTGACACTCAGAGGGTAGTTGGTAATCCACTCATTGGGATGGCTAAGGCTGGGTACACACCAGAAGATATTTTCGTCTGTCGGCCGAAAATATCTCCTGGTGTGGAGCAGCTGGCAGCGACCGACCTCAATCGTCCGTTCGTCTGGATCAGATGTCCGGACGTGCCGGAAAATCCCGAACGATCATGCGGTTCCCTATGGATTGTTCACAAATTTGGCCACGGCCGGATTTGTCGTGATTGACGGACATTTGTCCCAGCCGAGCGCTCGTTCGAGACAAATAGTCCCCACTAATCCAATCCAGCATATTCCATAATAACACCTGGCTTGTGAATATGCTAATTGGGATTTCCAGGGTAACAAATGCCCACCCCCCCAAAGTATCCTTGTACAGTCATTCTGAATTGAGAAAGCCAGTCGGTATGACTAGCGAAACGTCTTCAAGAACTAAACTTCAAGTCCAGTTGATCTAATTGAATACAACAGATATGTCTTCAAAACTAAACTTCAAGTCCAGTTGATCTAATGAATACAACAGATAGATTTATTTATAGTTGGAAAATCAGAAAGGGATACTTTTCTTCAGATCAGCTGTTGGGCTACATGGACGTGCATTTATTTTCCTCCCATTCAATGTTAGTGTGTTTAATGGGCAGTAAATAAACATGCTGGAAAGCTAAAACAGTGGATTTTTCCTTTAGGAGTTCTAGATAGAATTAATAAAGGAAAGGATTAGTCAGATTATCTTTTGACATTAAAAGTATTTTTTCAAATTGGTGAGTTGGTTTTTCCTTTTTTGTCAATTCTTAGATACATCTGAATCATAAAGAGGTTAAAGAGTGGAAATATACATTTAACTCATAATTAGAATATAATAAATGAATCTATGTGAACAAATGTTGCAAAAATACATTGGTCATACTATAATATGTCATTTTTCTGAATCCTAGTGGACAGTCAAGTAAAACAAGTCACTTTCTATGTTCGGTACTGGTACTTCCAAGGTGTATATAGATAAGTTGTAATATGGAAAGTGGTAGGATTGGACACTGAGGTGGTTAAAAACAGAGGCCAGGAGAATAGGTGAAGGAATATAAGCACATGTTGGTGTGTAGAGCCCACCTCTCCCCATCTGTACTCCAGTTAACTTCCATGGCACCACTGTGACATTGTACTGGTAAGTGGAGGTCAAAAAAGAATGAGGGATCTTTGTAGTCTTCTACCCAGGCCATAGACCCAGCTCTTCTAAGTCCCCTCAATATATGTAATCGTATCTGCCCCACCCCCTTTCCTGAGCATTCTACCTGTCTGTTACTATTTACCCTACTTGACCCATTCTTCTACACCATTGCTAAATTCTGTGACTCACCCATACATTCACAGATCACCCCCTAATGACCCTCTCACTCTTCTGTACTTGCCATGCATCCCTTCTGTTAATGGATTCCTCTGGGATGTATTTACCCACGGAATAAAATGACTTTTTTTTTACTTCATAAAGTTTAGAAGTGAAAAATGGTTCTTTTTTTAAAAGACTTTTGGGAACTGTTGAAAAAGCTTTGCACATGCTAGTAAATCCTAAGCATATGCTTATAGGAGTATAGCAGCAATGCACCAGACATGGTCACTGAAACTGCCAGGGTAAAGTGGATAATACAGATAAATTCAAAGGCACAGTAAGGAAATTGATCCCTCCAGTGAACACTGGCTTTCAAGCCCAATATACTTGTGAGCCTATTCCCTCTTAGAATGTGGTGACATAATCTCTCATTGTGGCACACATCATCTTCATCAGGTTTACAATCCTATTCAATCCATCGTCTGACTTAAGCACAATTAAACGAGGGTTTTATTTGTGAAGCTGATTTTTTGCATAGGCAAAGCCAAAAGGAGCAGCTACAGTTATGGGGATAGATGAAAGAAAACGTATTTTGTGCATTTAACCATTAACAATTTGTTAGCTAACAGCTGATAAATCTGTCTTGCAGGCATGGTTCAGTTTCCAGCTCCAGTACAGTTATATTCTGTAATATATGATGTATACAGGCGTTCGCTGCTGCAGGTGAATGGTAAAGCATGCTCCTCATTATTCAAATAAAGTAACTTGATAGAACAGGTGGGGGGTTAATAGCTTAGTAGAAGCAGGGCGGAACTTCCTTTCTAATTCTTAAGAAACGTTAATGGTAAAGAAAATGCCCATTTCATTTTTTTTGGTATATTAAAATGTTTGACTCTTAAAATCTTGGTTACTACAGGGGGAAAATCATTATATATTATTATTATTATATTTTAAATGATCTATAATACACATAACTAGTTATTTATATATTTTTTAATTTTAAAAATATCAATTGATTCCATACCATTTGCATGCCCTCCTGGGATCAGAATTGAGCTACCATTTCAGGTTGTGTAACATTCCTTCTTCCCAAGATGCTTATTCCTGAAAGTTCCTAATGTTTTTACCTCATTGGCTGCTGGGAGGGTCTGAGTCAAGATGCTCAATTCCTTGATTCCTTGGAATGTTCCTAACACCCTGCATGTGGGTCTAACTGCTCCAGGGTCTGAGGAGGAGATAAGGCAAAGACGATAACAGATATATATAGTAATTTCAGCGGACATCAGATTTAAATAAGTAGATGGGTGCAGGCACACTCCAACAGACTCCGTTCATCTGTAGCATATAGAAAAATAGCCAAATAGACAAACGAGGCAGCACACCTACATTCTTTTCAAAAAGCTTTTTGATAGGAATGTAGGTGTGCTGCCTCGTTTGTCTATATTATATATACACAAAATGCGTTCATTGCCTGCACTCCACTCCACACTGAGTTCAATTATATATATAATATATTATACATACAATAGAAGGATGTGGGAAGCAGTCCAATTAGGCTAATTTACAACTAATTTAGCGGAAGTGCTACTGAACTAGTCAAAATATATACAAACATAGAAAAGATCAGAAAGATTTTCTATGTTTGTATAAATGTTTGACCAGATCAGTAGCACTTTTGCTAAATGTCACCTTTAATTATAAGTGCTATTAATTGAAGGTGCACATGCTAAAGTTGCTGTATCTTAAAGTGCTAAATCTGTCAGGGTTACCGTATTCAATATAAGTTCTTATCGTTTAAAATGGTGCCCCAATTTTGCCACAACCAATCAAATGTTGGCTTTCAAATGTTAAATAAGATCTGATTGGTTGGGGCAAAATTAGCACCATTTTAAACGATAAAACTTTTATTGAATAAACCCTGTGTATATCTAAAAAACTTTTATAAAAAAAAACAAGGGGATTATTTCTAGCTCTAAGCCTAAATGAATGTTTATTTTTAGACTACTAGGGGGCATATTTATAAACAATCGCTATTTCACCATTTCGCTACCACAGGACACGCAATGACAAATATCGCTATTTTCACTATTTATAAAACTGCTCATTTTCGCCTTTGCAGAAAAGTATCACTGAGGTGATGTGTGGCGATTGTTTTCGCCTTATTTATTGCGTAAGTGTGGTATCACTTTCGAAAGAGAGATTGCTCTCTAGTGTCATTCAGAGCTATTTTTGACATTTTTTTTATTTAAAGCTATTTATTAATAGGTGAATTTTAAAAAAATGTGTCCATAAAGAAAATGGAGAAAATTTGCCTTTTGAGTTTTACACTCATACTCATTAATGAAATAGAAATGCTAAAAATGAACACTATTTAATCACTATTAGTATCATATATATAGTTCTCCAAAGCTTCCAATGCAATACACTCAGCCCCAAATGGCACGGCCTTTAGTCAATAGGTGCAATCCTCCCAGCCCTCCACCTTAAGGGCCACAGCAATATGGCAAATGCAAAGAAGTTGGAGGAGCACACTATATTCGTTTCCAGTGTTTTATTCAGCAAAAAAACATACAGTTCGGGAGATACAAATTCCCCTTCCTCAGGGGTATTTCCCTTCCCAGGTGTATATAGTTCACAGGTGGTTTTTAATATTATTCTGCAACATTTCAGTCCAAACAAATGGGCCTTTACCAAGTCACTAAGAGTTTTTTGGTATTTATGTATTTCATTTGTTATGGATTATCTTTTTTAGGTATACCGGTAAGTGTGGCACTATCAGTGTAATATGCTTACAGTATATCTATTACTATATCCTTATTATATAAAATAACTTGAACATTTATAGGCATTTACACAGTCCAGTGACCAAATGGAGTGATTTAGTGTTGTGCCACACATACAGAGATTATTACAGGGTGTGCAAAATTGATTTCTCTAAGTGAAAGGTCACATTCAACGTCTAGACAAAATGCAGGCTTTAACTTTCTGCTTTGTTAGAAATACAGTATCTAACCTTTTCAAATGGTGATTTTAAAAATGGACTGTCTAAGCCTTGCACCCAAAATTGTTTTAAGGCCTGCAATCAAACAGAACCATTTTAGATTGGATGTGATTAAGTAAACATCTGTTATGAGCCTATTTTTTCAATTCAAATGTTTCAATTACTAGACCCTCCACCATGGATTTGTAGTTTACCTCAAGCGAAGCTGACAAAGTCCCGCTTGCACTGCTGGTCTTGTTTCGTACTGGACAATATGTAGACGCACTGCTTTTTGGAACAGGACTGGAAGTAGCAGGGTAATTTGACAGCTTTTTGAAGGACATAGTGGTCCTTCCTGACATCAAATGCCAATCATAAAGGATCCCTGGATCAACTAGAACATATGTATTAATAACATACGTACCTTTTTGTAGCATTTGATAACTTTGACCTTCTCACATGTAAAGAAAAATCTGCAATGCATTATTCTGCTCTCCCTATGTGTGGAGGTACTCCAGTTTCCCCCACAATCTACAGACCTACTGATAGGATTAGATTATAAGATCTTTAGGGTAGGGTCACACATGTAAAACTAATTGTAAAGCACAATTAATATCCATTGCTGTATAAAAATAAATAATACAATACAACACAAATCAAATTATATGACCCTATGGCTGGAAATAATCATTGTTAGTATTTTCTCTATATCGTTTACCCTAGGCCAAAATGCAGGATCATTCATTCATGTAAACAGAGTAAACCATAGCACACAATGATGTGAATATATTTTATTTTTAGTGTTCTGTAATATTTAAATGCTGTAACAAACAAGAACAAGGCAAACAATCCAATAACCCAAAGCCCTGATTAAAAAGTAGTAGCAGATACAGCAGTGATTTATTTCATGTTGTTTTTTTTTTTAAAGTTGTTTCATCCGCACCAGTTAATATTACTCTCAGTACTTCACCCTGCGGTGAATAAAATAGACACCAAGAAAACATTCATAATACTTAAACGTTTCAAAGACGAAGGTCATGGGAGGCGAATCTGAAACCGGTTCGCATTAGAAGCAGGACTTTCAACTACATTCACAGCAGTTTAAAATCTCTTATCTCCAGCAATTTACCTTTTATCAATATCACTTTTAACCAAACCATAGAACCTTGCTGGTTTTTTTCCCTGAAAACTCACTTCTAATTACTTTTACTCCATATTGCGCCTTAAAACAAGAAACCTGACTTTTATTTCTTTTAAAGGCAGTGTATTATTTCTACAAAAGGGTTTATAGCGCATGGTGATATGAGGGGGGGGGAAAATGAAGAAAACATATGGGGAATGTGCTGGCTATTAGGTACATACAAACTTACATTACAGGAGAAAAGTAAAACATTTATTTTGCTTTACATTGTGAATCTGAATATATAGGTTACTATGTCTTCCTTGTTGAAAGCCAAGAAAATTAAAGTACCTAAGGAAACCTAATAGACTTTTGATTTTATTACAGCATGTCTGGAGCCCTAAACTAACCGTAAAAATGTCTGTACCATCAAATTCTGGTGCAATGTATTTTACTTTACTTATAGCTGCTTTTCTTTCAATGTCCCCAACACTGACTTGGGTCCGTTATATGCTGTGCTCCACAGACAGTTATTTACTACAGGGAGATTCAATAATAGAGATGGCCGAAACTCATAAGTTTCGTTCCGTCTTCGGATTCCCGGATTCTGAAGATCCGAAAAAAGCGGAACAAATTTTGGATTATACAGAATGTTCGAGGCTATTTTCAATAATGTTCGAAAATAGCCTTGAATGTTTGATAAGCTACGATTGGAGATTATTCAAATTTCAATCGTATTTTCGAGGCTTATTGAACGTTCAAAGCTATTTCATTTGAAAAATATAGAAAATAGGCTCCGAAATCCAGACAAATTTCGGAACCGAGGGGTTCTGTGTCACATCGGGGCCAAGGTGGACCCAGATCCCACCTCTATTCAAAAAGTTCTATCATTAAAAAAATGGTGCTAATTTTGCCTCAACCATCAGATGTTAGCTTTCACATTTTAAATAATATCTGATTGGTTGGGACAAATTACACCATTAAAACAATAGAACTTTTATTGAATTTCCCTGAAAGGTTTCCACTAGCAACTACCAATACACAAGAAAATCTAGCCACTGTTAAGCTACACCTAGCGATTTTTCCTCCTGACCGACGTTCATACTTTCGACCGGTCGGCCAGAGGGAAGGACGGTCGTGGTGCGGCACAAAGCAGCCGCGTCCGACAGTTACCATGACCGATGTGCGGCCCATAGAGGACCCAACGATCGAACAAGGTTCATCTGCCGATCGTCCTTTCGTCCGATAATTTGGTCGATCGACCGATACACTGAACTATCGGTCGATTGGACCGAAATATCTCATTGGTGTACCCAGCTTTAATTTTACAGGCTCCCAGGACTCTGTGCTAATGGCAGAAGACTGGTAGAGGTTACCAAGGTATATTGCAGGTAAACTACTGTACACAGAAATGTACTGTTGTACTCTTGTTTGCAGTTAGCAATGATTGTATATGTCATATTTGTCTGATTTTACAACTACACTGACATTACAATTACATTCATGTACCATTTCTTAATATAGGGAATTCTACTGTTTGGATGGCAAAATATTAATTACTGTACATCTTAATAAAATTTCAAGAAGGAAAACTATTTTAAACCCAAATTATTGGGGTCTGGGGCTGGTAGCAGAGATCACTGTGATTTTTATCTTGTGACATCACATAACATTGTCATCACATCACCTCACAACAAAGAAAAATACAATTCCAAGGAAGTGCCCTCCTTCCTTCCACCAGTTATCCAGACAGTGCCCAAGCCAGACAATTATACATCCACCCAAACAATCGGTTAATAATACAAGTCCATGCCTGAGGCTGTCTACAATAGGCAATATAGCCAACCTACTTGACCATGAGCATCCCATCAAACAGCCACCCAACCAGTAAACATACTATGTACAAGGCATTTATTTCGTTAGCCTAGGTTTAGATAGGTTTGTTTACATTAGGTTATTTGTGTTATGTTAAATTGTGTGTCAGGAATTGTTAAGGGTATGTCCACCTGTGAAAATTAACATTGCCAAGTAAAGTAAAAGAGCCATTTAAATATGCATGATACCTTTTATGGATTTTGTCTGTGTGCCCTAGTTTGTCCGATGTATGTGCTGTAAGATCCGCTTGGCACATTGAATATTCATGTTGCTGCCTTCCCAATAGCAGGCAGTCCGACGTGCGCGCCATCCCGCACATGCGCAGATCCACCCATGACTCGTCGCCGCCCGCCCGGCTGAGGGATTAAAACGGAACATCCCGTTTCGGAATGGATTTGTAGGTCTCGGGGACACACACACAACACACGCACGCACGCACGCACGCAGCACGCCACGCACGCACGCACGACGCACGCACGCACGCACGCACGCACGCACGAGCGCACGCACCACACCACCCACAACACAACACACAACACACACACACCACACACACACACACTTTCCCCAGCCACAGGAATGGCAGAATTTATGTATGAACTCTTAAGTCTGGATGGATATTTAGATCTTGGGTCTATCTACACACACTCTCCCTGCGTTCCCCCAGCCACAGAAAGGCACACACACCACCACCAGACTTATGTATGAACTTTACGTCTGGATTGGATATTTAGATCTTGGGTCATCTACACACACACTCTCCCTGCTTCCCCCAGCCACAGAAATGGCACACTTTATGTATAAACTTCTCCTTGTCTCGCCAGCCTTGTCTGTTTTACTACAGTTCTGACAATGCAGGAGAGGATCTGTTTACATAAAAGCACAGGGTCAAGTGGGCGGGACCAAAACGCATGGTAATAGCCTATATTAGTAATCAGCTCAGCTAAGGCCACACCCCCAAAAACGAATAGAACTTCTAGAGACTGCTGCAAAGGTAGGGAATGGAATTTTTTCAAAAGAAAGGCAGGAAAGGCTTGGGGATGGGTACTAACTTATAATGAAAAAAAATTTTTTTTTTGATTTTGGTGAATAGACATACCCTTTAAGTAGGTCATCAGAAGTACAAGGGGTATCAGTCTGAAAGAGGATTAAAACAATGGGAGCATTGTTTGGGGACAGGTGAAACTGATCATATAGACAAGTGACAGAAGCCCCAATAAGGACAAAATGGCACTTACCACCTCCATGCTATTGTCTAAGTTACATAACATCAAGTAACCCCTTTTTACAGCTGCTGCCCTCAGTAACTAAACTGAGCTTACACAAATTATGTATGATAACAACAACATCAAACTATTGAGGTTCACACGTGTAACAAAGGATTGAGAAATTGGTTGATATACATGCATATATCACTTTTTTGTTGTATATGTCATGGGAGTCCTTGGTGACTTTTATTTCTAAAGTAAAAGAGAACATTATTAATGAAGCAAAAATCTAGGAGCAAGCTAATTATTTTCACAAATCCCTCCTTGAATATCCTGCCACTTGCCCCTGACAACGAAAATGATACAGAATTTCTGCTTGTGAAGGTTCTCATTCATCCAGGTCATGGTTATATCGTTGTATTCAGTTAGATCAACTGGATTTAGTTCTTGAAGACATTTCACAGTAATTGACTGGCTTTCTCAATTCAGAATGACTTGTACAAAAAATCTGTTGGCAATTAAGGAAAAAGGACATACCTTTGAAGATGTATGTCAACATCTTGGCAAAGGAACAGACTGGTTCAAGAGAGGTGTCAAAGAGGCCATTTAGGTGAAACCAAGGCTAAATAGAGGTTGGGGGTCGACACCAACTGTCTGCCATGTGCAATGCTGTTTTGGACACCTAACCTAGGCAGGTCCTATAACACCTCTTAGCCCAATGCAATCATGCCTTGAAATCAGAAGGTCCCTAGCACCTGGCTGTGATATGCTAATTGGGACTTTATACACAGTAATCATATCCCCATGCAAGCACCTTTTCTCCAGCGTACATAATGTAACTTTTCCGGGTCTCTCTGGAAAAAATCCCCTTATTAATTTAATTGTCCTTCTCTGAACCCTTTCTATTTCAAAGATGTCCTTTTTGTACACAGGATTCCAAAAACTGCACTGCATATTCCAAATGAGGCCTTACCAATGCTTGTAAAGAGGGAGAATAACCTCCCTTGAATCCATACCTCTCTTTATACAAGACAATACCCTGCTGGTTCTGGCTGTTGCTGCCTGGCACTGCTTGCTCCTTTAAGTTTGTATCCACAAAACTCCAAGATCCCTTTCCAACAGGGATTTACTTAACACGAGCCATTTACAGTATAAGCAGCACAAGGATTTTAAGTCCAAAATGCATCACCTTACATATCAACATTGACTCTCATGCCACTTAGCAGCCCAATGTGACAATCTATCTAGATCCCCCTGCAACGATTGCACATCTCTGAAGTTTTTAATGGTAGATAAAGTTTTGTGTGTCAGCAAACACACAGAAACCTTTCTGACAATACCACTTCCAAATCATTAATAAATAGATTAAATAGAAGCGGCCCCAACACAGAACCCTGTGGCACCCCACTTAGCACATTAAGTCATAATGATGAAGCCCCATTTACAACTCCTCTCTGCATCTATTCATTAAACAATTTTCTATCCATGTACAAATAGCCTCCCCAGACCAACAGACCTCAGCTATACATTAGTTGCCTATGGGGGGCTGTATCAAAGCCTTTACAAAATCCAAGTAACCTACATCTATGCTATACCAGAGTCTAAATTTCTACTTACTTCCTATAAAAAGCCAAGCAAGTTAATTTGACAAGATCTATTCCTCCTAAATCCATGCTTACTACTTCTATCGTCAGTCCTGATGATACTCTAGAACATGTTCCCTATTAACTTTCCCGGATCTTCCCACCATGAAGTTAAACTACAGGCCTGTAATTACCGAACGACTGACTACACCTTTTGAATATGGAATAAAATCAGTTTTTTCCAATCAGAGGCACACTCCGGACATGGGGAATCTGCAAAAATAAGAAACAATGGCCCGATAAAAATGAATTAGCTCCCTAAGTACCCAAGGATGTATTTATACGGTCCAGGAGATTTATTAATAAACCTTATTAATTCTTCTGTACCAATATCCTCGTTAACCAAAGTGCACTTAAATCTTTATACCATTATCTGACTATATATTATGATATTCTACTTGGATCTTCAATAGTGATACAGAGGAAGTATTCAAGAAAGTATTCAAGACATTTGCTTTATCACCATTCTCCGTAACTAAATTATCCCCATAATTAATGGTGCCACATTCGCAGTCCTCATCTCTACATTTAATATACTTTAAAAAAAATTAGGTTAGTGATGCTTTGATCCGTATCCTAACTTCATTATTTTTTTGCTAGTTTTCCTTGTTACAGTTTTTAATCCCTAAAGGCCCTTTCATCCCTCTGCCTTAAAAGTTTTAAATGTTTTTTTTCTTCCTTTTCATTTGGCTCTTTACATCAGAATTCAGCCACATGGGCGCAGATTTATTTAAATTTAGATGTGAACTGGCTCTAAAATCCCCTTGAACACAGGCCACTTCTGTTCAGTACCTTTACCTGATAATACATTATCCCAGTTGACATTCTGAAGAGCTGCTTTTAACCTGGGAAAATTTGTCTTCCCGAAATTAAAAGTTGTTAACCCAGCGCACTTTTCCTTTGATAACAAAGTCCAAACGCCAATATTATGGTCACTATTCCCTAAGCCTCCAGTTACCTTTATATCTATAATGCGCTCCCGATGTTAGATATTACCAGATCCAACAGAGCTCCTTTTCTAGTAGGAACCTCAACCACCTGTGAGAGAAAATTAACCGCAGCAAATTCAGGAACTCATTGCCTTTTTCTGTGATGGCAGTTCCACTACACCAATCAATGTCAGGGTAAAGTCCCCATAATGAGCACACTCCCCAAATTTGCAGCCCTTGCCAACTGCATATGAATTGACTCACCTCCTCTTGCTAGCATTTGCAGCTTATGCAGACACCAACAATGATATTACCCCCTTTCCTGTTGCCTTATTCAACCCATATTGCCTCTACTTTAACATCCATATCGCCAGTTATCAACTTCTTTTAAATGGCTTCAACTCTTTTTAACATAAACACATACTCCTCACTTTCCTTTTTTCTCTGTCT
Organism: Hymenochirus boettgeri; assembly: GCA_019447015.1. Classification (NCBI taxonomy): domain Eukaryota; kingdom Metazoa; phylum Chordata; class Amphibia; order Anura; family Pipidae; genus Hymenochirus; species Hymenochirus boettgeri. The sequence continues at coordinate 231,817,867 of CM033473.1, read as the reverse complement.
TGCCAAAACAAGGCATATCCTTTAAATTTACAGCCCAGTTGTGAGAACTGTTCAACCACGTTCTGGTATAGGGGAACATGGTTGCACAGTTTTGTGTATTGTCTTCCTAGAATACATAAATTTGATTTAATGTCGCTGTGTGTGAATTTCATAAAAATAGCAAAGTATTAAGGTAAGCAATTAAAAAAAACAATTAACGTGCTTTAGCTATTAAAAAAAACTTTGCATAACTAATAAAATTGTGATTTGTTGGCATTTGATGTATGTCCTTTAAGCAATTCAAGCCACTGAAAACCTGGTTTCCCAGGAAGAAAGATAAACAGTGTGTAATGCAAAATGGAGAAATCTGAGCTTCCCAAAATGTCTGGTTCCAGATATTGCGTTGTGAAGGTTCTCATTCATCCAGGTCATGGTATATCTGTTGTATTCAATTAGATCAACTGGACTTGAAAGACGTTCTTGAAGACGTTTCGCTAGTCATCCGACTGGCTTTCTCAATTCAGAATGACTTGTACAAGAATCTGTGGCACTTATGTACCCTGGAAAATCCCAATTAGCATATCACAGCCAGGTGTTAAGGGTGTGATAGGATAGTGGCTAAGAGGTGTTATAGGAACGCCCAGAGTAAGGTGTTAAAACAGCATTGTACATGGCAGACAGTTGGTGTCGAACCCCCCCACCTCTATTTAGGCTTGGTTTCTTTATTTTCACATAAATGGCCTCCTTAACACCTCTCTTGAACCAGTCACGTTCCTTCGCCAGTATGTTAACATTACAATCTTCAAAGGTATGTCCTTTATCCTTAAGATGCAGATACACGGCTGAGTCCTGACCCGAGGAATTGGCTCTTCTGTGCTGGGCCATACGTTGATGCAGTTGCTGTTTGGTCTCCCCCACATACAAATCAGAGCATTCTTCACTGCACTGCACTGCATATATGATGTCGCTTTTCTTGTGTTTTGGTATTGGGTCTTTCGGATGTACCAATTGCTGCCTCAGTGTGTTGTTCGGTTTAAAGCAGACAGGGATACGATGTTTTTTGAAAATTCTTCTTAATTTCTCGGAGACCCCTGCTACATATGCGGAGGTACCCTGTTCTTCCCCCTGTCGTTGTGCTTTCCCCTTCAATGTGGTATTTGTGTTATTTTATTCCTTCTACTTCTTTTGACAAAGGCCCAGTCTGGATATCCACAAGTTTTAAGGGCTCCTCTGAGATGTTTCATTTCTTTAGCCTTCGCCTCTGTGCTAGTGGGGATGTTCTCGGCTCTGTGTTGCAGGGTTCTGATGACCCCCAGCTTGTGATCTAAAGGGTGGTGGGAGTCAAACATCAAATACTGATCTGTGTGTGTTGGTTTTCTGTAAACCTCTACTTCCAGTTTACCATTTTCCTTAACTTCTACCAAGCAGTCCAAGAAAGCCAGTTTGTTGTTTTGTACCTCTTCCCTTGTGAATTTAATGTTTTGGTCTACCGCATTAATGTGTTCTGTGAAAGCTTGTACTTCCTTCTGGTGGATTTTAACCCAGGTGTCATCAACATATCTGAACCAGTGGCTGGGTGTTATGCCCTTAAAGGTATTAAGCGCCTGTGTTTCTACCTCCTCCATGTAAAGGTTGGCCACAATAGGTGAAACTGGAGATCCCATAGCACATCCATGTTTTTGCTTATAGAACTTATCCCTGTATTTGAAATAGGTGGTATTCAGGCACAAGTCCAACAAGGAACACACCTGTTCTGGGTTGAGATTAGTTCTGCTGGTAAGAGTGCTGTCTTGGCCCAGCCGACCGACCTCAATCGTCCGTTCGTCTGGATCAGATGTCCGGACGTGCCGGAAAATCCCGAACGATCATGCGGTTCCCTATGGATTGTTCACAAATTTGGCCACGGCCGGATTTGTCGTGATCGACGGACATTTGTCCCAGCCGAGCGCTCGTTCGAGACAAATAGTCCCTCCATGTGTACCCAGCCTAAAGCACATGCAAACCCAGTTGTGTGAAAGGGCTTCCTGCAAGCAACATATAAAATCCTTCAGTCTGGGAGAAAGGGGGATCAAGCCTGGAAATGTTTGTGTGGGAAGATGTGGCTTTACATTTCCAATAATGTTCTTCCACAGGGATGTACACAGGATGTGGAAACAAAATTTCTTTTAGGTTTGCTTAACGGTGCAGATTGCTAGATTTCCTGGCTAATAAAAGCTTATGCATTTATTATTTTTCTTTTACCCTAATGATTTTCTCTTGTAATAAACACTGGTATATATTATTGTTTGTGCTGGAACTAAAAGACAGAAGTGATACAGTATGATCCAATGGAATATGATAGAATTCCAATGGATAAAACGATGGCCTGGGTTTTCTATGAGAAGTTATTTATGAGCAGTAGACACAGGTTTTAGTAGAAGTTTCAAAAGAGTTGCTTACCTAACAATGACAAAACTGGATTTTGGATATTTATCTTTTATACCCAGCATGCCATGCTTATACACAATTTCCAGAATATTGCTCAGCACTAACAGATTTTAGAGGGACACCAAAGTGAAAAAAATGACTTACCTTTACCATTTTCTATATCTTTAGTGCTGCCAGGAACTTGGTCCCTTTTTGCCCTCAGTGCTCCCTGTCACTAGATCTCCTCATGTGCTGTTTAGCTCACTCCTAGTTAGTATGCATGTCTCATTTCTATGTATCCACCCCCTCCCTGTAATCACAGTTTGAATCAAGTAAGATTTTCTTTTAGCTGTAGGAGTTTGAAGGTGTGTGTGTGTGGGGGGGGGGGGGGCACGACTTTAATTGATTTCTTTAGGTACAGTGCTACATTCGGACTTAAGCAGCTAACTGCAGGATCGGGTTTATCTGCAAAGAAAGAGCACAGAGCAAGAGATAATGCTTATTCCCTTTTCTGGTCTTAATGCTGAATCAATTAGCCATGCAGTGTAATAAAGTAAAGTAATAACAATAAGAAACTAATGGGGGTGGACGTGCCCTTTAATATCAACGTGTTGATGATATCTGACTGGTTACCTCTTATTCAGAATCTCTCTTTCTTGACTTAGATGTTTCATTTTCTCACAGAGGTTCTTGTTCTCTTTTGAATGTGCTGAAAATGCTTGTTCAAATTCAGACTGCAGGGCTTTCACTCAGAGGAGACATTATCTAGCAAAGTCTATGAGCAGAACAGAAGAAAGAAACTGAAGAATAAAAATACTACTGGATACCATATGAATGTAGATTTTTGCCTTTGCTGATTTAGAAGAACCATTGGAAAATAATGAATCCAGGATCCAAATAGAGAACAAAAAGGTGGAAACTGGAAAGTCCAGCTAACTTTCTACTGCAGCTATCATGACATGCGGCACTCCAGATGTTTTGGAAACTGCAACTCCCATCATGCCTTGTTTGCAGAATGCCAAAGGTTCACCATCACTGTTCTACTGTATCCATTACATTTCCTACAGTCAAAAGGACTTATTGTTATTTAGTATTTAGTATTAATGTTTTAAAGCGGTTCAAGAATATGATAAACCTGTATTTATTCCAAGAAAATCCAACCCTAGTAAGAAGGGTTTTGCTTGTAAAGAGCATGTGTTAACTAAATAGTTTTAACCTACCGTGTATACAAGACTGGGTTTATTTGTTTTATATAACCTCCACTTGGAGGCTTTTACTTACAGACCTTCTATCCTCTGATGCTCTGTTCCCGGCTCTCTGCTAGCTGGAAAAAACAGAGAGGGGCCGGACTGGCAGCTGCGTCCGAGGGAATGAAGGTCTGTAAGTAACTTTCTGGGGATTTTCTTGCAAAACTAACTCAGCCGTTGGGATGGACTACACATAGTAAAAACATTTTAATGCTAGGGGGATGCGGCAGACAGATGGGATCAGAAAGGAGGGAGGGAAGGGGGGGGAGAGCTCCCCTGTGCATGTCACATTCCTTATTGAAGGAAGCAGCAGGGACCAAATGACTCACTTGATAGCTCCTACTTCTCACTTTCCTGGACTTTGAACAAGCACTGCATGAGAACCATTTGGAGCAGAGATATAAAGTATGGATTTTTGAAAACTATACATTGGGACCAGTATGGGGTTAAATTTTAGTTTGGGGTGGACATGCCCTTAAAAACACAATAAAAAAAATACAGCCAATGCAAAGTCGTACAAAGTAAAAGTGGAAAAAGCAATATAAAAGTGGAAAAAGAAGTTGCGTGAAATACTTCCTTCACACTAATAGGCAACTTTTTTAGATGTAAGAATTTGCATTTCAATGATGTCAATAAAACTTTCTGAATTTCTGAGATTTGGAATATATGGAGTCAGTTCTTATTCAAAGATGTTGTAGCATGGTAATATTGTATTTTTAATGATTTTGGGAGCCAGTAATCATTTGAGAAACATATTGGATAAGTATTGTTGTAGACAATCATGGTTTCCTGTTTATAATTACTGCTTACCTTGTCTTGCGCCTGTGCTGATCCGGTATTTACCTATCTAAGACTGGGTACACATGGAGGGACTTTTTGTTCTGAGCAAGCAGCCAAATTTGGAATGATCGATCGTGCGTTCCCATAGGGAAACGCACGATCGATCGGAATTTTCGACATGCTGATCGTTCGGAACGTTTGATGTTGTTCGCGGCCGCCCGCCACAGCCAGCCGATATTTTCGGCCGATCGACGGAAAGTGCCGTGAATCGGTTGGCCGCCGAAAATATTGGCTGGTGTGTACCCAGCCTATAACGTTCTGCCTCTAGCAATGTATCTAAAAGTTCCCTCTGTGTGTGTATCAAACTCTCACTGAGAGAATTCTCTTCATTCTCCATAGGGTAGAGCCTAACGGGAAGTGACAGAAATAAAGCTGCTTAAATAATATTACTGAGCACCACGATCAAAAAGTACATATTAAAGTGACAGTAAGAGAAAAAACTGATAATATTATAGAGAAATCCTTCAATCTTCCTGGAAAAAATGTTTATCTAGGTATTGTATTTTCCATTTTCTTTGCAATAATTTTTTTCACACCTTTTGCTTTTCGTTTTCCACCTTGAGGAGACTCTCTTCTCTCTCTTCTTGTAAGCATAAGATTCTGAGCTAAGTTTCTGTTTCATGTCTTTGCAGTCAAAAACAAGTTCTTCTTTTTCCTTCTCTAGACTGTGTATAGCATCCTGTTTCTCTGCAATCATGCTAGGAGCAGCGACTCCTGGAGCAAACAGTATTACATAAATTAGATGTTACCAATTGCTAAAAAAAAACATACAGGGCTACTGTACCGAGAGCCGTAAACGGCTTTACCGTCTTAAAGTCACGTTAACCCATGTACCAATTCTGGTCCAGCTCCTTTCGGAAGACAGCGAGGGAATGAATGCTGGTAAGTACATTTGGGGACAGCTTTCTACAACATACCATATTACATTTTTGTTTGGGGGTGAACATATCCTTTAATGGAGAAAACTTGTCTGGAGACCACAGTTCCATATAACTAATTGGTGGCTCTAATTTTTCTAAGAAGATGCTAGATGGAAAGATACATTTACTTTATTTGCAAATAGCATGAACATTAGTAAGCATAAGTTAGTATATAATGATCATGACCAAAGTTATGCAGAAATAATTCTGGTACTAACCTTTTCTCTTTGAGTCTCTCTACAGTGTCCTGGTGCTGTTGGCTCTGATTGCTTAGAGACCCCTGTGTGCCTGTTCTGTCTGGGCCAGTTTCAGCTCTATGGTAACCTTCTGCTGTCGAAGTTCAGCCAGTGCTTCTTCAGCTTCCAGTGCTTGACGTTGTGTCTCAGCTAACACAACACAATTTAATATCAGTGCAACCCATACAACACTGTAGCAATGCAGTATACACTAGTATATATTCAGAAATCCACGAAAAAATGGAAGCACTCACAGGTCTTAACAAACAACATCCCAAAAGTTTATTCCGTCAACATGTTTCGACCAACCAGGCCGTCATCAGGATCTAGATATATTTAACATTTGTTGCTCAAAGACAATATACTCTCAATATGTGTAATACATTCATAATAAAATGACAAATCGCAAGAAGCCAAGTGAAAACCAGCAGTTCAAAGGACAACATCTATATAAATTTTATTTTAAAGGGCATGTCCACCTCCCAGACCCTCCCAAATTATAGTATCATGATACCTGAAAACAGATTTCTTTGATTGCTTTATCTGCTCTGACTATTTTGTTCCTCCGCATGTCTCAATGTTCTGACTGGGAGTTTCTAATTATTTCATCTACTGTGAAGCATTAAACTGCTTGTAATGTCACGCTTTGCTTGTAAAACATGCCTCCTATTATCATTGTCATGGAACACAACCACGTGCGTTATCAGATAACACAATTTAAAACCTGAATCGGTCTTTCTCCCCGAACCAAAATAATGTATACAGCAAACATTATCAGAGACTGCAGATTCCACATAAATACTTCACTTTAACAGAAATACAATAAAAGTGCCTACAATAAAATAATGTTTCCCTTTCCCCTTTTGTTCTATAAATATTTTGCTTGAGCACCGCTATCTCTAATACTGACTGAGCCACCCATTGATCTTTTTAGCAAACAGTTAAAGAAAAACCTATAGAATGTTTATTGGTATTGGCTTCCCTTTAAATAAGAGAAAATTATATTTTTGTGTTAAGGTCAACAGCCTGTTCCCTTGGGAATATTTCATTCAGATGAAAGGGATTTTTTAAAAAAATCTGGTGTGTTTAGGGGATGAAGTGCTGATTGTCGCTTATAAATAAACATTTTCGTCTGGTGTTTAGTGTGTTTGTAATGTGCTTGCCAAGGTCCAAGAAAAAATGATCTTATTTCTGTGAACACAACTGTCCATGAGGCTGAGAAAAAAGTGAAGTCTTTATAAATAAACACGACTTTTGATAATATGGTACTGTTTATTTGGTAGGATTAGTGTAAGAGATTCCATTGTTTATTGACACAGTTGGATACAGAATTTTGAAAATAGAAAAGCTGAGGACCCCATAAATATGATCCATGAAATTTCTAACTGTAAGTTCTCTGCAGCTATCTCAAAAGAAAACAAACAGAAAAATCTCCCACTGCCAACCATACTGTATAACATGGATTGCTTTAAAGTCCACTGCCATCTATGGGATTTGGTTACTCTTTGTCGGGTGACAAAGTGCCAAAATGATCAGCCACAATGGACGTTCATACACATCGTGTGACACGGGGCCCCGCGATTTGGACATGTGTATAAAGCTTTAGGCTAAAGCTGGGTACACACAGTAACGATAAAGCCCCGATACCGTCGGATCCGATGGTATCGGGGCTTTATCGTTATGTGTGTATGCTCATTTCCCGAACGAGCGCGCGGCCGCCAAACGATCGGGTCGGGCGAACGCTCGTTCGGAAAGGCCGAAAATTTCCATCGGCCGCGCTAGACTCTCTATAGAGGAGTCTAGCGCGGGCGATGGAAAACACAGTCCCGAGCGTTCTCCTTATGAAGTTCATAGGGAGAACGCTGGGACTGTGTGTATGCAGATCTTTGAAAGATGGCAGACAGGATCTTGCAGATTCCTGGTCTGTCATCTTTCAGAAATCTGTGCTGTGTGTACCTAGCTTTAGGCCTCTTTGCAACACACATATCTGCTTTTACGTTTGTTTGTGCTCGTGATTGTGAGTAAATAAAAAATCACATGTCCTGTTGATTTATGATTTGCATCAGCTTGTGCCTGCTTTTTCATGGGCTTTCATTGACTTGTATTAAGTGCAATTTTGGCAAAAACAGACAAAAAATACTTATCACGTGAATTAGAAAATCTAACCAGATCACAGCTCACACAGTGGGGCCTACTTCCCACGATTCACATTAAAGATTGCGGACCGCAAATCATGTATTCAGTGCAAAACACTGCAAAAACATATCATTGGGACCTAGCCCTTAAAGTAATAAGAAGGGAAGCAGTGCTTAGCAAGCAAAAAGGGAGGTAGTAAGGAAAAACATGTACTGAATTGCTTTTAGCCATTAAACAGTATGCTGTTACCCTATCATTCTGGTTTGAACATTCCCAAAGCTAGCTCAGTTTTTTCCAGATTCATAGTACGGTAGATTGTTTTTATAGTTAGCTCTTTTTCACTGTAGATGTAATCTGATCATACTGTAGAGTTAGTAATACTACTGTACATTCTTACCTTTTGGATGCCCTTGAAAAGTGAAAAACAAAGAGATGTTTAAAGCAAGATTATTTTCAGTCAAAGAGGTGGATAAAAGGGCTTGTTAAAGTTTATAAACAGAATTTTCCTTGTGTCTTTTCGTGAACATGATCACATTCAATGGTGAAATTGTCCTCAGCTGTTTATTCTTCCTGAACCCACAAATGCTGCCTTAGAGTCCCCCCCAGTGACTCCTGTGAGTAAAGAAGACAACTTGACCACCCCCCCAACTAAAATTTGCCCCCCTGTTGAGCCCACTGTGTCGTTTTAAAAGATCCCTACCTTGCTCTTCTGCTCCATATGAAAGTCCAAGAAATGGAAAAGAAGGAAGCCGCTCTCTGTATAATCCATATCTGCCTATATCAAATCTATCTTCTGAGAGGTTTGTGGCATGTGCAGTGGAGCTCTCTCCCCCTCTGTTCCCCCCTCCGGCTCCCTTTGATTCATGCATCGTGTCTCAGCCCAAAATATAAATACTTTAAAGCTAGTAAAGCCCCCAACCCTAGGCCCTATGTCCATTAGGCCTGAATGATTATTGGAGCATGAAACTAGAACATGTTTAAAACTAACTTATTTATCCTTTATCCTTAGATATGTCCACTGTACAAGAAAAGAATTATGATGATGAGTGTTGTACTCCGTTACCTGAAGAGCGGATTTTACTGTATAGATAACATAAAAACAAACTTTTAGGGAATGTGTGTAAATAGTATACACTATGCCACATGATTGAAAGGAAATAGATTGTTTTGGACAATAGTTCCTAGAACATGTACAGTATAAGTTTTGTTTCAAGTGCAATTGTACATATGTATGAAAGTGGTTTTGATTATCACTTTGATGTTACTGTGTATAGGAATGTGTTTTAGTAAGAGGTAATAATGTTATGTAAGTAAAATGACTTATTGTATAAGTTTGGCACTTTGGAGAATATAGCACCTTAATCTATGCACTTTAATTAGAACTTTAATCTTTGCACTTTATAATTTATATGAAACATTGAACTGGACACTTTATATGTAACATTGGATCGGAATTCATCATTATTGGACACTAATGGATTTGTTTAATGGACAATTAAGCATTACCAATGAGGATGGGGGGGTAGAATTTTGTAAAGGTTATATTTGCTCACTGAGAATTACTAGAGTACACTTGAAAAAGAGCGCATGGGCATTCAAAATATGTTGTACCAGCAATAAATCATATTTTGCAAGCAAAAATCTTCAAGTGTTTTCCTGCATACTCACCTTTCCTGATGGGTTAAGTTAAAAAACTCGAAACCGGCTGCTAAAGGTACTTACCAGACCTTGTTCCCTTGTCTGCTCTTCTGCACAAATCAGCAAAAAGGGCCATACAAGCAGCCTTGTCAGTGATTGGCTGAGCGTCTGCCAGTACGCCACCTTTTGCTGATCCGCGTGGAGGAGCACGGATTTAGAAGGGGCTGAGAATGAGGGGACGAGGTCTGAAAAGTACCTTTTGCTCCTGATTTCTGTTTTTTAAACCTAGTGAGATCTTGGTTTGGGGCACTTTACTACCTTCAAAGGAGTTTTGTTTTGGGGGGTGGAGATACCCTTTATATCAGGGTATAACTTGCTGGAATTCTGCCCTATCTTATCAAAATTAGGGTTTAGTTTTCCTTTCAGGCTAAAAAAATTATATCGTAAAATAAGCAAATATAGAATCCACTTTTACCTATTTTGTTTAGTGGTGGGAAGTATTAAAGGGACAGTTCAGTGAAAAATAATCAATATTTGTTAAATTGTTAGTTTGTGTAATGCCTTCTTGAAAAAGCCAAATTACTGTTCTTTCTATTTCTTCTCCTTCTTCATCTTCTTTTTCTTCTTCCGTTCTATTTTTCCCGCTTTTTTGGACTGTACCCCCTTCCACAGTTTTTGAGTTAGAGACATGAAATTCGGTACAGACGTGCGGGGCATATAGGAATCCACGGAAGCTAAGGAATCTGTGGAAGCGTTATGGCGTTATCTGCGAATTTCCTGACATTTTTTCCCATAGACTATAATAGTTACAATCCTCAAATGTGGATATTTCAAAACTGTTTGTTTCATGGTCATAAATACAAATGGTGATACCCCCAACCCCCCACACAGACACAGGTACATCCACCTACTGACCTACCTTTCCATTCCCAAGGAAGCCATATTTAAAGGGTAACTAAAATAAAAAAAAACTAATTTAGATTTATCCTCAATAAAAGATAGTTTTATGGTTGTAAACACAAAAAAATACATACCCCCTTAACCAGACCCAGGTACACACACCTACTGATCTACTTATCCAATACAGTGGCAGCCATACTTAAAGGTTAACAAAGTCAGAAAAACTAATTTAGATTTTTCCTCAATACAAGATAGTTATATGGTTGTAAACACAAAAAAGACATACCCCTCAACCAGACCCAGGTACACACACCTACTGATCTACTTATCCATTACTGGGGCAGCCATATTTAAAGGGTAACTAAAATCAAAAAAGCTAATTTTGATCAATAATAAAAAAAGTTTGGTTTTTTAACCCCTTCATTGGCATTATTGAGTTTTAAAATCTGCAGCACAAACACACAAATTCCCTTCCAAAATGCAGTCTTTCAAGCCAAATTGAAAGTTTATATATTTCGTTGCATTTATTTATACACAGATACAATGCTGAATTGTCAGATTAAGGTCATTGGGATGAAAAATACTGCTCTTTTTTCTGAAAAGCAAATGTATTTGCACTGAACTTCTCCTTTAACAAACAAGCAAAATAGTTCTGTCAGTAATTCTACCAGATAAAAGACACTAAATGAATGGGCAGAATAAGGGCATTTTACATTCTCATTGAACCAGCAGTTTGTACAGCAGATGCAGTGACTTCCATGCTTTTAGATTCCAGTAAAATAAATCAGCAGCCACAAATTACCACCTACTCAGAGTTCATTTGCACTTGTAGAATCAATAATTCCATTACTGTAATATGTCACAATATTTAGCAGAAATTCATTTAAATCCATTGCATTTGTAAAATGTCTTTATAATGTCTGTTATTACTATATGATTCTGCAGGGCTACAGGGCATTTTTAGATTTCATTCCATTTAAGCTTCTATTAGTTCCTATGTATGCTGAAATGTTTTACTAAACTAGGTACATAATAAGGTAAATGCAGTGAAAGCTGCTTGATCAGACAGAAGAAGCATAATGGTTCAGAAATGGAAATTGCAACCTCAATGCAGAAAAATGTTTCTACCTTGTATTATCCTAAACTGGTAAAAAAATAACAGCGACTAGAAGGGAATTAGACAGGGAGCATGCAACAGGGATAAAATGGAGCAGAGTGGTTAAATAAGAGAGGGGGGGAGAGAAAGAGTTTGGTCAGTAATGAAAAGGGGGAGGTTACCGTTAGACAGGTGCCATTTTAGTAAAATAAAGCCAGTGTTGTGTTCTGTTTAACAACAAGCAGAACAGTGTGGAAATGTCATTCATATAGAATCACCTATAGCCACGATCCACAAGCAGACCTTGGAGGGTGGAGTGGCCTGGAGCCATAGGGGATCTGACCTGTCTCCGTAGACCCGCCAGTCTAGCCACCATCTCCTTTCACTCCATCTGTGGATCAGGCATCCGGAATCAAATGGGGCCCATGATCTACTTAACCTGGACAACAAACCCCTGTCCGAGATGAGCGACCAGAATGTGAACTGGAGGATGAGCAGGCTTCCCAACAGATGATTGTTTCCACTATTCTCCCAGCAGGGCCCAGCATCTTCAGATATCCTGTCTCACAGGCCCGAAACTTCCCAAATTCCAGGTCTTCCCAGCAGCAGTCTTACCCTCACCCAGCCCAGAGGAACAGATCACTTGCCTGTCCCCAGGGGCAGCCCAGGAGAAGTAGATCATCCCAGAAGCACGCTAAAGCTGGTGACTTTAATACTGCAGCAACTGGCAAGGTCATTAGCCCTCATCCAGACCACAGTGCAGAAGAGGGGGGGGGGGCTTCTTTGGTCAGTTCCCCCCTGTAGTTCAAGCAGGCACCCAAATAGTGGACCCGAAGGGTTTTCACCAACTGGGTTTAAATACTGGGTGTGCCGCAACACCTACTAACACGGCTATCCAATCAGAAGGATGATTCAGTGGAGTTTCCTTGCTACTCCTTCCATTTACAGGATTGGTACCTACAGGCAACAGGTGAGGTCCTACAAGAGAGGGGATTATTGGTTAGCAAATAACCTATTAATATAGACAAAATGTAACCATCAGTGATCTTTATAATAAACATAAGTAATGAGTAATAGTTCATATAACGTGTGAGCATATATGATAAAGTCTGCTGATCATTCCAGTGAATGCAAATGTGCCAGTCCAGGAAAACACTTACCCCTCCCATGGCTATCTACCACAACTGCGGTACGCTGGGAGATCCTGGGTTACCTCACCCCTCTCATGGAATCCTCCACCGGTCAGCTCTCCTCTCCAATTCGGGCTGCTGGCTACTGGCAATAAAGCTCAATGGCTGGCCTTGCGATCTTACTATCCACAGTGTGTCAATTCCAATGGCTATCCCACGGTGAAAGTTGCTGTGACTGACCGGCGTCCTCATCCACCTGAACAATCACGGGCATAAGGATCCATCCAGGTACCAGAACTTCTTTCTGGACTGAAGACTTTTGGCGCTGGAATTCACACACCTGTGGATAGTAAGATGGCGAGGCCAACCATGGCAACAGTATTTTTAAAGATGCAGCTTCCAAATGAACATAACTTGATTTTACAGTGCACTTATCTTTTAAAGTGTGATTCAAACTCACATGGACTAAAAGTCTTGCACACATGTGGATAAAACACAGACCACATAGATTCGGAATGCAAATTTTATAAGGGGAACTGATTTCTGTGAGTTTCCATTATATTCGAAATTACACTATGAATCACAAAACACACGCAAAAGGGAAAACGCAAAGCACATAGTGGGACCTAACCATAGGAAGCACTGATCCAAACATTAACATCAAGGTCAAGTACATTTTTTAATTATCAATTTAAATCATATAGAGAGGCATAGAACAAGAGTCATTAAAATAGATAGGGTGCCTATCGAACATACTGAAACATCTGGCTGACTCACGGCACACTTATGGACCCTGTTGCAGTTTGGAATACATTGTACTAGATACAGGTTTAATGTGTTGTTACAGTTATAATATGTACTATAAGGGGAGAATGAAGGACAAAACTACTTGATGCTGCACCTTTATATAAGCACAGGCTGCATATTGACATGCATTGATTGTAAAACCTCAACAAAATAGATTAATGTTAAAATCCACAAATAGATCTAGCTAGTCAGGGATTCGTGTAAATGTCCTGTTAATAGCAGATTAAGCCATAGTATCAGGTGGTTTGCAGTATCCTCGAATAATCCATTCATTTGTTTTTTGACAACAAAATCCATACTTGTTCGTTATTGGACAGCATAGGGATATTATAACTAGCGATTCGACAATCTTTTTTTGCCAGGTTAACCAATTCCTTTAAGGCGCTGTACACTTACACATCAAAATGTTTCTAATCTCCATCTCCAGCAAAGCATTGCTCTTTAAGGGATAAAAAAAATAAAATAATAATATTTCACAATCAACACCTACAGTAGTGCTTGGGTGTTCAATATTTTATTAATTCTGAGGCACATTAATTAGATTTGAGTAGTAGGTACCATTTAGTTATATTCCATATTTAAGGGAGCATGCTGGGAATTAAAGGGAAGAATCATCTAGTTTCATTTTCTAGTATTATCTATGTTAAAAGTTATGTATACTAAAAATAAATTACTTTTCCTCATTTTAATCTTTAATTAAATACATGTAAGCTGCATGCCTTCAATCCAGTACATGTTTTGCTCAGACTCAATATCCTCCTCCTTCTCTTAACCAACATCTCCATTACCAGGCCTGAATATCTGCTAGGGCAATCATGCTCAGTAATCATTGTGAGCCAACATTGGAAGAGGGAATTTTCCACCATGCAATTCACACACACCAACTGTCACCAATCCAGTTACAGGAAAACTACACGCAGCAGAAGGGTTTATGATAATAAGGCTATGGAATGACAGCTGAAATGTAAGATGGTTCAGATTGTATATCTAAAATAATAGGTTGCTAATCAACAAAAAATTGGTGCAATGATTGTTGGAAAGAATTCACAAGCAGCATATACAATAGTGCTGAGGTAAAATTTTCTATGTTTTATTGGTGCTGAGGGAAATTACATCAATTTAGGTAGAAGGCACCACTTATTTACATTCCACATTTGCAGTTCAGATTCAAGTATTGTATAGTATCAGCTATGTAGGTTGAACATGGAAGAACAGAAAGGCTTGGGTTTAACAGTGTGAGAGACAATGCCTGCATATACAATACATGATTTCATTATTTCAGAAAAGGGTATCTGTGAGTTATATTGACCGCACTTGCTAGCAGCCCTAGGTTTCTTGTTTAAGTTATTGGGAAGGCAAGATTGCACAAAAGATTCCTGGTTCAGCAGGTTGTGAAAGGCTTCAGGAAGGGTAAAAGGGTTCCTTTTTACATTGGGTGCTTTGCCAAAGCCGGGAGTCGCATCAATAATCCATTACCTGGATGATTTTTTGTTTATATGCCCCCAAAACTCCAATTTATGTGCAGTGCTGCTGCAAACGATGTTCAGAGAGTCGGAACAGTTTGGCTTCCCTTTGGCACATGAAAAAACAGTTGGGCCTACTGCATGTTTACAATTTCTCGCTATCGAAATCGACTCTGAGGCACAAATTTTTCGGTCGCCAAAGGAAAAAATACTATCATTACATAACTTTCTTAAGGATACCCTCTCGGCCAAAAAGACAACGTTGGGCCAGATACAGTCTCTGCTAAGAAAGCTAGCTCTTGCTTGCAGAGTAATCCCCATGGGGAATTTTTTCCAGGAGACTGGCTCTGGCGACAACTGGCATTACAAAACCACACCATTTTATCCGGCTGAATTAAATAATTAAAGCAGATCTCGAGGTGTGGCAACAATTCTTGTGTGAATATAATGGGCAGTTATATTGGCAGAACCCGTCACAGTCCAATGAAGAAATACAGCTTTTTGCCGACTAGGCTTTGGGGCATTCTTCTCAGGGAGGTGGTGCGCAGGGCCATGGCCAGACACTTGGAAATCATCTTCCTTAGTAACTAATCTAACCTTCCTAGAATTGTTTCTGATTTTATTAGCAGCGGCGCCGGTAATCACTCTACTTAGACAATTAGTCTTTTATTGCCTAAAGTGTAACATCACATTTCGTGCACGACATGTGCCAGGAAACGTTGTAGCTGATGCCTTGTCTCGTCTGCAGTTTTCCAAGCTTTTCCTTCTGGCCCGAGCTGCGAACAAACAAGGGGAACAATGCCCCAGTTGGATATTGCAAAAGGCGTGGGGTGAATAATGTAGCTCTGTAGCCCCTTCCACGTGGTCAGTTTATTCACAGGTGTGGGAGGAATTGTTGAACATGGAAGAACAAAAAGGTTTGGGTTTATCAGAGTGTGAGAGACAATGCCTGCATATACAATACATGATTTCCATATTTCAGAAAAGGGTATCTGTGAGTTATATTGACCACACTCGCTAGCAGCCCTAGGTTTCTTGTTTAAGTTATTGGGAAGGCAAGATTGCATGAAAGATTCCTGGTTCGGAAGGTTTCGAAAGGCTTCAGGACGGGTAAAAGACAACCAGACAAAAGGCGACCTATAACAGTGGAAACTTTGGAAAGATTGTTTGAAGAATTACTGCAGATTACACACAATGATTACGAATGTTGATTGTTAAGGTGGCCTTTTCCTGGGCCTTTAGGATATCTGAACTAGTTAGTTGTAATACATGAGACAAAGGGGGCATCATTTAAGGGATTTTTAACAGAGGGATTACACATTCTGGTCCGATGCAATGCAATTAATATTCTAATTTGTTACTTTATTTCAGGTGTTAAACCAGTCAAAGTGTGGCTTTTAGGTCATTCTTATGTATACTGGGCCGAACGGAGGTCTCATGTTCGTATTTCAAGAGCACAGTTAGGTTTCCATAAAGTGTCTCTCCGCATTAAGTGAATTGGTGACAGAGGCATGTGTTGGGCCGGCGCGGTTCCAGCAGCCATTGAAAGAGCAAAGCGATTTGTTAAGCTGCAGGTTTTGCTAATTCACCTAAGGGGCAATGATTTAGTAGAAAACCCCATGCATTATTTAATTAAGACCATGCGTGGAGACTTCCTACGCTTGTGGTCTATATTCCCGTAAGCAATTCTAATTTGGTCTGAGATAGTTCCCATTTAAGGGATTTTTAACAGAGGGATTACACATTCTGGTCCAAGATCCCAAGAACGCAAAAGGACAGACACTTAGTGTGATCCTTGGAAGAATTTTGGGTAAGCCAACTGAGAGTCGAGCGGGGGGTTACAAGGTTGTAGATTCTGTGCAATGCAATTAATATTCTAATTTGTTACTTTATTTCAGGTGTTAAACCAGTCAAAGTGTGGCTTTTAGGTCATTCTTATGTATACTGGGCCGAATGGAGGTCTCATGTTCGTATTTCAAGAGCACAGTTAGGTTTCCATAAGTGTCTCTCCGCATTAAGTGAATTGGTGACAGAGGCATGTGTTGGGCCGACGCGGTTCCAGCAGCCATTGAAAGAGCAAAGCGATTTGTAAGCTGCAGGTTTTGCTAATTCACCTAGGGGGCAATGATTTAGTAGAAAATCCCATGCATTATTTAATTAAGACCATGCGTGGAGACTTCCTACGCTTGTGGTCTATATTCCCTGAAGCAATTCTAATTTGGTCTGAGATAGTTCCCAGACGGCATTGGCGCGGGGCTCGATCATGGGCAGCCATCGATCGAGCATGGATAAAAATCAGTGTCCAAATTTGTACAGATTAATGGTGGGCTTGTAGTGATGGCGTTCATCTTAACAAGGTGGGCTTTGATCTTTTTAACCTATCCTTACAAGATGTTCTACAAAAGGCGTTGTTAGTTTGGCGCACCATGCACGGCTAAGGGGTTAGCCAAACAGCTGTTGGCAGGATCCTTGCCAGTCTGCCAAAAAATTAAACGGTAATTTGGAGTGCCTTTGTAAGACTAAGGTCTGGTCAGACCCCAGGAGGGTTATGAGTGGTAAAGGGGATCGTTTGGATAAAGGCAAAAGGTCAGGATGGTTAATCGAAGGTGGGCCAGCTCCTAAATATATACATCGAACCGCATGGGCTAGGTAAGGCAGCCAGCGGCTTATCAGTATGTGGAAGGGCAGACTGGCAAGGACAGTTAGTGAGTTATGTTAACCAACAGGTTGTATTCTAGATAATTAAAGTTGTCTAATTAAAAATTATTTATAAAACTTATTTACAGATTATATTTATCTTATTTACATATTTTATGAATGTTAGTTTAGAAAATAAAGCTGTGCCCGTTTACATCCAAATATAAATGGTGTGGTCTCTTATTCCATTCAAGGGGAAGAAAAATAAATGGGGAACAAAAGAAAATAATGCGGGTCACAGGTAAGAGGGAATTGGTAATACCAGAGTCAAGTAGTAGGCACTATTTATTTGTATACCACTAATGTATATTATTAGCTATATTAATCCAGTGATGATTTTTCTCTCTTGAGGCCAAATGGGCTGCAGCTACAAGAGTTTGTTTTTTTTTGCCTTACTCATAATGTTCTATATATTTTAGACAGGTAAATATAATATTCTAAATAAAGTTTTAGCTTTAAATATTGATTATTCTTTTTTCCTTTCACATGTATTATATAAGGTAGAATTTTAAATATTATAACTATATAAGAAACCACTAAGACCATAGTCTTGGCCCCTCCCCCACTCATAGCTCAAACCCATCCCCTGTACAGAAAATTGTGTGAAAAAGCAGTGTTTACAGTCAGAATCATCAGTTTCAAACGTTCTGTCTGATTCTGACTGAAAAGGCTGTTTTCACACAGTTTTCTGTAGAGGGGGGTGTATGGGTCTGAGGTATGAGCGTGTGTGTGTGGGGGGCCAACTGGGCCCGTGAATGGGCAGGGGCCACAGGGCCCACGAGGTGTTGGAGCAGTCTTTGGAATTTCATCTGTTGTCCTCCTACCCCATAACTTTCTGATCAGAGATTTCTTCATATCTACATGTACAGCATGTAGTGAGGTGATTGATGGCTCATTTTAAAGGGCAAGCCAGCACCAAAATGAAAACTTACATACAGGTAAATCACCCCCCAAAACCCTAAATGGTAATTGTTTGAAATCTGAAATATATAAGTCTAACCTGAAATCCTGCAAAATGTCCTGTTTCCCCTGTTTCGGCTTCCTGGATCTTCCAGTTAGCAACTGTCAGTTATGAATTTGACAGTTAACACACATCTCAAAGAGGTCATTCTTTCTAAAAGATGTTCTTATGAGGGTGGAGTTGTCCTTTAAAGGTAGGCCTTTCACAGTTCCCTTTTATGGTGGCCATACACTACAAAAGATTATTGCTATCATAAACCAACTGATACATTGATAGACAGATATGCAATGTTAATTGTACGTAGATGCATCTTACATATTGTTCGACATTTAATCTGTTTGGTATTTAATGTCTAATAATCTATTGTGAGGTTACATTTCATTTACATAATAGGAACTTCAGAAAATACTATGATCATTTAACCAATCGACTTAAAAAACTTTTTTTTTACGATCTAATACGTCATAGTAAAATCGGGAAAACATAACATTTTTGGGCATTCAATGGATGTCTACTTGCATGTGGGATTGATCAAAATATTGGCCCAGTGTATGGGAATTATGGTTACCCATCATGTGCATTTGTTTGGGCAATGGTTGTACCGCATACTTTTATGAAGGTTTTTGTACTACTTCCAGAAAGAAACTTTGGGGCATATTTATAAAGTGGTGGGTTTAACAATGTCTGTAAGACTATGTACACAGACAGATATTTTGACATGATCGGTCAAAATTTACTGACATGTCTGATTGAAGTTGGGGTTAAACTTGGCCTAAGGGAATTGTTAGATAAACCAAATCATTTCTGTTGTGGTTCACATAATTGTCTTTATAATAAATTGTCTTTTGTTGTTTCTCTTATTTTACCAAATGCAAATGCTTCTGTATCAGACAAAGATAGATGTTAGATGTTAATGTTGATGTTAGAAAAAATGATCATAAAAAATTGATTTCATTTCTGACCTGCAGTATCTTTAGAATGACTTGAAAATGGCAATTAGTTTCACTACATTTGTATCTTGCCAGTTCAGGTCCATTAAAAATGATAGATTTCAGAGAGCAAATGAAATTTAGTGCTCCTATACAGAATAATTAACAATGACATGGTCCATAAGACAAAACAATTTAATGATAACTTTTGTAAAAGGAATGGGGCATTGATAATTATGGAGTTTGTCACTGGGCACCTCAGGAATTTCCCTTGGATCATTTGAACAAGGTAGCTGCTGTTATAAAACCAGAGTAGCTCACAATATGGAAAGAAATCCAGGTGTCTCGTGTAATTTTGATAATGTATTGTTATAGTTTTAATTCACGTTCCAGTAATTGTTTTCCTAAAACTATACAGTAATCACTTATTGCAAGATGGCAAAACAGAGAATGAAAAGAGAATCAATATTTCCAGATTTCATGACAATATTTCATTGTTTTACCTTCTGATTACAGATAATGTTCAGTATGAGGTTATTTTGGTTTCCAATTTCATTTAATAGCAATATTCCAACTGTAAATTGAATTCAAGTCTACTGGTAACATCATTGGTGTTGATAAAAGGAAAACATCACCTTTAAAGTGCAAGTATAGCGCAATGTACAGAGAAAATGCCTTATTTTGAGCTAAATGCCTTTTCTCCCTATATTGCGCTATCATTTTTATATGTTTATAATTTAAAAATAAAAGGAGGTGAGAAATATTTATTGCAAATGTTAAGTGATTGCCCTTTTACTTTGCTCTGTTTTTGTTAATTTAACACCGTAGAAAGTAAAAAGGACTCAGAATACTGAATCACACTATGGCCGTGGTGGCGAACCTTTGACAGGCGTGCCAGAGGTGGCACTCGGAGCCCTCTCTGTGGGCACTTATCACCAGAGTTTTCTTTACCAAAAAGCCAGAGCGAAAGTGTAGCGGCTGTCTGAATGTCAAACTGTCTAATAATGTAGGGGTTAATGTCACTGTTTTAGATCTCAAACTCCTGTGGGGTAATGTAGAGGTTAATAGGTAATCTATAATCAATTCCATCTACTGTATTGGCCAGTGGGTTGCAGTTTGGGCACTAGCAGGGGGATACAACCCGGTGCAAACAGCCCGGCAATGTTATATGCCGATAGCGGCGCTCAGAACATCTCTACCTGGCTATTAGCTGGCGTTGAAAGTGCCGCAATAAAATGGCGATTTCGGCATATAACATCGCTTGCGACGACTGCACTGTCAACTTTCGCGTTATCCACGCAGCCGCCGCAAGGAAGGAGTTAAAGTCACGCCAACCGATATAACATCGGTTAGCGTGACTTAAACTCCAAATCAGGAGTGATGCGCCCGTTGGTGCATCGCCCTGTAGGCCTCTAAAAGGTTTGTCATCACTGCACTATGGTGTTTGCCTTCTGTTGCAACAGATGCACAAAAAAACAAAAGGCTGATGAAACTCAAAGTTTGCCCATGCAATGAATTTAAAATAACCAATCAGATGGACCGGAATCGGAAATTTTCTACAATTTTGCAATGGTCTTGGATTTTCAAATTTTTCTGTTTTTTCTCGAATTTTTAAAAACGAGCCAGCAACATGTCCCAAATTTACCAACAGCAGTTATTTTTATCAGTGCCAACCCCTTTGTTAGCCATGGCAATGATAATTCTGGGATTCTAAGGCTTAATAAGAACAAGTTTGCAACTTTGCACAGGAAAAAGCAATCAATCCTCGAACGCATATTCCGATTTTTGCGAAATGCCAAAACAGGAAGTATATGAAGTTTCCAGTACTGGATGGTGTTTTTTTAAAGAGTTTAGGCATTGATACTTGTTCCCCAGACCATTTCCCAGGTCCCTGAGACATTTACACTTAGGGGCATATTTATAAAGGATTGTCTTTTTCGCCAAATAATTAGCGCAGCACATCACAGCGAAAATAGCGCCATTTGGGGCTTCGTTACGCCTTATTTATAAAAAAGCGAAAAAAACACTTTGCGGCTGAAAAAGGCGAACGGGCGCGATAAAGAGCGAAAAGTAACTTAACGCATCTAAGAAGACTGCATTGTGAAAACCATTCGAAACCAGAAAAGCCCACTAGAAAATGATGTCAAGTTCAAAATGGCCACCTCACATTTACCAAGAAGTCAGCCATGTCTTATTTAGTCAATCTTCTTAGAATTTCTCAATTGGAATACAGTTTTCTTTTGCACTGCACATTCACCTTTCTAATGCGCGTTCGCCTTTCTAATGTGCGTTCGCCTTTCTAATGCGCGTTCGCTTTTCCAAGGCATATTCCATTATAATGTGCGTTCGCCTTTCTAATGTGCGTTCGCCTTTCTAATGCGTGTTCGCCTTTCTAATGCGCGTTCGCTTTTCCAAGGCATATTACATTCTATTGCGCGTTCGCCTTTCTAATGTCGCTATTCCAAGGCATATTACACTCTAATGCGCGATCACCTTTCTAATGCGCGTTCGCTTTTTCAAGGCATATTACCCATTAGAATGCCTTTTCGCTCAAACAATGACTTTTCACCACCTTCAGGGTTGCGCTAATCTTTCGCTCTTTTTAACGCAAAAACCACCTTTCGCTCTTTTATAAATCGCGTTATGCCTTTTTGCTCCTTTTTCGCTAAAATTACCATTGCGAAGTTAGGCGAAAAGGGTTTAGCGATAGCTGGCGGAAACGGTTTCGCCATTCGTTAACGCTACCTTTATAAATAGCGTTAACTGTCTTTTTGGCGAAAACCCATGCGAAAAGCGAATGCGAAAACATTTCGCTACTTTTCGCTCTTTTATAAATATGCCCCTTAGTTACCATTGCTATTTATTACATAATTGCAGGCAGAATTTTGGGATTTTTTAAATCTCACTGACTTTAATGGGTCTGCTCGCTAATTTTCAGATTTTTTTCGAAAATCCAGGAACCTGCGAGAAGAACAGATTTTAACTAGTTTGGCCATCTCTAATTACTAGCATGGGTAAACTTTTACACCTTTTATTTTACAAACATATATATCTCCTGCCAAAAACATATAACAAAAGAACACCAATCAATTTGGTGTTTGATTATCTGGATTATCTGGATTATTGCAGCGATTGTGCAACTAAGTTTTTTGTGCACTGCCGCAAATAATTTGTGTCGTTATTTATGTCTTAAGCTGGGTACACACAGTAACGATAAAGCCCCGATACCATCGGATCCGACGGTATCGGGGCTTTATCGTTACTGTGTGTACGTTCGTTTCCCGAATGATCGGGTCAGCCGTACGCTCGTTCGGGAAAGGCCGAAAATTTCCATCGGCCGCGCTAGACTCCCTATAGGAGTCTAGCGCGGCCGAGGGAAACACACAGTCCCGAGCGTTCTCCCTATAGGGAGAACGCTCGGGACTGTGTGTATGCAGATCTTTGAAAGATGGCAGACAGGATCTTGCAGATCCTGTCTGTCATCTTTCAGAAATCTGTACTGTGTGTACCTAGCTTAAAAGCTGCTTTGACCCTTAAAAGATCAGTTAACACAGCTCGTCTTTAAATAGGACTGAAGTCCCTTTTTTGTGTTAATACAGCATGTGTTAATACAATGCGCAAATGAGTACAGTAAGTAGGGATCCAAATTAAAAAGGCACCCCAATTAAAAAGATGTTAAAGGACAACTATACAGTAAAAATGTAATTTTTAGAAATAAAAAGTACCTGGTACATGGAGGTAGAAGTCAACATCAAAGAGGTAGGAAAGATCCTGCACACCTTTAACACACGCTTAGCAGCATATACATTTTTCCATAAAATGCTGGGTGCCACCAGAGCCGTTGCTAACAGAGGCTGGAATACAGAAGAAATCAAGTATGGTAGGGCACACCAGTCTTGAAGTGTATCAAACAAAATTTATTGTGATGTTTTGGCACAATGTGTGTTCCTTCTTGTGTGTGCCTACTATTTGTCTGAAAAAGGCACACACATTGTGCCGAAACATCACAATAAATTTTGTTTGATACACTTCAAGACTGGTGTGCCCAACCATACTTGATTTCTTCTGGTACATGAAGGTAGGAATGATTATTCCTACCTCCTAATATTGTTTCATTGAGGAGTTACAGCAGCTACACTTTTCATCTGCCAGGTTATGGCCCTGGGCTTTCCAATAACAAACAGGTATCCCAGTGGCTCCCACTTGTCATGTGTCTACTCATACCGCGTGGCCGTATCCACACATAGACCAAAATCAAGCAAGGAGACACACTATTGCAGAACTGAGCTCGCAAACAATTTAAAAGGCATCTATACCGAAAAATAGGTTATTTTAAATTGACAATAACTGGAAACTATAATTCTTCCCAACCACCACTGTATCATATTTATTGATCTGCTCCCTATTTCTTTAGATATCCAATCTAAAACTTCTTATATTTCAGAAAACTTCTATATTATTTAATCCACAGCAGAACATGTGTTCTGCTGTGGATTAAATTGTTTGCAAGCTCAGTTCTGCAATAGTGTGTCTCCTTGCTTGATTTTTAACTATAGTGCTGAAGCACTAAGGAAGCCTGGCAAAAGCAGTTTTCTTTATGCTGCGGCTTCTTATAGAAATGATATTGGGAAGTAGAAAGTACCATCTACCTCCCTTTTTATTTTAACTGATTATGAAAAGTTTATACACACTATAGTTCTCCTTTAATTTAAAAAATGCAACACAAAGTACAGGCAACACAAAATGAATCTAACACCCTCTGTAACCCCATATTACAATGGATATTGTGGGTTTTACACCTATTTACGTGATAGCAATTTTATTTCTCTCCTTTATACAGTATGATATTATTTCTGTAAAACTGAAAGATATGGAATGAAGACTTTATATTTGGCCGTTTCCTTCATAACATTAAGCAATCATATTATTGAATTTAATATTGTGCTCTAGTATTGCAGGATACATAACAATTTCTGTAAACAAACCATGACCTTCTGTACTTGACAGCAACAGTTATCATTTACTGCATTAAAAATGTCTTGTTTTCCCAATATTGTCTACTATCTAGTATTTCCAAAGGTCTGCCATGCATGCTTATATACAGGCAAAACATCTGTCTAATGGAAAGTAATAGAAAAAGTACAGCCATTCCAAATAAATGTCATACACATTTAAGTAAATAAGCACATTTAAGTAAATAAAACGCATATTTGTAATGCATTATATTATTTGTTTGAAAAAGAAATCTATACAAATGTCAGGACAAGTATACCACCTTCAGTTTTATTTTTCAAAGACCATTTAAACATTTTTTTACAGAAAAGTAAAATGTTATCAGCAATAAATGTTTTGGTCTTCAATAGTGATGGGCCCGAACCAGAATTAGAGTTCGGACAAACTTGAACTATACAAACTAATTTGGGTTCGAACTAGTTCGGTTTTCCGAACTTGCAGATGTATTTTCGATAATTATCGAGTTTACGGACCGTTCGCTTTCGCTCGAATGTAGCATTCGTTTTGGTAGCCTTTGAATGTAATGTTTGATTTTCCGTAACCCTCGAATGTATCGTTCGTTAACCCACAAATGTATAATTCGATTTTTGATAGTCAAAGCAATAAATGAGGTTTGTACCGTGTTAGCCATAAGTAAGAGAATAAAAGTGGAGTTGTGATAACTTTTGGGCTTAGGACTCCCAAAAGCTTTTTCTTTTTGTTGTATAGTTAGCCAATAAAAGAAACATAGTAACATAGTAACATAGTAATTAAGGTTGAATAAAGACATTCGTCCATCAAATCCAACCTATTCCCTTTTTTTTTTTTTTTTTTTAACCCTACCTAACAGTTGATCCAGAGGAAGGCAAAAAACCCCAGCTAAAAAAAGGGGGAAAAAATTCCTTCCTGACTCCAAACGGCAATCGGAAAGTATCCCTGGATCAACCAGATCTATATGCATTAATACCAGTAATTCTCAATATTTTTTAGTTTTAGAAACTTATCCAGGCCTTTTTTAAAGTTATTCAATGAACTTGCCATTACCACCTCTGCTGGAAGACAGTTCCACAGTTTCACCGTTCTCACTGTAAAGAAACCTCTCCTAACCTGAAGATGAAACTTCTTTTCTTCCAACCTTAAAGGATGTCCACGAGTCCTCTGATATGACCTATTAGTGAACAATGCACCAGAGAGTTCACTGTATGGGCCATTAATATATTTGTATAAGGTTATCATGTCCCCACGCAACCGCCGCTTCTCCAATGTAAACAGCCCTAACTTGTCTAATCTGCCTGCATATTCAAGCCCCTCCATTCCCCTTATTAATTTAGTTGCCCTTCTCTGAACTGCCTCAATTTCCAAGATGTCCCTTTTGTATATGGGATTCCAAAACTGCACCGCATATTCCAAATGTGGCCTTACCAGTGCCTTGTAAAGAGGGAGAATAATATTTTTCTCTCTTGATTCCATTCCCCTCTTTATACAAGACAATATCTTGCTAGCTCTAGCTGTTGCTACCTGGCATTATTTGCTACAGCTAAGTCTGTTATCTACCAGAACCCCCAAATCTTTTTCCATTTCAGATGCACTTAACACAGAGTTATTTATGGTGTAGGTGGCACAGGGATTATTAAATCCCAAATGCATCACCTTACATTTATCAACATTGAATCTCATCTGCCATTCTGCTGCCCATTTTGATAATCTATCTAGGTCTGCTTGCAGCACTTGTACATCATTGGAAGTTTCCAAAGCTCTGCATAATTTAGTGTCATCAGCAAACACAGAGACCTTGCTCTCAATGCCCCCTTCTAAGTCATTTATAAACAGATTAAACAGAAGCGGCCCCAGTACAGAACCCTGAGGAACTCCGCTTAGAACTTTAGCCCACATAGATGTAGCTCCATTAACCACCACTCTCTGTTTGCGGTCCAATAACCAGTTCTCTATCCATGAACAAATGTTTTCTTCAAGGCCAACAGTCCTCAGTTTATACATTAGTCGCCTATGTGGCACAGTATCAAAGGCTTTTGCAAAATCCAAATATACCACATCCACAGCTGTGCCTGAATCTAACTTCTTACTCACTTCTTCATAAAAACCGATTAAATTTGTCTGGCATGATCTTTTTCTCATAAATCCATGCTGACTACTACTAATAAGATGATCTCTGGAGACAAAGTCAAGGATATGATCCCTTAACAAAGTTTCCATCACCTTCCCTACCACTGATGTTAGGCTTACAGGTCTATAGTTACCAGGCTGTGAACGACTACCTTTTTTGAATATTGGTATTACATTGGCTTTTTTCCAATCCAGCGGCACATCCCCAGACAAAAGCGAATCTGAAAAGATGAGACACAGTGGTCTTGCTAGAACTGAACTAAGCTCTTTTAAAATCCTAGGATGCAATCCATCTGGTCCTGGCGCTTTATTGATATTAACTTTGTCTAATTGATTCCGTACCATATCCTCTGTTATCCAATGTGAAAACTCTTCATTTCCTCCCTGCACATTGTTACAATCCCTACTGTAAGGATTCTCAACAGTAAAAACCGATGTAAAAAAACGGTTTAGCAGATTAGCCTTTTCGGCATCCTCTACAACCACCTCAGCTCCATTATTTAATGGTCCCACATTCTCAGTCCTCATTTTTTTACCATTTATATACTTAAAAAACATCTTGGGGTTGGACTTGCTTTGTTCGGCAATCCGTATTTCATTTTCTATTTTAGCTAGTTTAATTGCTTTCTTGCACTCTTTATTACAACTTTTGAAGTCCCTGTAAGCCTGTTCTGTGCCTTCTGTTTTCAAAATTTTAAAAGCCCTTTTCTTTTTTTCCATTTCCCTTTTTACCTGAGCATTAAGCCATGCAGGAGTGGACCTAATTTTTTTACACTTGTTTCCTAAAGGTACCGATTTGGAAATGTTATAGTTTAATATCCCTTTAAAAGTGGTCCACATCTGCTCAGTATCTTTACCTAGAAACAGTTCCCCCCAGTCTATGAGCAGGAGCGATTCCTTTAAAAGCATAAAATTAGCTTTCCTAAAGTTAAAAGTTTTTGTTAAGCCAGTGCACTTTAGTTTTCTGCAACCTATATTAAATGACACTATATCATGGTCACTATTCCCTAAGCTTCCCATTACCTTCATCTCCAAAATGAGCTCTGGGTTATTAGATATCACCAGATCCAACAACGCATTCTTTCTAGTAGGAACTTCTACCATCTGTGAAAGAAAATGCTCATATAGGAAATTTAAGAACTTTATACCTTTTGAGGTGCTGGCAGTTCCATTACTCCAATCTATTTCAGGGTAGTTAAAATCCCCCATAACCAGAACATGCCCCATACCAGCAGCCTTCGCCAACTGCATAAGGAGATTCATTTCCACCTCTTCCCCGGCATTTGGCGGCTTATAACACACTCCAACAATTAATTTACCCACCTTCTTGCTTCCTGTACACAGTTCCACCCATAATGTTTCTGCCGCATCGTTTGCTCCCCCATCTATTCCATCTTTTAAATTTGGCTTCAATTCCTGTTTAACATACATACATACTCCTCCTCCTTTCTTATTAACTCGGTCATGTCTAAATAAGGAGTACCCTTCAATATTTACTGTCCAGTCGTGTGAATCATTAAGCCATGATTCTGCTATACCAATTACATCATACCTTTCCTTTAACGCTATTATTTCAAGTTCGCCGGTTTTTCCAGCCAGACTCCTTGC
Source organism: Hymenochirus boettgeri (assembly GCA_019447015.1). Classification (NCBI taxonomy): domain Eukaryota; kingdom Metazoa; phylum Chordata; class Amphibia; order Anura; family Pipidae; genus Hymenochirus; species Hymenochirus boettgeri. Next base: position 231,789,758 of record CM033473.1, on the reverse strand, counting down.
ATTTGTAAACATACATTTTAGATTATCAATTGATTTACTTCCATACATGGTCGTACATGCCTCCTTATCCTCTATGCTCCTCCTTCTCCTCCCTCCGTTGTGTTACTAGCCCCCAGATCCCTAACTTCTCTATCTACCCCTGTGTAGTTAAACTTTCCCTCCCCCCCAATACCTAGTTTACATAGTATTAGTATCATCAGAAAATGCCCAAAACATTACTTACCTTCCCTCTTTCCTCTGCCGCACTTCCAGGCCCTCTGCTTGCGAGAAAATGCAAGTAGAGGGGCGGGACCGGCAGTCGCTTCTGTGATTGGCTGAGCAGCAGCCAATCACGGACGCGGCTGCCGGGAGTTCAGTGCGGCGGAGGAAAGAGGGAAGGTAAGTAATGTTTTGGGCATTTGCGGATGATACTAATAGAGCGGTTGGGGCTGGGGGGACAGGGGGAACGTTAGGTAAAAAGGGTTTTACACTAGGGGGAGGGAATCCTAATTGGGAGGGGGAGGGAGGGGGAGAAGGACTGCAGTACGCATGCCAAACTTCTCCCGGAGGTCCTATATGGACTCTGCTATCCTCCTGGTGGGCAGTTTTTGGGACTTTGGGGGGGAACTACAGGAGAACCATATGGAGCTGGGATGTAAGGTAAGGATTAAACTACACTATACAATGGGGTCAGTAGTGGGGAGGATTATAGTTTTGGGGGTGGACATGCCCCCAATAGTTCAAGTTCAGTACATAAATATATAAATTATATAAATATAAGTGATACAGCCTTGCCACAAGAGGAAAGCAGGACCCTGTCCCATAGAGCTTACAATCTAGTTAGGTGGGTAACACACAGATACAATGGAATGGGTATAAGTGCCGGAGTGAGACGTATGCAGTGCAAATAAAACAATCATATTCTGTGCTGGTTACCAGATAGGTAGGATGTAAGGGTAGATTTATCATACTTTTTTCTCATAAATCCATGCTGACTACTACTAATAAGATGATCTCTGGAGACAAAGTCAAGGATATGATCCCTTAACAAAGTTTCATCACCTTCCCTACCACTGATGTTAGGCTTACAGGTCTATAGTTACCAGGCTGTGAACGACTACCTTTTTTGAATATTGGTATTACATTGGCTTTTTTCCAATCAGCGGCACATCCCCAGACAAAAGCGAATCTGAAAAGATGAGACACAGTGGTCTTGCTAGAACTGAACTAAGCTCTTTTAAAATCCGGATGCAATCCATCTGGTCCTGGCGCTTTATTGATATTAACTTTGTCTAATTGATTCCGTACCATATCCTCTGTTATCCAATGTGAAAACTCTTCATTTCCTCCCTGCACATTGTTACAATCCTACTGTAAGGATTCTCAACAGTAAAAACCGATGTAAAAAACGGTTTAGCAGATTAGCCTTTTCGGCATCCTCTACAACCACCTCAGCTCCATTATTTAATGGTCCCACATTCTCAGTCCTCATTTTTTTCCATTTATATACTTAAAAAACATCTTGGGGTGGACTTGCTTTGTTCGGCAATCCGTATTTCATTTTCTATTTTAGCTAGTTTAATTGCTTTCTTGCACTCTTTATTACAACTTTGAAGTCCCTGTAAGCCTGTTCTGTGCCTTCTGTTTTCAAAATTTTAAAAGCCCTTTTCTTTTTTCCATTTCCCTTTTTACCTGAGCATTAAGCCATGCAGGAGTGGACCTAATTTTTTTACACTTGTTTCCTAAAGGTACCGATTTGGAAATGTTATAGTTTAATATCCCTTTAAAAGTGGTCCACATCTGCTCAGTATCTTTACCTAGAAACAGTTCCCCCAGTCTATGAGCAGGAGCGATTCCTTTAAAAGCATAAAATTAGCTTTCCTAAAGTTAAAAGTTTTTGTTAAGCCAGTGCACTTTAGTTTTCTGCAACCTATATTAAATGACACTATATCATGGTCACTATTCCCTAAGCTTCCCATTACCTTCATCTCCAAAATGAGCTCTGGGTTATTAGATATCACCAGATCCAACAACGCATTCTTTCTAGTAGGAACTTCTACCATCTGTGAAAGAAAATGCTCATATAGGAAATTTAAAGGGCATGTCCACCCCTGAAATCGTTTTTTAATATTATGCTCCCCCATGTCCCCAGCCCCAACCGCATGTTTCGTTTTTTCAAAAAGCTCCCCAAACTCTTACTTACCTCCCCTCGATCCTCCGCCGCACTGCCGGCCCTCTGCTTGCGAGAATGCAAGCAGAGGGGCGGGACCGGCAGTCGCGTCGTGATTGGCTGAGCGGCAGCCAATCACGGACGCGGCTGCCGTCATTCAGTGCAGCGGAGGAAACAGGGAAGGTAAGTAAGAGTTTGGGGAGCTTTTTGAAAAAAAAAAACATGCGGTTGGGGCTGGGGGACATGGGGAGCATAATATTAAGGGGGTTTATGCTAGGGGGAGGGATAGTAGAACGGGAGGGGAGAGGGAGGGAGAGGGAGGGAGGGAGAGGGAGGGAGAGGGAGGGAGAGGGAGGGGGAGGGAGGGGGGAGAAGGGCTGCAGTGCGCATGGCAAATATCTACCGGAGGCTAGATAGCAGGCAGAGACCTGCTATCCTCCTGGTGGTTAGTTTTGAGACTTTGGGGGGGGGTTTACGTTACAGAGAACCCTATGGAGCTGGATTGACAGGTAAGGATTAAAACTTACACTACATGGGGGCCAGTAGTTGGGGGGAGGATTATAGTTTTGGGGGTGGAATGCCCTAAGACTGATAAACCTTTTGAGGTGATGGGCAGTTCCATACTCCAATTTATTTCAGGGTAGTTAAAATCCCCATAACAAGAACATGCCCCATAACAGCAGCCTTCGCCAAATGCATATGGAGATACCATTCATTTCCACCTCTCACCGGCATGTGGCGGCTATATAACACCGCCAACAATTAAATTTACCTACCTTCCTGCTTCCTGTACACAGTTCCACCCATATGTTCCTGCCGCATCGTTTGCTCCCATCTATTCCATCTTTAAATTTGGCTTCAATTCATGTTTAAATACCTACATACCACACTCACCTGAACCCTTGAATGTAGCGTTCAGTATCCTTTGAATGAAATGTTCGTTTTCGGTAACCCCGGAATCTGTAGGCATTTGCTTTCGGTAAAACCCTCAAATTAGTGGGTTCCAATTTTGGTAACCCTCGAAGTCTAGCTTCGGTAACCATTCAAATGTAGTGGTCGATTTTGTAACCATCAAATGATAGTGTTTCAATTGGTAACCTTCGATGTATTGCTTGTAACTCTCGAAGTAGCATGCAGAAACCCAACAATACTGAGCATGAAGAAAGAGAAAAGAAGTGTTTAAACAGTTTTGGTGATAAGTTGCAAGTTCCCCAGACAATTTCAGGCGCCATTTACAGCAAGTTACCATTACTATTTTAACTGTTATGCATCTGAACTTTTCCAAAAACTACAGTATTTTCTGCCATTGACTTTCATGGGTTCAAATTGGAATTTGGAAACAAACCAAGAAAAAAAAACAGTTCGCCATCTCAATAGCAACAAATTCCCTTAAAGGTGCAGAGTGTGTTCCTAGACCCTTTGTCACTTAACACAAATATCTAACATAGACCCCAGTCCCAGTATCTTCGTGGACATGGCTTGTGTTTGCGGTGGGCAGGCTGAAACACTGGCTGGGGAACTGGTGGGGCCCGAAATAACACTGGGCTGGTGACCTGGAGGCTGCCTAACACTTGAATGGTGATGGTTGAACTGTAGGGGCATCTTTACAACGGATGGTGGTAAAAATGGAGGGTGTTATTGTAGTACACTGGCTAGCTGAACTAAAGGTTGACTTAACACTGGCTGGTGTGTACAGACTTGTAAAATATAAAATGCCCCCATACCCAGTAAACACTGATTTGATAAAACAGTAAAATGCCCCCATATACAGCACACGCTGAACACACACCACACCTGTTTTCACAACAACCGAATACTGGTAAATATTAGATGCCCCCATACCAGTACACACGAGTGTAAATATAAATGCCCCATGCCTAAGCAAACACTGTTCTGGTAAATCATTAAATCACAGTGAGATTCATGGTAGGCATTTGGCCCTGCTATAGTGCCGCAAACTCTCTTCCCTGTCTTTACTAAAATGTATCCTTTTTTGGATAAATTATTATGTTTGTACAGCCAAATACAGTTGTGGGTAATAAATCTGTTGCCACACACCTTATTGCGAATATCATGTCCAAATCAGGTGGAGGAGTCATTTTGAAAAATCCATTACTTCTATTTCAGGCTTATTGGATCTGTATACAAAAGGCTAGTAGTATATATTGGGTTAATCATGCAGCTTGATGATGGTGACTCGGGTTGGCTAGTGGTGACTTGCAGTGATAAGTCTGAATCTCCCTTGGACACATTTGAAAGAAATTTGAATGCTCTTCTGTGCGGCTGTGTTGGTTTCCTCCCCACCCAGGGGGTTGTGGCCACTCCAGTTACCCACAAACCATAAAAGACTTACTGAAATAAAGGATTACATTGTAAACTCTTCTTGGCAGAAAAGAACTGATGTGAATGTATGATTGGATATAAATCATCAGGGAATATTTGGCTCTATATTAAAATCCTGGAAGGGGAAACTGTGGTCTCCATAAGTCGGATTTATGAAGAAGAAGAGCACAACTCCACCTTTAAATCGGTCCCAGGTTCATGCTTTTCTAGATGACAGTCACAGCAGAAGAAAGGGTGGTTTTCCTACTAGCACTATGAGCTGTAAATACAAGCGGCTCCACTGCTTGATTGGACTGGAGCATGTCCCCTTGAAAAATCAACTTATTATCAGCCCCGCTTGAATTTCAAATTGTTTACAACTTCCTGAAAGTAACAAAGTAGAGGAAAAGACAGAGCCAGAGAGTGGTGCAGGCCATAACTAGCTCAGAAAGGACCATTTTTTGGGGGTGGGGGAGCTTTTCACACAGCTCATCATCTGCCTGTCCCAGCCTCAAAGAGACAGGAAACAAGGGAGTGTCATTTACAAGCCTATAAATTAATATTCCATAAAAGCTAGGATACAGATCCCATAGGATTTGCAGTGTTGAATTTTTCGCTGAAAAGTTCAGTTTTTTAAAGATCCTCCGATCCACAGATTTTCTAAACGGCAGGTTTTTTTCAAACTGGAAAATATTAATCACTGGCTCACAAGCTTGATAATTTAGTCCAGCTACAGAGGGAAATTATGGTTTATTGAGCCAAAAAACATCAGAACCTTCTTAAGGGAGTATGATATGCACCTGTTGGGTGAATTTCTGGCCTGAATTGGCAGGTGATTGGTTTGCACTGAAATTATACCACATTTTATTTGTATGGTCCAAAATAGAGATGGAATCGGACCTGGATCCGGACAACCAAAACCCATATGCTTCGGAAATCCGAATCGGACAGACAGATTGTTTGAAATTCGGGACTTTGGTACTTTAGAAAGCATTTTCATGATTATCGAATGGTTGTGCTATTTCAATAATACTCGGAAAACAGGAGCCTGAACATTCATAACATTCGGAAAAACAAAACTTGAAAGTAGTTTTCAGTCGATTTTCGAGGTTATCAAAACTTTTAATGTTATTTTCGAGGATTATCAAAAATAGCTTCAAACATTCTTTGAGATAATATAAAAATGTGCTCCAAAGTCCCGAAAAAGTATGTTGCGTTTTGATTTTTCGAAATCTTTGGATTTATCCCGATTATCCGTAAGTCCTAAACGGAACAAAAATTACAAGTTCCAGCCATTCTCTAGTCCTAAATTGACCTAAAATATTGTGCTTCCATTTAAAGACACACGAGGCAAATTACGATACTATAACATTAGTCTTTTTAAATAGTGTTTTTTGATTTTTGTCTCTAGTATGGATCCTTAAATAAATTGGGAAAACATTAAGAACTGTGAACATAGAACTATTCAGATTCAATTTATCACTGAAAAGGGAAAAAAGTGTGTGTATGGGTGGTGCTGGTAGAACCATTAGCATGTAAAAAAAAGCTAATGATAACTACAAGGACATCTAATTGACTTCATGAAAATGTCCATTAGCTTTTAAGAACATTGATCATTTAAAAAAAGAGCTGCAGTGTCTAAGAAAATCTCTCTATTTATCTTAGCAAAACACAGTGCAGTTTTCCACTAAACTGTAGAGAAGATGAATAATGGCTCTTGATGCCGTTTAGTTACTCTGTATGCAATGCATATAAAAAAAGCAAAGGGAATTCTGAGGAATCTTGAGAACGCTTGAAGGTACAAAGAGAAATACAATTTGCTGCTATGAGCCAATTCAACACAAGCCTTGCCCTACAAAGCCAAGGGAATATGGAGTACCAGTAGCCCAGGTTACATACTTTTCTTTGAGCTATTTGTGTGATTGTGTTAATTTACATGGTGCTCCATAATAAGCATAAAAAATAAGAATAAACTTTATATTGCTTTTATTTAACTAAGTTTAGGTGTTCTTGATTATTTTGACTGAACTTTGAATTTGACCTAGCCTGCATTAATAAGATGATCAGTTTAACAATGGGAATTTTTAATTTTGGGTTAATGCAAGGGATTACCAGACTTTTTACATAAACCGACAAGGAGCGAGATAGCATAGTTGAGTATATTTGGCAAAGTAATAGAAGATGTAGAACAAGAAAATGGTTAGGTGATGTTTTGTGGACCACCCCTGAGATTCTTACAACCACAGTTTAATTTCCAGTTGACCTAAGCACTCCGCTCGTTGGGCACATCTCAAGTAGGGGCAGTCTTTGTGCCTATCCTGTATCCTCTGTCTCACAGCTACGCTAGAATGTGATGAAACTGAGAACTGCTGATGTGATGATGCTGTTGATGCGCTGATGACTGGTTGAGAAATGACTGTGATGATGAATCTGGGAATGATGAACTGAAACCTCAATTAGTTTTGTTCCGTTTTCGGATTCGAAGAAGATCAAAAAATCCAAAATCCAAAAACGGAAAATTACGGAGCTCTTTTTGATTAATTTTCGAAAATAGATTCGAAACGTTCAAAAATCTTCTTAAAATACAATCGGAGACGACTTACGAAGGTTTCCGATCGTATTTTCAAAGGTTTCGAATATAATGGCAGAATCTTTTCGGAAAAAATATTAGAGAAAATAAAATAGCTCAAAAAAAGTCCTGAAATCCCTGCGCGATCTATAATACCTTGCATAACACGTTAAGAGGAAGGCCAAGGCATATGTATTAATACCAGTAAAATTACAGATTTTAATTTTGATTTAGAAATGTATCCAGACCACTCTAAAATATTAATTGAAAATTGACAAGTTTCACACAGTTTTTACCATTTTTTACGTTAAAGAAACACATTTTCTGCTATCTAAAGGATTGTCTGCGTGTCTACTGAACTCATTTACTGCGTGAACAAAGATCAAGAGTGTTTATTTTTTTGACCCCCCATTAATTAAATGTATTTTAAACTGGTGGCGTATTAAATATTATGAATATAGTCTGGTTGATCAGGGGGGGGATTACTTTCCGATTGCCGTTTTCGTTTGTCAGAAAGGAATTTTTCCCCCTTTTTTTAGCTGGGGTTTTTTGCCTTCTCGGGATCAACTGAGGTGATAGGGTTGGATCAACTGTTAGGTAGGGTTTAAAAAAAAAAAAAAAAAAAAACGGAAATAGGTTGGACTTGATGGACAAACACGAATGTCTTATTCAACCTTTTAATTACTATGTTACTATGTACTATGTGTTACTTTATATTCCCCCGCAAGCCACTTTTCCAGTGAAAAAATGATCATTGTGAAAAAAAAAAAAAAAAACAGTATAATCAGTCTGATTGTTTTTAAGACTAGAGATGGCAGGAAAACTCACCAGTTTCTGTTCCATTTTCAGAAGATTCACGAAGATAATAAAGAAAACTAAAATGAGAGGAAATTTTCGATATTATCGAATGTTCAAAGCCTATTCGATAATTTTCGATTATAATTGTGGAAAACGAAGGGGTTGGTTTGTTGGTCGCTTTCGAAACCAAATCTCTATTCAGGACATCCTTTCCGGGAACTCTTTCTATTACAAAGGATTCTGTATCATTTTATACCACAGTTAAAAGCATTTTATACTGACAATAAAGAAAATAATATTAATTTTTGCTCTTCATCAGGTATATAAAAGCTTACTGTCAGTCTGAAATACCTCTAAATTACTAAATAAAAATCTCTAAAAGCTGGCGTATGTTAAAGGGGGCCCAAGGTTTTGGTTTGCATGCAAGCGTGCAGAGACAGTTATTAAACTGGTTATTATATTAATGGCATTGTTACATATTTTTTAATTACCAGGAGTTTTATGCACATTACCGTTATAAAGAAATAATATGGGGACACGAGGCCACTTTCATGGTTTAACTGCTCCTTGATAATGAGGAGGAGCTAGCCCTCTGTTGTCTAAAATAGCTACAGTGTGTTCTGGGCACTCCCTCGCAGGCTGGGATGGAGAGAGTACACGTATAGCTTGCTTTATGACATTAAATTTTCTTTTCCCAAAGCTAAATATGCATTTTCTATATTTAATATTAAAAAATACTTGTAAAGTGGGAAACAGATTTTATTATTACTAGGATGCAAGGTACATATCATACAATATTTAGCACGACCGACCAACATTTTGTGTGTTCGGTCGACGGCCCTGAAATCTTGGATGTTTCCTCCTTGCGTCATGACCCGGACCCACAACCATAATCCCGAAAATCGTTGTTTTTGACACAGGACAATCGTAGGTGTATGAAAACCACAGACGACGCACAGTCCTATATGGAACGCACGCTTAGTCGCAGAGAACGAGGTCGTGGCTTCTTTTGCTTTGCAAATTGACAGTCCTTCTTCCTGGACATGGGTTGGTCGGCGGGGAACAAAGACTGAGAGTTGTGATGTACCCAGAATTTTGATTGGTCAGGAAATATGCTTGGACGAGATAAAATTCAATACAAAGGACACATAAATGCATTCTGTTTCTTAGGCAACATAAATAATTTTTCATATCAGCTATTTTTTCACTTTTGGTGCTACCTTGCTGCTGCAGAGCCACTTTTGCTTCTTGCTACTTGGGCCATATTATAAAGGTGTGCACTATTGTTTTTAGCAATACCACCTTTTTATACAATTGCTATGGATAGTGTAAATTTATTGGTGCTATTGTTTAATCTACGATTTAGCGGCAGTTTTTTTTTAGTAAATGTTCGATAGGATCGTCAATATACAATTGCGGAGGTAATTTTTGTAAATCTATGACGGCGATCGTAGGATTTACGATCTGCCATAGAATACCTTGCAGTAGTTACTACCGCAGGGTATTTTACGATTAGAGTTTTAGAGCCCGGTCGTACCATTTCTGCATTTACGCCACTTGCCGAAATATACTATTAAGATCGCGGCCAGTGACTTTATGGCCAAACAACAAAATAAATTAATAGAATAAAGTATGGCCCTAATTCATGTAAGGAATTTGTAAGGAAAATGATGAAGAGGTTGGCAATTACTTCTTCCAGAATCATGATCATCACTATGGTTTGGAAAATTTTTCCTGCACATTTGTTCCTCATTAGCATCGTTTCTTCTTAAATTCTGTATTGTAAGGTATCTGGAAATGTTTTTTTTCACAATTATTCGTTAGAAGGGGATTACAGCTTTAGGTGCTAAAAAAAATAAAGCAAGGACTAAGGAAAACCATTGTTCTTTAATCAAAAACTCTTATTGACTGTTGGTAATTGAAATGGAGATTTGGGTGAATGTGAAAGTCATAACTACAGCTTTTCACCACAGTTATTTTGACAAGTAGTATACAGTTTGTAATGTTGCCTAACTATTATGAATCAAAAAAAAAAATATCCGTAAAAAAGAAATGTGAAAACATTCTATCAAAATTCAAAAAATGAAGACATAATTAAAAAGGACAAACCTAAAACCTCAGAAACAACTTTGAATATTAAATTACAAGGCAGATTTCTCATAGTTATTAAAAGCAAGTAAGTTAGTTAAGTAACAGTAGTCTACAGTAATCGTTGATCACTGTTCATATTGATAGGGTCTGTTGAGTGTTGACGAAATTTAGGGGGGCCCTTTTTCAACATGAGATTTGTGTATATTGCCAGTGTTCCAAGTAATCCCACAGTTGGTCACGACCATTATATTTACACCAGCTCAGGTCCTAAAAATAATGCAGAATCTTGTTACCGTGGTCACACCCACTAGTAGCCTCTAGCCCAATCCTTTTACAGGGACAAAATAGACAAGGAAGCAGGTGACTGAGGTAGGGGTTGTGGCCTTTGTGGCCCCAGTTGCCCACAGTAGTCAATGTAGGACACAGTATTTCATGCAGTTCTTAACAAAGTGGTTACATTTACTTTAATTGCCATTTACTGTATGCTATTATTTTAACAGGGTTATTGGTGTTTTTAGAGCGGTAAGATTGGTTGTTTTTAGAGGGTATTTTTTTTTTTAGAGGGGTGATAGTAACAATTTGGGTTTAGTTCTCCTTAAACTGACACAGAACAGAAATAACAAACATTTCACAAGCCAAGAAACTTCATCATAAATTCAGCAAAATGTTTGGGAAATGAAGAACTCTTAAAAAGTGTGGTGGACAATTACAGTTTAGGAAATTCATTAATTACTAAATTTACAACTTCCATTATTTTGACTTAATCCAATGCAAATAAAATTTATAGTCGCAGCTTCTTCAAAAAACCATAAAGAAAAACCTTTCCCATTACAAACTAGGTTCAATATGAGGTATACCAATCTAGTTCTTCTTCAGTTGCAAAGGGTTAAAACTGGGTCTACATTAACGATAAATGTACAATTCTGTCGAATCCAATGGTATTGTCCCTTTTGGTAAAGTGTGTACCCCCCAAAAATGTGTTGATGAGGTTGGCAACTATTCACCATTGGCCTTGAGAAGGATTGGAACAGTACGAAAATTTCCCGAGGTAGGTATAAAGATCTTTATTTATATACTGAATTACACTTCTGAATTCAGGGTAGAGATGGCCGAACTATATAAAGTGTTTGGTCCGTTTTCGAACATTGCGAACTTCAGCAAGAGAAAGTTTCCCAAAAGTTCGAATTCGGACCCCTTCAAGTCATGGGGGTGATAGTTAGAAAAAAATCGGAGTGATTACAAGATAAACTAAAAATGTAAGTACTGTAAATGGCTGTGGCACCTGGGGAAATTGTTGGGGAGCATGTCCTATCACCAAACTTGTTTTTTTATTTTTATTATTAAAACACTTCCTAAAGTCAGACGGGCTATATTCAATGATAATTAGAGGCTTAATCGAACGAATAGAACGATATTCCTGTTAGCAAAAACGTCCCACCTGGCTTAGGAACAAGGGTTGGATAGTGGTTGTTGTCGTTGTAGTGGTTTAATTGTTTGTAAAGGCACTTTGGAATGGGAGAGACAAGGGTTCGAATTGGCTTGGGCGGCCAGACTTATATAATGTTTGGTTTTTATAATACCTTAGTAAATAATGTAACCCATATAATAACCTAGTAATATAATAAACATATAATACCCTAGTAATATAATATTGTTATATATTACTAGGTTATCATATGGTTATTTATATTATTAGGTTATTATCTGGTATATATACTAGGTTTTATCGTTTACTAGGGTATCATAATATTAATAACATAATAACCTAGTATTAGAATTAATAAACTAGACTCGTAATATTAATTAACCCATATTGATAACCTGGAAATGAAGATCCGATATACACAGCAAACAATTGGTATAAAATAGTGTATATACAGACCTACCCTTTATTAAGGGCATTACCACCCTGGTATAGACAGTATTAGCAATAATTATAACATTAAAAAACACATAGATATACACGCCCATCCATAGTGGAAAGTTGTGAGTACAACCCTTCAACTAACCTATGAAGAAAAGACTCTCTAATATCCTAAATCCAGTCACCAACTTATATGTCACAGTAAGGCAGTTCAGTCAGGGTTAAAAAACACAAGGGGGGGATACACCATCAATTCTGTATACTCAGGTAAGTGGTTCCCCACATGAGGAAAAAACAGCCATAAGACAGCTAATGCATTACGCCCCCACACAAGGCTTTCTCAATAATAGAGTGGAATAATTAGGAATGCAGGCATTCTATAAAAGAGAATCAAGTAACGAGAGAACGAGACACGGGATTGCGTGACCGGCCAGGAAGTCATACGCCCCCGTCCCGCCGAAGTCCCCCCCCATTGTCCAAATTCCCTACATACCCCCCCCCCGTAGGCGGGGCTACGAGCGATGTCACTAACTAGACATTTAGCTAGCTCCCCACTCCAAGTATAGGATAGACCTAAAATATACCATAATGCCCTATAAGTAAACCGAAAATATCGGAAACAACTGAAATCCTCATCCAGATGCCCTGGCTATGCCACTGGCCAGGACAAGTAGTAGATAATTACAAATATACAGTAATTATTTCTTTAAAAAACAAAATGCAAGGAGGAGACAAAGGAGACCTATATATAAAGTGATATAAATAGCATATCTACACCAAATGAGTAGTTGAGATGACAGTTCATAAGTAAGTATTTTATTAGTCATGCAAGGTAATCAAACAAATGTGGGAAAACCTAATCTGAGTATTAAATATAAAAAAGACGTCCTAAAAAAGTTCAAATTGCATATAGAAAAAGTCATATCTGTGGGGGCACCCAACCCCAACCAGTAGAACTCCATCTATGTGGACCATCAAAGTGCCATGAACTCTTTTTTCAAAATCAGGGAGATTTAGGTATGTACAATAGCCCAATGTATTAAATGGCCATGGCCACCCCCAAAACTATTAATCCCCCCAACTACTGGCTCCCCACCATGTAGTTGTAGTGTAGTTTAAATCCTTCCCTCCACATCCCAACGCCATCTTGTTCTACTGTAGTCCCCCCCCCAAAGTCCAAAATGCCCCCCACCGGAGGCTAGCAGGTTCCATTATAGGACCACTGCCTGGGTCTACCTGGCCTCCCAGGGAGGACCGGAAGAGGAGGGGAGTGGGGAGAGCTGGAGGAAGCAAGGAGAAAAAAGAAAGGAACAATAAGAACAAGAAGAAAGGAAGAGAGAAAGAAAGAGAAAGAAAGTATACCTATTCCCTCCCCATAGATTAAACCCCCCTTAATATCTGCTCCCCATGTCCCCCAGCCCCAAACCGCATGTTTTTTTTTTTTTAAAAAGCCTCCCCAAACTCTTACTTACCTCTCCGCTTTCCTCCGCTGCGCTGAATGACCGGCAGCCGCCCGTCCGTGACTTGGCTGCCGCTCAGCCAATCACAGCGCGACACTGCGGTCCCGCCCTCTGCCTTTGCATTCTCGCAAGCAGAGGGCGGCAGTGCGGGCGGAGGACGAGGGGAGGACGTAAGAGTTGGGGGGCTTCTGAAAAAAAAAACATATGCGGTTGGGGCTGGGGGACATGGGGGAGCAGAATATTAAAAATTATTTTAGGGGTGGGGTGGACATAGCCTTAAGGAACCGGCGTGCAGTAGGAGTAAAGATCAGGTATTCTTTTGAAATAAACAATGATGTCAAAATGAATATTCAATTGTAATCCTAGGAAGGTTCACTCAAGCAGTACTGCTGCCATAAGTAGATCCAGTTTAGTTATGGATAAACTGCCCAAAGCATTATTGTCCACAATAAAAGGTGAGAAAAATGATGATGTCGTTCAGTAGTTAGGATGGCAGCAGAATTATATAGCAAGTTTCAAAAAATGACTTCCGTAACTCTCCAACAAAAATGTAGGTGGCGGGACAATAGTAGACTGAACGATGACAATTCAGAGCAGAGTTCTGTTTGTTTTCCACCAATTTCTTATCTTGGGAGGAAATGAGAGAAGAAGAAAGAAAGAAAGCAGGTACATAGTTATTGTTTGTTACACAGTTGGTCTAGAAAAGGGGTGAAATCAAGAGAGCCTCATTCAAACCCCTAGGGAACAAAGTTCTTTAGGTTGGTAATCCACCTGCTTTCACAAGAGTAGCATATTATTAATATCACCCTTCTCAGGGTGGATGGCTAATTTGTAAAGCCATGATCTCTTTAAAATCTTTTATGCATCACCATGGTGTTTGTATTTTGTACCAAGAAGTGCTTGCTATGGTGGTCAATGTCTTTCCTTCGGTCTTATGTCTCCCTGCCAATCTAAGATCCGACAAAGTTTGATAATCTCTGCTTCAATTTCGGATGTCTTACCACATAATGATTACACTATTATATTATAACCATATATATTACTAGGGTATTATATGGTATTAATATTAACTGGTATTCTATGGTTATTATATTACTAGGGTTTATTATAATAATCCAAATCTGTATAGCTACCACGTGATAATCAGATGCGTTATTATATGGTTATTATTTACTATATATAGTGTGTATTATTATATATATATATATAATTAATCTATATCTATATTATATATATCTCAAAAATAAAGAGGTTCCGAGACTCCTTCTTCACACAAAAAAGTTTTATTCCGGTCGGGGCTTCCACAGAGCACCTTCATCGAACACAATGTGGAACGCAGGACTTCAAACTTATATCCTCATAGACACACCCTTAGTGCCCACCCCTTCGTGCAAAACATGTGACAATATGTTAACTTAGACATGTTCATCTCATGTTGGCTATATCACAAATTGTGGCATCCAATTTCAAAGGCATAGTGCAATCTCTTTGCTTTAATGAAAAAATACGTAATGTAGTTGTATTACTTGAGTATTAAAATAAATAAATATTTGTAGGTAATAAATAAGGTTATAAAAGTCAATTATAGACCACAAATTGTGATATAGCCAACATGAGAGGAAAATGAAGGGTTTTTTAACACATATTGTCAAAGGTTTGCCATGAAGCACTATGAGTTATTAGTTTTGAAGCACTGTTGTGTCCACATTGTTCGTGAGGTGCTCTGTGTTGAAGCACCGAAAAAAGTTTAATAAAACTTTTCGTGTTTGCTGAAGAAGGAAGTGCTCGAAACCTCTTTATTTTTGATTTATCTGTATGGACCGCTGTTGAGGAAATCTGTGTTCCTTGAAGCACCCGTCCTATATAAAATATATAATAAAGAAGAAGGAAGACTGAGTGCAGACATCAGGATGTGGTTTTTACTAATTATCCAAATTTACGATCGAAAAGTTCGGGGAAACATCGAAAGTTGGAGAAATCCGGGTCTGGGATAGTCGAGAAGTCCGAAGTCCGTTCGAACTCACAAAGTCGGCTAGACTCGGGCTCGAGTTCGGAGAGTTTAGTCCATCACTAATTTAGGGTAATGAGAAAAAAAGGGAATACAGATAAGTATCATGTTTAATAGAATTTTTCTGCATTTATAAATGACTACATGTAAGTAGCACCTTACCTGATGTGTTTGTGTTGTGCATGACCTTCAACCCAGTTACTTGTTTTGTCAAGCTCAGTTCCTCAGCCCCCGCCCCCTGCAATTACCAATTTATGTCAAATTTGCACGCAATGGGCCTTACTTGATATTTTAATGACACCAATACTACATGTTGAATTAGGTTTATTAAGGATCATAATTTATTAAGTTTGCAGTGACCTCTTTAGGAATAGTTGTCCAAAGTCTTTTATTAGGCAGAACTATGTGAACAAAAACAAATTCTTAAAACAATTTGATAGAAACATCTACACCCTCTCAACATGGGTATGCTTTTTCGTTATGCTTTTCAACAAAGGCTTGGGTATATTATTATTAAAATTAAAAACAAGCAGACATCATGTCAAACAAATGTCTGCACCAATCCAACCCCAGAAAGTCACAAGACTAAACATTTATCCCAAAACTCAGTTAAAATATTACTTTAATGAAACAGGGAAACCACGGCAACACTGTTCAAGACCTAGCCGAGCATTGATCACACCAGTACTGTGGGGAAAAAGATAGTTATCATTTTATTTTATTTGCGATACATTCTGCATATACATGATTACAATACAATACTATACATTGCAAAAATCTCATTACAATGAAATAGTTCTCATTTAAAAACAGGCGTATCCCTGAAGTGGAAATTTTTTTTTTTCCCCGAGAGAGGACGAAACCAAGGTTCTTTATTTTACTGTTTAAGGATAGCAGTTTTGTAGCTTAAAGTAAAATGTATTTGAAAATGATGTGGCACCACGTCTCGCAAATGTCTCAATTCATTTACAATGAAAAATCTGTTTGCAAAAGTACAATTATAATTACTACAATTTATTTCTAATTATACTTATAATAATATATTATACAGGGACAGGTAAATCACACATGGCTTCATTAAAGCAGGGTAAATAAATCTAGATTTTTAAAGGAGAAACTAATAAGAAAATATAAATTAACTAAAAGTGGATGAGTCTACAATTCCTAATGAACAAATACGGTCAACTGAAGCATTTGCTTTGTTTAAAAATTCAGCATCATGTTAAGAAATTCACCCTTAATTAGGTTGCACAGAATTTTTTTGTTTGTATGTATTATATTTTAAATCTTTAGTTGCACCCTATTTTATTATATATATACAGGGAGAGTTAAATTAAAAAGGTTTTACTATTTAAATGGTGAATTTTGCCACAACCAATCATACGTTAGCTTTCAAATGTTAATAAATTGATTGGATTGGGCAATATTGCACCATTTTTAACAATAAGAACTTTTTATTGAAAACTGATTGTGTGTTACATTGAAGGTTTGACCAAGCCTTTGGGAAATTGTTGCATTCACCCAACCTTAGCTCTCAGCTTGTTTGAGCAAAAGCACTTTAAACCGAGAAATAGCTTCATCCAGACAAGCCACCACAAAAGAGGATCTGTCAGCTCATACAGCCAATTAAAGGCAAGTACCAGATAGGGTAGGACCCAGCTATTAGAAAGCAACTTGCATAGCGGCTGGTTTTTAAAATACGTCCAACTTATTGAAACTAAGGATTTTATTTATCCATGGTTCTGGCAGAGCTTTTTGAAGCACAAAACCTTATAAAGATATGCCCAATATGCAAGTAGGAAGTGTTTGTATGTAATATAAATTATTGTTTTGTATTACTAATTATGCAGTTAAATTGATGTAAATTCCCGATCCACTAATGCATCTCTTCTGCTCATCATGAAGGTGCACCTCCATTAGTACTACTGGCGACCCCGAACCATGAAATCAAGATTGCAAAATCTTGATTTCAAAAGATTTTTTAGGATGTCTTTGGGTCTGACTACCAATAGCAAATGAAAATGGGGCCCAGGCAGGACCGTGCAATTGTATATCGTGGGTAATGATGGGTAAGTACGATGTACATGAGGAAACTTAAATTAGATAGAGGTCAAATGCAGTTCATCCAATAGTTTTTGGATAGCTCTGTAAGAGAAAGGGGGGCTAGAGAACTCAGCAGTGATCTAACCCAAATATTGTAGCGTACCATAAACGTCAATATAAGCAGTGCCAGGAATGAAGATTCCCAAGGATATCTTGAAGTGTGCTTAAGCCCTATTCAAGATATCCTGGAGTCTCACTTCCGGCACTGCTTATATTGACATTGTATGGTGATTTTTGGATTGCATAAAAAAGTTGCAGGTACCAGGGACGATTGAGGTGAAGGAAGCTATTGTTACTATACGTGTTGTGGCAAATGGTAGCTAGTCTTAGGAACCCTAGTTTGAGAAAAGTGCTAGAGACGACAGAATTAAAGTAAGCGATATTTAAAAAGGCTAATGATTTCAGGGTGAGAGATACAGATATCTGCTCATTAGCAATAGAGAATTTCATAAGAGTAAGGCATAGTTTAGCTTTCGTTCCTCCCTTAAGATTTGATATTGAATGTACTGGCTACATTGAACACAGGTAAGATGGAAAAAAAACAGTCAGGCATTTTGTGCTAGGCTGGGTATTTCCAAATATTCCATGAAATAGCGAATCAAGTGAAAATTTTGAACTTCATTTGAGATTAAATTGGCTTTCAGAGATTGCAATATACATTACCTTAATTTAGGAATACATTGTCAAACATTAACATGTACCAGTTTAAATATACTCACAATAGTTAAGTGTGTTGGAAGCTCTGGTTTGGCAGCATTAAAGCATATAGATTATGCCTTAGGCCCAAAGTATTATGTGGTGGAAAATTAGTGAGATTTTATTACCAATGTAAAGGTTTGTTCTTGGCAGAAGTTATACAAAACTGTTTCTAAATAATAAAAAATGGCTTTATTATCTAAAGTTTATCAAAATTTCGGCCAGTTAACACCTAAGTATGGATCTGTTTTAATTAAAATGCCAACATGAAAGCGTGACTTCTGGAGTTCCCATGAATCAAGAGGCTGCCATCTTCTACTACATTGTACTGATAAGAAAATGAAAAATTGTGATACCTAGATTCCCTACCTGGCAGCAATGGCAGGCTTATATAAGTGGCCAAGATGGCACGTATATGGAAATTATAGGTTCTTGTAATGTAATATCACACTTATCCAGCAAAATACATATTGTCAATCATATAAAGTACAGTATAAACCAGTAAGAAAAATGCAAAAATTCAAAATTAATGTTCGCCAATAACCAAATACAAAATAACTAAATATTGAAACTAACAGGAAACAACAAACGTGTTTGTTGCATCATAGTGTAGTAGTATAATGAAATACTTTTCCATGGCAATTAGAAATTATTTTATAGAACTTACAGAACAATTCCAAAGGAGCACTATACATAAGCAGTGTTGATGCTCTCTGACTCTCCCCAAACTCAGTTACTCTGACTCCTCCCATCTATGACTAAGGTGATGAGCTATGTAATGAGTGGAAGGGCAGACTTGAGCAAGCCACAGGTAGTTATTGCATAAGTTCTATCTCCATTAAGGCAGACTTCTTTTTTATTCGATGTTACCTGGAGAAGGTCAAACAATATGGAAGGTCAAACAATTAAGTCTGGACTATAAATGCATACAACTGACAAAAGGATTGAAACCATATAGGCCAAATGTAAACATTGTATGCTTTAACGTGACTCTTATGCCAGCATGTATTTTACATGTGCTAGTCTCGCACCTTTACGATTATTGTATAATCCTATATACTAAAAGAAGTTTGTCGCGATATGCATGGATGTGAACTCACATGCTAGCGCTGGCCATGTGACGTTTGAAGGCCACGCCCCACAGGTGGGGTCCAGGGAAAACCACCGGATGGGGTGGCACGTTGCAGGGGACGAGGTGCGCATCGCAGGTGGTGATGTGCACGCAGCACGCATGGGGAACGGTGGGTGTGTCTAATGGGGTGGTGGGTGTACGCCCCAGCAGCGACAATTCTGTATAGAATGGGGGTTTGCTGGTATTTATATTTCTGGACAGGACACAGGAAATAGCATTGATAGTCTACTACCTGGAAACCACCCCGGGTAACAGACTGGTTTGTATTCATTCAAATATGACTGAAAATAATTTGACATAAAGATTTAAAATTGTCATTTCTGCCCACCATTTTTGTCCACACCCCATGGTACGATTATTATCTATGAGCATATTACAGCTTCAATTTACGAAAATATTTATGTTTAACAAGTACGCCAGAGTTCTAGAAAGAAATGTGCCTAATCTAAGATCAAAGAAGAGAGAGGAGAAAGGTATTTATTTCCTGCCTTAGGATAAAGTAACATTTCCACAGGCAGGAGTGTATTTTTTCCTATATTGCTAGACAATCGTGATAATTGACATTCTTAAATGCCATCTTCAAGCATAGTCTATCGCCTTTCAAATAGAAAGCCGGCATGCTTCATAGTCCTATTTGGCCCATACAGGTAAATAGTTTTGGGGGTGGTCTTGTTATGGTTACACACTGAGTTCCAACGCCAGCCTTCTAATTCAAACAATAAATTCCACAAAGTTACTGGGCATAGAAAGCAATAATAGCAATCCTGCTGTGATAATAACCTTTTTAATGGAGTTTATTTCCATTTTGTCCGGCCAGTAGTTCCTATAAAGGGTTGCATTGAGAGAGACACAAATGCATTGTTACTGTAATGTAATAATTAAAAAGCACATCATTTTATACCGACTCTGTGAGCCTTTAATAAAAATTGAAAGTATTCAGAATTCAGATAAATTTGGTAAGTGAAAATCTACGCTTCTAACATGATTATTCTCTGGTTAAGGGAGGATATGGAGGATTATGGGCTTTGTAGGAATACATATTATACAATGTGTACTGATTTAAAAACACTAGCAGTAATTCAGTCTTGGTTATGTGGCTTCCTTTTCAGCGGACCGACTTCCTTAGATTATACCCCATTACAGCTGGGTGGTTCTGTTGCAGAACCCATTTAGGTGCAGAGAAGGTTACATTGTGGTATCTCCAGATTCAATAAAAGTTCTTATGTTTACAATGTGCTAATTTTGCCCCAACCAAATCAGATCTTATTTAACATTTGACAGGTAACATCTGATTGGTTGGAGCAATTAGCCTATTTTAAACGATAAGAAACTTTTAGGAATTCCATGTTGTTTATAAGTATAAGAAATAAGTGTGAGACAAGTCATGCTTGCCACCTCATTAAAGCGGAACTGTGGTCCCATATAAGTAACTTTATTAAGTACACTAATACCTTCAAAATGTCTCCAGTCTCATGCTTCTAGCTGCTATCTATCAAAGTTACAGCAGTATAGAGGGTGTGTTTCCTGCTAGCACTGTGCTAGATGTGAATTATCAACAGCCCCACTGTTATGACCCAAGTTTAAGGTTGGCGAATGCCCATGTTGGAAACGCGCATCAAGCAGCCAGCATATAAGCCCAAACCGGAATCATAATCAGCTTTAAAAGCTAGCCCACAAACATGACGCGTCTACTGACCGCGATTCGTGATGCATTAATAACAAAGGGATATACATTACGGAAATCTCGGGCAGGTAAAATGAGAACTGTTTGCTATTTGCATTGCCCCACAATGGTTAGTGTATTCCAGAACAGGTGCATTTTTTTTATACAGAATAGTAACAGTTGGGAATTTTGATTCAAGGGCATGTCCACCTTCTGAAAAACTTTGAATTAATGTACTGCACTCTCTCCCCCGAGCCCCCAACCGCATAATTATTCACAGATAATATTATTCACAGGAATAACTAAGATTTTACTACCATTCCTCTTCTTCGCCGCACTGCCAGGCCCTCTGCTTTCACGAAATGCAAGCAGGGGGCGGACCAGCAGCCGCGTCCGTGATTGGCTGAGAGGGCAGCCAATCATGGATCGGCTGCCGGGGAGTTCAGACCGTCGAAGGAGAGAGGCATGGTAAGTAAAGATAGGGGACTTTCTGTGCAATAATAGTAATGCGGTTTCGGTTTCGGCTTGGGATCGGGGGGAGCAGGACATTATCTTCAAAAGGGTTGGTTTGTAGCCTTTAGGGGGAGGAGACACAAGGGAGGAGGGAGGGAAGGGAGAGGGAAGGGAGCGGGATAGGGAGGGAGACACGGGAGGGAAGGGAGACCAAAAGGGAGAGGGAGGGAGGGAAGGGAGAACAATAGAGGGAACGGGGAGGTGAGAAAGGGGGAGACGAGGGAAGGGGAGGGGAGGGGAGCGGAGGGAAGGGAGGGAGGGAAAGGGAGAGGGAGAGGAGAGGAAAGAGGGAGAAGGGAAGGGAGGGAGAGGGAGGGAAAGGGGAGGGAGACAGGGAAGAAGGGAAGGGAGACAAAAAAGGGAAGGGGAGGGGAGAGGGCGAGAGGAAGAAAGGGAAGGGGACGAGGGAAGGGAGACAGGGATAGGGAAGGAGGGAGAGGGAGAGGGAGGAAGGGAGAAGAGGGAGGGAAGGGGGGGCAGAAAAGGGAAGGGAGGGATAGGGAAGGGAGAACAAGGAGGGAGACAGGGAGACAAAAAGGGACAGGAAGGAGACGGAGAGGGAAGGGTGGGAGAAAGGAGGGAGGGGAGGGGGAAGGGAGGGAGACGAAAGGGAGATCGGGGAGGAGGGAGACAAAATCGGGGCAGGGAGACAAAAGGGGAGGGGGAACGGGAGGGAGAGAGGGGGGGGAAGGGAGGGAAGGGAGGGAGGGAGAGGGAGAAGGGAAGGAATGGGAGGAGAGGGAGACAAGGAGGGAAAGGAGGGAGACAACAGGGAGGGGAGAGTAGGGAAAGGGAAGGGAAGGAGGTGAGGGAGGGAAGAAGGGAGACAAAGGCAGGGAAGGGAGGAGGGAAAAGGGAAGACAAAAGGGAAGAGTCGGAAGGGGGGAGAAGGGAAAAGACAGGGAGAGGGATGGGGGCGACAGAGGAGGGAGATAGGAGAGAGGGTGGAGAAGGGAAGGGAGGAGAAGTAAGGGAGGGAGAAAAGGGAAAAAGGGGGAGGAGGGGCGGGAAGGTGAGAGGGAAAGAGGAGAGGGAGACAAAGGGGGGGAGACAAACAAAATCGGGAGGGAGAGAGCGGGAGGGGATGAGGGGGAGGATGGGCTGCAGTGCCATGCCAAACTTCTCCCAGAGAGGCGACAAGAGGCAGAGTCCTATATTGGGACTTTGGGGGGGGGCTACAGGCGAACCATGTGGAAGATGGATGTGAGGTAAGGATTTTTACACACTACTAGTGTGGCAGGGGGTTTAAATTATAGTTTGGGGGGTGGACATGCCCTTTAAATTACACAACCCCTTCCCCTACTCACATTCAATTTCTAGATACTACCATTTCATAAAGGAATAATAGTTTACCAAAACCATCATATAGCAAAAGCCGATGGAATAAAACCTCTTTCTAATGTAATGATAGCTTCACCCTGACCATCCCAAACACTCCGTCATTTACAGCCAGGCTCTACGATATAATCAGGATATGTTCTGACACCTACTGAAAGGGGACCCCCACCTGAAAACACTCAATGCAGACTCATTAACAGGGGCTACATTCCCAGGATTGTGGATCAAAACCTTTCCTACAGACACCAGGATTTCCAGAAGTCAATTCCTGCAATACAAACAAGGAATAGAAACAATTGCATCCCTAGGAGTCGTCACATACAATCCCCCAACTAAAAAGACCCTCAGAAAAATAGCAAGGATCTACAGGGTACACTTCACAGAGGAGGAGAGGCTCCAAAACATTATGCACGACCCACCATATGGCATTCAGGCAATTAAAAGACTAATAACAAGAAGCCGCCTTGATTCAAACCCCCCAACAAAATGGAACCTATCACTGTGGCAAAAAAACATGACAAAACCTGCCCACACATCGCAATTCAGAACAAAATACAGATCCCCAGGACATTAGAGGAAAACAGCATCCCCCCATGGCCAATACAACTGCTCTTATCCAATGTGGTGTATTTAAAGGGCAATAAATGAGAAAATTGTTTTTTTTTTTAATTTCTTCTAATGTATCCTATAAGTCATCCTCCCACCCAGGGTACCTTTAGTTTCTTTTTAAATTCTTACATAGTCCCCGAGAGTATAGCCTTTGAATATGCGTGATTGGTTGGAGCTGCTACACCTCATCTGTCACTCAAAGCACACCCCCCACAATCCAAAAGCTTCCCATGCGAGTACGTCACACACTCTTCACCCACACTATATGTTACCATTGTGCAAAAATATAGTCAAATCTTTGTAGTGCTAAACACAATCAAATAAACATTAACAAGCAATATGAGCATAACACACTTAAAACAGCCCTCCCCCCCAAAAAAAATCTTATCTACATACCAAAAACAGGGACTCAAAGGAACAACTTTAATATAGTATATATAATACGTAATACAGACTATATACAACAAGACAAAAAGTGCACAATCTATGAAAATATATAGGACTAAGCAAATGAAATATAAACAGGACAACAAGTAGTGTCACGTGTTTGGAAGGTATCACTACAAGCTGCTGCTTATACACTGACTCTCTTTCAGTGATTATGAAGTATCAGCTAGCAGGGGGAGAGTATGAACGTTAGGTAAAAGTAAAAATAACAATTAGCAAAGTTAGAGAACAGGCAGAGTTCAGTAACCTTACTTGTAAAGAACCCAGCAACTTGTCCTTCCTTCTCTCCCCCTCGCCCCTCCTTTCAGCATATTGCTACTTATCCACCAATTTGAGTGCTTGCAGGTCTAGCTTTCTGGAAGGGAGGGGGTCAACAGGATGTCAGCCTTCATTAAAGTTGTTCCCCCTTTAAACTGAAAATGCTCGGACTCTGGTATACAGCCCGTCACTGCTTGAGGGGGAAGATAGACAGAGAGGGGAGGGGGACTACACAGCTTGGTACAAATTCTGCATTGTAAAGAAACGAAGCCACCACAGAAACATGAAAGGAAGGCAGTTATACTAAGTGATCTATTACATTGATACAGACAAAGTTTTTTTTTCATATTAGTTGCCCTTTAAACAGGCACGAGATGCCCAAAAGGGGGGACGTATATAGGAGAGACTGGCCAACGCCTGAGAAAGAGACATACATACCACGCTTTACTATTACAAATAAAAAAAATGGATACACCACTAGTATTATAGGGATTATATAGCGCCAAATCTTCAATAACGCTGTTCTTACAAAGAGCTTACAATCTAAGCACATTTATTTGACACATAAAAACTACCACATGTCTTATGGATTGTGGGGGAAAACGGACTAGTGCCCAGAGGAAAACCTGCAAGCATATGGAGAACTTACAAACTCCTTGCAGATGTGTCAAAGGATGGGGATTTGACTCAGAGATGCAAGGGCATAGTGCTAACCACTTGAGCCACTAAGCTGTTTAGATCTTTATTAAATGGCCAAAGGAAATGGCAGGGCTATAAAAGCATAATAATGCTGCAACCCATTCACCCATTAGGTCCAAGTATTCAGACTGAATTGTTGTTTAGCCCACCTGTTGGTCCCCCAGGGGCATTATATCTGCGTTACATCCACTAGCCAGCCAAACAAGGACCATGGAAAGGAGCAGCAGCGATTGGATGATTTTCAAGGGTATTGTTATTGTAAAAATAATACAGATAAATTTCTTACATGGGAAATCACTAATTGAATGTGATATTGCATAAGTTAATTCTCCTTTAAAGAAAACTAATGTCCAAAAGAACTACGATTAATCTCCAGCCCAGGAAAAACAAATTAAAACATTGTCACCCCTGAATATTCAAGGCATTCTAACAAAAATATTTCAGTACAGCAGCTCCACTGTGTCTCCATTTATTTTCATTTTTCGGCCTTCTTGAACATAAGCTACATGTAGTGATTTGAAGGTTCCCCACTTCAGGGATGAAGATTATATGACATGTTCACTGGGTGAGGCGGTAGAGGTGGGATATAGAAATGCTTTGTGAAGGTTCTCAGTAATCAGGTCTGGTATATCTGTTGTTTTCAGTTAGATAACGGCATTAAAGTTTAGGTTCTTGAAGATTGTTTGCTAGTCATGACTGCTTTCTCAATCAGAGGACTTACCAAGAATATGTTGGCAATTATGTACCCTGGAAAGTCCCATTTAGCCATATCAAAGCAGCTGTATAAAGGACCTTATGAATGCAAGCATGGTTGTGGCTAAGAGGTGTTATAGGAACTGCCCAAGTAAGGTGTCAAAAAGCATTGTACATGGCAGACAGTTTTGGTGTCGAGCCCTCCCAGTCTATCATGCTTGGTTCTTTATTTTCCCATAAATGGCCTCCGTTGCACCACTTGAGTATTTGTTTGGCTCTTAGATGCCTTTAACGGTTGGAATCGAGCGGATCTGCATGGTATCAGCCTTTCGGGTGTGCATCAGAGGTTTAAATCGAAGGTCGTTTTCGTAGTCCGCCCAATTTCCTTGTGTTTTTCATATTGTCGTACAGGTTGATGGTTTTCTACCCAAATGATTTGCCCAAAATGCTTGTGAAGTTTCTCTCATCAAGGTCAGGGATTCTGATGTATTCAGTTAGATCAACAAGACTTAAAGTAGCCACCATTATACACTGTCCACTTTAAACAAAACAACACACTGACGGCAGTAGTTGGGTTCATCCAAAAAAGACCCAATACGAAAAACACAAGAAAAGCGACATCATATTACGCAGTGCAGTGCAGTTAAGTGCTCGATTTGTTTGTGGGGGAGATCACACAGCAACTACAATCAAAGTATGGCCCAACACAGAAGAGGAAATTCCTTGGGTCAGGATCAGCTGTGTACCTGCCATTTAAGGGAAAGACATACCTTTGAAGATTGTTAATGTTAAACAAACGGCAAAGGAAAGACTGGTTCAAGAGACGGTGTACGGAGGCCATTTATGTTAAAATAAGAAGAAACCAAGCCTGAACTGGATAGAAGTGGGGGGAGGTT
Organism: Hymenochirus boettgeri; assembly: GCA_019447015.1. NCBI lineage: Eukaryota > Metazoa > Chordata > Amphibia > Anura > Pipidae > Hymenochirus > Hymenochirus boettgeri. Next base: position 231,763,450 of record CM033473.1, on the reverse strand, counting down.
CGGACACAAACTGTCTGCACATTGTACATGATGTTGTAACAAAAACGCCTGGCATTAGGAAGGGCCCTAACACCTGGCTGTCTATGCTATTGGGTCTTTCCAGGTACATAATCTATAGATTCTTGATACAAGTCATCTGATGAAGTCTATAATAAATGGTAATGGTTGTTTTAGCTGAGCACCGACAATATGCACTGGATTTTTTCTAATAAACAGATTCTAATATAGTATGTTTAAACTCAGTACTCACTCGGCTAAAGGGGAGATCTGGGGGTTCAAAACCCCAGACCTATCGCGCTACCCTCTTATCCTGGTATGCTGGTTATGGGTATAAATGCAGTATAAGTTAATAGATATTCAGTTAACAGTTTCCCTCTCTGATCTGGATAATCTGCATGTTGTAGTGGTCAGGGTGAAGGACCTCCCCGGACCCGTCGCTTGGTCCGGAATGTAAGGTAAAGTAGTCAAATGTGTTCGCTTGGAACTTGTGGTCTGCACTCCTTGATGCTCGGATCTGGCTTTAAGAACTATGTCTTATTATAGTTGCATTAAAATATAGTTAAACAGACAGAACGCCTGACGATTTCGAGCGTGCTTACCGCTCTTACTAAAGGCTCAGTAGATCACTTCCCGTATGGGATTTTGTAGCACATATAACCACACGCCCTCTTTGGATGAACCTGTTGCCCAAATGGCAAATAATTATACAATTACTGGCATAGGTCCAAATCCCAATTAGGTAATACTGTACCCGCTTCTGAATTGAGGGAACGCCAGTCAGATGATAGAAAAATGTCTTCAAAAACTAAACGTTAAGTCCAGTTGATCTAACTGAATACATCAGATATGGGATACCTTTCCTCCTGCCTATAGAAAGAAAGTTTTAATGACCACACAAGTAATTTTTTTTGGAATGTGAGCTGAGAGAAACGAGATGTAAGGAAGATGTGAATTTAGTTCACAAAATTAAAATAAAAAACCTAATAAAAAAGCAATCCAACCAATTACAACTGCCTCCTCATTTCTGTTTGTATGGCCTCTGCAGATGGTCAGTTTTTCAATCACCTGGAAAATATAAGGTAATCTAGATATCATACACTGTGCTGTTACCAGATAGGTAGGATGTAAGGGTAGATTTATCATATATAGGTATATAGATATCATACACTGTGCTGGTTAACAGATAGGTAGGATGTAAGGCTAGATTTATCATATATAGATATATAGATACCATATACGTGCTGATTAACAGATAGGTAGGGTGTAAGGCTAGATTTATCATATATAGATATATAGAATCATACACTGTGCTGGTTACCAGATAGGCAGGATGTAAGCTAGATTCTTTCCCACTTCTTGGTAAGTAAAATATCTATAGAAGATTAGTTTGAATCTCAAACTCCTTCATGAGGGAACAGAGGTTTGGATCTCAAATCTCAATTCATGTAAATTGTATTGTGACCTAGCCCATCCTTTCATTTATGGTCATTAACCCATCCCCTAAAATAGTGTCTAATACCCATGTTAACTGATATTACATCGGGTTTCTAGATTTTACACTCGTATTAGCAATTGAATACCTGATATTATTTCTCAAGAAAAAGCTTTATTTTGTTTAAATATTATTTATGTAGAAAAACTATGTTACAGATTAACGGCTACAGCGTGTAAAAATCTAATGCATAAATCACTTGGAAAAAAGAAAATAATTCAATGGATAAGAAAGAGTGACAGCATTTTTTTTAAATCATTTTACTGTCATAAAATTCCACATTTCTGGGCAACAACTGTTATCATATCATTTCCACAGCGCATAATATTTCACATTGTATAAAATGAGGGCCCAATGCCCCATCTGAAGTACACCGTACTCATGGTTAATTCATAGCCTGTCCGAAATCTGTCTTTCCCCTTATGTTCTAGCTTTAGCAAGCATTCATTTGAATGAGAATTAGAAAATGGTTTAAATGTGTATGGTTATGACACTGTGTGGTGGGCGTATAATAAAATATAAACTGCATAGAAACAATATCGTTTTTACAAGTATGTGCACTGTGCATAAAAATAAAGCAATTCAACCATTCTATTTAGATCTCAGATTTTTCTGAGAAATCTTTTTTATAGACGTTATGTGAAGAATCCCTTTTGTAGTAGACACAAAATAATAAACTGTAGCCTTTGAAAGTGGATATTGACTTAAGGGGCATCTCCAAATCCAGCAGTAGTTAGGTAAACAAAGGTTGAATGCTTTATGTAGCTCTTGTCCAAACAAAACCTGATAGACAGTGACAGAATAGAGTTGTCTTTCATTTGTTCTTTTTGTTGAAAGAATCTGAAAACATGCTTGTTAACAGAAGCAACATTTTGTTTTTGTTTGTTTTTGATCAGCCCAGTTACTTTTGAGGTAGTTATTTTCTCCAGATATCAACAAAAGGGAATTGTAACATTACGTGTGCTCAAAAGAATGATATTATACTTCATTGTTCATATCAAAGCTCCTCGAATCCTCATTTGAAGGTGTAAAGTCAAACTGACCTTTTGGTAATTAAGAGCCTATGAATTTTTAGTATATGGCCAATGTACTTCTGCCAATGTACCAGAGGCCAGTGCACAACCAGAAGGTTTAATTCTGCAAAATAAATATGATTTTTGTAGTACAATGTGTGATGTATCTAGGTTTTGAAACGATCCTGGTTTTGATTTGGAGCTGCTGGTTTCGAAAATCTGCGGTTCCAACGGTTTATTTAAATGTTCGGCACACCAAGAATTCGGAAATTGGAAATTCTCTTTTGAACTTAGAAAATTCCATTTGAAAAGGGAAAATTCATTTGAAAAATGCTTTTTAATAGGTCTGTGGAACCTCTATCAGAACGAAAGGAAAGGAATGTAAAAGGATATCATTTTTAATTTAGAGAACATCTACATGGCCATTAGAGGAAATCAAATTCATTGTGAAAATGTTTGCAGGTATCTCCCCTTTAAATAAATAAAAAATCTACACCGCGTACAAGGTGGGGGTAAGATGACAAGAGAGACACATCAGTGCCGCAGGATCACGATTGATCAGTAGTGAGATCTGGGCTTATGGGAAATATGGAGAACAGGTGAATGAAGTCCTTTCTCCATTAGGCTGGGTACACACAGGCAAATTTTTTCCCGCGACCGACCATTCGCCAGAAGCGAGCGATCGGCTGGACAAAATCACTGTCATTCCAGCAAAAATTCCGCGATGCAGTAAGTCTGGCAAAGGAGTTTATTTTAAGCATTGCGAGATCGCGGTCGGTAAACCGTTCCATTTTATTTTCTACATCACCCCAAACCTCCAGTTTTTAGTAGTATAAATTGCTTTTAAAGTTTGTGCTACGTAAAATTAAATAATTAAATTAATGATTATTGTCAATCACTTCTGGCACAGCTTTCAATTTGACATTATTACATTGCTCCAAGTCTTCTATTTCTTGTTATACTTTAGCTGCAGAGCCCTCTAAGAAGTGTCCACACATATTTAATGCCCCACGTGGTATTGAAATATCTATAACACAACCTGAATAAATCCAAGGAAATAGCAAGTTCTTGAGGCACAACTGGTAATATGTCCTATGAATCAAGAATATGTTCATTGCAGACTGGCACATAAAGAAACATGCAGGACATGTAGGAGAATGATATTTAGAAGCTTTTTTTTTTTCTCCTTATATAGGGATTATGGTGAGAAACATGTTGTCGGTTATTTTTTTTACTTTTTTATAAAATCTGCTAAAACATGAATTCTGTAAATAACTGTGTTCATTATTCACATTTATAATTAAAACAATGTTACTTCTTACAGGAGAACCCTATGGAGCTGGGATGTGAGGTAAGGATTAAACTACACTACATGGTGGGGCCAGTAGTTGGGGGGATTATAGTTTTGGGGGTGGACATGCCCTTTAAGAACTTTATACCTTTTGAGGTGCTGGCAGTTCCATTACTCCAATCTATTTCAGGGTAGTTAAAATCCCCCATAACCAGAACATGCCCCATACCAGCAGCCTTCGCCAACTGCATATGGAGATTCATTTCCACCTCTTCCCCGGCATTTGGCGGCTTATAACACACTCCAACAATTAATTTACCTACCTTCCTGCTTCCTGTACACAGTTCCACCCATAATGTTTCTGCCGCATCGTTTGCTCCCCCATCTATTCCATCTTTTAAATTTGGCTTCAATTCCTGTTTAACATACATACATACCACAACTCCACTTAACCCTTGAATGTAGCGTTCAGTATCCTTTGAATGAAATGTTCGTTTTCGGTAACCCTCGAATGTAGCATTTGCTTTCGGTAACCCTCAAATGTAGTGGTTCAATTTTGGTAACCCTCGAATCTAGCATTCGGTAACCATCAAATGTAGTGGTCGATTTTGGTAACCCTCAAATGTAGTGTTCAATTTTGGTAACCTTCGAATGTATTGCTCTGTAACTCTCGAATGTAGCATGCAGAAACCCAACAATTACCTGAGCATGAAGAAAGAAGTGTTTAAACAAGTTTTGGTGATAAGTGCAAGTTCCCCAGACAATTTTCCAGGCGCCATTTACAGCAAGTTACCATTACTATTTTAACTGTTATGCATCTGAACTTTTCAAACTACAGTATTTTCTGCCATTGACTTTAATGGGTTCAAAATTTGGAATTTTGGAAACAAACCAAAAAAAACAGTTCGGCCATCTCAATAAGCAACAAATTCCCTAAAGTGCAGAGGTGTTCCTAGACCCTTTGTCACCTTAAACAAATATCTAAAATCGACCCAGTATCTTTCTGTGGACATGGCTTGTGTTTGCGGTGGGCAGGCTAACACTGGCTGGGGAACTGGGGGGCCGAAATAACACTGGCTGGTGAACTGGAAGGCTGACTTAACACTGAATGGTGATGGTGAACTGTAGGGCTATCTTTACACTGGCTGGTAAACTGGAGGGTGTAGTTAACACTGGCTAGTGAACTAAAGGGTTGACTTAACACTGGCTGGTGTGTACAGACTTGTAAATATAAAATGCCCCCATACCCAGTAAACACTGATTTGTAAACATAAAATGCCCCCATATACAGCACACGCTGACTGGTAAATATAGAATGCCCCCATACCCAGTAAACACTGATTTGTAAATATAAAATGCCCCCATGCCTAGCAAACACTGTCTGGTAAATATTAAATTCACAGTGAGATTCATGGTAGGCATGCCCCTGCTATAGTGCCGCAAACTCTCTTCCCTTTATTTACTAAATGTATCCTTTTTTGTATAAATTATTATGTTTTGTCCAGCACATACAGTTGTGAGGTATAAATCTGTTGCCACACCCTTCTTGGAATATCAATGGCCAAATCAGGTGTAGGAGCTCATTTGAAATATTCCATTACTTCTATTTCAGTATTATTGGATCTTTGTATACAAAAGGCTAGTTACGTATATATTGTTTTAATCATGCAGCTGATGATGGTGACTCAGTGGTTGGCAGTGGTGACTTGCAGTGATAAAGTCTGAATTCTCCCTTGGACACATTTGAAAGAAATTTGAATGCTCTTCCTGTGCTGTGTTGGTTTCCTCCAGGCACTCCAGTTTTACCCACAACCATAAAGACATACTGAAATAAAGTGATTACATTGTAAACTCTTCTTGGCAGAAACTGATGTGAATGTATTATTGGAATTATAAATCATCCTGGAATATGTTGGCTCTATATAAATCCTTGAAGGGGAACTGTGGTCTCCATAAGTCGTATTTATGAAGAAGAGCACACTCCTACCTTTAAAATGGTCCCAGGTTCATGCTTCTAGATGCAGTCACAGCAGAAGAAAGGGTGGTTTTTCCTGCTAGCACTATGAGCTGTGAAATTACCAGCTCCACTGCTGATTGACTGGAGCATGTCCACTTGTAACATCAACTTTATCATAAGCCCCTGCTTTGAATTTCTAAATTGTTTTACAACTTAAGTAACCATAAGTTAGAGGAAAAGACAGAGAGTGGTTGCAGGCCCATAACTAGCTTCAGAAAGGACCATTTTTTGGGGGTGGGGCTTTTCACACAGCTCATCATCTGCCTGTCACAGCCTCAAAGAGACAGGGACAACAAGGGAGTGTCCATTTACAAGCCTATAACTTAATATCCATAAAGCTAGATACATGATCATAGGCTTTGCAAGGTGTGAATTTTTCGCTGAAAAGTTCAGTTTTAAAGATCCATCAGATCCACAGATTTTCTAAACCGGACAGGTTTTTTTTCAAACTGGAAATTAATCACTGCTCACAAGCTTGATATTTAGTCCAGCTACCAGAGAATTATGGTTTATTGGGCCAAAAAAAACATCAGAACTTAAGGGAGTATGATCTGACCTGTTGGTGAATTTCTGGCCTTGAATTGGCAGCGTGATTGGTTGCACTGAAATTAATACCACATTTTATTTGTCTGGTCCAAAATAGAGATGGAATCGGACCTGGATCCGGCACAAAACCCCTCTGTTCTGAAATCCGAATGGACAGATTGTTTGAATTTCGGGACTTTTGGTACTTTAGAAAGCATTTTCAATGATTATCGAATGTTTGATGCTATTTTCAATAATACTCGAAAATACAGTAGCCTTGAACATTCCATAAACTTCGGAAAAAAAAACCTTGAAAGTAGTTTCAGTCGTATTTTCGAGGTTTATCAAACTTTTAATGTTATTTTCGAGGATTATCAAAAATAGCTTCAAACATTCAATAATCATCAAAAATGTGCTCCAAAGTCCCGAAAGTATGTTGCGTTTTTGGATTTTCGAATCTTTGGGATTTTCCCGATATCCGTAAGTCCTAAACGGAACAAAACTTACCAGTTCCAGCCATCTCTAGTCCTAAATTGACCTAAATATTGTGCTTCCATTTAAAGACACACTGAGGCAAATTATACTATACTATATACATTAGATCTTTTTAAATAGTGTTTTTTCTCTTTTGTCTTAGTATGGATCCTAACATAATTGTGAACATTAAGAACTTGTGAACTTAAGAAAACTATCAGATTCAATTTATCACTGAAAAGGGAAAAAAGTGTGTGTATGGGGGGTGCTGGTAGACATTAGCATGTAAAAAAAGCTAATGATAACTACAGACATCTAATTGACTTCATGAAAATGTCCATTAGCTTTTAAGAACATTGCATTTCAAAAAAGACTGCCGTGTCTAAGAAAATCTCTCTAATTATTCTTAGCAAAACACAGTGGCAGTTTTCCACTAACTGTAGAAATGAATAATGGCTTCTTGAATGCCGTATTTATCTGTATGCCAATGCATAAAACAAGCAAAGGGAATTCTGGGAATCTTGAGAATAGCTGTGAATGTACAAAGAAATACAATTTTGCTGGCTATGAGCCAATTCCAACACAAGCCTGCCCTTACAAAGCCAAGAATCTGGAGTACCATTACCCAGGTTTACATCTTTTCTTTGAGCTGATTTGTGTTGATGTGTTAATTTACATTGTGCTCCATAATTAAGCATTAAAAAATAAGAATAAACTTTATTATGCTTTTATTTAACTAATTTTAGGTGTTATTATTTTGACTGTAACTTTGCATGACCTAGCCTGCATAATTTAATATGATCAGTTTAACAATGTAATTTTAGGGTTAATGCCAGTGATACCAGACTGTTTTACATACACAGACAAGGAGATAGCATAGTATATTTGGCAAAGTAATAGAACAAGAAACATGGTTATGTTATGTTTGTATGACCACCCTGAGATTCTTACAACCCCAGTTTAATTTTCCAAGTTGACCCTAAGGCACTCCGCCTTTGGGCACATCTCCAAGTAGGCAGTCCTTTGTGCCTATCCTGTCTAACAGATACCTGCTAGAGATGGCTGAAACTCAATAGTTTTGTTCCGTTTTCGGATTCTCGAAGATCCAAAAATCCAAAAACGGAACAAATTACGGAGCTATTTTTGATAATTTTCGAAAATAGATTCGAACGTTCAAAAATCTTCTAAAATACAATCGGAGACGACTTACGAGTTTCCGATCGTATTTTCAAAGGTTTTCGAATGGCAGAATCTATTTTCGAAAATTAGCGAAAATAGCTCAAAAAAGTCCTGAAATCCCGACGATCTCTAATACCTGCATAACAGTTAAGAGGAAGGCAAATGCATATGTATTAATACCAGTAAATTTACAGATTTTGAAATTTAGAAATGTATCCAGACCACTCTTAAAACTATTTAATGAAATTGCCAAGTTTCACAGTTTTACCATTTTTACTGTAAAGAAACACATTTTCTGCTTATCTTAAAGGATGTCTGCGTGTCTCCTGAAATCATTTACTGGTGAACAACGCATCAGAGTGTTTATTTTTTGACCCATTAATAAATGTATTTAAACTGGTATTAATGCATATAGATCTGGTTGATCCAGGGATACTTTCCGATTGCCGTTTTGAGTCAGAAAGGAATTTTTTCCCCCCTTTTTTAGCTGGGGTTTTTTGCCTTCCTCTGGATCAACTGTTAGGTAGGGTTAAAAAAAAAAAAAAAAGGAATAGGTTGGACTTGATGGACGAATGTCTTTATTCAACCTTAATTACTATGTTACTATGTTACTATGTTACTATATTCCCCCGCAAGCCACTTTTCCAGTGAAAAAAAACATGTATAATCAGTCTGGATTGTTTAAGACTAGAGATGGCCGAAACTCACCAGTTTCGTTCCATTTTCAGATTCACGAAGATAAAGAAAACTAAAATGAGATGAATTTTCGATTATCGAATGTTCAAAGCTATTTTCGATAATTTTCGATAATTTTGGAACCGAGGGGTTTTGTGTCGAAACCCATCTCTATTCAGGACCTCCTTTCCGGGACTCTTTCTATTACCAAGATTCTGTATCCTTTTTATACACAGTAAAAGCATTTATACTGACAATAAAGAAAATAATATAATTTTTGCTCTTCAATCAGGTATAAAAGCTTACTGTCAGTCTAAATACCTCTAAATACCTAAATAAAAATCTCTAAAGCTGGGTATGTTAAAGGGCCCAAGGTGCAAGCGTGCAGACAGTTATAAAACTGGTTATTATATTAATGGATGCTTAACATATTTTTTATTACCAGAGTTTTATAGCACATACCTTTATAAAGAAATAATATGGGACACAGAGCCCATCTTTCATGGTTAACTGCTCCTTGATAACTGAGAGCTAGCCCCTCTGTGTCTCAAATAGCTACAGTGCTGTTCTGGCACTCCCTCTGCAGGCTGGAGTACGTATAGCTTGCTATACATTACTTTTTCTTTTCCAAAGCTAAATATGCATTTCTATATTTTAATTAAAAAATACTTGTATAGTTGGCAACAGATTTACTAGGATCACAGGTACATATCATACAATATTTTAGCACGACCGACCAACATTTTAGTGTGTTGGTCGATCGGCCTGAAATATTGGATGTTTCCTTCATTGCGTCTATGACCGACCACAACCATTCATCCGAATCGGTTGAAAGGACAATCGTAGGTGTCTGAAAACCACAGACGACCGCACAGTCCTATATGGACCGCACGCTTAGTCGCAGCGAACTGACGGTCGTGGCTTCTTTTGCTGCAATTGACAGTCCTTCTTCCTGGCCATTGGGTTGGTCGGGACAAAGAATTGAGAGGTGTGTACCCAGATTTTTTGATTGGTCAGGAAATATGCTTGGACGATAAAATTCAATACAAGACATAAATGCATTCTGTTTCTTTAGTGCATAAATAATTTCTCCTATCAGCTATTTTTTCACTTTGGTGCTACCTTGCTGCAGAGCCACTTCTTGCTTTCTTGCTACTTAGGGCCATATTTATAAAGGTGCAATATTGCTTTTTAGCAATACCACCTTTAACAATTGCTATCGTGATAGTAAATTTATTGGTGCTATTTTAAATCTACGATAGCGGCAGTAAATGTTCGATAGCGATCGTAAATCTACAATTGCGGCTGTAAATCTATGACTGCGATCGTAGATTTACGATCTGCCATAGAATACCTTTGCAGTAGTTTACTACCGCATGGTATTTTACGATAGAGCGGTCGTACATTTCTGATTTCCGACCACTTGCCGGAAATATACTATTAAGATCGCGGCCATACATTTATGGCCAAACAAAAATAAATTAATGAGAATAAAGTATGGGCCCTAATTTCATGTAAGAAAATGATGAGTTGGCAATACTCTTCCATAAATCATGAATCAATCACTATTGGTTTGGAAATTTTCCTGCACATTTGTTTCCTTCATTTATCATAGTTTCTTAAATTCTGTAATGTATCTGGAATGTTTTACACAATTATTCTTTAGAAGGGGATTACAGCTTTAGTGCTAAAAAAATATAAAGCATAGGACTAAAGGAAAACATGTTCTTTAATCAAAAACTCTTCTTGCTAGTTGTAAATGGAGATTGTGAAGTCATAATCTACAGCTTTTCACACAGTATTTTGACAAGTAATTACATTTTGTAATGTGCACTAACTATATGAATCAAAAAAAATCATCCGTAAAACAAGAAATGTGAACATTCTATCAAAATTCAAAACAATGAAGACATAATTTAAAGGACAACTAAAACCTCAGAACAACTTTGAATTACAAGGCAGATCTCCTAGTTATAAAAGCAGTAATCAGTGTCTCACCTGTCATATTGATATGGGTGTTGAGATATTTAGCTTTCTAACATGAGATTTGTGTCTTATTTGCCAGTGTTCCAGTATCCCACAGTGTGGTCACTGACCATTATATTCTTTACACACGCTCAGTCCTAAAATACTGCAGAATCTTGTTACAGTTGGTCACACCCACTAGTAGCCTCTAGCCAATCCTTTTACAGGACAAAATAGACAAGGAAGCATGTGACTGAGGTCAGGGGTGTGGCCAGTCACTGTAGGACACAGTTATTTCATGCAGTTCTTAAAGTGGTTACATTTACTTTAATGCCATTTACTGTATTGCTATTTTACAGGTTATTGGTGTTTTTAGAGGGTATATGTAACAATTTGGGTTTAGTTCTCCTTTAAACATGACACAGAAATAACAAACATTTCACAAGCCAAGAAACTTCATCATAAATTCAGCAAAATGTTTTGGAAAGAACTATAAAAAGTGGTCAATTACAGTTTTAGAATTCATTCATTACTAAATTACAACTTCCATTATTTTTACTTAATCAACTGCTAAAATTACTAGTCTGCAGCTTCTTCAAAACTCATAAAAGAAAACCTTCCCATTACCAACTATGTTCAATATGAGGTATACAATCCGTAGTTCTTCTTCAGTTGCCAAAGGGTAAAACTGGGTTCACATTAACGATAAATGTACAATTCTGTCGAATCCAATGGTATTGTCCCTTTATTGGTAAAGTGTGTACCCCCCAAAAATGTGTTGCTGAGGTTGGCAAACTATCACCATTGGCCTTGAGAATGATTGGAACAGTACGAAAATTTCCCGAGGTAGTATAAAGATCTTTATTCTATATACTGAATTAACACTTCTGAATTCAGGGTAGAGATGGCCGAACTATATAAAGTGTTTGGTCCGTTTTCGAACTTTCGAACTTCAGAGAAAGTTCAAAAGTTCGAATTCGGACCCATTCAAGTCGATGGGGAGTGATAGTTAGAAAAATCTGAGTGATTTACAGCTAAACTAACAATGGTAACTTACTGTAAATGGCTGTGGCACCTGGGAAATTGTCTGGGGAGCATGTCACTATCACCAAAACTTGTTAAAACACTTCCTAAAGTCAGACGGGCTATATTCAATGATACATTAGAGGATTATCGAACGAATGAACGATCCTTCCTGTTAGCAAACGGTCCATCCTAGGCTTAGCGAACAAAGGGTTGGATAGTGTAGTGGTTAAAGGCACTTTGACATGGGAGACCAGGGTTCGAATCCTGGCTATGGGCAGCTATATAAATGTTTGGATTTTTATAATACCCTAGTAATATAATAACCATATAATAACCTAGTAATATAATAACCATATAATACCCTAGTAATATAATATTGTTATTATATTACTAGGTTATCATATGGTTATTATATTATTAGGTTATTATATGGTTATTATATTACTAGGTTATTATATTACTAGGGTATCATAATATAATAACCATAATAACCTAGTAATATAATAACCTAGTAATATAATAACCATATGATAACCTGAAGATCAGATATACACAGCACACAATTGGATATAAATAGTGTATATACATACCCTTTATTAAGGCAGTACCCATGGTATAGACAGTGATAGCAATATTATAACATTAAAAACACATATATACAAGACCATCCATAGTGTGGAAAGTTGTTGTAAGTACAACCCTTACTAAACCTGAAAGACCTCTCTAATATCCTAAATCCAGTCACCAACTTATCTGTCCAGTCAGCAGTTCAGTCAGGGTAACACCATGGGGATACACATCAATTCTGTATACTCAGGTAAGTAGGTTCCACATGGAGGAAAAACAGCCATAAGAAACGCTATATGCATTACGCCCCCACACAAGGCTTTCTCAATAGCGTGCAATCATTAGGCATGCCGGCATCTATAAAGAGAATCAAGTCCCGCGAGAACGGGATTGCGTGATGACGTCATCACGTCCCGGAAGTCCATTGCTCAATCCCCTAACATACGTAGGCGGGGCTTACGAGCGTGTCACTAACTAGACATAGCTAGCTCCACTCCACGTCTAGGTATTAGACTAAAATACCCATAATGCCCTATAAGTAACCGAAAATATCGGAAACAACTGGAAATCCTATACAGATGCCTGGCTAATGCCCACTGGCCTAGACAAAGTAGATAATTACAAATATACAGTAATATCTCTTAAAACAACAAAAATGCAAGGAGACCTATATATACAGGATAAATAAGCATATCTACACCAAATGAGTAGTTGAGTGAGTTATAAGGTAAGTATTAGTCATGCAAGGTAATCAACAAATGTGGAAACATACATCTGAGTATTAAATATACAAAGACGTCTCAAAAAGTTCAAATTGCAATATAGAAGTCCATATATGTTGGGGGCCCCCAACCAGTAGAACTCCATATATGTGGACATCACAGTGCCCATGAACATCTTCAAATCCCAGGAGATTAGGTATGTATCAATATGCCATAATGTATTAAAGGGCATGTCCACCCCCAAAACTATAATCCCCCCAACTACTGGCCCCACCATGTAGTGTAGTTTAATCCTTACCTCACATCCCAACTCCATCTGGTTCTCCTGTAGTCCCCCCCCCAAAGTTCCAAAAACTGCCCACCAGGAGGCTAGCAGGTCCATATAGGACACTGCCTGCTACCTGGCCTCCCGGAGATTCCTGCCATGCGTGCTGCAGCCCTTCTCCCCCTCACCTCCCCCTCCCTCTCCCTCCCTCCCCCTCCCTCTCCCTCCCTTCTCTACTTCCCTCCCCCTAGCATTAAACCCCTTAATATTCTGCTCCCCCATGTCCCCCAGCCCCAACCGCATGTTTTTTTTTTTTTAAAAAGCTCCCCAAACTCTTACTACACCTCTCCGCTTTCTCCCGCTGCGCTGAATGACCGCAGCCGCGTCCGTGATTGGCTGCCGCTCAGCCATCACAAGACGCGACTGCCGTGCCCGCCCTCTGCTTGCATTCTCGCAAGCAGAGGGCCGGCAGTGCGGCGGAGGATCGAGGGAGGTAAGTAAGAGTTTGGGGGGCTTTCTGAAAAAAAAAAATATGCGGTTGGGGCTGGGGGACATGGGGGAGCAGAATATTAAAAATTTATTTTAGGGGTGGACATAGCCTTTAAGGACACAGGCTGCAGTGAGGATTAAAGATCAGGTATTCTTTTGAAATAAACAATGATGTCAAAATGAAATATTCAATTGTAATCCTTAGGAAGGTCCCGTATAAGCAGTACTGCTGCATAAGTAGATCCAGTTATGGATAAACTGCCAAAGCATTATTCCACAATAAAGGTGAATGATGATGTACGTTCAGTAGTATGTCAGCGCAGAATATAGCAAGTTTCAAAAAATGACTTAATCTCCAACAAAATGTAGTGTGAGGGACCATAGACTGAACGATGACAATCAGAGTTCTGTTCCACCAATTTCTTATCTTGGGAAATGAGAGAAAGCAGGTACATAGTTATTGTTGTTACACAGTTGTTCATAGAAAAGGGGTGAAATCAAGAGCCTCATTCAAACCCCTAGGGAACAAAGTCTTTAGTTGGTAAATCCACCTGCTTTCACACGAAGTAGCATATTATTAATATCACCCCTTCTCAGGGTGATGGCTACTTTGTGCAAGCCACTGATCTTTAAATCTTTATAGCATCCCCCATGGTGTACCAAGAAGTGCTCTGCTATGGTGGTCAATGTCTTTCCTTCTGTCTTATGTCTCCCTGCCAATCTAATATCCGACAAAAGTTTTGATAATCTCTGCTTCAATTTACGGGATGTCTTACCTACATATGATACCATATATATAATATAACAATATTATATTACTAGGGTATTATATGGTATTAATATTACTAGGCTATTATATGGTTATTATATTACTAGGGTATTATAATAATCCAAAATCTGTATAGCTACCCCGGATATATCATATGGTTATTATATGGTTATTATATTACTATATATAGTGTGTATATATATATATATATATACATATTTTTTTTTGTATTTATATATATATCTCAAAAATATAGAGGTTCCGAGCACTCCTTCTTCACACAAAAAGTTTTATTAACGTTTCGGTGCTTCACAGAGCACCTTCATCAGAACAATGTGACACGCAGTGCTTCAAACTTATATACTCATAGACACACCCTTAGTGCCACCCCTTCAGTGCAAACATGTGACAATATGTTTAACCCTTAGCATGTTCATCTCATGTTGGCTATATCACAATTGTGCATCCACTTTCAAAGTGCTATAGTGCAATCTCTTTCTTTAAAAATACGTAATGTAGTTGTATACTTGAGTATTAAAATAATAAATATTTGTGATACAATAAATATAAGTGTTTATAAAAGTCAATTATAGACCACAATTGTGATATAGCCAACATGAGATGAACATGCTAAGGGTTAAACATATTGTCACATGTTTGCACTGAAGCACTATGAGTATATTAGTTTGAAGCACTGTGTGTCACATTGTTCTGATGAAGGTGCTCTGTGAAGCACCGAAACGTTAATAAAACTTTTCGTGTGAAGAAGGAGTGCTCGGAACCTCTTTATTTTTGATTTATTGTATGGACAGATTTGAGGCATCTGTGTTCCTTGAAGCACCCGTCATATATAAAATATATAATAAAGAAGAAGGAAGACTGAGTGCAGACATCATTATGTGGTTTTATATATAATTATCCAATTTACGATCGAAAGTTCGGAAACATCGAAAGTCTGAGAAATCCGGGTCTGGGATAGCTCGAGAAGTCCGAGTCCGTTCGAACTCACAAAGTTCGGCTCGAACTCGGGCTCGAGTTCGAGTTCTAGTCCATCCCTAATTTAGGGTAATGAGAAAAAAAGGGAATATACAGTAAGTATCATGTTTAATAGAATTTTTCTGCATTTATAAATGAATACATGTAAGTAGCACTTACTCTGATGTGTTTGTGTTGCTGCATGACTTCAACCCAGTACTTGTTTTGTCAAGCTCAGTTCCTCAGTCCCCCAGCCCCCTGCCAATTACCATTTAGTCAAATTTTCACGCACTGGCCTTACTTGATATTTAATGAACCAATTACTACATGTTGATTGGTTTATTAAGGTATCATAATTTATTCAGTTCTGCAGTGTACATCTTTTAGGCAATAGTTGTCAAAGTCTTTTATTTATGCAGTAACTATGTGAATCAAAAACAAAATTCTTAAAACAATTGAAAGAACATCTCCACCCTCTCAACATGGGTATATGTTTTTCGTTATGCTTTTCCAACAAAGCTTGTGTGATATTATATTAAAATTAAAAACAAAGCAGACATCATGTAAACAAATGTCTGGCACCAATCCAACCCAGAAGTCACAAGACCTAAACATTTTATCCCAAACTCAGTAAAATATTACTTTAGAAACAGGGCAACACTGTTCAAGACATTAGTCGATAATTGATCACACCAGTACTGTGGGAAAAAGTATTAGTTATCATTTTATTTTATTGCTATACATTGCATATACATTGCATACAATACAATGCTATACATTGCAAACATCTCATTACAATAAATAGTTCTCATTAAAACAGGCGTCTCCCTGAATTGGATTTCCCCTAGAGAGGAGAAACCAAGGTCTTTATTTTACTGTTTAAGGATAGCAGTGTAGCTTAAAGTAAAATGTATTTTACAATGATGTTGCACCACCGTCTCGCAAATGTTATCAATTCATTTTACAATGAAAATCTGTTGCAAAAGTACAATTTATAATTACTACTAATTTCTAATTATACTTATAATAATATATTATAAAGGGACGGTAAATCAACATGGCTTCAATTATAAGCAGGTAAATAAATCTAGATTTTTAAAGGAGAACTAATAAGAAAATATAAATTAACTAACAGTGGATGGAGTCTACAATTCCTAATTAACAAATACGGTAACTGAAGCTATTAAATTCAGCATCATTGTTAAGAAATCACCCTTAATTATGTGCACTAGAATTCTTTTGTTTGTATGTATTATATTTTAAATCTTTAGTTGCACCCTATTTTATATATATATACAGGGAGATTTAATAAAAGTTCTTACTATTTAAAATGGTGCTAATTTTGCCCCAACCAATCATACGTTAGCTTTCAAATGTTAAATAAAATCTGATTGGTTGGGGCAATATTAGCACCATTTTTAACAATAAGAACTTTTATTGAATAACCCTGATTGTGTGTTACATTGAAGGTTTGACCAAGCCTTTTGGGAACTTGTACTTCACCCAAACTTAGCTCTCATGCTTGTTTGAGCAAAGCACTTTAAACAAGAGAAATAGCTTCATCCAGACAAGCCACACAAAAGAGGATGTCAGCTCATACAGCCAATAAGGCAAGTACCAGTAGGTTAGGACCCAGCTATAGAAAGCAACCTTGGCATAGCGGCTGGTTTTAAAATAATTTGTCCAACTTATTGAACTAAGTGATTTTATTTATCCATGGTTCATGGCAGGCTTTTTGAAGCAGCAACCTTATAAAGATATTGCCAATATGCAATTAGAATTGTTTGTATGTACTATAAATCTATTGTTTGTATGTACCTTAATTATGCCTGTAAATTGATGTAAATTCCCGATCACTAATGGATCTCTTTCTGCTCATCATGAAGGTGCCCATACATTAGTACTTACTTGCCGACCGAACCATGAAATCAAGATTGCAAAAATCTTGATTTCAAAAAGATTTTTAGGATCTTCTTTGTGTCTGACTAACAATCGCAAAATGAATGGGGCCAGGCAGGACCTTGCAATTGTATATCAGTGGGTAATGATGGGTAAGTACTGATGTATGAGAAACTTAAATTAGATAGAGGTCAAATGCAGTTCATCCAATAGTTTTTGGATAGCTCTGTAAGAGAAAAGGGGGCTAGAGAACTCAGTGATCATACCCAACTATGTAGCTTACCATACACGTCAATATAAGCAGTGCCAGGAATTGAAGATTCCCAAGGATATCTTGAATTGTGCTTAAGCCCTATTCAAGATATCCTTGGGAGTCTTCAATTCCTGGCACTGCTTATATTGACATGTATTGGTGATTTTGGGACAAAACAGTTGCAGGTACCAGGACGAATTGAAGGTGAAGGAGCTATTGTGTACTATTACGTGTTGTGGCAACTATGTAGCTTAGTCTAGAACCTAGTTTGGAAAAGCTAGAGACCTGACAGAATTAAAGTAAAGATATATTAAAAAAGGCTAATGATTTCAGGGGTGAGAGATACAGATATCTGCTCATTAGCAATTAGAGAATTCATTAAGAGTAAGGCATATTTTAGCTTTCGTTCTCCCTTAAGATTGATATTGAATGTACTGGCTACATTGAACACAGGTAATGAATGGAAAAAAACAGTCAGGCATTTGCCTAGTGCTGGGTATTTTCCAAATATTCCACTGAAATAGCGAATCAAGTGAAAATTTTGACTTCATTTTGAGATTAAATTGGCTTTCAGAGATGCAATATACATTACCTTAATTTAGTGAATACATTGTAAATACATTAACATGTACCTAGTTTAAATATACTCACAATAGTTAAGTGTGTTGGAAGCTTCTGGTTTGGCAGCATTAAAGCATATAGATTATAGCCCTTAGGCCCAAAGCTATTAAGTGGTGGAAAATTAGTGAGATTTTATTACCAATGTAAAGGTTTGTTCTTGGCAGAAGTTATACAAAACTGTTTCAAATAATAAAAATTGCTTTATTATCCTAAAGTTTATTCAAGATCTGCCAGTTCAACCTAAGTATGGATCTTTTTTAATAAATGCCAACATGAAAGAGTGACTTCTGGAGTTCCCATGAATCAAGAGGCTGCCATCTTTCTACTACATTTGTACTGATAAGAAAATGAAAAATGACTACCTAGATTCCCTACATGGCATCAATGGCAGGCTTATATAAGTGGCCAAGATGGCAAGTATATGTAAATTATATGTTCTTGTTAATGCTAATATCACACTTTATCCAGCAAAATACATATTGTCAAATCTATAAAGTACAGTATCAACCAGTAAGTTAAAATGCATAAAATTCAAAATTAATTGTTCGCCAAATAACCAAATACAAAATAACTAAATATTTAAACTAACAGGAAACAACAAACGTGTTTGTTGCATAGTGTAGTAGTATAATGAAATTACTTTCATGGCAATTAGAAATATTTTAATAGAACATACAGAACAATTCAAAGGATCACTATACATAAGCAGTGTTGACTGCTCTCTGACTCCTCCCAAACTCAGTACTCTGACACTCCTCCCATCTCTGACTAAGGTGAGTATATGTTAATGAAGTGGAAGGCAGACTGTGAGCAAGACAACAGGTAGTTATTGCATAAGTTCTATTCTACATTAAGGCAGACTTCTTTTTTATTCTGATGTTACCTGGAGAAGGTCAAACAATATGTAAGTCAAACAATGTAAGTCTGTGACTCTAAATGCCATAAACTGACAAAATGATGAAACCATATAGGCCAAATGTAAACATGTATGCTTTACAAGTGACTCTTATGCAGCATTTATTTTTACATGTGCTAGTCTCTCACCTTTAAGATTCTTGTATAATCCTATATACTAAAAGAAGTTTGTCGATATGCATGGATGCTGAACTCACCTGCTCGCGCTGGCCATGTGACGTTTTGAAGCCAACGCCCACAGGTGGGTTCCAGGAAACCCACCGGACTGGGGTGTGCACGTGCAGGGACGAGGTGCGCATCGCAGGTGGTGTGTGCACGCAGCACGCATGGGGAAAGGTGTGTGCTATGGGTGGTGTGTGTACGCCGCAGCGACAATTCTGTATAGAATTGGGGGTTTGCTGGTATTATATATTTCTGGACAGGACACAGGGAGTAGCATTGATAGTCTACTACCTGGAAACCACCCCGGGTAACAGACTGGTTTGTATTCATTCAAATATGACTGAAAATAATACATAAAGATTTAAAATTGTCATTTTGCCCACCATTTTGTCCCCACCCCCTGGTACGATTATTATCTATGTAGCATATTACAGCTTCAATTTACGAAAACTATTTTATTGCTTTAACAGCTACGCCAGTTCTAGAAATGCTGCCTAATTCTAAGTATCAAAAGCAGAGAGAGGAGAAAGGTATTTCATTTCCTGCATTAGGATAAAGTACATTTCCACAGGCAGGAGTTTGTTATTTTTTCCTATATTGCTAGACAATCGTGATAATTGACAACTTCTATAAATGCATCTCAAGCATAGTCTATCGCCTTTCAAATAGAGCCGGCATGCTTCATAGTCCTATTTGGCCCATACAGGTAAATAGTTTTGGGGGGTTGTCTTTGTTATGGTTCCACACTGAGTTCCAACGCCTCCTCTAAATTCAACAATAAATTCCACAAAGTTACTGGGCAATAGAAAGCAAATAGCAATCCTGCTGTGATAATAACCTTTTTAATGGAGTTATTTCCATTTTTTCCGCAGTTCCTATTAAAGGGTTGCATTGAGAGAGACACAAATTGCATTGTACTGTAATGTAATAATAAAAAGCACTATCATTTTATACCGACTCTGTGAGCTTTAATAAAAATTGAAAGTATTTCAGAATTCAGTTATACATTTGGTAAGTGAAATCTACAGCTTCTAACATGATTATTCTCTGGTTAAGGGAGGATTATGGGCTTTGTAGGAATACAATATATACAATGTTTACATTATTTAAACACAGCAGTATTCAGTCTTGGTTATTTGCTTCCTTTTTTCAGCCGGACTATCTTCCTTAGATTATACCCCATTACAGCTGGGTGTTCCTGTTGCAGAACAATTTAGGTTGCAGAGAAGGTTTCACATTGTGGTATCTCCAGATTCAATAAAAGTTCTTATCGTTTAAAATGGTGCTAATTTTGCCCCAACCAATCAGATCTTATTTAACATTTGAAAGGTAACATCTGATTGGTTGGAGCAAAATTAGCACTATTTTAAACGATAAGAACTTTTATTGAATCTCCCTGTTTGTTTATAAGTTATAAGAATAAGTGGTGATGACAAGTCATGCTTTGCCACCTTCATTTAAAGCGGAACTGTGGTCTCCATATAAGTAACTTTATTAAAAGGTACACTAATACCTTCAAAATGTCTCCAGTATCATGCTTCTAGCTGCTATCTATCCAAAGTTACAGCAGTATAGAGGGTGTTTATTTCCTGCTAGCACTGTGCTAGCTGTGATATCACCAGCCCCACTGATCTGACCCCAAGTTTAAGGTTGGAGAATGCCCATTGTTGGAACAGCGCATCAGCAGCAGCATTATAAGCCCCAAACCTGAACTTCATAATCAGCTTTAAAGCTAGCCACAAACATGAGCGTCTTACTTGACCGCGATTCTGTGATGCATTAAATCTAACAAAGGGATTATTACATTACGGAATCTCGGGAAGGTAAAATGCGACTGTTTGCTATTTGCATTGCCCCACAATGGTTAGTGTATTCTCAGAACCAGGTGCATTTAATACAGAAAGTAACAGTTGGAATTTGATTTAAAGGGCATGTCCACCCTTCTGATAAACTTTTGATATAATGTACTGCTCTCTCCCCCAGCCCCAACCGCATTACTATTATTCACAGAATAATATTATTCACAGAATAACTAAAGATCTTTACTTACCATGCCTCTCTCCTTCGCCGCACTGCCCCGGCCCTCTGCTTGCACGGAAATGCAAGCAGGGGGCGGGACCAGCAGCCGCGTCCGTGATTGGCTGAGAGGCAGCCAATCATGGATGCGGCTGCCGGGAGTTCAGACCGTCGAAGGAGAGAGGCATGGTAAGTAAAGATCGGGGCACTTTCTGTGAATAATAGTAATGCGGTTTCGGCTTGGGGAGGGAGCAGTACATTATCTCAAAAGGGTTTGTAGCTAGGGGGAGGGAGACAAAATCGGGAGGGAGAGAGAGGGAGGGGGAGAGGGGGAGGATGGCTGCAGTGCTCATGCCAAACTTCTCCCAGAGAGGAGACAAGAGGCAGAGTCCTATATTGGGACTTTGGGGGGGGGCTACAGGAGAACCATTTGGAGATGGGATGTGAGGTAAGGATTTTTACACACTACATAGTGGGGCCAGTGGTGGGTTAAATTATAGTTTGGGGGGTGGACATGCCCTTTAATTACACAACTCCCCTACTCACATTCACTTTCTAGATACTACCATTCATATAAGGGAAAATAGTTTACAAACCATCATATATCAAAAGCCGATGGATAAACCATCTTATCTAATGTATGATAGCTTTCACCCTGACCATACCAAACACTCCGTCATTTACAGCCAGGCTCTACGATATAATCAGATATGTTCTGACACTACTGAAAGGGACCACCACCTGAAAACACTCAATGCAGACTTCATTAACAGGGGCTACATCCCAAGGATTGTGGATCAAAACATCCATACAGCCACCAGGATTTCCAGAAGTCAACTTCTGCAATACAAACAAAGAATAGAAACAAATTGAATCCCTCGAGTCGTCACATACAATCCCCAACTAAAGACCCTCAGAAAAATAGCCAAGGATCTACAGTGTACACTTCACAAGGATGAGAGGCTCCAAAACATATTCCCAGACCCACCACTTCTGGCATTCAGGCATAAAAAGACTAATAACAAGAAGCGCCTTGATTCAACCCAACAAAAATGGAACCTATCACTGTGGCAAAAAACAATGCAAAACCTGCCCACACATCTGCAATTCAGACAAAATACAGATTCCAGGCACATTAGAGGAAAACAGCATCCATGGCCAATACAACTGCTCTTCATCCAATGTGGTGTATTTAAAGGGCAATTATAATGAGAAAATTGTTTTTTTTTAATTTCTTCTAATGTATCCTATAAGTCATCCCATCCACCAGGGTACCTTTAGTTTCTTTAAATTCTACATAGTCCCCGAGATATAAGCCTTTGAATATGCTGTGATTTGTAGGAGCTGCTACACCTCATCTGTCACTCAAAGGCACACACCCACACAATCCAAAGCTCCCATGCAGTACTGTCACACACTCTCTCACCCACACTATATGTACCATGTGCAACATATAGTCAAATGCTGTAGTGCTAAACACAATCAATAAACCATTAACCCAGCAATATGAGCATAACACACTATAAAACAGCCCCTCCCCCCCAAAAAAAATCTTATATACATACAAAACCAGTGACTCAAATGGAACACTAATATAGTATATATAATACAGTAATACAGACTATATACCAAACAAGACACACAGTGCAATCTATGAAATATATAGACTAAAGCAACTGAAATATAACAGGACAACAAGTAGTGTCACTGTGTTTGTGAAGGTCTCACTACAAGCTGCTGTTACACTGACTCTCTCTTCAGTGATTATGATCTCAGCTAAGCAGGGGGAGAGTTATGAACTTTAGGTAAAAAGTAAATAACAATTAGCAAAGTTAGAGAACAGGCAGAGTTCAGTAACTTACTTGTAAAGAATCTCAGCACCACTTGTCCTCCTCTCTCCCCCTCTGCCCCTCCCTTCAGCATATTGCTACTTTATCCCACACTTTGATTGCTTGCAGTCTAGCTCTGGAAGGGAGGGGTCAACAGGATGTCAGCACTTCATTTAAAGTCCTTTCAACTGACAATGCTCGGACTCTGTATACAGCCCGTCACTGCTTGAGGGGGAGTAGACAGAGAGGGGAGGGGGACTACACAGCTTGGTACAAACTTCTGCCAGTGTAAAGAAACGAAGCCACACAGAAACATGAAAGTAAGGCAGCTTATACTAAGTGATCTATACATTGTATACAGACAAAGTTTTTTTTTCACTATAGTTGCCCTTTAATACAGTGCACTAGATGCCCAACAGGGGGACTGTATATAGGAGAGACTGGCCAAAGCCTGAGAAAGAGAAATACATACCACCGCTTTACTATTACAAATAAAAAACTGGATACACCACTATTATTATTATGGATTTATATAGCGCCAACATCTTCAATAACGCTTTACAAAGAGCTTACAATCTAAGCACATTTATTTGACACATACAACCTACCACTATGTCTTTATGATTGTGGGGGAAAACGGAGTGCCCAGAGGAAACCCATGCAAGCATATGGAGAACTTACAAACTCCTTGCAGATGTGTCAAAGGATGGATTTGGACTCAGAGATGCAAGGCATTAGTGCTAACCACTGAGCCACTAAGCTGTTTAGCTCTTTATTAATATGCCAAAGGAAATGGCATGGCTATAAAAGCCTAATAAGCTGAATTTTTTCCAAGTATTCAAGATGAATTGTTTAGCCCACCTGTTGGTCACCCAGGGGCATATCTGCTTACATCACTAGCAGCAAAGGACCATGGAAAGGAGCAGCAGCGATTGGATGATTTTCAAGGTATTTGTTATTTTAAAATAATACAGATAAATTCTCATTACATGGGAAATCACATGAATGTTATTATTGGACTATAATTCTCCTTTAAAGAAAACTATGGTCCAAAAGAACTAACTTATTAATCTCCAGCCCAGAAAATACAAATTAAAACATGTCACTTGAATTTCAAGGCAATTTCTAAAAATCTTTCAGTACAGCAGCTCCACTGTGTCTCCATTTTATTTTCCTTTTTACGCCTTCTTGAACATAGCTACAATGTAGCTGATTTGAAGGTTCCCCACTTCATGGATGAAGATTATAATGTACCTGTCTCACTGGGAGGCGGTAGAAGTGGGATATAGAAATGCTTGTGAAGGTTCTCATTCATCCAGGTCATGGTATATCTGTTGTTTTCAGTTAGATTAACTGGACTTAAAGTTTAGTTCTTGAAGATGTTTTGCTAGTCATCCGACTGGCTTTCTCAATTCAGAATGACTTATACAAGAATCTGTTGGCAATTATGTACCCTGGAAAGTCCCATTTAGCATATCACAGCTAGCTGTAAAGGACCTTCTGAATGCAAGGCATGGTTGTGGCTAAGAGGTGTTATAGGAACTGCCCAGAGTAAGGTGTCAAAACAGCATTGTACATGGCAGACAGTTGGTGTCGAGCCCTCCCAGCTCTATTCATGCTTGGTTTCTTTATTTTCACATAAATGGCCTCCTTGACACCACTCTTGAGTATTTGTTTGGCTCTGATGCCTTTAACTGTGGAATCGAGACGTATGCTGCATGGTATCAGCCTTTGTTGTCTGCATCAGAGGTTAAATCGCAGGTGTTTTCTGTAGTCCGCCAATTTCCTTGCTGTCTTTTCATATTGTCGTACAGGTTTGATGGTTTTCTACCCAAAATGATTTGCAAAATGCTTGTGAAGTTTCTCATTCATCCAGGTCATGGTATTCTGATGTATTCAGTTAGATCAACAAGACTTAAAGTCCACCATATCCCTGTCCACTTTAAACCAAACAACACACTGAGGCAGTAGTTGGTTCATCCAAAAGACCCAATACCGAAACACAAGAAAAGCGACATCATATACGCAGTGCAGTGCAGTTAAGAATGCTCTGATTTGTTTGTGGGGGAGATCAAACAGCAACTACATCAACGTATGGCCCAACACAGAAGAGGCAATTCCTTGGGTCAGGACTCAGCTGTGTACCTGCATCTTAAGGGAAAAGACATACCTTTGAAGATTGTAATGTTAACAAATCGGCAAAGGAACATGACTGGTTCAAGAGAGGTGTAAAGGAGGCCATTTATGTGAAAATAAAGAAACCAAGCCTGAATAGAAGTGGGGGGAGGTTCGACACCAACTGTCTGCCATGTACAATGCTGTACAAACGCCTTGCATTCAGAAGGTCCCTAACACCTGGCTGTCATATGCTAATTGGGTCTTTCCAGGGTACATAATTCTCAATAGATTCTTGTACAAGTCATTCTGAATTGAAGTACTATAATAAATGGGTAATGGTTGTTTTACTGAGCACGACATATGCACTGGATTTTTTCTAATAAACAGGATTCATAATATAGGTACTGTTTAAACTCAGTACTCACTCGGCTAAAGGGGGAGATCTGGGTGTTCAAACCCCAGACCTATCGCTGCTACCCTCTTATCCTTGGTATGCTGATATGGCGTATAACATGCAGTATAAGTTAATAGATATTCAGTTAACAGTTTCCCTCTCTGATCTGGACTCATCTGCCTGTTGTAGTGGTCCGGGTGCAGGACCTCCCCGGACCCGTCGCTTGGTCCGAATGTAAGGTAAGTATTCAAATGTGTTCGCTTGGAACTTGTGGTCTGCACTCCTTGATGCTCGGATCTGGCTTTAAAACTCTGATCTTTATTCATAGTTGCATTAAAAATATAGTAAAACAGACAGAACGCCTGACGCGTTTCGAGCGTGCTTACCCGCTCTTACTCATAGGCTCAATTATATCACTTCCGTATGGGATTTTTGTAGCAAATTATAACACACTGCCCTCTTGAGATGAAACTGTTGCAGCAAATTGGCTACATAATTATACAATTACTGGCATAGTGTCCACAACTCCCAATTAGGTAATACTGTACCGCATTCTGAATTGAGAAAGCCAGTCAGATGACTAGCAAAATGTCTTCAACAACTAAACTTTAAGTCCAGTTGATCTAACTGAATACATCAGATATGGGATATAGAAAGAAAAGTTTTACTGACCTCACACAAGTATATATTTTTTTTGGAATGCAGCTAGAAACAGAAGATGTGATTTAGTCTTCACATAAATAAAAACCTAAAAAGCAATCCAACCAATTACACTGCCTCTCATTCTGTTTTTTATGGCCCTCTGCAGCTGGTCAGTTTCAATCAACCTGGAAGATGTTACTAGCTGCATAAGTGGAGGGGCAGTCACCTGAACTGACATTATTAAAGTTTATGTCCACCAATTTTAAAATATGCTTTTATTCAGTTTAAAGGGTAACTGTGGTCTCCAATTCTTCCAAACTAGTAAGAATTATATAAAATCCCTTCCTTCGTACCTTCAAAATAAAACCTAAATCACATCTTAAGATAAAATTTGTGAGGAGTTATTGCTGGAAAGGTTCAGCAATATTACTTCCTGCTTGAACACTTCCTGATTTCAGTCATGTGACCAGCTTGAAGTCATGTGACCAGCCTGTCTGCATTAATAGGCTCCCCTTCTCAACTATAAATTCCCCCCCCAGGTACTTCCTGTTTTCCTTAGTATTAAGTCTTAACTGAGCATGCTTCTCCCCCGGGGCAGAGGGGCAGGCTGACGTAAAGTGATGTCACTCAACCTACTGGAAGCAGAAAGCTTGAACATTCTTTAGCAATTATATAATTTGAAGAACGCACTCCGCGTAAGCTGGCGCAAAAATTGCGCCCATACTTGTACCACACATTTGATTGTAGAACATGTCGCCGAATTTGAAGTAATTTTTAGTTAATGCAATATTCAACAGAATGGATGGTGTTGGAAGTAGTAGAAAAAGCATCCAGGGGAGGAGATTACGACAAAAAGCTCCTACAGAGAGAGATACACTGGATACACTATCTCAACACCATGCATCCAAAAGGCCTCAATGAGGAAATGAACTTTAGATGCTTCTTGTAAATAGTTACCAAGTTCACTTTATCCACAGGAATGAAAGGGAAGATAATCTGGAAAAGAAATAAATAAAAAAGAAACATAAAGAAAGAAGAAAACAATAACATACATAAAAAATCAAGTAGTAGATCCAAAGGTGGTTTTAAATTGCAATGGTTTTAGATTATATTGTTTGAACATTGTTTTTAACACTAGTAGCATAGCACTTTATAAAAGTACACTAGAGCACTTTAAATAGTGCAGCACTTTAGTAATGTAGCACTTTTATGTAAACATAGGCACTTTATCACTAATGAAATGGTTTTAAAGTAAAAAGACACAGAATTGTAAAAATGTATTTAAAAAGGTTTTTATTAGTATAAAGTATGAAATCACAATAATGATGTTATAGGCGACACCCCAAAAGGAGGTGGAGCATTGTGAATAAAAAGATGCACAGTGCGTGTTGTGAATTTGCACCTGAGGAAGGGGGACACACCCCGAAACGTTGTGCACGCATGTCACTAATAAACATATAAAGAAAGAGCAAGGTCTACAGGAGTGCGTTCTTCAAATTATATAATTGCTAAAGAATATTTAACCCTGTATGTGGTGGACAGGATCTGAGGAACAGCACCCAGTAAAACCTCTGAAGGAAAGGAGTGCGGGGATTAACTAAAACGTGTGAACAAGCTTGAACATTCACCTCAATATCATTTCTCACAGGGTGAAGCAAGAGATGTGATTGTCGGCTCATTATAAAGAAAATACTGCAGGCTTTCATTAAACCCTAACTTGTTTGGAGACCACAGTTGCCCTTTAACTGAAGAACAGCAGGTAAATGAGCTGAAGCTCCGCCCACTTCACTCACAGGGGTGAAACGTACGTTGAACTTATACTGAGATGGAGGTGCTCTAGTGAACAAGAAGCTTTACTTTATCGGGGGTGTGGCTGCGAGTCCTGGAGTATGGGTGGTTGACTGCCCATCTTGGAAACCGAGGAGTATATGTGCAAGACGGGCCATTGAGGGGAGCAAGTGAGAGAGCGAGAGGGAGGAGGGAGCAGACCACGTGACTTGGTGTCCGAAGTTGAAGACACCGCGCAGAGATAGCGGCATTGAAAGGGCGACCGGAGGAACTCCTTCCTTTTACTGGTACAACTCAAGGGGGCAGGTGACCACCCAGAAACATTTATAAGCGGCACACACTGACCGGAGCACCCACCACACCCACCAATATACACTCACATCCTAGTAGCCTCTGACATAGGCCACAGATCGGGAGCAGTACGTATATAGAGACTGCCTGTATTCTACATGCACAAACCACTTTGATTTAATCCAAATAGGAAGTATTAAGACACTTTACCTATATTTACCTAGGAACATGTGCAATCAAGTTGGATGAAAGTGCAATACGGATGGTGTGCAATAGTATATATGTCAATCCAATGATGTTTTTATCTTCAATAAGGTTTTATAAGATTTATGTCTTCCAGTAATAGAAGCATGACGTATATGTTAGTAAATATCTTAGTGATTGGGAATAGTTTGCATGTTGTGTTAAAATAAAATTATATTGATAATAAAATTGATAATAAAACTTTGCAGCTTTCAATATGGGCATTATAATGATTACTGACTCCCTAATACAAATAAAGGGGGTCAAAAATATATGATTGAAATACCACGTGTGCTATACGGGATACTAGGCATTCTAGCCATTTATTCATGTAAATGAGCTATGTCTTACCTCCCGTTCTTCAGTAAAACCTGCAGGAGAGAAGAGGAAACTTAACACTGATCGCTTCAGCACTGCTAACAGTCTCCAATGTCACTGAATTCTCCGACGTATCCACAGTCCTTTGCATTGTGCGTGCATACAAACACAGTGCAAGCCGGCACTGGAGCGATCCTTGTTTCTCTCCTGCAGATTTTACTGATGAAATTTACCTCCCGTCATTTACCTCCCGTTCTTCAATTAAAATTATTAAAATTTACTTTAAAAATTGGTGGACATACCCTTTAATAATTTCATATGGCATACCCTTATATATTATAGACAATGGACTTTAGTGTACAATAGTGTATACTGCATTATTGGTATTTAAATGATGTAAAATGGTATAAATTGCATTTCTTTTGGGAAACTTTGTGACTTTGTTCCTTTTGGCATTTAGATTGTTAGAATAAAGATTCCCAGTTTTGGAATCCCATATACAAAAGGGACATCTTAATGGAGGCAGTTCAGGGAAGGGCAACTAAATTAATAAGGGGAATGGAGGGGGTTAAATATGCAGGCAGATTAGACAAATTAGGGCTGATTACATTGGAGAAGCGGCATTTGCGTGGGGATATGATAACCATATACAGATATATAATGGGCCATACAATGAACTCTCTGGTGCATTGTTCACTAATAGGTCATATCAGAGGACACGTGGACATCCTTTAAGGTTGGAAGAAAAGAAGTTTCATCTTCAGGCTAGGAAAGGTTTCTTTACAGTGAGAACAGTGAAACTGTGGAACTGTCTTCCAGCAGAAGTGGTAATGGAAAGTTTATTGAATAGCTTTAAAAATGGCCTGGATAAGTTTCTAAAACTAAAAAATATTGAGAATTACTGGTGTTAATGTATATAGATCTGGTTGATCCATGGATACTTTCCGATTGCCGTTTGGAGTCAGGAAGGAATGTTTCCTCCTTTTTAGCTGGGTTTTTTGCCCCTTTTTCTGGATCAACTGTTAGGAAGGGTTTAAAAAAAAGTGAATAAGTTGGACTTGATGGATGTATGTCTTTATTCAACCTCAATTACTATTTAAAACTAAAAGATATTGAGAATTACTGGTATTAATAGATATACTGTATATCTGGTTGATCCAGGGATACTCCGTTTGGAGTCAGGAAAGATTCCCCCCCCCCCTTTTTAGCTGTTTTTTTTTTTTTGCCTTTTTCTGGATCAACTGTTAGGAAGAGTTAAAAAAAAAAAGGAGGGCGAATAGGTTGGACTTGATGGACATCTTTATTCAACCTCAATTACGATGTTACTATGTTACTATGAAATAAATGACGAGATGGGCCAAGAGTTTTTCTGTCGGCTGTCATCTGCCTATATTTTATTCATGCCCTTACTTAAATTAAGATCCCAAAAGAACATTATAGTTCTTTCCACATTATTAAACCTCTGTTTGGTGTTGTGTAATGCCAAGCCCATGGCAACAATAGTTCATCCCAGATCATAGAGTCTGTATACACAGCTATTCCTATTAAACGTGTCCTGTATTTTAGTTTTACGGATGATTAACTTTTCCATTTATGTCATCTTCTCTGCACACAGCTAGAAAACACTCCCTTTTGGTTTGTGTAAA
The DNA here is from genome assembly GCA_019447015.1 of Hymenochirus boettgeri. Lineage (NCBI taxonomy): Eukaryota > Metazoa > Chordata > Amphibia > Anura > Pipidae > Hymenochirus > Hymenochirus boettgeri. The sequence goes on along the minus strand of CM033473.1, from coordinate 231,732,871 downwards.
CGAATGTTCTAAACAACTGAATATTTTACCGTAATGACTTGAATTATTACAAAAGTAGAGTTCTGCAATGCAGGTTAGAAGACAGACATAAAAAAAGATGTACAACATAAGAAAAACAGAAGCAAATACCACCATTAGTGCTTTTCAGATTTATTACATGGATCACACACACACAATGTTTTGGGGGAACGCCCTGTCCCCTTCCTGTGTCCCCTTCCTGTGTTGTGTCTGTGTTGGGTCTGCAAAAAAAAAAAAGGATTACCTATGTATGTATGTATGTATGTATGTATGATTTGCATTTATAAAGCACCATTTGGGTATGCAGCGCTGTACATTATGACATAATGAGTACATGTATACAAACAATGGTATAAGGGCAAGTCATTAAACAGATAAATGAAAATACATATATATGTACATGGGATTGTAGTGTGCAGAAAGGCTCTAGTGAAAATGGGTCAAAAGGCACCCACCGCAGAGTATTTAATTGATCTTTTGGGTTTCATCCCACATTACAACTATTTTCGATTTGAGAAAACATTTTTTCAGCAGATTTTGGGGACCGCTATGGGCTCCAATTTGTCCCCTCATTTGCCAACCTGTACATGGAGTGGTTTGAGGAATGCTATTTAGCTCCTACATTTGATCATGAGATTATTATCTACAAAAAATATAGAGATTACATTTTTATGGTGTGGCAAGGGGACAACATTGAAGTTCGGGTATTTATTAATTCCCTCAATAAAATGGATCTACCCATTAAGTTAAGTTTGGACACTAATACGCATAGTATATATTTCCTTGACCTAAGGATAACTAAGGATGAGTTATCTTTTAGTGCCAAACGTTTTAGGAAGAGCACCGAGAGAAACACGCCGTTACATGCCTCAAGTTTTCACCCTCCAGGCACAGATCAGAAGTTTCCCATATTCCCAACTCTCGAGGGTACTTAGAAATAACACCAATCGTCAGGCAGCAGAGGTACAACTCACTGAATTGGGAAAAGGTTCATGGAAAGGGACTATTGTTCTCAGAACCTGGACTTTCAGTTACAAAAATCCAATCGTATAGCCCCTGAGCCTCATCCAGGGATAGATAACCGTGTAAGAGTTCAAACAAAGAGAAAATGTTGACTTTCTGCACAGATTTCAGCCCACATGCACCCATCATTAGGAACAATATTAAAAAATATTGGAACATCATCCAGAATGACTAGTCCCTAGTTTCCAGCGGTTTACAGATACGGTTCGCTTATAGGAGAGGACAAAATCTATTTAACCTACTCATGAAGACAGACTTAGAACAAGCATACTTACCTAATCCTCAGTTGTGTTTGGGCCCCCTAAAAAAATGGGTGCTACAAATGCAAGGACTGTCAAACATGTAGGTACATGTTGCCTGGGAGAGACTTTCCACATCCCCACACATGGAGGCTGATAATCATTCAACAAAAACTGACATGTACGAGCACTCACATGATCTACCTTATATTGTGCCTGTGTGGTCTCGGGTATGGGGGGAAAACGACAACCACTTTACGTAAAAGGGTGGGCAACCACAGAGCGGCAATACATGCAACCCTCACAGATGTTGAGACTGTTGAAATGGGATCCTCTAATGCCACTAAAACTGCATTTTAAAATGGCAGACACAGTCTCGCAGTGGATATTTTGATAGGTGATGTTAGACTACTTTAGATGTATATAGTTTGTTCATACATATCCTCAGTGCTAGTATGCTCTTATTATAGGGAGGCATATTTATTCTAATGATACTGATGTGCCAGTCTAATTCTTATGAATGATCCTTATTTCTATATGTCAGTCTCACAGTTCTACTTTACCCTAGACAGTATTGGGTCAATTCCTTATCAGTTCTTGCACTTGTATAAGAACAATATCTATCCCATATCCTGAACATTTTGGTATGAGGTGTTTAGGTTAGGACTTAATGAAAAACTTATATATTATAGTTTTTTTAATGAGATTTCCATCCGATGTTCACCACTCTAGCCTGCCATTGGCGTATAATGGTCTCATGATGAGTGGCGTGACACACCCCCTTTAAATAAGCCGCATGTGCGGAGGAAACCACTTTTGTTTATTTTTTTTCATGGGGTTTATAGAGTGGTGGGCAGCACAATATGGTGATGCACCAGTGTATGAATAGAATTCCGTGAGTGGTTTGAATAGGCTGAGATGGGATTCCTGCACTAAAGTGAGTGATCCTGGGAAATGAAGTACAAAGTATATTGAGCGGGTTAACCATGGGTTAATATTGAGAGATTGTTTTTTTAATAGGACACGATGTGATTGCTATTTGAAGGAGGAGACCAATTAACCAAACGGTTGATGTTGATTGGCTGAACACACTTATCTGTGGGGGAGTGGTTTTATGAAGGTGATTTGAAAGTTTGGCAGCTAAAAAACGTTGATCGTTGTCCAATAAATATGTTGTTTTAAGACCCATGAGTGCTCCAAAATTTCTGCTTGCATACCCTGTTTTAATGGATTCAGCACCCTGGCGAGCGATACAAGGTTACGTGAGTGCTGCCAACTATTTACAAATGTATATAGATATGTGGTGTGCCTTGACACATTAGAAAGGAAATCTCTGCACTAAGTAGGTGGTACAAAATACAGATAAAAAGTGCTTAAGACAATAATTATTTATTGTGCTGGTGTTCAGAAAGGTAGGATAAAGGCTTAGATTTAAAAGTACTAATTAATGTCATCTGGCAAAGTGAGAGAGGGAGAGCGTTCCAAAAAAATAAACAGCAAGAAAAAATGGTTTAAGACAGGTAAGTTGGGGGTTTGTTGAGAAGATTGCCTTTTCACGAGTGCAGGGCACATGCAGGAACATACGGGGCCAAGAGAGAAGATAAGCAGGGTGGTGAAGTAATGAGATTAAAAGTTTAAAAGGAGGGTATTGAATACAATTCTTTGTTTGATGGGAAGCCATCTTATAAACTGCAGTATCAGAATTGCGGGTTCTCTCTTGGAGGAGAGTAAAATTATCCAAATTGCTGACTTTAAGACAGACTGGAGAGGAGACACATGACAGCCTGGAAGACCAAGTAGAAGAATATTACAGTAGTCAAGATGGGAGATTATGAGGACACACATGTGCATTTAAGTAGTGGAATAAGAGAGGAAAGTGCAGATCTTGGCAACATTGCGAAGGAGAAAACAACTGGTGACTTTGTTAACGTAGTGACAGAAGGTAAGAGAGTTTTATTTAAAGGCAACATGTCGATTAAGCAGGGTTGATGACCATATTGTCAATACAAATGGAAAAGGGCGGACTAGGTCCAAGTTTAAGGGGAAATTGATTAATTACATTTTAGAAAGATTGTGTTTAAGGTGGAAGTGTGCCCTCCAGGAGGAAATAGAGACCAACATTCATATATTTGTGATTAAACTGCAGGGGTTATTGAAATTAGGGGATTCTTAAAGCTAAATAAACTAAAGTGTGGGGCATGCCCTATGTATGGGTCATCAGCCTAACATTACCATAAATCATAGATATCCTAATCCCATATTTAACCCCTAACTTCCCTTAGACCCATTTATAATAAAAGCATTCAATGGGCCTCTCTATTAGTTGGGCAGGCTCTCCTGTAGAACATTCATCCCACCCACCACCCAATTGTAGGAACAGGATATTTTTAAGTGCATTTAATGTTAAGACTTTCACCACTAAGACAGTCCCTGGGTAAGTTACTTGTCTGTCTAACTCTGAAATTATTACATGAAGAACTTCTGTATGAATGCATGTGCAATAAACAAAAACAATTTGGGGAATTCACTGCTGTCCGCAGCCACCTGAAGGGGGATTAAAATCATGGCAGCTGTGCAAGTATTGCAAGAGAGGAGACGCCGCTGCAAGCTATACTTTTCACCAGTATCTTTTCAGCCATGAATATTTAATGGCAGCTGTCATGCATTTACCCAGAGCTGCACAGCCGCTGATGAATCTAACTACAGATATCTAACTCAAAGCAGGTGTGGGTAAATCTTGGCGATTATTTTTCCTCTTTAAAACACAAATTTCAGTTCTACTAAAAATTGTCATTTGCTTTCATTTTAATGGCACCCACTACTGGCCCCACTGTTTAATTAAAAAAAAACTTACCTTACATCTCTGCTCCTTATAGTTCTCCTGCAGTGTTTGTCCAAAGTCCATGAAACTGAAGAGTAGAAGCTGTCTTCCTGCCAAAAGTTTTCTGCCTCTAATCTGTTATGATATGTGCAGAGGAGCCCTTTTTCCCCCTCCGGATCCCTTTTGCTGCAGTGTAGGCTATCCCTGCCCAACCGCCATGTCAGATTGTTAAAAAAAGAAGCAGAACTCTACTTACAGTCTTCTCTCCCACGGCACTCTCCATTGAAGGCAGTGGCATCTGTGATTGGCAGCCTCTCAGCCAATCACAGATATGGCTGCCAGTCCGGCCCGTTTGCAAGTTCTGGCAAGCAGGGAGCTGGATCAGAGCACCGCAGGAGCAAGGGGCTGTAAGTAGAGTTCAGCTTCTTTTTTTAACAATCCCCACATAGCGGTTGGGGGTGGGCAGAGATGCCCTACATTATATCTAAAGTTGTTCTGCAGGGTGGAAATGCCCGTTTAATTGGTATGAGTAAATCGACTTTTCTGTCTTTTTTAATGTGTTACCCTTATATATTTTGTTACCAAAAAGAAAATACTTTTATTTTACAATGGTGGCAAACTCCAGATTTCAAATATTGGGAATGGAAAGACATGGAGAAAAATGTGCCTTTTTATGTAATTAGCAGCTTAAATTGATTGGAAAGTACAAGAACTCAACACAACCTCAATAATTGGGACCTCTGGTAAAGTTTTCCTTTTATGTGCTTGTGAGGTGTGAGAGTACTCCAATTAGGCACTGTAACATTTTACAACATCCTGAAAAATAGCAGGAAATGGCACTGTGGGTATCTTTAAAGATTATAAAGCATTTTATTTAGCACTGGGGGTGAGAGGTTTCAGACAACTCTCCTAGCAAGCTTGCTGCTGAGAGGGGAAATACTATTAAACAGTGCACAAATTCAAGTAGCTTTGTTTCAGAAAAAAATATTTTTATTAGTCAAAGTGTTTTTTTCATCCTCCCAGCAAGGGAAAACACAGTGGGGGTGATTCAATAAGAGGTGAAAAATGTTGTCTGTGTTGCTAATCTGCAACAACAATCTGTTGTTGTTGTAGAAATCTGTTGTCCAGAAAAAAAGGCATCATGTGATTGAGGCAAACATGCATTATTTGAATGTGAATAAACCTTGAAACATGGCAGATTTAATAGAAAATAAAATTCTAGTCTTCAGACAGTTTGAAAAGCCAGTAATACAGATGTGTACAAGAATAAAATGAATTAATTGTATCTACACTGCAGTGCTGTATTTTAACTTTCCCAATGCTAACATTTCTACTTTCACATCACATTGTTCTTCTTTTACGATAAGAAAAACTATTACTATTTCTTTAGATCACTGTTGTGTCAGGTGACAAGTGGCAGCTGTGCAGATGAGTTAATTTTTGAAAAGTTTTCTAAATTAAATGGTAGGAAAGGAATGGGTTAAGTCCATGGTTCAATGTTACATAATTTATCATAGCCTGGAGAACAGAGAAGAGGAAGGTTTCTTTCGCTGTTGAAGGGGGCTCAAATAAATGTTATCACAAAAGATGGACGATTTACCAATAAAATATAGGTTGGGTGCCTTTGGTAAGAGTGAGCAAATTATAAATTTTAATTGGCTGGTAATGGAAATTATGGCAGCCATTTTGTTTCATTGTTTATGAACAAAGGACCAAAATACATCTCAAATACTTCATTATTTATAGCTTATATTTACAGCTTATTGTCTATTCTATTATTATTTTAAGTACCTTACCCTCCTTTCAAGTAAATAAATATTATTATTATTATTATTAATAAATATTTTCCATACATTTATTGTTGCCTGCACTTATAAGCCAATACAATATGGCTGGAATTCAGGACCCCTGTACTTGGAGCAGAAATACTGTCCCAAGAATTATTTGCTACATAATTTCAAAATAATTTGCTTTTTTAGTGGACACTCTTTTCTATCTAAAGTCTGATAATCCTCTTTCTGATTAACTACCTAAAATTATAGATGGAAAAACTATGGAATCTATTTATCTTTCCCCATTCTAAAGGTTTGAACACATGTGTGATCGCGGGTCCTGACCGGCGATGCACGATGTGTCTGAACGTTCGTTATGGGCACTTTATCGGCCATAACGGCCATTCGATCAGGGATCATTGCCCGGGCCAAATATTGACCAAAACGAACATTCAGGCACATTACATGTGTGTACGAGGCTTAACTCTCCCCAGTTATCTTGACTCTAGATCCTATTAATGATATGGAATATGTATTTCTGTGTTTATGTACCTCTGTATTCAATCTTAATAATTCCGTCTCTCTGACATTTTAAATTTCTTCTTAAAGTTCTTATTTATAACTTCATGCTCTCCTTATCACATTCAGTTTCCTTATTGCTTCCTCTCAATTTCTATTCATTCTTATTCCCTTCTGTTACTTAAATCCCCCTCCAGTCCTTTTTTCATATTGACTTCTATTAAGCTCCCATTAAGTCATACTGTCAATAAACATGCAGGGCTAAAGTTTGCATTTTTGTCAACCAAATAGTGATAATGGCAAAAGCCACATGATATTGAATGATCCATGTATTTTGTTTTCCCAAACAGGATAATTGCCCAGGCTCCCAATTCCTATGGAGTCCCTAAATTGTATCTCTGATGAGGTAACAAGAAATGTTTGTCTCAAAAAAAACTATACCATAAGGCACATAATATCTCTACCATAAACTTAACACTATAGATGATTAATTTTTTTTTATGTTATATGAAATATATGGATTTTCTCTTACTATAACATTTCCATTTATGGTGTGCTTCTTTACATCGCTATCTCCGCTGTGTTTTGTTTGAGGAGGCGTCTTTTTCATGTTTGTCTCAGGTCTTAAAAAGTCTAGAAATGCTTCTGCATAGATATTGTATAGTTGAGGGTTGTAGGGGGCCCTCAAAACCATATTTGGCTCAGGGACTTCTACAGACTTAAAATACAGTAGGTATACATTTCCTATTTATTGCAGATGACAGTCAGATTCCATTAGAAGCTATAAAATCCCTATATGCATTTGCTACGATCTCCCAATAGTTCAATAATAATTGCTCAGGTGATCTTAAGTATAGAGACCAATAGATATTTTCACTTGTGGCAAAGCAATCTTGTGGGTAATGGCTGTGGTCTGTCAGCCACGGTATTGACCATTTTCTTACCACATGTAAATAATATAAGTCTTATTAGACTAGATGTGTTCGAACTTTTATCGGAACTGTTTGTAACCAGCTAAAATTACAGTGAGATCTAATTTATAATATTTTTATAAATATATTTAACTCCTAAAACTAACTATTTATTTGTTTTTTCTTAATATCTAAACTGTTCTTTCATCTGTAATCTCTAGAAAACACAAGATTATGAAGTAGATGAAAGATGCAGTTTCAATTTTCCATTCATAAACAAACCAGCTTACAATGTTATAAGAGAATTAAATTACTTTACCATTACCATTAAATAATAGATAAACAATTTATTTAATTCATAATCTCACAAGCCACTTGTACGTTTAGGAAATATACGTAAAAAAACCTCAATAACTCTTCAGCAAGAATTGTATTTATGTGCAGTCTCACAGGAAAAGATCTTTGAGGAAAATTGGAAGCAATTTCATTGTGATCTTTTGTTTCAGAATAGAACACCTTTGCAGTTTTTCTGTTAAAGCTTTGGAGTTCTAGACTTGTTCCCAATGTGATTGACAGCATAACTCACATTAACTTCAGACAGAAGAGAAAGCTCCTAAAGCTGGAGTTGATTAAATGGTAATGCAAAGTAAGATACGACTTCAATGAGTTTCAATTTCCACATCAACCCACAACGAATTCCAAACTAATTGGTTTTGTATCCCACTTTGTAATCATCACATAACCTGTGCTATATGAGCGAGATGAATCCATGGTTATAGGAGGTTGAATAATAAATAATTTACAGAGAAACCAGTCAGTGCAAAAGGGAAAAAGGGCACATTTTACAGTTTAACGTTGCTGTTTTTTTTTTTACAATAAGAAGAGATCTAAAAGCTTCTTATGTTGAATTAACAGAATCTTTATGACCCAATGAATTGATTTTTTCAACACAAATGTGTTTCTGTTTTTTTTTTCTTCAAATGGTTTTATGCTAATCATCTGAAATCCCACATTCACAATAGCAACAATCTGAGATTAGCTTTTAAAGGGTATGTCCACTGTTTTTTTAAACTTTCTTTTACCTCCCGTTCTCAGTAAAAATTGCAGGAGAGGAGGAAGAACCCGCGGATCGCTCCAGCGCCAGTTTCTTTGACATTCTCCGACAAATCCATGTTCCTTTAAATTGTGTGTGCATGCACACACAATGCAAGGGACTGTGGATGTGATGTAGAATATCAGTTGCGTCAGAGTCTGTCTGCAGTGCTGGAGCGATCCTGGTAAGTTCTTCCTCCTCTCCTGAAAGTTTTACTGAAGAACAGGAAGTAAGACATAGCTCATTTACCTCCTGTTCTTCAGTTAAACAGATAAAAGTGTGTTTAAAAAAACAGTGGACATACCCTTTGAAAACACCACCAGCTATCCATCACAGTGCACACAGTGTCTTCCCACCCCCAATCGTTATGTTGGGTCGCTGTAATCTGAATCCCTGCTTGCTGGGCCGGACCGGCAGCTGCAGCTTTAATTGTCTGAGAGGCAGCCAATCACAGACACGGCTGACGTCAATGGAGAACGCCATGGGAGCCAAGGACTGTAAGTAGAGTTCAGATTCTTTTTTTAGCAATTTAACATAGTGGTTGGGAGTGGAAAGGGATGACCTACATTATATCTAAAACATTTTATGCTAGGTGAAGGGCAGCCATAGGGGGATCAGGAGGGAGAGAAAGGGGAAAAGGGCTCCCCTACTCAGATGACAAGGGGGAGGCAGAACCTTTTGGACAGGAAGACAGTTCCTACTCTTCAGTTTCCTGGACTTTGGACAAGCACTGCAGGAGAACCATAAGGAGCAGGGATGTAAGGTTAGTATTTTTTTAAACTACACAGTGGGGTTACATTTTAGTATGGGAGGTTAACATGCCCTTTAAATACAGTTAAAATCTAATTTTTATTTCATCTGAAATTATTTTCTAGTATAATTTTAATGAAATTCATTACTTTCTTTGGTTTATCAGCTCTACAGTATAAAGTCTCACCTAAAAAAAATGGTAACTTGGTGTTCCAGATGAGGAGGTTAAAAATAACTTTTTCTGGTAAGTTATCAAATTTTTGAATCATTTTTTGTTGCAGATTTATAGATGAATACTAAAAGAAAACATTAAAGAAACTTTCTACTAGTAGAGTTCCCTCAAATGATTAATGTATATTGGTGCCAATAGGTATATCACACATTGTGCTCTGCCAATTAACAGAGCAATACATTGCCAGCATTACAGCTGCGAGGGGGCTGACAGATGTATCAATGCATTATAGTTAATTTGCCCAGGGGAGAATTAATCATAGAGACTTCTCACTGTTAGAAAAAAATAGCACTGTGTGCATTTCACTAATTAGTTCTATTTAGGTTTTAATGATAATGATTATGCTAATTAGATCAAATTAAGGTGCACAAAGCTTTGATCAGAATGCGCATCTTTCAGGACTGAGCATATGAAAATATTGTTGTCATTTTTTTTAACATTGTAATTGGTTGTTTTAGTCTTTAGCATGTTATTAGAATGTTCTGATTGTCAGACATTTTAACTTGCTGTATGTGCATTAAAAATAAAATAGCAGATTTTATGAGTGGGGTAAACTCCATCTTTGGCTAACCACTGAGTTCCAATGAAAAGGCCATATAAAAAGAGATGGACAAACAGCTTGGTGTCACAAAATGTTCTGAAAATCAGTGATGCTGCATATTTGTGGATAAACTTATTAAGCAAAATTTTACATTAAACATGGTTTATTTCAAAGGTTTATAGCTATATTAATGTGTACAAATAACATAGCAGGGAAGCAGGGAAATGGTCAAATGGCAACACAATATATATTCATTACAATTCTAGGCTATATAAAGGCACATATATCTTTATTCAGACCCTCTGGTGCCAGGGAATGTAGCTGGGGTTTCCACCAGTTGTTTTAATTTCAAATGTCTCTTCCCTCTGGTGTGGGAACAGACTATATACTTTAATGGAGAGTTTGTATGAACCTCTTGTCTAAAGTGTCTTGATGCTGAATGCTTAGTCTTTAATAATACTTAAAATGTTGATATGATATTAAGGGAGCATGAATAAATATTATGACTTTTAAATAATTATTTAGGATGCATACGATATTTAAAGGGGAACTGAGGTCTCCATACAAGTGCCCTCCGTACAAGTTCCCTCTATTTTAAAATGAACCTGGGATCATGATTTTATTTGCAATCTCTCCAAACTTATAGCAGTATCTGGTGTGGTCCTTCCTGATTACAATGCAAGCCTTGATATCATCAGCACCGTTGCTTTATCCCTTTGCCACTGTCTTGAGCATGCCCATTTATATCATTCTGCTGGGATAGAGGGAAGACGTATAAGCTACTTAACATACTGCTGAATCATTAGCCACATCATAATCCCCACACTGAAATTCTTTATAATTTTTAAAACTAACCACAAATCTCTCCCCAAGGTATCTATAGGCATAGTAAAGCACAGAGAATGATTGAAATCCTGTAACTAGCATTATTAAAGAAAAATGTTTTTTTTGGGGGTGGGGCTTATGATACAGCTGATGATGCATCTGTCAAAGCATTGGAGCAAGCAAGGAAACTTTGCATGCCTATGCCTGAATTACTGATTCATAGTAGCTAGAGATATCATACTAGCATTGTTTCAAAGGTATGATGTAATAGATGGCCGGGAGGCCGGGGTACTTACGAGTACGCTTTAGGAGGAGGCGCTCCGATGGCTGGTGGGATTGCAGAACTGGATACTAGAGACTTCTGGGAACTGTAGGCTGAGGAATGGCGGCTAGGTGCTGCTGGAGAGAAGGCAGGATACTGGGAACAGGTGAGGAGTTTTTTGAACAGGCAAGGTAAGTCCCTGGTGCTCGTATGGCAAGGTAAGTCTCTGGAACAGGCAAGGTAAGTCACTGGTGCTGGTATGGCAAGGTAGTCTCTGGGCAGGCTAGGTAAGTAACTGGTACTGTATGGCAAGGTAAGTCTCTGGAGCAGGCTAGTTAGTAACTGGTGCTGGTATGGGCAAGGTAAGTCTCTGGAACAGGCAAGGTAAGTCACTGGTGCTGGTATGGCAAGGTAAGTCTCTGGAGCAGGCTAGGTAAGTAACTGGTACTAGTATGGCAAGGTAAGTCTCTGGAGCAGGCTAGGTAATAACTGGTGCTGGTATGGCAAGGTAAGTCCTCTGGAACAGGCAAGGTAAGTCACTGGTGCTGGTATGGCAAGGAGTCTCTGGAACAGGCAAAGTCACTCGAGCTTGTATGGTAAGTTAAGTCTAAAGCTGGAGAGGAACAGGAACTAGAGCAGGTAAGTAGAAGGAGCCGGAGAGGTAGCTAATGCTACAATCAGGCACCGGGTTCAGGAGGACGCCATTTTTTAAATCCTTGCGCCGCCCTCAGGTTGAGGGTGTACTTTCAACAGAGGGGTGTGGAGATGGAAACCACAACTGTGGATAGTGACAAACTTACTTTACAAAGTTTTGATTCTTGACCCCACTCAAGAATTTTTGGGTATTATTTGTGATTTTTTTGATGAATATGTAAAAAAAGGTACTATTTCTACAGAACTGAAGGATTGTCTAATGGTGCCTTACCCTAGGGTGCCACATCTGTATACGTTGCTGAAAATTCACAAAAACTTGAGAGAGCCACCTGGCCGACCAATTGTGTCAGGGGTGTACTCCCTCTTCTCACCCTTAGCTATACTTCTTGATCGGGTATCTGCTCCCCTAATTTGTGGCACAAAGTCCTATATACGTGACACCCTGGATTTTTTGGACAAACTGACAGCCATTGGGGTGGGGGCTTGGAGTGATGTATTACTGGCCACTATGGATGTGGCCAGTTTATATACCTACATCCCCCACCAAGATGGTATTGAGGCCTCTAAGAGGTTGCTCCTACAATGTGGCCAATATAAGGAAGAAGAAATGGACTTTTTCCTTGGTGTTTTGGAGCTAATACTGACAAAGAACAATTTTGAATTTGACAATAATTTTTATCTCCAGTTGCGTGGGACTGCGATAGGGTTGAATGTTGCCCCGTCTTATGCCAATGCCTATATGACAGGCTTTGAGGAGGAGCATGTCTATCGTGATTATCTCTACCGCGCACATTGTTTAGCATGATGGAGATTTATCGATGACGTGTTCCTCCTCTGGTGCGGTGACATATCCACCCTATCGCAGTTCCACTCACGGATTAATTCTTTCTGTCCATCTATAACCTTTTCCTTGTTGAGTGATACTCATGTGGTCCAATTTTTGGACATAAAAATAATAAAAAATGAAACAGATGGTTTAAAAACAGAATTATACACAAAACCAATGGACAAAAACCAATTACTACACTTCCAAAGCCACCATCTGGCCAGTTTAAAAAAGGCTATACCTTTTAGTCAGTTGTGCAGGGTGGAACGATTGGTTACAGATCCAGGTAGAAGGGAGACACAGAAGGAACAAATGTCTAACAAATTTTGCGAAAGAGGGTATCCCAGGAGAATAATTCAAGATGCTAGGAACAGATTAAGGGGTGAGAGTACACGTAGGCCCCCATCTGGTTCACAAATAACCTGTGTTACTGATTATAGTAAACAGAACTAAAAGGTTAGTGACATACTGAGAAGTCATTGGCACATTCTAGAAAATGCCTACCCTGAAATACAAGAATTTACGAAACCACCTATGATGGCCTATAAGAGAGGAAAGACCATTGGAAATATGGTCACTTCTACGAGGTTCATAAAGGATAGGAAATTGGGGACATCTATGTAGTTAGGGACGAAACACGAGCTGTACCCATGTTTAGATTGTATTTTAACAGATATTAAAGGGTCCTAAATTTGTCCATCCATCAATAGGAGAGGAAATAATATTACATAGAATGTTTACTTGTGATACTAGATTCGCTATTTATGTGATTGTATGCCCCTGCAAATTTATTTACGTTGGGGAGACCACCCAGAAAGTAAAGGCTAGGATTAGCCAGCATAAATCATCCATAAATGTAAAACATGTACATCTACCAGTGTCTAAACATTGTATTGAGAACAGACATAAATGGGAGGATCTCCGCTTTACAGTTTTGGAGACCATACCCATAGATATTTGTGGTGACAGACAGTTACGCCTAAAACAAAGAGAGGCACGGTGGATTAAGCGTTTTGGGGCTTTGTCCCCTAAAGGCTTGAACAAAGATTATAATTTGTTCTGAATAATCCATCTATTTTATGTATAGAATTAGGTACAAACCTGCCTAATGTATATATAATGGAGGTGTAACATATACCTTTAAGATGTGTAATTACATACGTGATGTCTTTTCCCCCTGGGAGGGGTTATCCCTTTTAGAAAGCCTGTGCATTGTATAAACATTACCTGCTTGCAAACTTGATAAAGGGAGACATACTCCCGAAACGTTGCTGGAACTATTTTGTAAGCATGTCAATAAATTAATTACATCTGCTTCTAATTTACAGTGTGCAACTCCATTGTTACCTGTAATAAATTTGGGGGAAGGAATGGATCCCCATGGGAGATATGCATGGCATGGTAATGCCAACCAGCATGCTGATGCCGACCATATATATACATATATATATTGGCAATATTAGCTGGTGGACTGGTGGGGTCAGCAATATGACTGTTAGACTGGCTGGAAGGATGGCTACTATAATCCTGTTAATTGTCTCTCAACACATTGGCAACTCACTAGAACAGTAGTTTGTAGCCAGATGGGCTGGCACCCAACAATATAGCTTAGATTAGTTGTTGGAGCCCCATTGACTGGTATGAATTTGTCACGTCAAAGTTTTACAGTGAGACCAACTTGATGTCATTATACAGTATGTATATATGTCACTATGAGGGTTTTCTTGTCCTGTTGTAAAAATCAGACCAATCCTTCAAAATCATACTGTATATGTTAACAATAGATTTCAAATCAGAGAGTTTTGGTCTAGTGCTTCCTGTGTTCTTACCATTGGGATAATGAAGAATCTGAATGCTTGCGTTTTGCAATGCATACAGTATGTCAGTCATAACTCAGCAGCTCAATCTAAAATAAAACCATTTTTACTCAGTTGGATGAGCAATTACTTTGAAATCTGTCTCTGAAGAATAATGGATGAATGAATGACAAATAAGGATATACGGCACATGAAAAGTTCTTTGTGTTTTTGGAATAACCATTAACACCATCAATGCCATGCCTACCTTGAAATCATTTACTGCAAAACCTCCTTTCATCAAATCCCGAATGCCCTTCAACAAACAAAAAGCAAATAGGGTGATGCACAGGTGCATTATTTACAATAAATTAGTACCTTACTATTGTACAATCCCAAGGGTTGTAACCTGCCCAGCCAAAAGGACCAGCCTGAGAGGTGTACTGGGCGCAGAGCTTGGGGGCAGGGCTTAATGTCAGAGCCTGGACAGTATATTTACCAGTAGTGGCACATTTACCCTCTGGGCTGGTGAAATAGTGGCTGGGTGGCAACCATTACACTCCCAGATATATCTAAATTAATTTGACAGTTATTTTTAGTAGTTAAACTTATGTTCAGCATCTCTTTTTTTATTTTGCCAGTACCCTTTTACGCTCATGCTTAGCCAATTGGTAGGTCTCTCCCTCTTAATACATTCCGCATGTATGCCTTTTCATATGTCAGGCACCTGAAGTCAGTTTATTTAGTAATCAATACACAATTTTCTATTGTTTAAACATTAGCTACTATTATTTTTGGAACCGTATTCCAGAGTTCTTGTTGTTTGCAACGCTTTGGCAGTTACCCGTTTTATTTAATGATTACACAACAGCAAGTAGAATGGTGACAGATTATAGCGTAATTGTTCGGCTCAATGCGAACAACATACAATAGTAAGGTCTCGTCTGGCCCATTCCTTTTTGAGATGGTCACAAAGAAGAACGGGAAAGGCGGTTTCGGAAGAATTGATTGAATGTTGCTAGATCGGTGAACATGTAAGTTCTAATGTATGAGCATTTTTACATTTATGGCAAGTATAACAGCAGATATGGTATTAACACAGATACCTTATAACAGTAAAGGGACTTCCTGCTAAGCCAACAGAACCATAGTAGAGTGAGACACTGTACATGATAAAGCTTTATACTTTAATGGCAATCCATCAAATACTAAAGACGGTTATGCATTAAGATGGTCAAAGATATTAGCATGAAAAAATATATGGGCTCCCTTGTTCATAAAATCCCACCTTTAATAATGAATTTGTTGGCACAATCTGATTTCACAGCTCTACAGTAGATAAATTATTGGCACCAGAGATTACAGTGAAGCTTTGGCTCACGGACAGATTAGTTTTTAGTGTTTTTTTTTTAAAACTTCTTCCCGTCACCAAGGTCCTTAGAGATCAGGGTGAACTTGTAGAACGTCTGAATTTTAAAATGGAGGTTATTGTTCCCATTTATTCTGTGTTATTGACAATATGTGGTTCTACACCTTAGAATCCTTTATTTTTTACTCTCACTCTCTTTCTTAGTTCTCTTTACAGCACACTCCATCTCTCTCACAGTCTTAGTGCAGATCTAAGTTTCCCATGATTGGCCCAGGCGTAGTGGGGGTGGGAGTAGTTGGGTGGTTGCAGGTGTTAGCAGCATAAAACTGAGGCTCTAGATCTGGTACTTTAGGGTAAGGTTGTGAGTAATGGCATTGGGAGGGGAGCCGTAGGTACTACCTATAAGGGGGTGTTGATTCAATGCATCCTTGGTCCTGCACAGTGTCAGGGATGCCAAATTTAATTCTGGGACTAAGTTTTGCAGTCCCAAATAATGGGAGTATCTAACAACCCTGATCAAGTTCCTCTTCCAGAACATTCACCCACTACCTGCACTATTAGTCTTCAGGCTTTATGAGCTGTATGTGTTTTATATTTCTGCTGAAAACATTTACTTCCAAGTACTGTAGCATTGTCTCATATGCCCACATTTGCTTCAATTGACTTTGGAGAGGTGACAGTTTTGGGGGCCTGAAGGAGTCAATCTCTGGGGTGTGCATTCTCATTCTTAATTATGTGAAATGTTCCTACTGATGTATAATGGGGTATAGTCTATAAATTAGGTGAAAGACACTCAGGGTTATGGATTATAGTAGTATAATACTTGCAACAGACACAGTGCAATTGCTCATGCACACAATTAAATATTTATTTCAAAAACAAGAAAGACAGATTGCTGGTATAAGAAATAATTGCCCAAAGCCTGGCATCAGTTTCAGGGCATCTTTATTCAGGGCATGTATTTATTCATTTACGTTTAATGCTGCTTTCAGTTAAATCATTTTGTACTTTTATCTTTCTTAATCATATGGAAATATTCTATTATTTCAAACTTCTGTATGTACTGAGCATGACATGTATGCAATTACATAACTAGCTGGTAGAAAATAAACATTCATACTAGAAGGTATTTCTCAACTATTTATACCCAATATAATGTATTTTAGTATTGCCCTTTTAATATCTCCTGTAGCTGTTTATCTGTGTGATTCAATTCACAAAAGAAATGCCTATAGGAACAACCAAACAAATCTAAAAAGGCTGACCTGAAAATGCTATTGTACTTCACAGCTGGCTTTGTGAGCCCTCTAGAGCTCTGCTGTAGACATACAAAAGACTTTCTTGGATATTGCTGGAGCCCCCTACCTAAAGCATGGAAATGTGATCTTCTTTGCTTCAATGTGGTTGAAATTTGGTTTAACTGGAAAATAGATTTTGCTTTTTCTTTCCTTGCACAGTTGCCAGGTATACGGCATGTGGTCTGCTCTGCAGGTTCAAATAAACATTAAAACATTTATAAGAGTGGACGGCTTCTTTTATTGCTTTTGATTTACACAGAGTAGAAGCTTTTTCTAAAATTGTGAACTAGGGAAATGTTTAATGTCATAAACATTAAACCTGTATTTTATAATTGTTTATATTGTTTATTTAGATAACCAAAACCAGCTTTGCTATTCTGCTTGTCTACACGAGGCCGAATGTACCTGCTGACACACGATTTGAGATCCCTTTTTCTTGGCGCAGAAGAGATCTCTAGGTAGGTAAAGTTTTTGCTGGTACAACAATTTAAATATTTAAGTAAATCCAATATGAGCAAATAAAAATTTTATGAAGTGTGCATTCCTGAAATCAAATGGGAACGTTTGGTTAATGTTTTTTAGGCCGTATGTCCTTCTTACAGAGATGAGAGCTGTGGAATAAACAGGGTCTGCGTGCAACACTTTGCAATAGATGCAAAGGATTGTAAACAACAGTACATGATATAAGGGATAATACGCTACCTATAGTGTAATATAAGGATATTACGCCACCAAGGAGTTCCATGACCATATAGAAGCACAAGGCCATAGTCTGAGCGCTTTTATACAGGTCATGGAACTCCGAGGTGAAGTAAATCCATATATTACACTGTAGGTAGCGTATTATTCCTTATAATACATATGGCCAGCCAAAAAAAAAAAACCTGCCCACTACCACTGTCTCTCCCACTTCCTCTATTAGTCATTTATATAGGAGTCCCTGTTTAGTGTATAAATAGTTAATTACTGTTCCCATTGAAAGGAGAAAGAAGTACCGAACATCGTCTGTCAAGAATAAACAGGATTTCCTATATAAATGAATAATACAGGGAGGGGGAGACAGTGGGAGGGGCAGTGGAATACAGAAAGTCACTCAGTGACATCACTGAGTGATTGTAATATAGATTCTCGCCACTGCACCTTCCCATTGAAAATGCCTAGCCTTATGTATTATATTAGCATTAACCATCCGGAACAGCAAACAATGCATGAAAAACTAATCATGACTGAAAATTTTCAACAAAAACTATTTTTCTACAAGTTTAAAATTAGCACCAATGACCTTGAGGCTATGTACACAGGCTATATACGCATGCATTGGATTTTAAAAAAGGGCGCTACTTATAGTTTGTGTCTGTAATGTGAAGTGGCACAGGCTGATTCTTTTTTGAATATGAAAAAATACACACAGAAAATATACAACCAATATAGTAATCAAATTGAAATCTTATAAACGAAAGCAGGTGGAGGGTGTCAGCAGTTTGTAAACTATCAGGGAGATTCAATAAAAGTTCTTATCGTTTAAAATGGTGCTAATTTTGCCCCAACCAATCAGATCTTATTTAACATTTGAAAGCTAAAATCTGATTGGTTGGGGCAAAATTAGCACCATTTTAAACAATAAGAACTTTTATTGAATAACCCTGTAAATGAGTTACTGAATAGTAAAACAAAGCACTGGAATGATGACATTTTTTCCACATACTTTTTCTGGAAAATGACATTAAATAAATCTACTAATATCTGAAGGTTTAGTTTTCCTTTATGTTTCAAAGTAAAGTAATACATTTATTGGGATGGCATTAATCTGCTGCATTCCTGAATATAAAACAGCCACAGAATAGCTGTAATTAATGTTGCCATGAATGAACAGATTTCACCCACAATTGGACAAATGGATACAGATCTTCTCCTCGGATTCTGTTGTACACAATTGGATGTTTTATAGACAAAAAAGCAAAATCTATCGTTTAAGTATACTGCCGCAGGAAAATAAGTAATGAAGGACTTTTTGTGGAAAATATACACATACGGTAATCAGAGGTAGCTTAAGAGCAGATGTGAATGCAGCTGACAATAAAAACATTTGAAATTCTTGGGACAGACTAAAAAAAATATCCTAAAGGCAAATGATCAAATGGGTTACGGGGTTTGGAAACAGCTAGAAAAATAATCAAGTTCGGAGGGCTGTGGACATTAATATCTGGAGTCTGCGTATGTTGTATACTGGATTTTCAGATTGTGATTCTCAAAAAATATCACCACCTCTATATCTTATTTATAAGCTGCACTGAAAATATTTTGGCACTTAATAAATTTTATTGGGGTCAGAGACAATTTAAATTGCAGTAACTTTACTTTGACAATCAGGCATTAAGTTTCAGACTTAAGTTGTGCGTCGTTTGTCCAGAGGGACAATGAAATAACGTTTAGCATATGTATTTGTTACAATGACCAAATATACCTTCTTAATAAAGAAGTAAAGTACATAATGCAGTTCTGTCAAATTTAGGCCAGGTGATTACCAATGCTATATTAAAATGTTAAAACACCTATATGTGGCTAAAAAGTAATTCAGTTGTGGTTTCTCTGTGACATTCTCCGTTCTCTGTTTTGTTCTCCACTCTTGGAAACACCTTGTGGAGGAACAGACCTAAATCTAGCACCTGGGCAAGAGGCTTAAACAGAGCTGACATTGCCAGACATGGAGGATTCAGGTAAAAGAAACGAGAAGCAATGCCCAAGATCACAATGGTATTTATATACCTAACGTACAATTTCAGAACACAAACTGTATTTATAAAGGTGTGAAATCGCTATTTTGTGATACCGCGCCTTTAATAAGAACTTTTTATTTTATGGTCGTTCATTTATGGCCACACAGTAAAATAGTGATACCACATGTAATTGTACTACCACACGGTATTGCCCATACAAAATAGGCAAAATACATTCATCTGAACGTAGCCTTAAAATGGCAAGATAACTATATACAGGTTAGTGTGTGTACTGGACATTGGGGGCATTTTATATATACAGGTCAATGTGTGTATTGGACATTGAGGGCATTATATATACTGTATACAGGTCAGTCTGCGTACTAGACATCGGGGGCATTTTATATATACAGGCTAGTGTGTGGACTGGACATCGTGGATATTTTATATATATAGGCCCACATTGGGGCATTTTGTATATACAGGTCAGTGTGTGGACTGGATATTGGGGCATTTTATATATACAGGTCAGTGTGTGGACTGGACATGGCATTTTATATTTACAGGTCATTGCGTGTAGAGGACATTGGGGGCATTTTATATATACAGGTCAGTGTGTGTATTGAACATTGGGGGCATTTTACATTTACAGATCAGTGTATATACTGAACATTGGGGGGATTTTATATATACAGGTCAGTCTGTGCTGGACATTGGGGGTATTTTATATATACAGGTCAGTATGTGCTGGATATGGCATTTCATATATACCAGGGATCCTCAAACTATGGCTCTCCAGATTTTGAAAACTCCCAGCATTTCTAGGCTTCCCTCTGTAGTTGAGGAATGCTGGGAGTTGTAGTTTTCAAACATCTGGAGATCCACAGTTTTAGGATCACTGATATATACAGTTCAGTGTGTATTGGACATGGCATTTTATATATTAAGGTCGGTGTTTATTGGACATGGAATTTTATATATACAGGTCAGTGTGTGCTGGGCATGGCATTTTATATATACAGGTCAGTGTGTGTTGGGCATGGCATTTTATATTTACAGGTCAATGTGTGGTGGACATGGCATTTTATATATACAGGTCAGTGTGTGTTGGACATGGCATTTTATATATACAGGTCAGTGTGTTTGCTGGACATGGAGCATTTAATATATACAGGTCAGTGTGTGCTGGACATTGCATTTTATATATACAGGTCAGTGTGTATTGGACATGGCATTTTATATATACAGGTCAGTGTGTATTGGACATGGGGCATTTTATATATACAGGTCAGTGTGTGTATTGGACATGGCATTTTATATATACAGGTCAGTGTATATTGGACATGGTATTTTATATATACAGGTCAGTGTGTATTGGACATGGGGCATTTTATATATACAGGTCAGTGTGTAGTGGACATGGCATTTTATATATACAGGTCAGTGTGTATTGGACATGGTATTTTATATATACAGGTCAGTGTGTATTGGACATAGGGCATTTTATATATACAGGTCAGTGTGTATTGGACATGGCATTTTATATATACAGGTCAGTGTGTGATGGACATGGGGCATTTTATATATACAGGTCAGTGTGTATTGGACATGGGGCATTTTATATATACAGGTCAGTGTGTATTGGACATGGCATTTTATATATACAGGTCAGTGTGTATTGGACATGGCATTTTATATATACAGGTCAGTGTGTATTGGACATGGCATTTTATATATACAGGTCAGTGTGTATTGGACATGGCATTTTATATATACAGGTCAGTGTGTGCTGGACATGACATTTTATATATACAGGTCAGTGTGTGCTGGACATGGGGCATTTTATATATACAGGTAAGTGTGTGGTGGACATGGCATTTTATATATACAGGTCAGTGTGTGCTGGACATGGCATTTTATATATACAGATCAGTGTTTGCTGGACATGGGGCATTTTATATATACAATCAGTGTTTGGCTGGACCCTGGGCATTTTAATATACTACAGGTAAGTGTGTGGACTGGACATTGCATTTTATATATACAGGTCAGTGTGTGCTGGACATGGCATTTTATATATACAGGCCAGTGTGTGCTGGACATGACATTTTATATATACAGGTCAGTGTTTGCTGGACATGGGGCATTTCATATATACAGGTAAGTGTGTGGACTGGACATTGCATTTTATATATACAGGTCAGTGTGTATTGGACATGGCATTTTTATATATACAGATCAGTGTGTGCTGGGCATGGCATTTTATATATACAGGTCAGTGTGTGCTGGACATGGGGCATTTTTCAACATATTCTCCCAATCATCGAGCTGTACCACGCTATTCCTATTAAACTTGTTCCTGTTATGTAGTTTTAACGGATTAACTTTTCCATTTATGTCATCTCTCTCGGCACACAGCGAGAAAACACTCCCTTTTGGTTTGTGTAACAATGTTAAACAACTGAATATTTAAACTTAAGTATGACTTGAATTATACAAAAGTAGAGTTCTGCATGCATGGTTAGAAGACGACATAACAAAGATTACAACATAAGAAAAACAGAAGCACAAAATACCACCATTATGGCTTTTCAGATTTATTACATGGATCACACACACAACAATGTTGTTGGGGAACGCCCTGTCCCCTTCCTGTGTCCCTTCCTTGTGTTGTGTCTGTGTTTGGGTCTTGACAAAAACAAGGATTACCTATGTTGTATTGTAGGTATGTATTATTTCATTTATAGCCACCATTTGGGTCATGCCGCTCGTACATTATGACATAATGAGTATACATCCACAATGGTAAAGGGCAAGTCATTAAACAGATAAATGAAATACATATATTGTACATGGGATTGTATTGTTCAGAAAGGCTCTAGTGAAAATGGGTCAAAGGCACCCACCGCAGATATTTAATTGATCTTTTGGGTTTCATCCCACATACAACTATTTTCGATTTGAGAAAACATTTTTCAAAGCAGATTTTTGGGGACCGCTATGGGCTCCAATTTGTCCCCTCATTTGCCAACCTGTACATGGATGGTTTGAGGAATGCTATTTAGCTCCTACATTTGATCATGAGATTATTATCTCAAAAAATATAGAGAGTTACTTTTTATGGTGTGGCAAGGGGACAACATTGAAGTTCGGGTATTTATTAATTCCCTCAATAAAATGGATCTACCCTTAATGTTAAGTTTGGACACTAAACGCTAGTATATATTTCCTTGCTGACCTAAGGATAACTAGAGGATGAGTTATCTTTTATGCCAAACGTTTTAGGAAGAGCACCGAGAGAAACACGCCGTTACATGCCTCAAGTTTTCACACCTCCAGGCACAGATCAGAAGTTTCCCATATTCCCAACTCTCGAGGGTACTTAGAATAACACAATCGTCAGGCCACAGAGGTACAACTCCTGAATTGGGAAAAGGTTCATGGAAAGGGACTTTGTTCTCAGAACCTGACTTTCCTTTACAAAAATCCAATCGTATACCCCTGAGCCTCATCCAGGATAGATAAACCGTGTAAGAGTCAACAAAGAGAAAATTTGACTTTCTGCACAGATTTCAGCCACAGGCACCCATCATTAGGAACAATATTAAAAAATATGGAACATCATCCAGAATGACTAGTCCCTAGTTTCCGCAGCGGTTTACAGATACTGTTCGCTTATAGAGAGGACAAAATCTATTACCTACTCATGAAGACAGACTTAGAACAAGCATACTTACCCTATCCCTCTTGTGTTTGGGCCCCCAAAAAATGGTTGCTACAAATGCAAGGACTGTCAAACATGTAGGTACATGTGTGCCTGGGAGAGACTTTCCACATCCCCACACATGGAGGCTGATAATCATTCAACAAAACTGACATTGTACGAGCACTCACTGATCTACCTTATATTGTCCTGTGTGGTCTCGGGTATGGGGGGAAAACGACCAACCACTTTACGTAAAAGGGTGGGCAACCACAGAGCGGCAATACATGCAACCCTCACGATGTTGAGACTGTTGAAATGGGATCCTCTAATGCCACTAAAACTGCATTTTAAAATGGCAGACACAGTCTCGCAGTGGATATTTGATAGGTGATGTTAGACTACTTTAGATGTATATAGTTTGTTCATACATATCCTCAGTGCTAGTATGCTCTTTTTATAGGGAGGCATATTTATTCTAATGATACTGATGTTGCCAGTCTAATTCTTATGAATGATCCTTATTTCTATATGTCAGTCTCACAGTTCTACTTTACCCCTAACAGTATTGGGTCAATTCCTTATCAGTTTTTGCACTTGTATAAGAACAATATCTATCCCATATCCTGACTTTTGGTTGGGTGTTGGTATGGCTTTGCCTTATTTTTGTTTTTTTAATGAGTTTCACCTCCGATGTTCACCCACTCTAGCCTGCCATTGGCGTATAATGGTCTCATATGAGTGGCGTGACACACCCCCTTTAATAGCCGCATGTGCGGAGGAAACCACTTTTGTTTATTTTTTCATGGGGTTTAATAGAGTGGTGGGCGCACAATATGGTGATGCACCAGTGTTGAATAGAATTCGTAGTGGTTTGAATAGGCTGAGATGGGATTCCTGCACACTAAGTGAGTGATCCTGGGAAATGAAGTACAAGTATATTGAGCGGTTAACCATGGGTTAATATTGAGAGATTGTTTTTTTAATAGACACGATGTTGATTGCTATTTGAAGGAGGAGACCAATTACCAAACGGTTGATGTTGATTGGCTGAAACACCTTATCTGTGGGGGAGTGGTTTTTTATGAAGGTGATTTGAAAGTTTGGCAGCTAAAAAACGTTGATCGTTGTCCAATAAATATGTTGTTTTTAAGACCCATGAGTGCTCCAAAATTTCTGCTTGCATACCCTGTTTTAATGGATTCATCACCCTGGCGAGCGATACAAGGTTACGTGAGTGCTGCCAACTATTTACAAATGTATATAGATATGTGGTGTGCCTGACACATTAGAAAGGAATCTCTGCACTAAGTAGGTGGAACAAATACAATAAAAAGTGCTTAAGACACATAATTATTTATTGTGCTGGTGTTCGAAAGGTAGAATAAGGCTTATTTAAAAGTACTAATTAATGTCATCTGGCAAAGTGAGAGAGGGAGAGCGTTCCAAAAATAAACAGCAAGAAAAAATGGTTTAAGACAGGTAAGGTTGGGGTTTGTTGAGAAGATTGCCTTTTCACGAGTGCAGGGCACATGCAGGAACATACGGGGCCAAGAGAAGATAAGCAGGGTGTGAAGTAATGAGATTAAAAGTTTAAAAGGAGGGTATTGAATACAATTCTTTTTTTGATGGGAAGCCATCTTATAACTGCAGTATCAAATTGCGGGTTCTCTCTTGAGGAAGTAAAATTATCCAAATTGCTGACTTTAAGACAGACTGGAGAGGAGACACATGACAGCCTGAAGACCAAGTAGAAGAATATTACAGTAGTCAAGATGGGAGATATGAGGACACACATGTGCATTAAGTAGTGGAATAAGAGAGGAAAGTGCAGATCTTGGCACATTGCGAAGGAGAAAACAACTGGTGACTTTGTTAACGTAGTGACAGAAGTAAGAGAGTTTTATTTAAAGGCAACATTCGATTAAGCAGGGTTGATGACCATATTGTCAATACATATGAAAAGGGCGGACTAAGGTCCAAGTTTAAGGGGAATTGATAATTACATTTTAGAAAGATTGTGTTTAAGGTGGAATGTGCCCTCCAGGAGGACATAGAGACCAACATTCATATATTTGTGATTAAACTGCAGGGGTTATTGAAATTAGGGGTTCTTAAAGCTAAATAACTAAGTGTGGGCATGCCCTATGTATGGGTCATCAGCCTAACATTACCATAAATCATAGATATCCAATCCCATATTTAACCCCTAACTTCCTTGACCCATTTATATAAAAGCATTCAATGGGCCTCTCTATTAGTTGGGCAGGCTCTCCTGTAAACATTCATCCACCCACCACCCAATTGTAGGAACAGGATATTTTTAAGTGCATTTAATGTTAAGACTTTCACCACTAAGACAGTCCCTGGTAAGTTACTTTGTCTGTCTAACTCTGAATTATTACATGAAGAACTTCTGTATGAATGCATGTGCATAAACAAAAACAATTTGGGGAATTCACTGCTGTCCGCAGCCACCTGAAGGGGGATTAAAATCATGGCGACTGTGCAAGTATTGCAAGAGAGGAGGACGCCGCTGCAAGCTAACTTTCACCAGTATCTTTTCAGCCATGAATATTTAATGGCAGCTGTCATGCATTTACACCCGAGCTGCACGCCGCTGATGAATCTAACTACAGATATCTAACTCAACAGGTGTGGGTAAATCTGGCGATTATTTTTCCTCTTTAAAACACAAATTTCAGTTTACTACAAATTGTCATTTGCTTTCATTTTAATGGCACCCACTACTGGCCCCACTGTTTAATTAAAAAAAAAACTTACCTTACATCTCTGCCTCCTTAAGTTTCTCCTGCAGTGTTTGTCAAAGTCCATGAAACTGAAGAGTAGAAGCTGTCTTCCTGCCAAATTTTTCTGCCTCTAATCGGTTAGATATGTGCAGAGGAGCCTTTTTCCCCTCCGATCCTTTTGCTGCAGTGTAGGTATCCCTGCCCAACCCGCCATGTCAGATTGTTAAAAAAAGAAGCAGAACTCTACTTACAGTCTCTCTCCCACGGCACTCTCCATTGAAGGCAGTGGCATCTGTGATGGCAGCCTCTCAGCCAATCACAGATATGGCTGCCAGTCCGGCCCGTTTGCAAGTTCTGGCAAGCAGGGAGCTGATCAGAGCACCGCAGAGCAAGGGGCTGTAAGTAGAGTTCAGCTTCTTTTTTTAACAATCCCCACATAGCGGTTGGGGGTGGGCAGAGATGCCCTACATTATATCTAAAGTTTGTTCTGCAGGTGGAAATGCCCGTTAATTGGTATGAGTAAATCGACTTTTCTGTCTTTTTTAATGTGTTACCCTTATATTTTTGTTACCAAAAAGAAAATACTTTTTATTTTACAATGGTGGCAAACTCCAGATTTCAAATATTGGAGTGGAAAGACATGGAGAAAAATGTGCCTTTTTATGTAATTAGCAGCTTAAATTGATTGGAAAGTACAAGAACTCACACAACCTCAATAATTGGGACCTCTGGTAAAGTTTTCCTTTTATGTGCTTGTGAGGTGTGAGAGTACTCCAATTAGGCACTGTAACATTTTACAACATCCTGAAAATAGCAGGAAATGGCACTGTGGGTACTTTAAAGATATAAAGCTTTTATTTAGCACTGGGGTGAGAGGTTTCAGACAACTTCTCTCAAGCTTGCTGCTGAGAGGGGAAATACTATTAAACAGTGCACAAATTCAAGTAGCTTTGTTTTCAGAAAAAAATATTTTTATAGTCTCAAAGTGTTTTTTTTCATCCTCCCAGCAAGGGAAACACAGTGGGGGTGATTCAATAGAGGTGAAAAATGTTGTCTGTGTTGCAATCTGCAACAACAATCTTTTGTTGTTGTAGAAATCTGTTGTCCAGAAAAAAGGCATCATGTGATTGAGGCAAACATGCATTATTTGAATGTGAATAAACCTTGAAACATGGCAGATTTAATAGAAAATAAAATTCTAGTCTTCAGACAGTTTGAAAAGCCAGTAATACAGATGTGTACCAAGATAAAATGAATTAATTGTATCTACACGCATGTGCTGTATTTTAAACTTTCCCAATGCTAACATTGCTACTTTCACACTCACATTGTTCTTCTTTTACGATAAGAAAACTATTACTATTTCTTTAGATCACGTTGTGTCAGGTGACAAGTGGCAGCTGTGCAGATGAGTTAATTTTTGAAAAGTTTTCTAAATTAAATGGTAGGAAAGGAATGGGTTAAGTCCATGTTCAATGTTACATAATTTATCATAGCCTGGAGAAAGAGAAAGAGGAAGGTTTCTTTCGCTGTTGAAGGGGGCCAAATAAATGTTATCACAAAGATGACGATTTACCAATAAATATGGTTGGGTGCCTTTGGTGAGTGGCCAATTTTTTTATTGGCTGGTAATGGAATTATGGCAGCCATTTTGTTTCATTGTTTATGAACAAGGACCAAAATACATCTCAAATACTTCATTATTTATAGCTTATATTTACAGCTTATTGTCTATTCTATTTCTATTATTATTATTATAACCTTCACCCTCCTTTCAAGTAAATAAATATATTATTTTATTATTAATAAATTTTTCCATACATTTATTGTTGCCCTGCACTTTAAGCCAATACAATATGGCTGGAATTCAGGACCCCTGTACTTGGAGCGAAATACTGTCCCAAAATTATTTGCTACAAATTCAATAATTTTGCTTTTTAGTGGACACCTTTTCTATCTAAAGTCTGATAATCCTCTTTCTGTATTAACTACCTAAAATTATAGATGAAAATATGGAATCTATTTATCTTTCCCCATTCTAAAGGTTTGAACACATGTTGTGATCGCGGGTCCTGACCGGCGATGCACGATGTGTCTGAACGTTCGTTATGGGCACTTTATCGGCCATAACGGCCATTCGATCAGGGATCATTGCCCGGGCCAAATATTGACCAAAACGAACATTCAGCACATTACATGTGTGTACGGCTTAACTCTCCCAGTATCTTGACTCTAGATCCTATTAATGATGGGAATATTATTTCTGTGTTTATGTACCTCTGTATTCAATCTTAATAATTCCGTCCCTCTTGACATTTTAAATTTCTTCTAAAGTTCTTATTTATAACTTCATGCTCTCCTTATCACATTCAGTTTCCTTATTGCTTCCTCTCAATTTCTATTCATTCTTATTCCTCTTCTGTTACTAAATCCCCCTCCAGTCCTTTTTCCATATTGACTTCTATTAAGCTCCCATTAAGTCATACTGTCAATAAACATGCAGGGCTAAAGTTTGCATTTTTGTCAACCAAATGTGATAATGGCAACCACTGATATTGAATGATCCATTTTTTTGTTTTCCCAAACAGGATAATTGCCCAGGCCCCAATTCCTATGGAGTCCCTAAATTGTTCTCTGATGAGGTAACAAGAATGTTTGTCTCAAAAAAACCTATACCATAAGCCACATAATATCTCTACCATAAACTTAACACTATAGAATGATTAATTTTTTTTTATGTTATATGAAATATAATGGATTTTCTCTTACTATAACATTTCCATTTATGGTGTGCTTCTTTACATCGCTATCTTCCGCTGTGTTTTGTTTGAGGAGCGTCTTTTTCATGTTTGTCCTCAGGTCTTAAAAAGTCTAGAAATGCTTCTGCATAGATATTGTATAGTTGAGGTTGTAGGGGGCCCTCAAAACCATATTTGGCTCAGGACTTCTACAGACTTAAAATACAGTAGGTATACATTTCCTATTTATTGCAGATGACAGTCAGATTCCATTAGAAGCTAAAAATCCCTATATGCATTTGCTACGATCTCCCAATAGTTCAATAATAATTGCTCAGGTGATCTTAAGTATAGAGACCAATATATTTTCACTGTGGCAAGCAATCTTGTGGGTAATGGCTGTGGTCGGTCAGCCACGGTATTGACCATTTTCTTACCACATGTAAATAATATAAGTCTTATTAGACTAGATGTGTTCGAACTTTTATCGGAACTGTTTGTAACCAGCTAAAATTACAGTGAGATCTAATTTATAATATTTTTATAAATATTTAACCCTAAAAACTAACTATTATTTGTTTTTTTTAAATCTACTAAACTGTTCTTCTTCATCGTAATCTCTAGAAAACACAAGATTATGAAGTAGATGAAAGATTGCAGTTTCAATTTTCCATTCATAACAAACCAGCTACACTGTTATAAGAGAATTAATTACTTTACCATTACCATTAAATAATAGATAAACAATTTATTTAATTCATAATCTCACAAGCCACTTGTACGTTTAGGAAATATACGTAAAAAAAAACCTCAATAACTCTTCACAAGAATTGTATTTATGTGCATTCTCACAGGAAAAGATCTTTGAGGAAAATTGGAAGCAATTTCATTGTGATCTTTTGTTTCAGAATGAACACCTTGCAGTTTTTCTGTTAAAGCTTTGGAGTTCTAGACTTGTTCCCAATGTGATTGACAGCATAACTCACATTAACTTCAGACAGAAGAGAAGCTCCTAAACTGGAGTTGATTAAATGTTAATGCAAAGTAAGATCGACTTCAATGAGTTTCAATTTCCACATCAACCCACAACGAATTCCAAACTAATTGGTTTTGTATCCCACTTTGTAATCATCACATAACCTGTTGCTATATGAGCGAGATGATCTCATGGTTATAGGAGGTTGAATAATAAATAATTTACAGAGAAACCAGTCAGTGCAAAGGAAAAGGGCACATTTTACAGTTTAACGTTGCTGTTTTTTTTTTTACAATAAGAAGAGATCTAAAAGCTTCTTATGTTGAATTAACAGAATCTTTATGACCCTGAATTGATTTTTTCAACACAAATGTGTTTCTGTTTTTTTTTTCTTCAAATGGTTTTATGCTAATCATCTGAAATCCCACATCACAATAGCAACAATCTGAGATTAGCTTTTAAAAGGGTATGTCCACTGTTTTTTTAAACTTTCTTTTACTCTACCTCCCGTCTCAGTAAAAATTGCAGGAGAGGAGGAAGAACCCGCGGATCGCTCCAGCGCCAGTTTCTTTGACATTCTCCCAAATCCATGTTCCTTTAAATTGTGTGTGCATGCACACACAATGCAAGGGACTGTGGATGTGATGTAGAATATCAGTTGCGTCAGAGTCTGTCTGCAGTGCTGGAGCGATCCTGGTAAGTTCTTCCTCCTCTCCTAAAGTTTTACTGAAGAACAGGAAGTAGACATAGCTCTTTACCTCCTGTTCTTCAGTTAAACAGATAAAAGTGTGTTTAAAAAACAGTGGACATACCCTTTGAAAACACCACCAGCTATCCATCACAGTGCACACAGTGTCTTCCCACCCCCAATCGTTATGTTGGGTCGCTGTAATCTGAATCCCTGCTTGCTGGGCCGACCGGCAGCTGCAGCTTTAATTGTCTGAGAGGCAGCCAATCACAGACACGGCTGACGTCAATGGAGAACGCCATGGGAGCCAAGGACTGTAGTAGAGTTCAGATCTTTTTTTAGCAATTTAACATAGTGGTTGGGAGTGAAGGGATGACCTACATTATATCTAAAACATTTTATGCTAGGTGAAGGGCAGCCATAGGGGAGCAGAGGGAGAGAAAGGGGAAAAGGGCTCCCCTACTCAGATGACAAGGGGGAGGCAGAACCTTTTGGACAGGAAGACAGTTCCTACTCTTCAGTTTCCTGGACTTTGGACAAGCACTGCAGGAGAACCATAAGGAGCAGGGATGTAAGGTTAGTATTTTTTTAAACTACACAGTGGGGTTACATTTAGTATGGGAGGTTAACTGTCCCTTTAATAACAGTTAAAATCTAATTTTTATTCATCTGAAATTATTTCTAGTATAATTTTAATGAAATTCATTACTTTCTTTGGTTTATCAGCTCTACAGTATAAAGTCTCACCTAAAAAAATGGTATTGGTGTTCCAGATGAGGAGGTTTAAAATAACTTTTTCTGGTAAGTTATCAATTTTTTGAATCATTTTTTGTTGCAGATTTATAGATGAATACTAAAAGAAAACATTAAAGAACTTTCTACTAGTAGAGTTCCCTCAAATGATTAATATATTGGTGCCAATAGGTATATCACACATTGTGCTCTCCCATTAACAGAGCATACATTGCCAGCATTACAGCTGCGAGGGGGCTGACAGATGTATCAATGCATTATAGTTATTTTGCCCAGGGAGAATTAATCATAGAGACTTCTCACTGTTAGAAAAAATAGCACTGTGTCATTTCACTAATTAGTTCTATTTAGGTTTTAATGATAATGATATGCTAATTAGATCAAATTAAGGTGCACAAAGCTTTGATCAGAATGCGCATCTTTCAGGACTGAGCATTGAAAATATTGTTGTCATTTTTTTAACATTGTAATTGGTTGTTTTAGTCTTTAGCATGTTATTAGAATGTTCTGATTGTCAGACATTATAACTTGCTGTATTTGCATTAAAAATAAAATAGCAGATTTTATGAGTGGGGTAAACTCATCTTTGGCTAACCACTGAGTTCCAATGAAAGGCCATATAAAAAGAGATGGACAAACAGCTTGGTGTCACAAAATGTTCTGAAAATCAGTGATGCTGCATATTTGTGGATAAACTTATAGCAAAATTTTACATTAAACATGGTTTATTTCAAAGGTTTATAGCTATATTAAGTGTACAAATAACATGCAGGGAAGCAGGGAAATGGTCAAATGGCAACAATATATATTCATTACAATTCTAGGCTTATAAAGGCACATATATCTTTATTCAGACCCTCTGGTGCCAGGGAATGTAGCTGGGGTTTCCACCAGTGGTTTTAATTTCAAATGTCTCTTCCTCTGGTGTGGAAACGACTATATCTTTAATGGAGAGTTTGTATGAACCTCTTGTCTAAAGTGTCTTGATGCTGAATGCTTAGTCTTTAATAATACTTAAAATGTTGATATATATTAAGGGAGCATGAATAAATATTATGACTTTTAAATAATTATTAGGATGCATACTAATTTAAAGGGAACTGAGGTCTCCATACAAGTGCCCTCCGTACAGTTCCTCTATTTTAAAATGAACCTGGATCATGATTTATTTGCAATCTCTCCAAACTTATAGCAGTATCTGGTGTGTCCTTCCTGATTACAATGCAAGCCTTGATCATCAGCACCGTTGCTTTATCCCTTTGCCACTGTCTTACATGCCCATTTTAATCATTCTGCTGGGATAGAGGGAAGACGTATAAGCTACTTAACATACTGCTGAATCATTAGCACATCATAATCCCCACACTGAAATTCTTTATATTTTTAAAACTAACCACAAATCTCTCCCCAAGGTATCTATAGGCATAGTAAAGCACAGAGAATGATTGAAATCCTGTAACTAGCATTATTAAAAGAAAATGTTTTTTGGGGGTGGGGCTTATGATCAGCTGATGATGCATCTGTCAAAGCATTGGAGCAAGCAAGGAAACTTTGCATGCCTATGCCTGAATTACTGATTCATAGTAGCTAGAGATATCATACTAGCATTGTTTCAAAGGTATGATGTAATAGATGGCGGGAGGCCGGGGTACTTACGAGTACGCTTAGGAGGAGGCGCTCCGATGGCTGGTGGGATTGCAGAACTGGATACTAGAGACTTCTGGGAACTGTAGGCTGAGAATGGCGGCTAGTGCTGCTGGAGAGAAGGCAGGATACTGGAACAGGTGAGGAGTTTTTGAACAGGCAGGTAAGTCCCTGGTGCTCTATGCAAGGTAAGTCTCTGGAACAGCAAGGTAAGTCACTGGTGCTGGTATGGCAAGGTAAGTCTCTGGAGCAGGCTAGGTAAGTAACTGGTACTAGTATGGCAAGGTAAGTCTCTGGAGCAGCTAGGTAAGTAACTGGTGCTGGGTATGGCAAGGTAAGTCTCTGGAACAGGCAAGGTAAGTCACTGGTGCTGGTATGGCAAGGTAAGTCTCTGGAGCAGGCTAGGTAAGTAACTGGTACTAGTTATGGCAAGGTAAGTCTCTGGAGCACTAGGTAATAACTGGTGCTGGTATGGCAAGGTAAGTCTCTGGAACAGGCAAGTAAGTCACTGGTGCTGGTATGGCAAGGAGTCTCTGGAACAGGCAAAGTCACTCGAGCTTGTATGGTAAGTTAAGTCTAAAGCTGAGAGGAACGGAACTAGAGCAGGTAAGTAGAAGGAGCCGGAGAGGTAGCTAATGCTACATCAGGCACCGGGTTCAGGGGACGCCATTTTTTAAATCCTTGCGCCGCCCTCAGGTTGAGGGTGTACTTTCAACAAGGGGTGTGGAGATGGAAACCACAACTGTGGATAGTGACAAACTTACTTTACAGTTTTGATTCTTGACCCACTCAAGAATTTTTGGGTATAATTTGTGATTTTTTTTGAGGAATATGTAAAAAAAGGTACTATTTCTACAGAACTGAAGGATTGTCTAATGGTGCCTTACCCTAGGGTGCCACATCTGTATACGTTGCTGAAAATTCACAAAAACTTGAGAGAGCCACCTGGCCGACCAATTGTGTCAGGGGTGTACTCCCTCTTCTCACCCTTAGCTATACTTCTTGGTCGGTATCTGCTCCCCCTAATTTGTGGCACAAAGTCCTATATACGTGACACCCTGGATTTTTTGGACAAACTGACAGCCATTGGGTGGGGGCTTGGAGTGATGTATTACTGGCCACTATGGATGTGGCCAGTTTTATATACCTCACCCCCCAAGATGGTATTGAGGCCTCTAAAGAGTTGCTCCTACAATGGGGCCAATATAAGGAAGAAGAAATGGACTTTTTCCTTGGTGTTTTGGAGCTAACTGACAAAGAACAATTTTGAATTTGACATAATTTTTATCTCCAGTTGCGTGGGACTGCGATAGGGTTGAATGTTGCCCCGTCTTATGCCAATGCCTATGACAGCTTTGAGGAGGACATGTCTATCGTGATTATCTCTACCGCGCCCAATTGTTATGCATGATGGAGATTTATCGATGACGTGTTCCCCTCTTGGGTGCGGTGACATATCCACCCTATCGCAGTTCCCTCACGGATTAATTCTTTCGTGTCCATCTATAACCTTTCCCTTGTTGAGTGATACTCATGTGGTCCAATTTTTGGACATAAAAATAATAAAAATGAAACAATGGTTTAAAAACAGAATTATACACAAACCAATGACAAAACCAATTACTACACTTCCAAAGCCACCATCTGGCCAGTTTAAAAGGCTATACCTTTTAGTCAGTTGTGCAGGGTGGAACGATTGGTTACAGATCCAGGTAGAAGGGAGACACAAAGGAACAAATGTCTAACATTTTGCGAAAGAGGTATCCCAGGAGAATAATTCAAGATGCTAGGAAAGTTAAGGGGTGAGAGTACACGTAGGCCCCCATCTGGTTCACAATAACCTGTGTTACTGATTATAGTAAACAGAACTAAAAGGTTAGTGACATACTGAGAAGTCATTGGCACATTCTAGAAAATGCCTACCCTGAATACAAAGAATTTCCGAAACCACCTATGATGGCCTATAAGAGAGGAAAGACCATTGGAAATATGGTCACTTCTACGAGGTTCATAAGGATAGGAAATTGGGGACATCTATGTAGTAGGACGAAACACGAGCTGTACCCGTTTTTAGATTGTATTTTAACAGATATTAAAGGGTCCTAAATTTGTCCATCCATCAATAGGAGAGGAAATAATATACATAGAATGTTTTACTTGTGATACTAGATTCGCTATTTATGTGATTGTATGCCCCTGCAAATTATTTCGTTGGGGAGACCACCCGAAAGTAAAGGCTAGGATTAGCCAGCATAAATCATCCATAATGTAAAACATGTACATCTACCAGTGTCAAACATTGTATTGAGAACAGACATAATGGGAGGATCTCCGCTTTACAGTTTTGGAGACCATACCCATAGATATTTGTGGTGACAGACAGTTACGCCTAAAACAAAGAGGGCACGGTGGATTAAGCGTTTTTGGGGCTTTGTCCCTAAAGGCTTGAACAAAGATTATAATTTGTTCTGAATAATCCATCTATTTTATGTATAGATTAGTACAACCTGCCTATGTATTATATGGAGGTGTAACATATACCTTTAAGATGTGTAATTACATACGTGATGTCTTTCCCCCTGGGGGGTTATCCCTTTTGAAAGCCTGTGCATGTATAAACATTACCTGCTTGCAAACTTGATAAAGGGAGACATACTCCCGAAACGTTGCTGGAACTATTTTGTAAGCATGTCAATAAATTAATTACATCTGCTTCTAATTTACAGTGTGCAACTCCATTGTTACCTGTAATAAATTTGGGGGAAGGAATGGATCCCCATGGGAGATATGCATGGCATGGTAATGCCAACCACATGCTGATGCCGACCATATATATACATATATATAGGCAATATTAGCTGGTGGACTGGTGGGGTCAGCAATATGACTGTTAGACTGGCTGGAAGGATGGCTACTATAATCCTGTTAATTGTCTCTCAACACATTGGCAACTCACTAGAACAGTAGTTTGTAGCCAGATGGGCTGGCACCCAACATATAGCTTAGATTAGTTGTTGGAGCCCCATTGACTGGTATGAATTTGTCACGTCAAAGTTTTACAGTGAGACCAACTTGATGTCATTATACAGTATGTATATATGTCACTATGAGGTTTTTCTTGTCCTGTTGTAAAAATCAGACCAATCCTTCAAAATCATACTGTATATGTTAACAAGATTTCAAATCAGAAGTTTTGGTCTAGTGCTTCCTGTTCTTACCATGGGATAAAAGAATCTGAATGCTTGCGTTTTGCAATGCATACAGTATGTCGCCATAACTCAGCAGCTCAATCTAAAATAAAACCATTTTTACTCAGTTGGATGAGCAATTACTTTGAAATCTGTCTCTGAAGAATAATGGATGAATGAATGACAATAAGGATATACGGCACATGAAAGTTCTTTGTGTTTTTGGAATAACATTAACACCATCAATGCCATGCCTACCTTGAAATCATTTACTGCAAAACCTCCTTTCATCAAATCCCGAATGCCCTTCAACACACAAAAGCATAGGGTGATGCACAGGTGCATTATTTACATAAATTAGTACCTTACTATTGTACAATCCAGGGTTGTAACCTGACCTGCACATGCCAGGACCGAGGCGGGACAGGGCTCATTGGGGCAGGTACGATGCGACTTTAGATGTAGTAGCTGGACAGGCAACAGTTATACTCAGATGAGTAATGCAGCTGGACGTTTTTAACAGTATGGCACATTTACCCTCTGCCTGGTGAAATATGGCTGGGTGGCAACCATTACACTCCCAGATTATCTAATTAATTTGACAGTTATTTTTAGTAGTTAAACTTATGTTCAGCATCTCTTTTTTTATTTTGCCAGTACCCTTTTCGCTCAGGCTCCAATTGGTAGGTCTCTCCCTCTTAATACATTCCGCATGTATGCCTTTTCATATGTCAGCACCTAAGTCAGTTTTATTTAGTAATCAATACACAATTTTCTATTGTTTAAACATTAGCTACTATTATTTTGGAACCGTATCCCAGAGTTCTTGTTGTTTGCAACGCTTTGGCAGTTACCCGTTTTATTTAATGATTACACAACAGCAAGTAGAATGGTGACAGATTATAGCGTAATTGTTCGGCTCAATGCGAACAACATACAATAGTAAGGTCTCGTCTGGCCCATTCCTTTTTGAGATGGTCACAAAGAAGAACGGGAAAGGCGGTTTCGAAGAATTGATTGAATGTTGCTAGATCGGTGAACATGTAAGTTCTAATGTATGGCAGCATTTTTACATTTTATGGCAAGTATAACACAGATATGGTATTAACACACAGATACCTATAACAGTAAAGGGACTTCCTGCTAAGCCAACAGAACCATAGTAGAGTGAGACACTGTACATGATAAAGCTTTATACTTTAATGGCAATCCATCAAATACTAAAGACGGTTATGCATTAAGATGGTCAAAGATATTAGCATGAAAATATATGGGCTCCCTTGTTCATAAAATCCCACCTTTAATAATGATTTGTTGGCACAATCTGATTTCACAGCTCTACAGTAGATAAATTATTGGCACCAAGAGATTACAGTGAAGCTTTGGCTCACGGACAGATTAGTTTTTAGTGTTTTTTTTTTAAAACTTCTTCCCGTCACCAAGGTCCTTAAGATCAGGGTGAACTTGTAGAACGTCTGAATTTTAAAATGGAGTTATTGTTCCCCATTTATTCTGTGTTATTGACATATGTGGTTCTACACACCTTAGAATCCTTTATTTTTTTACTCTCACTCTCTTTCTTAGTTCTCTTTACAGCACACTCCATCTCTCTCCCAGTCTTAGTGCAGATCTAAGTTTCCCATGATTGGCCCAGGCGTGGGGGGTGGGAGTATTTGGGTGTTGCAGGGTTAGCAGCATAAAACTGAGGCTCTAGATCTGGTACTTTAGGGTAAGGTTGTGTGATATGGCATTGGGAGGGGAGCCGTAGTACTACCTATAAGGGGGTGTTGATTCAATGCATCCTTGGTCCTGCACAGTGTCAGGGATGCCAAATTTAATTCTGGGACTAAGTTTTGCAGTCCCAAATAATGGGAGTATCTAACAACCCTGATCAAGTTCCTCTTCCAACATTCACCCACTACCTGCACTATTAGTCTTCAGGCTTTATGAGCTGTATGTGTTTTATATTTCTGCTGAAAACATTTACTTCCAAGTACTGTAGCATTGTCTCATATGCCCCACATTTGCTTCAATTGCTTTGGAGAGGTGACAGTTTTGGGGGCCTGAAGGAGTCAATCTCTGGGGTGTGTGCATTCTCATTCTTAATTATGTGAAATGTTCCTACTGATGTATAATGGGGTATAGTCTATAAATTAGGTGAAAGACACTCAGGGTTATGGATTATAGTAGTATAATACTTGCAACAGACACAACGTGCAATTGCTCATGCACACAATTAAATTTTTATTTCAAAAACAAGAAAGACAGATTGCTGGTATAAGAAATAATTGCCCAAACGCCTGGCATCAGTTTCAGGCATCTTTATTCAGGGCATGTATTTTCATTTACGTTTAATGCTGCTTTCAGTTAAATCATTTTGTACTTTTATCTTTCTTAATCATATGGAAATATTCTATTATTTCAAACTTCTGTATGTACTGAGCATGACATGTATGCAATTACATAACTAGCTGGTAGAAAATAAACATTCATACTAGAAGGTATTTCTCAACTATTTATACCCAATATAATGTATTTTAGTATTGCCCTTTTAATATCTCCTGTAGCTGTTTATCTGTGTGATTCAATTCACAAAAGAAATGCCTATAGGAACAACCAAACAAATCTAAAAAGGCTGACCTGAAAATGCTATTGTACTTCACAGCTGGCTTTGTGAGCCCTCTAGAGCTCTGCTGTAGACATACAAAGACTTTCTTGGATTATGCTGGAGCCCCCTACCTAAAGCATGGAAATGTGATCTTCTTTGCTTCAATGTGGTTGAAATTTGTTTTAACTGGAAAATAATTTTGCTTTTTCTTTCCTTGCACAGTTGCCAGGTATACGGCATGTGGTCTGCTCTGCAGGTTCAAATAAACATTAAAACATTTATAGAGTGGACGGCTTCTTTTATTGCTTTTGATTTACACAGAGTAGAAGCTTTTTCTAAAATTGTGAACTAGGGAAATGTTTATATGTCATAAACATTAAACCTGTATTTATAATTGTTTATATTGTTTATTTAGATAACCAAACCAGCTTTGCTATTCTGCTTGTCCACCGAGGCCGAATGTACCTGCTGACACACGATTTGAGATCCCTTTTTCTTGGCGCAGAAGAGATCTCTAGGTAGGTAAAGTTTTTGCGGTACAACAATTTAAATATTTAAGTAAATCCAATATGAGCAAATAAAATTTTATGAAGGTGCATTCCTGAAATCAAATGGGAACGTTTGGTTAATGTTTTTAGGCCGTATGTCCTTCTTACAGAGATGAGAGCTGTGGAATAAACAGGGTCTCGTGCAACACTTTGCAATAGATGCAAAGGATTGTAAACAACAGTCATGATATAAGGGATAATACGCTACCTATAGTGTAATATAAGGATATTACGCCACCAAGGAGTTCCATGACCATATAGAAGCACAAGGCCATAGTCTGAGCGCTTTTATACAGTCATGGAACTCCGAGTGAAGTAATCCATATTTACACTGTAGGTAGCGTATTATTCCTTATAATACATATGGCCAGCCAAAAAAAAAAACCTGCCCACTACCACTGTCTCTCCACTTCCTCTATTAGTCATTTATATAGGAGTCCCTGTTTAGTGTATAAATAGTTAATTACTGTTCCCATTGAAAGGAGAAAAAGTACCGAACATCGTCTGTCAAGAATAAACAGGATTTCCTATATAAATGAATAATACGGGAGGGGAGACAGTGGGAGGGGCAGTGGAATACAGAAAGTCACTCAGTGACATCACTGAGTGATTGTAAATATAGTTTCTCGCCACTGCACCTTCCCATTGAAAATGCCTAGCCTTATGTATTATATTAGCATTAACCATCCGGAACAGCAAACAATGCATGAAAAACTAATCATGACTGAAAATTTTCAAAAAAACTATTTTTCTACAAGTTTAAAATTAGCACCAATGACCTTGAGGCTATGTACACAGGCTATATACGCATGCATTGGATTTTAAAAAGGGCGCTACTTATAGTT
The DNA here is from genome assembly GCA_019447015.1 of Hymenochirus boettgeri. Lineage (NCBI taxonomy): Eukaryota > Metazoa > Chordata > Amphibia > Anura > Pipidae > Hymenochirus > Hymenochirus boettgeri. The sequence continues at coordinate 231,692,764 of CM033473.1, read as the reverse complement.
TGTGTCTGTAATGTGAAGTGGCACAGGCTGATTCTTTTTTGAATATGAAAAAATACACACAGAAAATATACAACCAATATAGTAATCAATTGAAATCTTATAAACGAAAGCAGGGGAGGGTGTCAGCAGTTTGTAAACTATCAGGGAATTCAATAAAAGTTCTTATCGTTTAAAATGGTGCTAATTTGGCCCAACCATCAGATCTTATTTAACATTTGAAAGCTAAAATCTGATTGGTTGGGGCAAAATTAGCACCATTTTAAACAATAAGAACTTTTATTGAATAACCCTGTAAATGAGTTACTGAATAGTAAAACAAGCACTGGAATGATGACATTTTTTCCACATACTTTTTCTGCGAAAATGACATTAAATAAATCTACTAATATCTGAAGTTTAGTTTTTCCTTTATGTTTCAAAGTAAAGTAATACATTTATTGGGATGGCATTAATCTGCTGCATTCCTGAATATAAAACAGCCACAGAATAGCTGTAATTAATGTTGCCATGAATGAACAGATTTCACCCACAATTGGCAAATGGATACAGATCTTCTCCTCGATTCTGTTGTACACAATTGGATGTTTTATAGACAAAAAAGCAAAATCTATCGTTTAAGTATCTGCCGCAGGAAAATAAGTAATGAAGGACTTTTTGTGGAAATATACACATACGGTAATCAGAGGTAGCTTAAGACAGATGTAATGCAGCTGACAAAAAAACATTTGAAATTCTTGGGACAGACTAAAAAAAATATCCTAAAGCAAATGATCAAATGGTTTACGGGTTTGGAAACAGCGAAAAATAATCAAGTTCGGAGGGCTGTGGACATTAATATCTAGTCTGCGTATGTTTGTATACTGGATTTTCAGATTGTGATTCTCAAAAATATCACCACCTCTAAATCTTATTTATAAGCTGCACTGAATATTTTGGCACTTAATAAATTTTATTGGGGTCAAGACATTTAAATTGCAGTAACTTTACTTTGACAATCAGGCATTAAGTTTCAGACTTAAGTTGTGCGTCGTTTGTCCAGAGGGACAATGAAAAACGTTTAGCATATGTATTTGTTACAATGACCAAATTACCTTCTTAATAAAGAAGTAAAGTACATAATGCAGTTCTGTCAATTTAGGCCAGGTGATTACCAATGCTATATTAAAATGTTAAAACACCTATATTGTGGCTAAAAAGTAATTCAGTTGTGGTTTCTCTGTGACATTCTCCGTTCTCTGTTTTGTTCTCCACTCTTGGAAACACCTTGTGGAGAACAGCCTAAATCTAGCACCTGGGCAAGAGGCTTAAACAGAGCTGACATTGCCAGACATGGAGGATTCAGGTAAAAGAAACGAGAAGCAATGCCCAAGATCACAATGGTATTTATATACCTAACGTACAATTTCAGAACACAAACTGTATTTATAAAGGTGTGAAATCGCTATTTTTGTGATACCGCGCGCCTTTAATAACTTTTTTTATGGTCGTTCATTTATGCCACACAGTAAAATAGTGATACCACATGTAATTGTACTACCACACGGTATTGCCCATACAAAATAGGCAAAATACATTCATCTGAACGTAGCCTTAAAATGGCAAGATACTATATACAGGTTAGTGTGTGTACTGGACTTGGGGGCATTTTATATATACAGGTCAATGTGTGTATTGGACATTGAGGGCATTATATATACTGTATACAGGTCAGTCTGCGTACTAGACTCGGGGGCATTTTATATATACAGGCTAGTGTGTGGACTGGACATCGTGGATATTTTATATATATAGGCCCACATTGGGGCATTTTGTATATACAGGTCAGTGTGTGGACTGGATATTGGGGCATTTTATATATACAGGTCAGTGTGTGGACTGGACATGGCATTTTATATTTACAGGTCATTGCGTGTAGAGGACATTGGGGGCATTTTATATATACAGGTCAGTGTGTGTATTGAACATTGGGGGCATTTTACATTTACAGATCAGTGTATATACGAACATTGGGGGGATTTTATATATACAGGTCAGTCTGTGCTGGACATTGGGGGTATTTTATATATACAGGTCATTATGTGCTGTATGGCATTTCATATATACCAGGATCCTCAAACTATGGCTCCAGATTTTGAAAACTCCCAGCATTTCTAGGCTTCCCTCTGTAGTTGAGGAATGCTGGGAGTTGTAGTTTTCAAACATCTGGAGATCCACAGTTTTAGATCACTGTATATACAGTTCAGTGTGTATTGGACATGGCATTTTATATTTAAGGTCGGTGTTTATTGGACATGGAATTTTATATATACAGGTCAGTGTGTGCTGGGCATGGCATTTTATTATACAGGTCAGTGTGTGTTGGGCATGGCATTTATATTTACAGGTCAATTGTGGTGGACATGGCATTTTATATATACAGGTCAGTGTGTGTTGGACATGGCATTTTATAATACAGGTCAGTGTGTTTTGCTGGACATGGAGCTTTTAATATATACAGGTCAGTGTGTGCTGGACATTGCATTTTATATTAAAGGTCAGTGTGTATTGGACATGGCATTTTATATATACAGGTCAGTGTGTATTGGACATGGGGCATTTTATATATACAGGTCATGTGTGTATTGGACATGGCATTTTATATATACGGGTCAGTGTATATTGGACATGGTATTTTATATATACAGGTCAGTGTGTATTGGACATGGGGCATTTTATATATACAGGTCAGTGTGTAGTGGACATGGCATTTTATATATACAGGTCAGTGTGTATTGGACATGGTATTTTTATATATACAGGTCAGTGTGTATTGGACATAGGGCATTTTATATATCAGGTCAGTGTGTATTGGACATGCATTTTATATAACAGTCAGTGTGATGGACATGGGCATTTTATATATACAGGTCAGTGTGTATGGACATGGGGCATTTTATATATACAGGTCAGTGTGTATTGGACATGGCATTTTATATATACAGGTCAGTGTGTATTGGACATGGCATTTATATATACAGGTCAGTGTGTATTGGACATGGCATTTTATATATACAGGTCAGTGTGTATTGGACATGGCATTTTATATATACAGGTCAGTGTGTATTGGACATGGCATTTTATATATACAGGTCAGTGGTATTGGACATGGCATTTTATATATACGGTCAGTGTGTGCTGGGCATGGCATTTTATATATACAGGTCAGTGTGTGGTGGACATGCATTTTATATATACAGGTCAGTGGTATTGGCACATGGCATTTTATATATACAGGTCAGTGTGTGCTGGACATGACATTTTTATAATACAGGTCGTGTGTGCTGGACATGGGGCATTTTATTATACAGGTAATGGTGTGGACATGGCATTTTATATATACAGGTCAGTGTGTGCTGGACATGGCATTTTATATATACAGATCAGTGTTTGCTGGACATGGGGCATTTTATATATACAGGTAAGTGTGTGGACTGGACATTGCATTTTATATATACAGGTCAGTGTGTGCTGGACATGGCATTTTATATATACAGGCCAGTGTGTGCTGGACATGACATTTTATATATACAGGTCAGTGTTTGCTGGACATGGGGCATTTCATATATACAGGTAAGTGTGTGGACTGGACATTGCATTTTATATATACAGGTCATTGTGTATTGGACATGGCATTTTATATATACAGGTCAGTGTGTATTGGACATGGGGCATTTTATATATACAGATCAGTGTGTGCTGGGCATGGCATTTATATATACAGGTCAGTGTGTGCTGGACATGGGGCATTTTATATATACAGGTCAGTGTGTGCTGGACATGGGGCATTTAATATATACAGTAAGTGTGTGGACTGGACATTGCATTTTATATATACAAGTCAGTGTGTGGTGGACATGACATTTTATATATACAGGTAAGTGTGTGGACTGGACATTGCATTTTATATATACAGGTCAGTGTGTGATGGACATGGCATTTTATATATACAGGTGAGTGTTTGCTGGACATGGGGCATTTAATATATACAGGTAGTGTGTGACTGGACATTGCATTTTATATATACAGGTCAGTGTGTGATGGACTGGCATTTTATATATACAGGTGAGTGTTTGCTGGACATGGGGCATTTAATATATACAGGTAGTGTGTGGACTGGACATTGCATTTTATATATACAGGTCAGCACAATAAAAACTTTGTTATATTTGTTTAACCGTTGTTTGTATTTGTGTGCAAAATGTGTCTGTTTAATATGTGTTCTAGTGTGTGTCGGGGGGCCAGAAATGTACGCAGTGTGGGGCCAAGAAAAGTCTAAAGTTGGCCCTCGTGCTTTACTCTTTCTGCTAAACTGTGCGCCTTGGTACATTTTTATTAGAGTAGGCATTGCCTGTGAGACATGGGCCAGTCTCAATGTTCGTAAAAAATTATATAAGTTTTTTAAACAACGATTTGTTTGTCACAATAAAGCTATGGCCTAATTTGATTTCCAAATCAGAATTTCTGTGGTGGTGTCATTTATTTCAGTGGAAGATATGAAGGTAATAAAGAAAGGGAAATGATAGTGATGTGTAGCTGTCATATGTACTATTAGAGATAAGGGCTCTTTAGCTATTTAAGTGTAAATATCTTTACAATGTAATAAAATTACAGTACATTATTGTATTCAAAGTCACAAGTAATCTGAGACTGTGCAGACCTGTTTGCTTGTGTGCCCTCTAAAAACTACATATCCCAGTGTATGTATCACTAACAAGGCTCTTAGAGCATCGCTATCTGCAATTTTTAGCTGGTGTTTAAATTGCTTTCAGCTAATAACTAGTGATGGACAGAAAACCAAACTCAAACTCAAACCCACGGCTGTATTTTTGATAACTATCGAGAAATCGATATTTTAACGAGCCGTTCGCTAACCCTCGAAAGTATCGTTTGTTTTCAGTAACCCTCAAATGTATAGATCGTTTTTGCTAAACCTAGAATGTATCTTTCACTAACCCTCAAATGTAGCCTTCGATTTTCTGTTACCTACCTTGAAAATATGGTTCGCTTTTGGTAACCCTCGAATTTATGGTTCTGTTTTCTTTAACCCTTGAAAGTATCGTTCGGTAACCCTCGGATTGGCCAAAGCTCTCGAATGTAGCTTGCGCAAAACCCGACAATTGCCCGCTCGTGTTTAAAAAGTGTTTTAACAAGTTTTGGTGATAGTGCCATGTTCCCCAAACCATTTCCCAGGTGCCACAGCCATTACAGTAATTACCATTGTTAGTTTAGGCTAAATCATCAAACTATCACTCTCCTATTGACTTTAAACTTTTAGTGAAGTTCGAAGTCGAAAATGGACCAATTTTTAGAAGCTGGACATCTCTACTTATAACATTGCTTGCAGTGGCTGCGCGGTTAACTTCCGTGTTAGCCACGCAGCTGCCACAAGAAGGAGTTTAAGTCACGCTTACATCTCTTATAGGATGCAGTGTGCCCGTTTGTGCATGGCCTGTCTGTCTCCTGCTTCTAGCGAACATGAGGTAACTTTTAGTAAGCATTTGCAAGAGTTTATCTACAGCCATTCAGAGGCAAACACAGAACTAAATGTTATTTATTTGTTTATTACTGGTTGTTAACTATGTAATGTGTGCTAGAATAGCAACATATAGAGTTTATAAATATGTAGATGTGTTTCTATGTTCGGTTCAGAACTTGTATATATATGTGGCATGGTATTTGAAAAGCCTGCTAAGATTGTAATTAGAGATGGCCGAAACTCATAGTTTTGTTCCGTTTTCCGATTCCCGGATCTCGGGAAAATCCCAAAGATCTGAAACGGAATGAATTTTCAAAGATTTCAAATGTCACAGACTATTTTGATAATTTTTGAAATAGAGTTAGCGTTCGAAAATCTTTGAAAATACGGTCCGGACCACACTTTTAAGTTTCCGATCGGATTTTCGAAGGTTTTTAAATGTTCAAATCTATTTCGAAAATATTTTCCAAAGTACCAAATCCGGATGATCTGTCCGGATTAGGATGATCATCAGATTTCGGAACTGAGGGGTTCTGTGTCGGACCCGGATCCCATCACTAATTGTAATGTAAAGTGATGATACAAATGTTATTTTATTTATATTCTTATATATTTAATATTATTCACTGTGTTTATGACTTCACGTGAGAAGTAAGAACGTGGGCATTTCATTGGCAGCGGTAGTTACACTGGGTGAATAATCATCCTTCACCCTTGTGTTTAGCATGGTTATTAGCGAGAGTACTAGAGACTGTACCAGAGACCAGAGTCTGGAAAATGCACACAGATGGTTTTCCCTGGCTGGTAAGTAGATGTATCAAATATTTGTTTTAGTTTTGCTGGTTTTATTTATTTGTTTATTATTTGTTGGGCGGTAGTGGTATCTCTCTGAAATGAGTTTTTATTGGGGTGGGATTTCTGGCATAAACTACTGTGCAATAATTTTGCAGATCCAGGAGGCAGTCTTAGGGGCGTAACTGAGGAGGGCTGCCAGGGACGGTTTCTGGACAGGATATCAGCCCCGACTGCGGGATTTGGGAGTTTGTCCCTGCAGTTGGGGCAATCCCGTCCAAATTGGGACACCTGGCAACCCTGGATGTTATTGAACTCAGGATTTCACAGCGCTGCAAGGCATCAGTTCTAACCACTGAGCCACTGTGGCCCCATGGTATCATTATTCCCATGTGGTTCCATAATGAAATCAGACTGACAGAATTATCTGCTGATAGATTGCATGGACTTGAAGTTTTTTTTTTCTGTTGTTTTTTTTTTTTTTTTAAATATTTCTATTTCTTCTCAAAATCTACCTACATTTACTTTTTTTTTGGTTCAATGATTTTTATTGGTTTTCTAATTTTTCCATTCACATTTACAATCATACTTTTATAAAAGTAAAATAATCTATACTATAGTATGATATTGTACTTATAACTATCAGTGTTAAACACTTGAGAATATAATAAATATAAACATTTGCATTAACTTCGACAACTCTTTCCTATCTCTTCTCTGTATTGTTTTCCTTATTGCTCCTCTCTGAGCATCTCCCATCAGATATGTGTATCTGAGTGACTGGCCTCCGACCCCGTCCGCCGTACCTACATTTACTTTTAATAGAAATAAATCAACAGCTTTCAAGAATATTTGTAAATGGAAGTCACAATTATGTTTTAATCCACCATGGCAGCTCAGTGCCTTAGTGGTTAGCACTGATTCCTTGCAGCGCTGAAGTCCTGAGTTCGAATCCACCCTTGGACACATCTGCAAGGACTGTATGTTCTCCCCGTGCTTGCGTGGGTTTCCTCTGGGCACTCCGGTTCCCCCACAATAATAAAGACATACTGATAGGTTTATGTGTCAAATAATGTGTGCTTAGATTGTAAGCTCTTTGGGCAGTTCTCATGTGAATGTATAACATGTAATTGTAAAGCGCTATGGAAGTTGTTGGCGCTATATAAATCCACTAATAATAATGTTTACAGCCAAGCCAAACAAGGGAATAAAACAGCAGACATTCGGCAAGACCACACAATTACAAAGCACTTCACACTATATTTGCACTGTGGTCAATATTGGTAACATGGGGGCATATTTATAAAGGATCGCCATTTTTGCCATTTTCGCTATCGCAGGTCATGACAAATAGCGATATTTTCGCCTTATTTATAAAACCGTTCTTTTTGCTTTCGCCTTTGCAGAAAAGTATCGCTGAGGCGATGTGTGGTGAGATAGGTTTCGCCTTATTCATTGCGTTAAGTGTGGTTCACTGCGAAAAGAAGATTGCTCTCTAGTGTCATTTCAGAGCTATTTTTGTCACTTTTTTATTTAAAGGAATAGTTCACACAAAAAGTGAACTATTCCTTAAAGCAGTGATTGAAACCGGGAGGTAAAGGACCTATTCCTCACCTTCCGTTCTTCAATCACTTCACCAGGATCCAGGACCGAAGGTAAGTTTAAAGGGCAAGTCCAGCCCAAAATGAAACTTATACAGGTAAATCACCCCCCAAACTCTAAACGGTAATAGTTTGAAATCTGAATACATAAGTCTAACCTGAAATCCTGCTCAATGTCCTGTTTCCGCTGTTTCTGCTTCCTGGTTCTTCCAGTTAGCAACTGTCAGTTATGGATTTGGCAGTTGACATCACAGCAAATGACTGAATGTTAATCCCTTATCTGCTCTTCTGAGCATGCCTAGGCTCAGTACAGGCTCAGTACAGGTTCTAATTGCTCAGTTTCCATGAGGCATCCAGAAGCATAGCAGGCATACAGTAATGAATTCATAGGACAAACTATGATATATCAACATATTTTAAAGAGGCCATTCTTTCTAAAATGTTCTTATGAGGGTGGAGTTGTCCTTTATTACCACACGCACGATCCACCACGGCTCCATTGACAACTGCCGACTGCTCCTGGTTTAGTTGCCCTATAGCGTGTGGGAGGTAAAGAATAGGTCCTTTACCTCCTGGTCTTCCATCACTGCTTTAAGGAATAGTTCACTTTTGTGTGAACTATTCCTTTAAAGCTATTTATAAATTTTCGCCTTTTTGCCCTTTTTCTCCCTTTTGTTGCATTTTTTGCAGTGTTAGGGCTGGGCCACACTGCTGCGTTTTTTGCGCTTGCGTTTTTTCATATTGAACCGCGTCGATGCACCGAAAATGTGCATTTTCAGGTGTGTTGCGATTGTGATTTGCGTTCCGCATTTTAAATCGCAATCGCATGCGTTTTTCAATACTTAATGAAAAAACGGATGCGCAAACGCAATGAAATCGCATGCCATTCCGTGTGCGATTGCTTTGCTGTGGCTGTGCCCTTACCAGAATTTCGCCAAACATCATTACTTACTGGAATGTTCCATTAACAGCACTTTGGTTATGTTCCCATATTATGTAACTGGTTTGATATTAGCTGCAGTTTGCTGAAAATAAGCAATACTAAAAAATGTGTCCTTTAGGAAATGGAGAAAATTCACCTTTTGAGTTTTACACTATTTACCATATCCTATTAATAAAATAGAGAAAATTCACCTTTAGAGTTTTACACTTTATCATCCTATTTAATAAATGAGAAATTAGTTTTTTGAGTTTATACTATTTATATCTTTGGCTGAAAAAAACACCAAATGTGTTAGGCTATTTTTAAATAGATCAGTGTGTATTAAGCAATTTAATAATTTAATACTACTTTGAAAAACCACCAGGGAGTATTCCCTATTTACCATCATATGTGGTGAACTTTTTCAGCATTATTAGTGCTACTTTTTGCTACATAATTTTTGCTTTTGATGAAAATTCGCCTTTTTAATAACTTTGATGAAAGGAAAAGTTGAAAGTTTAAAAATTATGGTAAAGGCTGGTGGGGAGAAAAGCAAAAATAATGCCCTTTATAAATATGTCCCTCAGACCCCAATTAACTTTATTGGTAAATAAAAAACCTTTAAAAAAAAGATCTTTAAGCGAATAATTAACCTTAAAATGGTGAAATCTCAGATCGTATTACGTAAATGCTGGAGAATAGTCTAACACCCCCCTGAGTACTTATTAGTATTGAGAAACACCCCCACAATGTACTGACACCTTCCATGGACCCATTGGCAGGCTAATAAATGGCCACTTATGCGTTTTCACCACCTCAGACTTGCGAATTGGAATGGCTGAACTTAACACAAAAATACACTTTTCGCCATTTTATAAATTGCTTGGAGTTACCACAGCGATGTATGGCGAACAATGAAAAGATAATGTAGCGGTAATGACCTTTCACCACTGGTTATCACTGCTTTTATAATAGTGAAAGTCCAATTAGGCGAAAAGGCTGCGTAAAGAAGGCAAAAAGTTTAACAAACCTTATAAATATGCCCCATAGTCAGAAAATACTGACACTGTCACAAAGAAGCAATACCAGCAGTATATTGGAACAGTAATAAAGGACTTAGGGGCTATTTGGGTGCAATTTTATGTGGTGAAATTGCGGCAAAATTCTTTGCACATAGATGTGAGGAAACCGTTCACACCTATGAGCTGTGATGCTGTGCAATGTTTCCAATACACTTCATGGTGGTGCCGTTAAAACCAATGGACACTGCAATACAACAATGCAGGGGAACATCACACACACCTGCTAGGGCGATGATCTCCAGCATACAGGCTCGTTCAGTGTGAAATGAATTAGTAATGCCATTCTTTACATATATGGCCCAAAGTGCATTTGTCTCTGCTCCATAATTATTTTTGACAAGAGTAAATAAACCATGTTAGCAGCCTAGGACTGAACATGATGTAAAACATTATATTTGATGCATATGGGTAGGGTAATAAGCAAAATACAATTAGAATAACTGATTAACCAAAGTCACTGTTCCTGAGTTTCAATACTTTTGTTTCACTTACAAATTAGGAACAATTTAACATAGAAAAAATAGAATGACGGTGATTACCTAGTGGCAGGCCTACCAGTACTGGTTTAATTTCCTATAGCGGAGGAAAGTAGAATGTCATGAACAGAAGTGCGAACTTCATGTTTACATATTATTATTTTATGTTCTACTGGAATGTGAAGTAAAAATGCCAGACTTGGCAGATCATTTAAAGCTTATAGGATTATCAAACCAGTCTTTTATATTGACATTTTCATTGCCTAAATATTTGTCTTTGAAATTGGATGTATGGCATAGTATCTGACCATCAACAGGTTCCTTTCGCCTTAAAACACTACTGTTCCTCCATAACCTGTCAAGTCTCCTTTTAATGAAACATATATAAAATCAGATGATGTTTGCCACGTCCCAGCAAGCTATTCACTCCTGTCGAGTTCCTCTATTGCACTTCAATAAGTTCGTCTTTTTAGAGCAAGCTAGAAAGTTTGCTCAAGGAACCTCAAAAAGGAATATAAGAAGGTGTTTTATTTCCAGGTATTCTATCCATTTGTATAAAACATAGAAATATTGCCTAATTCATGTAGTATTATGCCCTAAGATGACTTGCATTAACCACATTGCTTCTCAAGTTGCAGCGGTGGTTTAACCTGTGGCGGTACCAGAATATTCAGTAGAATGGCTTTTTTAAATTATTCTCCTAAAAAAAAAATTCCCTTTAACATCAGTATGTGGTTTTAAGTAAAATTAATCAGTAACAACATCGACTACTCCTTGTGATAGTTGCCCACTTGACACAAGTCAAATGAAAAAAAATTGCCTTATATGAGAAAGGGTATACACGATTGTGATTAAAATGGAAAGAAGACAGGAAAAATCGAAAACGGTTACTTTAAAAAATGTCGTAATACTTACTAGAAGCGCTCCTTCACCACAAGGGTCCGCTCCTCCTCCATCTTCTATATCAATTAATCTTTTATGTCTAAACTCCAAGGAACAGATATATACTCCATAAATCTTAAGTGAAAACTTAAGTAATGTTTTCAATAAACAGAAACTGCCAAGCTTCTTTCCCTCATGATTTATGATTGTCCAATTGAGCTTCTTCCATGAGTTTAAAGTCCCTTTGGTGACTTTATCCCATTTATGAGAGTAAACAATCCATCTTCAAGGTTTACATTAATAAAGAGTTAATCCACCATTCTCCTTCTTTTGCTACAACTGAATTTTATTTTTTGTTGAAACCTGCATTAAAGGGTATGTCTACCACAAACTAAAATTTAACCCCATACTGGCCCCACTTACCTTACATTTTTGCTACAAATGGTTCTCCTGCAGTGACTGTCCAAAGTCAAAGTAAAGTAAAGAGTAGGATCTTCATCCTCTGTGAAAGGTTTTCGCCTCCTCCTTGTCCTCTGAGAGGATAGTGGCTAGTGCAGGGAACCCTTCCCCTCTCCCTCCATCCCTCTGTAGCCCTCCTTGCTGCCAGGTGCCCTACCTCTATTGTAGGGCACCCTAGCCCACCCCAACAGCTAAGTCCGTTTGTTTGAAAAAGCTCGAAAACTCTTACAATCCTTCATTATCCCAGCAGCATCTCTGATTGGCCTCTCAACCAGATCCTTCATTATCCCAGCAGCATCTCTGATTGGCCTCTCAGCCAGAGACACGACTGCCAGTCCGGCAGTCCTACTCGCAGTTCTGGCAAGCAGAGGGCCAAGATCAGAGGTTCCAACATGCATGTGATTCGCTGCTATGGCAAACTTCATCAGAGGTTTACCCGTAACAGCTTTGAGCAGAGTGGAGATCGAGAGTAGTAGAGATCACAGAGGCCAGCATAATGCAAGGAATTGATGTGGCCAGGAGCCTAAGATCTAAGGTACTACAGGTTACAGGAGTGGCATGATGGAAATGTTGCAGCAGGAGGGGAATACAGGACCTCACGGCATTGCATGCTACAAGGTACATGGGTAAAGACGACTGTTTGTCCTGGACTCTGAATGGACTTTCGTTAACCACATGGTTTATAGTATATACTCTACCACATTGTTATCTATGCAATTTATATATGATGAATATGAATGTGAATTTGTTTTTTCAATATTATATAATACTATATTATTCACTAGTAGGAAAACCATATTAAAGGTATATTCCTTATTTTATTGTTAGTTTCTTTTTTCCCCTTTTACTATTTGTTTAGACTAGAGGATAGGCATAGGGCGGCAGCCGCCCACCCTGTATACTTCTCTTATTTGAAGTGATTGATGAGTTGGTGGCCAGTAGCCAAAGAGACTCCATTTTGGTGACATTAATTTTACCCCTTAGTATTTACAACTAACTTTTTGTAGGTCCAAGACTGATCAGCAAGATGAGACAGATATTTTTCTGATAAACGGTGATTGGTGCCCCATTTGTTGTTTAGCTCATTATTTATCAGTCAGGCCCTATGGGCAGGTACATTTTTGCTGCATGAGGATGGGTCTGCATCATACAAATTTCAATTTGTGAGATCTTTCGACGATGTTTAGTGGCATTAAAACGCAATCCTAGGAGTATGGGTCCCATTCATTTAGGTTCAGGATAGCTACGGAGGTGGTTTGATGGAGTCTTGGGGAGATTTTGGTTAAGCAGATTGGGTGATGGGAATTTGCAAGGTTTCAGAGCTATGTCAGTTTGGGGTGGTTTAGACTTGCTGTGGTTCCATAGCTCTTTTCACTTAATTTTTTTTTTACTTTTAAGTATCTTCCATGTTGGTGGTCTGGATCTTTGGACATTCCCATGAGCTGCGGGGCTCCTGACAGGCAGGGTGTTCAAGTAAATGTTTGTCAGCTGGGCTTTGAGAGATGGAGGATGATGGTCAGGTGGGTTGGTTGGGTATGTCTTGGGAAAGTACACAAAAACAGAGGGATTTTAAAGGATGCATGGGGGCATAAGCAGCAGTGGCAGAGAGAAGTCAGCAGTCCTCCCTCCCTCCCTAATTCCCTCCCCTTTGGTTCTTTCAACAATGGGTTTAGGGCTAGGTTGTTTTGTTGTCACAGCTGCGATGGTCCGGCTGGTGTTATAGTAATTGCAAACTCGGGATAAGCTTTTGGTGCTATGGTGTTAATTAAGAAACCTGGCTTGGCGGTGTGGCATCTCTTGTCCTAGATTATAGTGGTATCCTTCACTGATTTGTGATATTGCGAGTTATAATTGGTAAAAGGTATATGTTTCTAGTAATGGAATATGTTTTTAATATGCTTTTGAAATAATCATGTCATTGGGTTGCAATCTGTAATTTGTTATATAAGCTGTGGCCTTTTTGATCCAAATCACATGTCTGGTCCTTTTTTTGGTGAATGTGTTATGTGTGTGTGTGGGGGGGTTCGGTTATACCATAAGAGGAGCTGTCAGTTCATGCCAAGAGATTTACCATTAGTTCCAGTCACATCAGGTCCTGCTCTAAAGAGCTTACAATCTTATTAAACCCTATCACGCATACTCGCAACCTATTTGTATGTCGTTATTCTTTAGGAAAAAATAGCTGTAAATGTCATATTAAAGATTCATAACGATGAATGCTGTCAGCTGTAAAATGTATTTGAAATGTTTTTACTGTTTTGGTGTGTATACTCTTTATAGCAGGATAAGAATGCAAAGCCAGGACAGTGCTCGCATGCATTCTACCATTCTTTACTGTTTCAGCCTAATTCAAAACCATATTAAACCCACCAATCTTTCACACAAGCCAGATGAAAGCTTAGGCAAAATGATCTGTTCAAACATGTGGTTTTTGTTAATATTTTATCTAAAATGTTTAACTCTCCTTTGAGCTTTGCATTTATTGGAAGAAAACATATTAACAATCCTCTTTTGTTTCATACCAGAAGAAGAAAGTCCCCACATGACTCACTAGTCTTGTGGAACCTTAGATGCTGACCTAGCACTTCATTTTGAGGAGGTCAAAGAGAGCTTAATGTGTGCAGAGACAAATCATCTTAATTTTCCCTAAAATTTACAGTTCCCTAAGTTTTAACTCTTTGGTATTGACCAAATCCTTATTTTCCAATGCCTGTTACATTTATTTACTGTCAGGAGATGTAATAAAAGTTCTTATCGTTAAAATGGTGTTAATTTTGCCCTAACCAATCAGATGTTATGTAAATTTGAAAGCTAACATCTGATTGGTTGGGGCAAAATTAGCACCATTTTTAATGATAAGAACTTTTATTGAATCTCCCTTTTATATATTTAAAAACATTATATTTTTTCCTTGTCCTAGTACTCAAAAGCTCCATTAAGATGTTACTTACTCTAAGGTAAATGTTAACTGCTCTTACACTTATATTCTAGCTGAAGGATAGAATCTGCCGACATTAAAAGAGATCTCCCCTGACATCTAAATCCGCCAAATGGAGTTCTTCCTGGAACTTCCATCATTTGGTAACAATTCTTTTAGGCAGCGCTGTGTTCTGTCTGTGAATATATTTGTAAAGCATTCCTAACAGCTAGTATTTGCACATTCTTGGGAAATCTGTTTCTAATTAACAAAAAATGAACCTTTTCTTAACCTGGCTACTGCCTGCAAATTACGGTTAGTGTTAAGTATGCTCCAGAACACAATCGAAAGAGTAAAGGTACCATATTGCTTTATCGAAATGAAAACATATTTTACATTTTTTTAAACTAAGCTGCTTTATGTAAAAGGCTAAACTTGTATCTGTGGTGTACAAGCTGTGCATGCTTAGGCCAGGAATATAGATGAGTGCATTTCATACAGTCCTCAATCTGCTGCATTTCAAATGCTAATGATTTGCCTTTCCCAGATATTTGTATTTACATATACCCTCGAAAAACTATGTGCACATGGACAGGTTTATATCTCTGGAGCCTATGGGCACAGAAAGTCTGGAACTGAAGTCATGTAGTCAGTGTGTATTGGACATGGCATTTTATATATACAGGTCAGTGTGTATTGGACATGGCATTTTATATATACAGGTCAGTGTGTATTGGACATGGCATTTTATATATACAGGTCAGTGTGTATTGGACATGGCATTTTATATATACAGGTCAGTGTGTATTGGACATGGCATTTTATATATACAGGTCAGTGTGTATTGGACATGGCATTTTATATATACAGGTCAGTGTGTATTGGACATGGCATTTTATATATACAGGTCAGTGTGTATTGGACATGGCATTTTATAGTGTGTGGACTGGACATTGCATTTTATATATACAGGTCAGTGTGTGCTGGACATGGCATTTTATATATACAGGCCAGTGTGTGCTGGACATGACATTTTATATATACAGGTCAGTGTTTGCTGGACATGGGGCATTTCATATATACAGGTAAGTGTGTGGACTGGACATTGCATTTTATATATACATTGGACATGGCATTTTATATATACAGGTCAGTGTGTATTGGACATGGGGCATTTTATATATACAGATCAGTGTGTGCTGGGCATGGCATTTTATATATACAGGTCAGTGTGTGCTGGACATGGGGCATTTTCCCTAAAGCCATCCCGGTGGTGGTATTATAGCAGCCCAGAAGCCTCTATCCACAGTAATAAGGTATCAAGAGTGAGGCAGAACAACTTCGCCTTAAGGTATCTGCCAGCTTAGCCAGTGCTAAAACTCCTTCATCTAACCTGACTACACAGAAAAGAGAGCCTTAACATCCCTCAAGAAAGATGCCAGTATCCACCATTCTTACCGGCAGATAAAGGAAGAGCACAGTGGTACTCAAAACCTCTGACTACCATGATAAGGTGACATGCTCCTGGCGATAACAACACATATGAGGCTTTAACAAGGGATCCCACCAGCCGTTACAAGAAAAGAGTCATAGACTTACTACAACAGCTCAAAAGGATATAAAGCCATTGACGAGCAATGTATCATCGCCTCTACCTGGTGAGGCAATCCATGCATATATGGACTCCCAAAGATACATAAGAAGGGGGCCCACTAAGACCTATAGTCAGCAGCATCAACTCTGATAACATACAAGGTGGCAAAAATCTAGCTAACATCTTAGGACCTTTGGTGGGAAGTTCTAAGCATCACATCCAGAACTCTTAGGATTTCACCAACAAGTTGAAGATATAGTATCGGTGTAGAAGAAACTATGGTGTCCTATGATGTGACATCTCCTTCACCGTATACCACCAAGGAGGCTGTTGACATGGTGAGAAAACGGCGGGCCAAGACAGCACTCTTACCGCAGAACTGATCTCAACCAGAACAGGTGTTCCTGTTGGACTTGTGCTGAATACCACCTATTTCAAATACAGGGATAAGTTCTATAAGCAAAAACATGGATGTGCTATGGGATCTCCAGTTTCACCTATTGTGGCCAAACTTTACATGGAGGAGGTAGAAACACAGGCGCTTAATACCTTAAGGGCATAGCACCCAGCCACTGGTTCAGATATGTTGATGACACCTGGGTTAAAATCCACCAGAAGGAAGTAAAACTTTCACAGAACACATTAATGCGGTGGACCAAAAAATAAATTCACAAGGGAAGAGGTACTAAACAACAAACTGGCTTTCTTGGACTGTTGGTAGAAGTTAGGAAAATGGTAAACTGGAGTAGAGGTTTACAGAAAACCAAACACACACAGATCAGTATTTGATGTTTGACTCCCACCACCCTTTAGATCACAAGTTGGTGTCATCAGAACCCTGCAACACGAGCCGAGACACATCCCACTAGCACAGAGGCGAAGGCTAAAGAAATGAAAACATCTCAGAGGAGCCCTTAAAACTTGTGGATATCCAGACTGGGCCTTGTCAAAAGAAAGTAGAAGGAAAGAAAAGAACACGAATACCAACAGTGAAGGGGAAAAGCAAGACAGGAGAAAGAACATGGTCTCCCATATGTAGCAGGGGTCTCCGAGAAATTAAGAAGATTTTCAAAAAACATCGTATCCCTGTTGCTTTAACTGAACAAACACACTGAGGCAGCAATGGTACATCCGAAAGACCCAATACCTAAACACAAGAAAAGCGACATCATATATGCAGTGCAGTGCAGTGAAGAATGCTTGATTTGTATGTGGGGGAGACCAAACAGCAACTGCATCAACGTATGGCCCAGCACAGAAGAGCCAATTCGTCGGTCAGGATCACGCGGGTATCGCATCTTAAGAGTATAAAGGCATACCTTTGAAGATTGAATGTTAACATACTGGCGAAGGAACGTGACTGGTTCAAGAGAGGTGTTTAAGGAGGCCATTTATGTGAAAATAAAGAAACCAAGCCTAAATAGAGGTGGGGGGGTTCACACAACTGTCTGCCATGTACAATGCTGTTTTAACACCTTACTCTGGGCGTTACTATAAAAACCTCTTAGCCACTATCTAATCACACCCTTAACACCTGGCGTGATATGCTAATTGGGATTTTCCAGGGTACATAATTGCCACAGATTCTTGTAAGTCACTTCTGAATTGAGAAAGCCAGTCGGATGACTAGCGAAACGTCTCAAGAACACATTTCATGTCCAGTTGATCTAATTGAATACAACAGATATCCATGACCTGGATGAATGAGAACCTTCACAAGTAATATATAATATATATATAATATATATATACAATATATATAATATACACACACAACGTACACAGGCAAAATGCTGAATGGGCAGGAAAGTATGTATTTATACTGAACTTCCCTTTTAATCTTTATTTTTGTAATTTTCTTCATATGTGCATATATAGGGAAAAGCAGGCGAAAAGGGTAATGCTTTGCAGCAGCAGGAACATTGAGTTAGAGAAGGCTCACTGCAGTTTGCCACCTTGTTTAGGAGTCAGGCAGGTTTGGCCCCACGGACATACCCCACACCAAATTGGCTTCTCCCCTCAGAGTATGCATTGTGCAAGGGAACGTGGGCAAAAGGGTAACACAGGGAACCATTGAGTTAGAGTAGGCTCACATGTAGTTCTCTTAAGCAAGTGTCTTAAGTTCTAACCCTTTTATAGTCTATTAGGTTTGAGGTGGCAGACTTTTTGTCAAAAACACACACATACACACACAAACACATATACATACATGTATAAAACTGTATTATAACTCCAAGAAACAATTTATTCAATACATAATAACTCCTTCAATGAACTGAAAACCACACAACCTACTGTAAACATGTTGCATACTACAAATTAAGCTTTATATTCAATCATCTGTGTGCAGAAGAAGTCTCCAACTTGGGCCCCTCCACAGATGGTTTGAAAACTACAACTCCCAGCATTCCCTGGACTCACATGCTAGACTTTTAACATACTGGCGAAGGAACGTGACTGGTTCAAGAGAGGTGTTAAGGAGGCCATTTATGTGAAAATAATATTTTGTGATACCGCGCCTTTAATAAGAACTTTTATTTTATGGTCGTTCATTTATGGCACACAGTAAAATAGTGATACCACATGTAATTGTACTACCACACGGTATTGCCCATACAAAATAGGCAAAAATCATTCATCTGAACGTAGCCTTAAAATGGCAAGATAACTATATACAGGTTAGTGTGTGTACTGGACATTGGGGGCATTTTATATATACAGGTCAATGTGTGTATTGGACATTGAGGGCATTATATAACTGTATACAGGTCAGTCTGCGTACTAGACATCGGGGGCATTTTATATATACAGGCTAGTGTGTGGACTGGACATCGTGGATATTTTATATATATAGGCCCACATTGGGGCATTTTGTATATACAGGTCAGTGTGTGGACGGATATTGGGGCATTTTATATATACAGGTCAGTGTGTGGACTGGACATGGCATTTTATATTTACAGGTCATTGCGTGTAGAGGACATTGGGGGCATTTTATATATACAGGTCAGTGTGTGTATTGAACATTGGGGGCATTTTACATTTACAGATCAGTGTATATACTGAACATTGGGGGGATTTTATATATACAGGTCAGTCTGTGCTGGACATTGGGGGTATTTTATATATACAGGTCAGTATGTGCTGGATATGGCATTTCATATATACCAGGGATCCTCAAACTATGGCTCTCCAGATTTTGAAAACTCCCAGCATTTCTAGGCTTCCCTCTGTAGTTGAGGAATGCTGGGAGTTGTAGTTTCAAACATCTGGAGATCCACAGTTTTAGGATCACTGATATATACAGTTCAGTGTGTATTGGACATGGCATTTTTTATTTAAGGTCGGTGTTTATTGGACATGGAATTTTATATATACAGGTCAGTGTGTGCTGGGCATGGCATTTTATATATACAGGTCAGTGTGTGTTGGGCATGGCATTTATATTTACAGGTCAATGTGTGGTGGACATGGCTTTTATATATACAGGTCAGTGTGTGTTGGACATGGCATTTTATATATACAGGTCAGTGTGTTTGCTGGACATGGAGCATTTAATATATACAGGTCAGTGTGTGCTGGACATTGCATTTTATATATACAGGTCAGTGTGTATTGGACATGGCATTTATATATACAGGTCAGTGTGTATTGGACATGGGGCATTTTATATATACAGGTCAGTGTGTTATTGGACATGGCATTTTATATATACAGGTCGTGTAATTGGACATGGTATTTTATATATACAGGTCAGTGTGTTGGACATGGGGCATTTTATATATAAAGGTCAGTGTGTAGTGGACATGGCATTTTATATATACAGGTCAGTGTGTATTGGACATGGTATTTTATATATACAGGTCAGTGTGTATTGGACATAGGGCATTTTATATATACAGGTCAGTGTGTATTGGACATGGCATTTTATATATACAGGTCAGTGTGTGATGGACATGGGGCATTTTATATATACAGGTCAGTGTGTATTGGACATGGGGCATTTTATATATACAGGTCAGTGTGTATTGGACATGGCATTTTATATATACAGGTCATGTGTGTATTGGAATGGCATTTTATATATACAGGTCAGTGGTGTATTGGACATGGCATTTTATATATACAGGTCAGTGGTATTGGACAGGCATTTTATATATAAGGTCAGTGTGTATTGGACATGGCATTTTATATATACAGGTCAGTGTGTATTGGACATGGCATTTATATATACAGGTCAGGTGTGGCTGGGCATGGCATTTTATATATACAGGTCAGTGTGTGGTGGACATTGCATTTTATATAACAGGGCAGTGTGTATTATGGACTGGCATGCTTTTATATATACAAGTCATGTGTTGGTGGACTGACATTTTATATATACATGAAGTGTGTGGACTGGACATTGCATTTTATATATACAGGTCATGTGTGGATGGACATGGCATTTTATAATACAGGTGAGTGGTTGCTGGACATGGGCATTTAATATATACAGGTAAGTTGTGTGACTGGACATTGCATTTTATATATACAGGTCAGTGTGTGATGGACATGGCATTTTATATATACAGGTGAGTGTTTGCTGGACATGGGGCATTTAATATATACAGGTAAGTGTGTGGACTGGACATTGCATTTTATATATACAGGTCAGCACAATATAACTTTTGTTATATTTGTTATAACCGTTGTTGTATTTGTGTGCAAAATGTGTCTGTTTAATATGTGTTCTAGTGTGTGTCGGGGGGCCAGAATGTACGCAGTGTGGGGCCAAGAAAAGTCTAAATTTTATATACAGGTAAGTGTGTGGACTGGACATTGCATTTTATATATACAAGTCAGTGTGTGGTGGACATGACATTTTATATATACAGGTAAGTGTGTGGACTGGACATTGCATTTTATATATACAGGTCAGTGTGTTGCATGGCATTTATATATACAGGTGAGTGTTTGCTGGACATGGGGCATTTAATATATACAGGTAAGTGTGTGGACTGGACATTGCATTTTATATATACAGGTCAGTGTGTGATGGACATGGCATTTTATATATACAGGTGAGTGTTTGCTGGACATGGGGCATTTAATATATACAGGTAAGTGTGTGGACTGGACATTGCATTTTATATATACAGGTCAGCACAATATAACTTTTGTTATATTTGTTATAACCGTTGTTGTATTTGTGTGCAAAATGTGTCTGTTTAATATGTGTTCTAGTGTGTGTCGGGGGGCCAGAAATGTACGCAGTGTGGGGCCAAGAAAAGTCTAAAGGTGGCCCTGCTGTGCTTTACTGCTTTCTGCTAAAACTGTGCGCCTTAGGGTACATTTTTATTAGAGTAGGCATTGCCTGTGAGACATGGGTCAGTCTCAATGTTCGTAAAAAATTATATAAGTTTTTTAAACAACGATTTGTTTGTCACAATAAAGCTATGGCCTAATTTGATTTCCAAATCAGAATTTCTGTGGTGGTGTCATTTATTTCAGTGGAAGATATGAAGGTAATAAAGAAAGGGAAATGATAGTGAGTGTAGCTGTCATATGTACTTATTAGAGATAAGGGCTCTTTAGCTATTTAAGTGTAAATATCTTTACAATGTTAATAAAATTACAGTACATTATTGTATTCAAAGTCACAAGTAATCTGAGACTGTGCAGACCTGTTTGCTTGTGTGCCCTCTAAAAACTACATATCCCAGTGTATGTATCACTAACAAAGGCTCTTAGAGCATCGCTATCTGCAATTTTTAGCTGGTGTTTAAATTGCTTTCAGCTAATAACTAGTGATGGACAGAAAACCAAACTCAAACCCACGGCTGTATTTTTGATAACTATCGAGAAATCGATAATTTTACGAGCCGTTCGCTAACCCTCGAAAGTATCGTTTGTTTTCAGTAACCCTCAAATGTATAGATCGTTTTTGCTAAACCTAGAATGTATTCTTCACTAACCCTCAAATGTAGCCTTCGATTTTCTGTTACCCTTGAAAATATGGTTCGCTTTTGGTAACCCTCGAATTTATGGTTCTGTTTTCTGTAACCCTTGAAAGTATCGTTCGGTAACCCTCGGATTGGCCAAAGCTCTCGAATGTAGCTTGCGCAAAACCCGACAATTGCCCGCTCGTGTTTAAAAAGTGTTTTAACAAGTTTTGGTGATAGTGCCATGTTCCCCAAACCATTTCCCAGGTGCCACAGCCATTTACAGTAATTACCATTGTTAGTTTAGCTGTAAATCATCAAACTATCACTCTCCTATTGACTTTAAACTTTTAGTGAAGTTCGAAAGTTCGAAAATGGACCAAATTTTATGAAGCTAGGACATCTCTACTTATAACATTGCTTGCAGTGGCTGCGCGGTTAACTTCCGTGTTAGCCACGCAGCTGCCACAATGAAGGAGTTTAAGTCACGCTTACATCTCTTATAGGATGCAGTGTGCCCGTTTGTGCATGGCCTGTCTGTCTCCTGCTTCTAGCGAACATGAGGTAACTTTTAGTAAGCAATTTGCAAGAGTTTATCTACAGCCATTCAGAGGCAAACACAGAACTAAATGTTATTTATTTGTTTATTACTGGTTGTTAACTATGTGAATGTGTGCTAGAATAGCAACATATAGAGTTTATATAAATATGTAGATGTGTTTCTATGTTCGGTTCAGAACTTGTATATATATGTGGCATGGTATTTGAAAAGCCTGCTAAGAATTGTAATTAGAGATGGCCGAAACTCAATAGTTTTGTTCCGTTTTCCGATTCCCGGATCTCGGGAAAATCCCAAAGATCTGAAAACGGAATGAATTTTCAAAGATTTTCAAATGTACAGAGCTATTTTTGATAATTTTTGAAAATAGAGTTGAGCGTTCGAAAATCTTTGAAAATACGGTCCGGGACCACTTTTAAGTTTCCGATCGGATTTTCGAAGGTTTTTAAATGTTCAAATCTATTTTCGAAAATATTTTCCAAAGTACCGAAATCCGGATGATCTGTCCGGATTAGGATGGATCATTCAGATTTCGGAACTGAGGGGTTCTGTGTCGGACCCGGATCCCATCACTAATTGTAATGTAAAGTGAATGATACAAATGTTATTTTATTTATATTCTTATATATTTAATATTATTCACTGTGTTTATGACTTCACGTGAGAAGTAAGAAGCGTGGCATTTCATTGGACAGCGGTAGTTACACTGGGTGAATAATCATCCTTCACCCTTTGTGTTTAGCATGGTTATGTAAGCGAGAGTACTAGAGACTGTACCAGAGACCAGAGTCTGGAAAATGCACACAGATGGTTTTCCCTGGCTGGTAAGTAGATGTATCAAATATTTTGTTTTTATGTTGCTGGTTTTATTTATTTGTTTATTTATTGGGTTGGGCGGTAGTGGTATCTCTCTGAAATGAGTTTTTATTGGGGTGGGATTTCTGGCATAAACTACTGTGCAATAATTTTGCAGATCCAGGAGGCAGTCTTAGGGGCGTAACTGAGGAGGGCTGCCAGGGACGGTTTCTGGACAGGATATCAGCCCCGACTGCGGGATTTGGGAGTTTGTCCCTGCAGTTGGGGCAATCCCGTCCAAATTGGGACACCTGGCAACCCTGGATGGTATTGAACTCAGGATTTCAGCGCTGCAAGGCATCAGTTCTAACCACTGAGCCACTGTGCTGCCCCATGGTATCATTATTCCCATGTGGTATCCAATAATGAAATCAGACTGACAGAATTATCTGCTGATAGATTGCATGGACTTGAAGTTTTTTTTTTCTGTTGTTTTTTTTTTTTTTTTAAATATTTCTAATTTCTTCTCAAAATCTACCTACATTTACTTTTTTTTTTGGTTCAATGATTTTTATTGGTTTTCTGAATTTTTCCATTCACATTTACAATCATACTTTTATAAAAAGTAAAATAATATCTATATCTATATGTATGATATTGTACTTATAACTATCAGTGTTAAAACTTGAGAATATAAATAAATATAAACATTTGCATTAACTTCGAACAACTCTTTTCCTATCTCGTCTCTGTATTGTTTTACCTTATTGCTCCTCTCTGAGCATCTCCATCAGATATGTGTATCTGAGTAGCTGGCCTCCGACCCCGTCCGCCGTACCTACATTTACTTTTAATAGAAATAAATCAAACAGCTTTCAAGAATATTTGTAAATGGAAGTCACAATTATGTTTTAATCCACCATGGGCAGCTCAGTGGCTTAGTGGTTAGCACTGATTCCTTGCAGCGCTGAAGTCCTGAGTTCGAATCCACCCTTGGACACATCTGCAAGGACTTTGTATGTTCTCCCCGTGCTTGCGTGGGTTTCCTCTGGGCACTCCGGTTTCCCCCACAATAATAAAGACATACTGATAGGTTGTATGTGTCAAATAAATGTGTGCTTAGATTGTAAGCTCTTTGGGGCAGGGTCTCATGTGAATGTATACATGTAATTGTAAAGCGCTATGGAAGTTGTTGGCGCTATATAAATCCACAATAATAATAATGTTTACAGCCAAAGCCAAACAAAGGGAATAAAACAGCAGACATTCGGCAAGACCACACAATTACAAAGCACTTCACACTATATTTTGCACTGTGGTCAATATTTGGTAACATGGGGGCATATTTATAAAGGATCGCCATTTTTGCCATTTTCGCTATCGCAGGTCATGACAAATAGCGATATTTTCGCCTTATTTATAAAACCGTTGCTTTTTGCTTTCGCCTTTGCAGAAAAGTATCGCTGAGGCGATGTGTGGTGAGATAGGTTTCGCCTTATTCATTGCGTTAAGTGTGGTATCACTGCGAAAAGAGAGATTGCTCTCTAGTGTCATTTCAGAGCTATTTTTGTCACTTTTTTTATTTAAAGGAATAGTTCACACAAAAAGTGAACTATTCCTTTAAAGCAGTGATTGAAGACCGGGAGGTAAAGGACCTATTCCTCACCTTCCGTTCTTCAATCACTTCACCAGGATCCAGGACCGAAGGTAAGTTTAAAGGGCAAGTCCAGCCCCAAAATGAAAACTTACATACAGGTAAATCACCCCCCAAAACTCTAAACGGTAATAGTTTGAAATCTGAATACATAAGTCTAACCTGAAATCCTGCTCAATGTCCTGTTTCCGCTGTTTCTGCTTCCTGGTTCTTCCAGTTAGCAACTGTCAGTTATGGATTTGGCAGTTGACATCACAGCAAATGACTGAATGTTAATCCCTTATCTGCCTCTTCTGAGCATGCCTAGGCTCAGTACAGGCTCAGTACAGGTTTCTAAATTGCTCAGTTTCCATGAGGCATCCAGAAGCATAGCAGGCATACAGTAATGAATTCATAGGACAAACTATGATATATCAACATATTTTAAAGAGGCCATTCTTTCTAAAAGATGTTCTTATGAGGGTGGAGTTGTCCTTTAATTACCACACGCACGATCCACCACGGCTCCATTGACAACTGCCGACTGCTTCCTGGTTTAGTTGCACTATAGCGTGTGGGAGGTAAAGGAATAGGTCCTTTACCTCCTGGTCTTCCATCACTGCTTTAAAGGAATAGTTCACTTTTTGTGTGAACTATTCCTTTAAAGCTATTTATAAATTTTCGCCTTTTTGCCCTTTTTCTCCCTTTTGTTGCATTTTTTTGCAGTGTTAGGGCTGGGCCACACTGCTGCGCTTTTTTTGCGCTTGCGTTTTTTCATATCATTGAAAACGCGTCGATGCACCGAAAATGTGCATTTTCAGGTGTGTTGCGATTGTGATTTGCGTTCCGCATTTTAAATCGCAATCGCATGCGTTTTTCAATACTTAATGAAAAAACGGATGCGCAAACGCAATGAAATCGCATGCCATTCCGTGTGCGATTGCTTTGCAGTGTGGCTGTGCCCTTACCAGAATTTCGCCAAACATCATTACTTACTGGAATGTTCCATTAACAGCACTTTGGTATGTTCCCATATTAATGTAACTGGTTTGATAATTAGCTGCAGTTTGCTGAAAATAAGCAATACTAAAAAATGTGTCCTATTAGGAAAATGGAGAAAATTCACCTTTTGAGTTTTACACTATTTACCATATCCTATTAATAAAATAGAGAAAATTCACCTTTAGAGTTTTACACTTTATCATCCTATTTATGAAATAGAGAAAATTAGTTTTTTGAGTTTTATACTATTTATATCTTTGGCTGAAAAAAACACCAAATGTGTTAGGCTATTTTTAAATAGATCAGTGTGTATTAAGCAATTTAATAATTTAATACTACTTTGAAAAACCACCAGGGAGTATTACCTATTTACCATCATATGTGGTGAACTTTTTCAGCATTATTAGTGCTACTTTTTGCTACATAATTTTTGCTTTTGATGAAAATTCGCCTTTTTAATAACTTTGATGAAAGGAAAAGTTGAAAGTTTAAAAAATTATGGTAAAGGCTGGTGGGGAGAAAAGCAAAAATAATGCCCTTTATAAATATGTCCCTCAGACCCCAATTTAACTTTATTGGTAAATAAAAAACCTTTAAAAAAAAGATCTTTAAGCGAATAATTAACCTTAAAATGGTGAAATCTCAGATCGTATTACAGTAAATGCTGGAGAATAGTCTAACACCCCCCTGAGTACTTATTAGTATTGAGAAACACCCCACAATGTACTGACACCTTCCATGGACCCATTGGCAGGCTAAATAAATGGCCACTTATGCGTTTTCACCACCTCAGACTTGGCGAATTGGAATGGCTGAACTTAACACAAAAATACACTTTTCGCCATTTTATAAATATGCTTGAGCAGTTACCACAGCGATGTATGGCGAACAATGAAAAGTGAAATGTAGCGGTAATGACCTTTCACCACTGGTTATCACTGCTTTATAAATAGTGAAAAGTCCAAATTAGGCGAAAAGGCTGCGTTAAAGAAGGCAAAAAGTTTAACAAACCTTTATAAATATGCCCCATAGTCAGAAAATACTGACACTGTCACAAAGAAGCAATACCAGCAGTATATTGGAACAGTAATAAAGGACATTAGGGGCTATTTGGGTGCAATTTTATGTGGTGAAATTGCGGCAAAATTCTTTGCACATAGATGTGAGGAAACCGTTCACACCTATGAGCTGTGATGCTGTGCAATGTTTCCAATACACTTCATGGTGGTGCCGTTAAAACCAATGGACACTGCAATACAACAATGCAGGGGAACATCACACAACACTGCTAGGGCGATGATCTCCAGCATACAGGCTCGTTCAGTGTGAAATGAATTAGTAATGCCAATTCTTTACATATATGGCCCAAAGTGCATTTGTCTCTGCTCCATAATTATTTTTCAGACAAGAGTAAATAAACCATGTTAGCAGCCTAGGACTGAACATGATGTAAAACATTAATATTTGATGCATATGGGGTAGGGGTAAGTAAGCAAAATACAATTAAGAATAAACTGATTAACCAAAGTCACTGTTCCTGAGTTTCAATACTTTTGTTTTCACTTAAAATTAGGAACAATTTAACATAGAAAAAATAGAATGACGGTGATTACCTAGTGGCAGGCCTACCAAGTACTGGTTTAATTTCCTATAGCGGAAGGAAAGTAGAATGTCATGAACAGAAGTGCGAACTTCATGTTTACATATTATTATTTTATGTTCTACTGGAATGTGAAGTAAAAATGCCAGACTTGGCAGATCATTTAAAAGCTTATAGGATTATCAAACCAGTCATTTATATTGACATTTTCATTGCCTAAATATTTGTCTTTGAAATTGGATGTATGGCATAGTATCTGACCATGCAACAGGTTCCTTTCGCCTTAAAAACACTACTGTTCCTCCATAAACCTGTCAAGTCTCCTTTTAATGAAACATATATAAAATCAGATGATGTTTGCCACGTCCCAGCAAGCTAATTCACTCCTGTCGAGTTCCTCTATTAGCACTTCAATAAGTTCGTCTTTTTAAGAGCAAGCTAGAAAGTTTGCTCAAGGAACCTCAAAAAGGAATATAAGAAGGTGTTTTATTTCCAGGTATTCTATCCATTTGTATAAACATAGAAATATTGCCTAATTCATGTAGTATTATGCCCTAATGATGACTTGCATTAACCACATTGCTTCTCAAGTTGCAGCGGTGGTTTAACCTGTGGCGGTGACCAGAATATCTCAGTAGAATGGCTTTTTTAAATTATTCTCCTAAAAAAAAAAAATTCCCTTTAACATCAGCTTATGTGGTTTTAAGTAAAATTAATCAGTAACAGACATCGACTACTCCTTGTGATAGTTGCCCACTTGACACAAGTCAAATGAAAAAAAATATTGCCTTATATGAGAAAGGGTATGACAAGCATTGTGATTAAAATGGAAAGAAGACAGGGGAAAAATCGAAAACGGTTACTTTAAAAAATGTCAGTAATACTTACTAGAAGCGCTCCTTCACCACAAGGGTCCGCTCCTCCTCCATCTTCTATATCAATTAATCTTTTATGTCTAAACTCCAAGGAACAGATATATACTCCATAAATCTTAAGTGAAGACTTAAGTAATGTTTTCAATAAACAGAAACTGCCAAGCTTCTTTCCCTCATGATTTATGATTGTCCAATTGAGCTTCTTCCATGAGTTTAAAGTCCCTTTGGGTGACTTTATCCCATTTATGAGAGTAAACAATCCATCTTCAAGGTTTACATTAAATAAAGAGTTAATCCACCATTCTCCTTCTTTTGCTACAACTGAATTTTATTTTTTGTTGAAACCTGCATTAAAGGGTATGTCTACCACAAAACTAAAATTTAACCCCATACTGGCCCCACTTACCTTACATTTTTGCTACAAATGGTTCTCCTGCAGTGACTGTCCAAAGTCAAAGTAAAGTAAAGAGTAGGATCTTTCATCCTCTGTGAAAGGTTTTCGCCTCCTCCTTGTCCTCTGAGAGGATAGTGGCTAGTGCAGGGGAACCCTTCCCCTCTCCCTCCATCCCTCTGTAGCCCTCCTTGCTGCCAGGTGCCCTACCTCTATTGTAGGGCACCCTAGCCCACCCCAAACAGCTAAGTCCGTTTGTTTGAAAAAGCTGCAGAACTCTTACAATCCTTCATTATCCCAGCAGCATCTCTGATTGGCCTCTCAACCAGATCCTTCATTATCCCAGCAGCATCTCTGATTGGCCTCTCAGCCAGAGACACGACTGCCAGTCCGGCAGTCCTACTCGCAGTTCTGGCAAGCAGAGGGCCAAGATCAGAGGTTCCAACATGCTATGTGATTCGCTGCTATGGCAACTTCATCAGAGGTTTACCCTGTAACAGCTTTGAGCAGAGTGGAGATCGAGAGTAGTAGAGATCACAGAGGCCAGCATAATGCAAGGAATTGATGTGCCAGGAGCCTAAGATCTAAGGTACTACAGGTTACAGGAGTGGCATGATGGAAATGTTGCAGCAGGAGGGGAATACAGGACCTCAGGCAATTGCATGCTACAAGGTACATGGGGTAAGACAGACTGTTTGTCCTGGACTCTGAATGGACTTTCGATTAACCACATGGTTTATAGTATATACTCTACCAACATTGTTATCTATGCAATTTATATAATGATGAATATGAATGTGAATATTGTTTTTTCAATATTATATAATACTATATTTATTCACTAGTAGGAAATACCATATTAAAGGTATATTCCTTATTTTATTGTTAGTTTCTTTTTTCCCCTTTTTACTATTTGGTTTAGACTAGAGGATAGGCATAGGGCGGCAGCCGCCCACCCTGTATACTTCTCTTATTTGAAGTGATTGATGAGTTGGTGGCCAGTAGCCAAAGAGACTCCATTTTGGTGACATTAATTTTACCCCTTAGTATTTACAACTAACTTTTTGTAGGTCCAAGACTGATCAGCAAGATAAGAGACAGATATTTTTTCTGATAAACGGTGATTGGTGCCCCATTTGTTGTTTAGCTCATTATTTATCAGTCAGGCCCTATGGGCGAGGTACATTTTTGCTGCATGAGGATGGGTCTGCATCATACAAATTTCAATTTGTGGAGATCTTTCGACGATGTTTAGTGGCATTAAAACGCAATCCTAGGGAGTATGGGTCCCATTCATTTAGGTTCAGGATAGCTACGGAGGTGGTTTGATGGAGTCTTGGGGAGATTTTGGTTAAGCAGATTGGGTGATGGGAATTTGCAAGGTTTCAGAGCTATGTCAGTTTGGGGTGGTTTAGACTTGCTGTGGTTCCATAGCTCTTTTCACTTAATTTTTTTTTTACTTTTAAGTATCTTCCATGTTGGTGGTCTGGATCTTTGGACATTCCCATGAGCTGCGGGGCATCCTGACAGGCAGGGTGTTCAAGTAAATGTTTGTCAGCTGGGCTTTGAGAGATGGAGGATGATGGTCAGGTGGGTTGGTTGGGGGTATGTCTTGGGAAAGTACACAAAAAACAGAGGGATTTTAAAGGATGCATGGGGGGCATAAGCAGCAGTGGCAGAGAGAAGTCAGCAGTCCCTCCCTCCCTCCCTAATTCCCTCCCCCTTTGGTTCTTTCAACAATGGGTTTAGGGGCTAGGTTGTTTTGTTGTCACAGCTGC
Organism: Hymenochirus boettgeri; assembly: GCA_019447015.1. Classification (NCBI taxonomy): domain Eukaryota; kingdom Metazoa; phylum Chordata; class Amphibia; order Anura; family Pipidae; genus Hymenochirus; species Hymenochirus boettgeri. The sequence goes on along the minus strand of CM033473.1, from coordinate 231,661,967 downwards.
GATGGTCCTGGCTGGTGTTATAGTAATTGCAAACTCGGGATAAGCATTTTGGTGCTAATGGTGTTAATTAAGAAACCTGGCTTGGCGGTGATGGCATCTCTTGTCCTAGATTATAGTGGTATCCTTCACTGATTTGTGATATTGCGAGTTATAATTGGTAAAAGGTATATGTTTCTAGTAATGGAATATGTTTTAATATGCTTTTGAAATAATCATGTCATTGGGTTGCAATCTGTAATTTGTTAATAAAGCTGTGGCCTTTTTGATCCAAATCACATGTCTGGTCCTTTTTTTGGTGAATGTGTTATGTGTGTGTGGGGGGGGTTCGGTTATACCATAAGAGGAGCTGTCAGTTCATGCCAAGAGATTTACCATTAGTTCCAGTCACATCAGGTCCTGCTCTAAAGAGCTTACAATCTTATTAAACCCTATCACGCATACTCGCAACCTATTTGTATGTCGTTATTCTTTAGGAAAAAATAGCTGTAAATGTCATATTAAAGATTCATAACGATGAATGCTGTCAGCTGTAAAATGTATTTGAAATGTTTTTACTGTTTTGGTGTGTATACTCTTTATAGCAGGATAAGAATGCAAAGCCCAGGACAGTGCTCGCATGCATTCTACCATTCTTTACTGTTTCAGCCTAATTCAAAACCATATTAAACCCACCAATCTTTTCACTACAGCCAGATGAAAGCTTAGGCAAAATGATCTGTTCAAACATGTGGTTTTTGTTAATATTTTATCTAAAATGTTTAACTCTCCTTTGAGCTTTGCATTTATTGGAAGAAAACATATTAACAATCCTCTTTTGTTTCATACCAGAAGAAGAAAGTCCCCACATGACTCACTAGGTCTTTGGAAGCCTTAGATGCTGACCTAGTAGCACTTCATTTTGAGGAGGTCAAAGAGAGCTTAATGTGTGCAGAGACAAATCATCTTAATTTTTCCCTAAAATTTACAGTTCCCTAAGTTTTAACTCTTTGGTATTGACCAAGATCCTTATTTTCCAATGCCATGTTACATTTTATTTACTGTCAGGAAGATGTAATAAAAGTTCTTATCGTTAAAAATGGTGTTAATTTTGCCCTAACCAATCAGATGTTATGTAACATTTGAAAGCTAACATCTGATTGGTTGGGGCAAAATTAGCACCATTTTTAATGATAAGAACTTTTATTGAATCTCCCTTTTATATATTTAAAAACATTAATATTTTTTCCTTGTCCTAGTAACTCAAAAGCATCCATTAAGATGTTACTTACTCTAAGGTAAATGTTAACTGCTCTTACACTTATATTCTAGCTGAAGGATAGAATCTGCCGACATTAAAAGAGATCTCCCCTGACATCTAAATCCGCCAAATGGAGTTCTTCCTGGAACTTCCATCATTTGGTAACAATTCTTTTAGGCAGCGCTGTGTTCTGTCTGTGAATATATTTGTAAAGCATTCCTAACAGCTAGTATTTGCACATTCTTGGGAAATCTGTTTCTAATTAACAAAAAATGAACCTTTTCTTAACCTGGCTACTGCCTGCAAATTACGGTTAGTGTAAAGTATGCTTCCAGAACACAATCGAAAGAGTAAAGGTACCATATTGCTTTATCGAAATGAAAACATATTTTACATTTTTTTTAAACTAAGCTGCTTTATGTAAAAGGCTAAACTTGTATCTGTGGTGTACAAGCTGTGCATGCTTAGGCCAGGAATATAGATGAGTGCATTTCATACAGTCCTCAATCTGCTGCATTTCAAATGCTAATGATTTGCCTTATCCCAGATATTTGTATTTACATATGAACCTCGAAAAACTATGTGCACATGGACAGGTTTATATCTCTGGAGCCTATGGGCACAGAAAGTCTGGAACCTGAAGTAGCAAATACCAGCTCAACACTCCTTTATCGATTTTGCTCTGAAACTAATCGGTAAATGGCAGGTTTTCCATATGATTCTGAACCTCTACTATTTTTTCTGCTCTCACTTGAGATGTCTCTGCCAAGATGCATTTACTTATATGTACTGTATCTACCCTGCAGATGCTTTCTTCTGATTGGCTGGCCTTTCCTACATTCTTCAACAAGAACTGCTTGACACTTGGTGATACAAAATATTTTTTCTTCTCCTTGGGCATTGAATCATTTGGGATTTCTCTGAAGAAGAATTCATGGCCAGGACTAATACCCTATTAAACAACTTCTACCTGTATGTAATCCAGACCTCCATATACAGTATAGTTTACCAGGCTTAATGCAGTCATATAATTTATCTACTTCATACACCAAGCTAGGTTAAATGAGCCTAAGTTTTAAAAAGAGAAATAAAGGCAGCATATACAATGAATATAATGCACCAAACCAGCATCTCAGAATTTGTATTTGCTGAGTTATTAATACAGAAAAATGTCGACAGGGCTGGGATCGTGAGACCTGAGATCACCTCTCAGCAGCTGGGCCAATCAGAACAGTGACAGCTATGTCAATTGATAGCATTTTGGCCAACTGAGAACTAAAATGTACATTTCAAAAACATATTTTAACTATTTGCCTAGAACAATAAAACATTAATAGGGATATTTAATAAAAGTTCTTATCGTTTAAAATGGTGCAAATTTTGCCCCAACCAATCAGATCTTTTTAACATTTGAAAGCTTACATCTGATTGGTTGGGGTAAAATTAGCACCATTTTAAACGATAAGAACTTTTATTAAATAACCCTGTAAGTGCTATAGAACATGGTGATACTTTTTTATTATGGGCTAACAGATCAATATGGAGAGAATTGTGTCTTGCTTTAAAATGGTTTGATTTCATTTGATGGTATTTCTGTTCTTTATACATAGGTTTATAAAAAGCTAATGTGTATGAATCCAACACATCCTCATAATAATAGCAAGTATAGCAGTACCCTATAACAATCAAAAGACATGCCAATATAATTCTGACAATAACAATACAGACTCTGTTTGTTTGCACCTAATATGATTCCATTCTCCTCCATTGTTCTGAGCCCATGCAAGTTGCCAGGTCTGTCACCTCAATCTTAGCCTGCCTTCCTGCCTTCTTTCCCACTCACAGTCAATGGGTACTAACTTTATTTCAGTTTCACCCTTACATTCTAATAACAATGTACCTTTTCACTACTGATTACTCAATGTTTTATTATATTTTATGGTTGCATTTATGTATCTTGTGCATTTATTGAGTGCTGTACCTTAATACACATTTTCTGATTGACATGTATCACTTCTGCATGCTGTTTCCTAAAAGGATGGGACGTACAGTACCTCACTTTTACATTATTATCCTGATTAAGGCCTGCAGCAGGAATACCATGTGCTTAACCTTAAAAGAACCAAACAGGTAACGATCCATCATTGATTGTTTGAGTTTGTTTCCTATCTTTCTTTATGCCAGGGCATAATAACCTGCTATTCCAAATTTTAAGAAAGAAACAGAGTCTCCGTGGATTGCAAAATAACATTAGCAAGAAAGAAAAGGCTGTTTTCTTCTCTCTTCCATTTTTAGCGAAGTGTTTTTCTGTCTCTCTAAAGTGCTACTTGTTAAAGGAGTAGCTAAAGCCCTCACCATATCCTCTGAGAGTGAGAAAACTGAAACAGGCGCTTCATTATCATGCTAATCGAACACTGTCTGAGCAGCTTTCATAACTGCCATATTAAATCACTCTCCAACGGGAAGCCTTGGGAGAGACATTTACATTCTATGGTATACATATTAATAGAGCAGTCAGGGTTGTCTCTGTGCACAATTGTCAGACAGGTATTTTAGATTTTATTGACAGTGAAAATCAAATGCAGTTCAGTTAATATATTTTTTGTAAAGCTCAGACACTGCCATATGTTGTAAGATGGTGCTCCAAGGGGCATTTTCCTCTGTCTCAAATGGTATAGCTGTAATGAGTACATGTAAAAAAACTGACTTTACAGAATCCAGAGATGTACTTTACTGCGATTCATGTAGATGCTTATAATATGGTAATAATGTCTTCTTGTTCATCTTATGTGAATTGAAAAGTAGACAGTGACTGGGATATGCACAATTATTTACAGGTTCAAAAGTAATAACAAAGCAAGTACACACCTGCTGAAGGCAATGGACATTTTAAATAGATTTTTTTTTTTTTAGGCAGACACACGAACATATTATATAGCATATGAAAACTGGGGGAGATTCAATATGGCCCAGATCTGTCTAAAACCCACATTAACCCAAAGAAATTTCGGGGTTAATGTGGGTTTTTAATGGATTTTAGAGCACAGAGCCATTTCTAAATGTTTTTGGAAATAGCACTGTGCTAGCAATCTAAAACCCCTTCCGTTAAATTTTGCATTTTAGCGTGAAACTTAACGGGACTTTGAATGGGGCTTTAAAGTCTCGCTACTTACTTTAGCCTGATCCTGCGATGCAATACCTGGCGTAATCTGGTAAGGTAAGTAATGCAAGTCTTCAAATTGAATCTCCCCGTATGTGTGTTTACATATTTAGCGTTTGTTTAGTCAGTGGGAAGTACAGGGGAAAGTAGCTGTACTTAAAAGGTAAATTAATATGTTGTCTGACACTTTTACTTCAGTTCATGCTTATACCAGGATAATAAGCATGAATGTGGAAATTTCCCATTTGAGCTACTGTGGCCTCTGTCACTGTTTATGTTACCAGTCTCACACCTGTCCCAAACAAGTTGTATTTTCTTTTCCTGTTTTCATCTCGACTCTTAATTGACTATTAATTTAATCCCCCTTCAGGCTGACACCCCTTGCAGTATCTGGTGATCTCAACAGGGGACAGGCTCAGCAAGCTGCTAACTGGGAGAATGTGCTAAGTACCATATGAATCGCAGCAACTCAAGAGGTGCTAGAACTGCAGGACTATATGTGCAGGGATTCTGGGAATCTGCTATCCCAATAAAGTTGCCCTAGTTTATAGAGCAAATGTAACACAAACCTGGTTGTAACATACAGATACTATGCAGAATTTTACAATGTAGGCTTAGGAGTCATTTTGCAAAAACTTCCTTTTATAAATATGTCCCTTAGAATTGTACTTATTAAGTATTTATTATTATTTTCGATTTATATAGCGTTTATTTATATAAACTTATTTATATAACATCTTCCGTAGCGCTTTACAATTACAGTACATGTATACATTCACATCAGGCCCTGTCCCAAAGAGCTTACAATCTAAGCACATTTATTTGACACATACAACCTATCTGTATGTCTTTATGATTGTAAGGGAAACCAGAGTGCCCAGAGGAAATCCACACAAGCACGGGCAGAACAAACTCCTTGCAGATGTGTCCAAGGGTGGATTCGAACTCAGGACCTCAGCGCTGCAAGGCATCAGTGCTAACCACTGAGCCACTGTGCTACCATTTGACATTTGTTTGATGGAAACTAGGTAAAGTAGGATATGATTTGTGGTATATCCCAACAAAATTCCACATAAAAATAATGCAAGGGGAACCAAATACTTAATCAGTACTGTTTATTAGAACCATAATTTGGTCCCTCCTTGATTATTTGCATGTGGAATTCTGTTGCAGTATATTGGAAGTGGCATGACTAAGTGTGGCTGGGTGGAACCTGGCAAAGCATATGAACACTGTGTAATATAATGTGGTGCCCACTAGGGGTCACTGTAACAAGTTAATGTTCTATACTTGCACATGTTATAAAAAGTATATCTTGCAAAGATGGTGTTTGCTTTAGGGGTTACATAATCACCACATTATATTACACTTCTCAATGCTTTATTTCTTTGTTATTCTTAAATTTCAATGTTTTGTTCTTGAAAAGAAGGGAGATGTAATATAATGTGGTGCCCACTAGGGGTCACTGTAAAAAGTTAATGTTCTATACTTGCACATGTTATAACTTTTTGGTATGTGGTTCCATGTTGGACCTAAGGGTGTGAATACAGTTTTTCCTTCAACAAGAATGTCTCTTGTATTAATCTGAAAGCAGAGTTCCAGAAACACTACACACTGTCTTTGTGGTGCAGTGTTTTCTTTTACACATTAACATAATTAATGCCGGAACCAACTTAAGTTTATTTTTTTATTTTTCATTAATTGTTTAACTTAATTTCCTTACTTTTCAAAATGTTTATTTTATATTTTGTATTGGCCACATTCTTTTTCTTACCATTGATCATTCATATGTTTTGATTTCCTCAACTTTGTTTTATGTTGATTGTTATTAGTTGATTTGCTTTTACTTAGAAGCCAAAGGGATAATAGATTAAAGGCAGGTCATTCCTGCTGATTTTGAATTACACTCAGAGATGCAGATGGGACAATGCAATAACATTCTTACCTCTCCCATTAAATGTACCCATGATGAGGACCTAAACCTCTAGGTTTAAATCCCTGGGTATTGTATAGATTGCTGATATAATTTACCTACACCTGCGATTGGTGTCCCTTCTTGCAGAGCGTCTTCTTATTGGTCAGGGCCCAGACACTAGTAGTGGGTTGGGCAGACTGGATTAAAAATCATAAGGGATTTTCAGAAAACCTAGGGGTCCAAACTTAGATAGTTAAGACTATTATCTTGGTCAATTGTGCGTGCACAAGTCAGAGGAAGAGATTTATTGTGCCAGAAGAGAAACCTTCTTCAGAGTAGAAATGTAGCCACTGACAGTGGTACTTTTGTTTATGGTGTTAATAAATAATATTTATTTATTTATTTTTATTTAATAACTAATATTATTTAGTAAACAAAGTATTTGACTAGTTTATCTTATTGGTTTAGTTGTAGCATTTCCTACCATTCTACTGGGGAAACCATCTCAATATTTTAGCCAATCATTTAATACAGGTAATACATTATAATATTTTTCGTCATGGGACCTAAATTAACTTCTCAGCATCCCTTTCCAATTAAAATCTTAAACATCACCAACAGATTGATTATTTTAGCCACTTATATTCAAGAATCAAGACTGACCCTAGCCAGAGCTTTGACTATTACATGGTGTGATCCTATTAAGACAGTCATCTTAAAGATGACTTTAAGAAAGACATTTCATCAATTATTTATTTTAAGCCTATTTTACATTTAGCAACATTATTCCGGTCCAAATAAATCAATGTTTTACAAATGAGAACTTTCAATGAAGAAGTTGATAAATGTGATCAGGGCTTAACCTTTGGGTTCAGTTAAAAAACTGAAAATGTAGCACTGTCTGTGCTTCATGTGTCCATGTGTGGCCTAGATCATTGTCCTACTAAAATAAACAGCATCTTGTCATGCTAATACAATTACAAAGGCTGGCATAGAATATGGAGAAAAGACTCATAAAAGTAAATGGACTGTAAAGTTCAATTTATACAAAGGTCAGAATCCTGAGTGTGTTTCACACACTCTAAGCTTCAGTTTTCCACAATCTCATATTTTGTATAATTAAGTGGCCATTACTAAATACGTTAAGGGTTTTCTTCTTAGTGGTTTGTATGTCGCAATACACAGAAAATCCTGGGCAGTTGCTACTCCTTCTACTAAAGGAAAATAAAATGAGTGGATATAGAACTTACTAATTGAATAAATGAATAAAAATCCATGTTTTATGTGAACAGTAAAAGAAAAGAAAAGGCACAAAAAAATATTAGATAGATAACTAGTGCAAAATGGTATGCCATAAATCATTCAATATGAATTAAACTGTCAATTTAATGGACACATACAGTATCATAGTGTATAAAATCTGTACAGAGCAAATGGTTGAATATAAAGGATATTCATTTCCAAATAGGAAATTTGAGCTACAAATAGCATGAGAAAACTATAACCAAACAATCCAGAGTACCTCTAGCACACTGATTGTGGCTTTGGCTAAATGCTTAATAGATGCAATCCTCCACACCCCTACCCAGACGGTTAAGGTAATCCAGAAAGCAAAACAAAGATGTTTTTGCACAAATAAATTGTGAAATCACAACAGTAGTGTGCTCTTAATTTTGTTTTCTGGAAATCTATATTAAAAATCACATCAAGTCTAAAAACAAATTAAAATGTACATTTAAGGCAGTTTATGAATCCACGTTTAATAACACAAACATTTCCAACTAGTATCCAATTCAACTTTGCAAACCCACTTGCATAATTGGCCTCCCTATGTAAGTTTGCATTGTTCGTTATTGGATTCCTGTAGGGCTTTCTGCACTTTAGTTTAGGAAATCGAAAGCGGACAATGGAAATTTTCTTTCAGAAATGAAAAAATCCCACAGTGGACAGTGATGATTTGTTTTCCTATGGGCGATAATTAATTTAAAATAACTTAGTTCAGGAGATCGTAGTGTGTATTTTATACTTTTCTGAGAACATCAATGTGCTAAAGATTTTACTATAAACTTTTAAAGCTGACAGGATTCTGTCCTGTTTCACTTGTATTTTTGTAATGAAAGTGTCCAGGACACCGAAACAACAGGCTTTGCAAATAAAGAAGATTGGGGGATACCCTTTATACTAAAGTCATTTCTAATTTAATTAAATTTAAAAATAGATGTCAGTATACAGTAGTCTACAGGATAATGAATACTACAAAAATACAAAGAGTGTCCTACAGCCACCTGTAGGGGCAACACATGGGTGCCATTTGGGATATTCATTACATATCCCGAAAACCTGCAGTTTCTGGGCACAATTTGCAAGCAAATAGGAGATTTTATTGAGCTCTGACTGTCTGGCTTGCAAGATTGGAAACCTAGTCAAACAATCTACAATCATGTGTATCCATATGGTAAAGTCTCTCACAAGTTACCTTTTTTCCATGGAAAGATTCAAGTGGGTTACATTTTGCACTGTTAAATAAATCCATCCCATATGGTGATAGGCTACTCCAGCCACCATAGCTTAAAGAAATGAAAGGTCTTGGATTTAGAATAGGAAATTGCTAACATGCTGATTTGCTATCTTTTTAAAAAATATAAACTGTCTAAAAACTTTAATACAAGGTATTTTCAAACTATGTTGAACCAATAGTAAAGTGCACAATCTATATTTTTATTGGATCAATTCTAAAGACACAATTCAACATGACAAAATTTTGCCTGTTTGAGAAAATGTATATTGCACTAACTGTGTTTAATATTTCTGGTGCTCCCATCCCTAAATCCATCCATAGCATTCACCAACACCAGTAAATGCCACTGCTTTATAAATATGACCCATAGTAACTAATTCAAATGATTTTAAGCAGATTGAAATATTACAGCAGATTTCAAATTAAAAATAAAGAAACCGCTATATATAAAATAAATATATCTTACAGCAGATTTCAAATTAAAAATAAAGAAACCGCTATATGTTACTTAGCTAAGAAAGCAAGTATCATGGCTGAAACGCATAGGTAACACAGACCTACCTTATCACAATAAAGATTTCTTTAGAAGACCGTGGAGTGCTCCGGTTATTTCTTTATGTTGGATGTATGTATATATATATATATATATATATATATATATATATATATATATATATATAGTTAATAGGACGAAAATCAGGGCACACTCCAACCTTACTGTGCCCCTGGTGCTAGTTAATATATTTTAATAGTGCAGTAAAAAGGCAACGTTTCGGTCCAAGTCTAGGACCTTTATCAAGCCAAAGGCCCCAGAAACAGGGCCGAAACATTGCCTTTTATAATGATTGCACAAAAATAAATTGATTTTGGTTTGAAACAAGACCTAGGAGTGCACCAATTTTACTTTATCTTGTATTTATATATATATATATATATATATATATATATATATATACTTCCATAATTCATGCCCTGGTACTTGAAGTATTACAGTACACTCAATGGATTTGTCAAACCATTAAATTCGTTATTAAGCCCTTTGTGGATCATGTCCTTCAACCTCTTGTACATTAAATTCGTTATTAAGCCCTTTGTGGATCATGTCCTTCAACCTCTTGTACATAAGATGAAGTCGTATTTACGGGATAGTAGACAATTATTTTAAAATTTTACAAATTAATCTAACTTTGACAGCCATCAAGAAGGCAGTGGAATATCTGGACTTGAGAATCTATAGGAAAGAAGCTAGGTTAGTGACAAGCCTGTACTCCAAACCAACAGATAAATATATGATTGTACACGCTACTATTTATCACCCGAACCATCAGAAAAAAGGAGTTCTTTACTCCCAAATTCTAAGGGTTCTATTTAATAATTCGGATCCCATAGTAGCACAAGAACAGTTGTAATTGATAACCAAAAAGTTTATCGATAGGGTTTATGATGGGAAACCTTGTAAGTTCAGATGCTTAAGAAACTACAACTCCCAGCATACCTTGATGGCATTCTGCTACCAAGGCATGCACCGCACATGGGGTAGGTAATAGCCTAATAGGGCTATTGGACTATTACCTACCCCATGGGGGCAGCATGGCAGCTCGACACTATCTTTATCCTATATACCTATCTCCATCTCTGTGTCACATACCAGTATATCAGGTCCACACTGAGATGGAGATATGGATATAAGCAGGATAGTGATTGTGTCACATACTGTAGCAGTATGGCAACTTAACAACATCCCTATTCTGCCTATATCCAAAGTTCTATATCCACATTGCAGCATGGCAGCTCCACAACATCTCTATTATGGTGTGGAGCGTCATGCTGCAATCTGACACAGAGATAGAAATATGGATATAGGCAGGACAGAGTGTGGAGCTGCCATGCTGTGTGGCAATAGTGGCAGCCTTTTTCCAGACATTGCACTAATGGGTAGGTGTAAGGATTTGAGCGTGGAGAATGGGGTGAATATATCAATAGTCAATACGAATGAAATACGTTTTAAGCAACACTGATGCTGGATATAATATGGGGTCTAATATGGGATCCAGTCTGTGTGGGCTTAAAGGTATGTTATATTTACCAGTCTGTGCCCTCTGGCCATGAGGGCATCTTAAGTGTGTGTACTGGACATGGGTACATTTTATATTTAACGGTCTGTGTGTGCATTGGGGAGGTGGAGCATGTCTAGTGCCTGTTAATGTAACATGCTTAATGTCTAGTTGATAAATAATATTGTAGGCAATAATGTAAAATGGGAATAATGGTCTTTAAAATGTGTATAACCTCAACAAAGTGAGCGAAGGAAAAAATCCACATTCACCGCTTCTCTTCTCCACATGTGTCTCTCTTTTGCATTTTAAAATGTTGGGAGTCGTGTCTGAGTTGGTTCGTGTTATGTGGGGCCCAGAAAAGTCTGATGGTGGCCCTGCCAATACTAATTAGGCTTCAGCCGCTATATGTATAAATCATGGCCTTAGTAGATTACTGCAATGGTATTGTATGGGCGGTCATATAATAACGTTCACAAACGAAAATCTTTATAAATACGGTTAGGACTGACGCTTGGCTACTGCCTTGGAGGCATATTTGTCCAAACAATTTTAACCTTAGTGCAGGTAATTACCCTTCATTACTTACATGTATGTTTAACTCTTATTCATATATGATTAAATGTGTAGTTGAGTGCTGAAGTCTTTTATATAATGTATAAATTGATGATCCTCAGTATATATATATTTATATTTACATTAAATAACAGCTAGGGAATAATGTAGAAACATGTGGTTAGTAGGAATCCTGTTTGTTTTTATTTAAACTTTCAAAAAAAAACTAACACAAGAAATGGAATGAATTACCACATTTCGGGTAAACAGAATATAGTGTGTTAATAAATAGTGTGAAACAAATGGTGTGTAGTCCTCTTAAAGGCCTTAATCTCTAATGAGACCATTTTTACAAGGGGAAATAATGAACACTAGCCCTAGGTCAGGGGCCTGCTAGAAGCTTAATCAAATAAATACGATTTTTTTGCGATTTTAATGCTTAAAAAACCCCTGCAGCTAGACAGTAGGTGATCCAGACATTGTGAAAGAGAAATAATTAAAAGTCATTGAATATAAAGCTATAATTTGTAGTATGCAACATGCTTACAGTAGGTTGTGTGGTTTTCAGTTCATTGAAGGAGTTATTATTTATTGAATAAATTGTTTCTTGGAGGGTTATAGTACAGTTTTATACAGGTATTGTGTATATGTGTTTGTGTGTGTATGTGTGTGTTTTTGACAAAAAGTCTGCCACCTAAACCTATAATAGACTATAAAAGGGTTAGAAACTTAAGACACTTGCTTAAGAGAACTACAGTGAGCCTACTCTAACTCAATGGTTCCCTGTGTTACCCTTTTGCCCACGTTCCCTTGCACAATGCATACTCTGAGGGAGAGAAGCCAATGTGGTGTGGGGTATGTCCAGTGGGGCCAAACCTGCCTGACTCCTAAACAATGGTGGCAAACTGCAGTGAGCCTTCTCTAACTCAATGGTCCTGCTGCTGCAAAGCATTACCCTTTCGCCTGCTTTTCCCTATATGATGCAAATATGAAGAAAATTACAAAAATAAAGATTAAAAGGGAAGTTCAGTATAAATACATATACTTTTACCTGCCCATTCAGCATTTTGCCTGTGTACGTGTGTGTGTGTATATATATATATATATATATATATATATATATATATATATATATATATATATATATATACTTGTGAAGGTTCTCATTCATCCAGGTCATGGTATATCTGTTGTATTCAATTAGATCAACTGGACATGAAATGTAGTTCTTGAAGACGTTTCGCTAGTCCCGACTGGCTTTCTCAATTCAGAATGACTTGTACCAAGAATCTGTGGCAATTATGTACCCTGGAAAATCCCAATTAGCATATCACAGCCAGGTGTTAAGGGTGTGATTAGATAGTGGCTAAGAGGTGTTATAGGAACGCCCAGAGTAAGGTGTTAAAACAGCATTGTACATGGCAGACAGTTCACCAAACAAGCACAGCTTTCTCAGCACTGTAAGGGCAAACAAAGGCAACAGAACAAGTTCTCTATTCTGTCATCCCAGAACAGCCCCAAAGGAGAACAACTACCTTGGATACAAAAGGAGGGAAGCATCACTTCATCAAACAAGGAAGAATGGGTGAGAAACTTGTCTAACAGGACCCTGACCCAGCCAGAAATGGAAGTCCTTGGTAAGGGTTTGAATTTTGCCATCACCCCTAAAGCCATCCCGGTGGTGGATATTATAGCAGCCACAGAAGCCTCTATCCACAGTAATAAGGTATCACAGAGTGAGGCAGAACAACTTCGCCTTAAGGTATCTGCAGCCTTAGCCAGTGCTAAAACTCCTTCATCTAACCTGACTACACAGGAAAGAAGAGCCTTAACATCCCTCAAGAAAGATGCCAGTATCACCATTCTACCGGCAGATAAAGGAAGATGCACAGTGGTACTCAACACCTCTGACTACCATGATAAGGTGACCATGCTCCTGGCCGATAACAACACATATGAGGCTTTAACAAGGGATCCCACCAGCCGTTACAAGAAAAGAGTCATAGACTTACTACAACAGCTTCAAAAGGATAAAGCCATTGACCGAGCAATGTATCATCGCCTCTACCCTGGTGAGGCACATCCATGCATATATGGACTCCCAAAGATACATAAGGAAGGGGCCCCACTAAGACCTATAGTCAGCAGCATCAACTCTGTAACATACAAGGTGGCAAAATATCTAGCTAACATCTTAGGACCTTTGGTGGGAAGTTCTAAGCATCACATCCAGAACTCTTAGGATTTCACCAACAAGATTGAAGATATAGTACTCGGTGTAGAAGAAACTATGGTGTCCTATGATGTGACATCTCTCTTCACTTGTATACCCACCAAGGAGGCTGTTGACATGGTGAGAAAACGGCTGGGCCAAGACAGCACTCTTACCAGCAGAACTGATCTCAACCCAGAACAGGTGTGTTCCTTGTTGGACTTGTGCCTGAATACCACCTATTTCAAATACAGGGATAAGTTCTATAAGCAAAAACATGGATGTGCTATGGGATCTCCAGTTTCACCTATTGTGGCCAAACTTTACATGGAGGAGGTAGAAACACAGGCGCTTAATACCTTTAAGGGCATAGCACCCAGCCACTGGTTCAGATATGTTGATGACACCTGGGTGCTATGCCCTTAAAGGTATTAAGCGCCTGTGTTTCTACCTCCTCCATGTAAAGGTTGGCCACAATAGGTGAAACTGGAGATCCCATAGCACATCCATGTTTTTGCTTATAGAACTTATCCCTGTATTTGAAATAGGTGGTATTCAGGCACAAGTCCAACAAGGAACACACCTGTTCTGGGTTGAGATCAGTTCTGCTGGTAAGAGTGCTGTCTTGGCCCAGCCGTTTTCTCACCATGTCAACAGCCTCCTTGGTGGGTATACAAGTGAAGAGAGATGTCACATCATAGGACACCATAGTTTCTTCTACACCGAGTACTATATCTTCAATCTTGTTGGTGAAATCCTGAGAGTTCTGGATGTGATGCTTAGAACTTCCCACCAAAGGTCCTAAGATGTTAGCTAGATATTTTGCCACCTTGTATGTTACAGAGTTGATGCTGCTGACTATAGGTCTTAGTGGTGCCCCTTCCTTATGTATCTTTGGGAGTCCATATATGCATGGATGTGCCTCACCAGGGTAGAGGCGATGATACATTGCTCGGTCAATGGCTTTATCCTTTTGAAGCTGTTGTAGTAAGTCTATGACTCTTTTCTTGTAACGGCTGGTGGGATCCCTTGTTAAAGCCTCATATGTGTTGTTATCGGCCAGGAGCATGGTCACCTTATCATGGTAGTCTGAGGTGTTGAGTACCACTGTGCATCTTCCTTTATCTGCCGGTAGAATGGTGATACTGGAATCTTTCTTGAGGGATGTTAAGGCTCTTCTTTCCTGTATAGTCAGGTTAGATGAAGGAGTTTTAGCACTGGCTAAGGCTGCAGATACCTTAAGGCGAAGTTGTTCTGCCTCACTCTGTGATACCTTATTACTGTGGATAGAGGCTTCTGTGGCTGCTATAATATCCACCACAGGGATGGCTTTAGGGGTGATGGCAAAATTCAAGCCCTTACCAAGGACTTCCATTTCTGGCTGGGTCAGGGTCCTGTTAGACAAGTTTCTCACCCATTCCTCCTTGTTTGATATAGTGACACTTCCCTCCTTTTGTATCCAAGGTAGTTGTTCTCCTTTGGGGCTGTTCTGGGATGACAGAATAGAGAACTTGTTCTGTTGCCTTTGTTTGCCCTTACAGTGCTGAGAAAGCTGTGCTTGTTTGGTGAACTCCATCACTCTTTCCCAGATGGACACAGGTAGCTGTGAGGCCAGGTTCTGTTCTAGTTGACTAATGTTGTGCATTAAAGCATCGACTGTAAAATGTGTCTGTCGTACCCGTTCACTTAGGAGCTGTGTTTGAGCCTTTTGCAGTATCTGTTTGGCTCTGATGCCTTTAACCGTGGAATCCAGACGTATACTGCATGGTACTAGCCTTTGTTGTCTGCATCGGAGGTTAAATCGCAGGTGGTTTCTGTAGTCTGCCAATTTCCTTGCTGTCTTTTCATATTGCCGTACAAGTTTGAGGGTTTTCTCCCCAAAATGATTAGAAATATGCTTGTGAAGGTTCTCATTCATCCAGGTCATGGTATATCTGTTGTATTCAATTAGATCAACTGGACTTGAAATGTAGTTCTTGAAGACGTTTCGCTAGTCATCCGACTGGCTTTCTCAATTCAGAATGACTTGTACAAGAATCTGTGGCAATTATGTCGACACCAACTGTCTGCCATGTACAATGCTGTTTTAACACCTTACTCTGGGCGTTCCTATAACACCTCTTAGCCACTATCTAATCACACCCTTAACACCTGGCTGTGATATGCTAATTGGGATTTTCCCGGGTACATAATTGCCACAGATTCTTGTACAAGTCATTCTGAATTGAGAAAGCCAGTCGGATGACTAGCGAAACGTCTTCAAGAACTACATTTCAAGTCCAGTTGATCTAATTGAATACAACAGATATACCATGACCTGGATGAATGAGAACCTTCACAAGCATATTTCTAATCATTTTGGGGAGAAAACCCTCAAACTTGTACGGCAATATGAAAAGACAGCAAGGAAATTGGCAGACTACAGAAACCACCTGCGATTTAACCTCCGATGCAGACAACAAAGGCTAGTACCATGCAGTATACGTCTGGATTCCACGGTTAAAGGCATCAGAGCCAAACAGATACTGCAAAAGGCTCAAACACAGCTCCTAAGTGAACGGGTACGACAGACACATTTTACAGTCGATGCTTTAATGCACAACATTAGTCAACTAGAACAGAACCTGGCCTCACAGCTACCTGTGTCCATCTGGGAAAGAGTGATGGAGTTCACCAAACAAGCACAGCTTTCTCAGCACTGTAAGGGCAAACAAAGGCAACAGAACAAGTTCTCTATTCTGTCATCCCAGAACAGCCCCAAAGGAGAACAACTACCTTGGATACAAAAGGAGGGAAGTGTCACTATATCAAACAAGGAGGAATGGGTGAGAAACTTGTCTAACAGGACCCTGACCCAGCCAGAAATGGAAGTCCTTGGTAAGGGCTTGAATTTTGCCATCACCCCTAAAGCCATCCCTGTGGTGGATATTATAGCAGCCACAGAAGCCTCTATCCACAGTAATAAGGTATCACAGAGTGAGGCAGAACAACTTCGCCTGACTTCACAGGAAAGAAGAGCCTTAACATCCCTCAAGAAAGATTCCAGTATCACCATTCTACCGGCAGATAAAGGAAGATGCACAGTGGTACTCAACACCTCAGACTACCATGATAAGGTGACCATGCTCCTGGCCGATAACAACACATATGAGGCTTTAACAAGGGATCCCACCAGCCGTTACAAGAAAAGAGTCATAGACTTACTACAACAGCTTCAAAAGGATAAAGCCATTGACCGAGCAATGTATCATCGCCTCTACCCTGGTGAGGCACATCCATGCATATATGGACTCCCAAAGATACATAAGGAAGGGGCACCACTAAGACCTATAGTCAGCAGCATCAACTCTGTAACATACAAGGTGGCAAAATATCTAGCTAACATCTTAGGACCTTTGGTGGGAAGTTCTAAGCATCACATCCAGAACTCTCAGGATTTCACCAACAAGATTGAAGATATAGTACTCGGTGTAGAAGAAACTATGGTGTCCTATGATGTGACATCTCTCTTCACTTGTATACCCACCAAGGAGGCTGTTGACATGGTGAGAAAACGGCTGGGCCAAGACAGCACTCTTACCAGCAGAACTGATCTCAACCCAGAACAGGTGTGTTCCTTGTTGGACTTGTGCCTGAATACCACCTATTTCAAATACAGGGATAAGTTCTATAAGCAAAAACATGGATGTGCTATGGGATCTCCAGTGTCACCTATTGTGGCCAACCTTTACATGGAGGAGGTAGAAAAACAGGCGCTTAATACCTTTAAGGGCATAGCACCCAGCCACTGGTTCAGATATGTTGATGACACCTGGGTTAAAATCCACCAGAAGGAAGTACAAGCTTTCACGGAACACATTAATGCGGTGGACCAAAACATTAAATTCACAAGGGAAGAGGTACAAAACAACAAACTGGCTTTCTTGGACTGCTTGGTAGAAGTTAAGGAAAATGGTAAACTGGAAGTAGAGGTTTACAGAAAACCAACACACACAGATCAGTATTTGATGTTTGACTCCCACCACCCTTTAGATCACAAGCTGGGTGTCATCAGAACCCTGCAACACAGAGCCGAGAACATCCCCACTAGCACAGAGGCGAAGGCTAAAGAAATGAAACATCTCAGAGGAGCCCTTAAAACTTGTGGATATCCAGACTGGGCCTTTGTCAAAAGAAGTAGAAGGAAAGAAAAGAACACGAATACCAACAGTGAAGGGGAAAAGCAAGACAGGAGAAAGAACATGGTCATCCCATATGTAGCAGGGGTCTCCGAGAAATTAAGAAGAATTTTCAAAAAACATCGTATCCCTGTCTGCTTTAAACCGAACAACACACTGAGGCAGCAATTAGGGATCTTTACTGACCAAATCCCAGTGCTTTTGTATAGCTGCTTTAGAGTTAGAAGTCAATATACAAGAAAACGTTCAAGGGGTGCATATCCAAAAATAGACAGATAGTATACGACCTGATAGCACTCCACTATAAGAGATCCAGAGCCCGGGTGACTAATCTTCAAAACGTACATATCCTCCCAAAAGAGCACTCGACGGGTCTTATATTATACAATAATACATCCTTTATTTCAGCAGTCAACGCGTTTCAACCCGAACAGGGTCGTCGTCAGGACTAAAACAACATACACCCCACCCTTAAATAGGGCAACCCCATACCCCACGTGTACATAAAACCCAATAAAACTTCATACCTATTCGAATAAATAAGTGCCATTGCCATGCCATGCCTCTCCTCCACGCCGGCAACATCAAACTCCGCCTACTAGTCACACCCCCTCCTGCCGCGTCAGTGCACTACACGGAAGAATCAACACGCCCCTCAACTTTTCACAGGATGGGCCAAACGAATCTGTCAGCTTCACCATGAGCCATCATCCGCGGACAGGCAATCAAGGGGAATAGCGGAACTGCACAACACGGCAATAGGCGCACCAGAAATCTAAAAAACAAACAAAACCCGATAAGTGTCAAAACATTAACAACATTAAAAGCATTAAGAACAAGTCACAAAACATTACAGATGTCAAAGTGGACATAGAAAAAACTAGAATAAACTAGAAACCCCCATTACAGGAGACAGTTCATGGCAACCATTTCATTCAGACCTTTAGGGGCCAAAGTTTGAAGTTTCAAAATCCATCTAGCCTCAAGCTGTAGCAGTCTCTTTTCTATGAGTAAAGCACACACACCCCCAGGAACATGATCGAATACCATACATCTAAGAGTGGAACTAGAGTGTCCTTTATCCCTGAAGTGGCGTGCCACAGATAGATCCCCAAATTTGTTTTCTACTCTCAGATTGCCACTATTAAGGGCCATCCGAATCGAACTACGGTGGTTCGCCATCCTTTCCTTAAATGTCGTGATGGTCTTACCTATGTAGAATAGACCACAGGGGCAGGTCAAGAAGTAGACTACAAAGGTACTCGTACAGGTTAGTCTAAAGCGTATAGGGATACGTCTACCTGTATGTGGGTGTGGGAAGTCTTTCCCAGTTAACATCGAGTTGCAAGTAACACAGTTAGGGCACCGATAGCAGCCCATTTTAGGTACTCCAAAAGGGGTCAAAGTAGGTTTAGCCATTTTCAACAAATCAGTCTTTGACCTAGAAGAGAAGATTCCTAAGATTAGGGCCCTCTTGTGGGCAAACTAATTATTATTCCTACCAAAGTAGGGAGGGATCTTTACTGACCAAATCCCAGTGCTTTTGTATAGCTGCTTTAGAGTTAGAAGTCAATATAAGAAAACGTTCAAGGGTGCATATCCAAAAATAGACAGATAGTATACGACCTGATAGCACTCCACTATAAGAGATCCAGAGCCCGGGTGACTAATCTTCAAAACGTACATATCCTCCCAAAAGAGCACTCGACGGGTCTTATATTACACAATAATACATCCTTTATTTCAGCAGTCAACGCGTTTCAACCCAAACAGGGTCGTCGTCAGGACTAAAACAACATATACAACACCCCACCCTTAAATAGGGCAACCCCATACCCCACGTGTACATAAAACCCAATAAAACTTCATACCTATACGAATAAATAAGCGCCTACTAGCAGGTGGGGGTGTGACTAGTAGGCGGAGTTTGATGTTGCCGGCGTGGAGGAGAGGCATGGCATGGCAATGGCACTTATTTATTCGAATAGGTATGATTTTATTGGGTTTTATGTACACGTGGGGTATGGGGTTGCCCTATTAAGGGTGGGGTGTTGTATATTTGTTTTAGTCCTGACGACGACCTGTTCGGGTTGAAACGTGAGCTGCTTGAAATAAAGGATGTATTATTGTGTATATAAGACCCGTCGAGTGCTCTTTTGGGAGGATATGTACGTTTGTTGAAGATTAGTCACCCGGGCTCTGGATCTCTTATAGTGGAGTGCTATCAGGTCGTATACTAACTGTCTGTTTTTGGATATGCACCCCTTGAACGTTTTCTTGTATATTGACTTCTAACTCTACTGTGTGTTGTTCATCATGGAGGATTATGCTGCTACCATTACTGTGGACATAGATGTTGAAGGAGACTTTTCCTATTCCCAACAGGATGCGGAACGTATTTTGTGCCCTGGGACTATATATCAGGAAGGATCACCTGAGGGGTCTTGTAAGGATTTGTTTTTCAAATTATTGCATTTTAAAAAGAAAGAGGTGGATCTCCATTTACATGCGTTGTACTTGTCTGACTACCATCGGGGACGTAAAATCCCCCGTGGTTTTCGGGTTAGGAGTATCCCTACCCTGGGTAGGTCAGACAAAGATTTCTGCATTGCATTCTTAACAAATGCTCATTTGACCTTATGTTGCTTGTTATTGATTTTGTGAGCAAGGAACTGGTTAAGACTAAAAATGAGATTGATATGTTTGATAAAACCAATGGGGAGGTGTTGAGAAGTGATAGCAACACGGATTGGTTGATTAAATTAAAGGAACAAACTGACAAATATAAAAATGATCTTATCAGGTTTAAACGCAATAAGTACTCCAAAGTAGAGGGGGACTACAAAGATCGGAGGGTATACCCTTGGCTTACAGGACAGGTCAATCCTGCGCCATGGAGACGCCGTAGGAGAAAGCCGTTTGGTTTGACGGTTGATTCCTCTGGTGACTCCGGTCCCTCTGATATTGAAACTGGTCCTGTACAGGGGGGCAACGGATCGAGGAATTTCCCCCCGCACCATTTTCAGGGGGTTTCGACCCGATCCCACTCCCGAAAAGGAGAAGGGGTGTCACCAGAAGGGGGGGGGTGGAAACCTAAGGGGCAGACCCCCACGCAAGAAACAGTAATTTTCAATCTTAGCAACCATGCTTTGAGTCAGGGGGAGCGTACATTATTGAGTCATGGTTTGTCCTTTGTACCCTCCCATAAGTTTGATTTGACTAATTTTGAAATTGATCTCCATAGATTCCAACGCAAATTGAAACTTCGGGATTTCTTCAAAAATGAAATGGGGGATAAGGTTAGTGAAGCCTTTAGGCCTCGTAGCACATTCGAACCCATTAATACTCCACCAGCCATAAAGGTATTTTCCCAGATGGTAAAAACGGAGGTTGGAGAAATTGAAAGGAATCATGGCTTTCCGCATAATAATCTGACTCCTACTGAACGAGAAGCTATTCGCACTTTGCGTAATGACCCCAACCTTATTATCCGCCCAGCAGATAAAGGTGGGGCTGTAGTCCTGTTGGACCGTGACTATTATCGTAATGAGCTTCTATCTCAGTTAGGCCATCTTGACACCTATCGTCCATGTGGACAGGATCCCACCATAGCTATTAAAAGAGAGGTGGATGGTATGCTAAAAATAGCGTTTGAGGCAGGGTTCATCTCAGAGTCATGTAGACGTTTTTTGACGGTTGAGGCCCCATGTTGCCCTATCATCTACACCCTTCCAAAGATCCACAAAATTCTCCAGTCCCCCCCAGGGCGTTCCATTGTGACATCGTATGGCTCGGTGCTTAGACCTTTGGCACAATATGTTGATTTCTATTTACAGCTTGCGGTCAAACAGATGGGGTCTTACCTGAGGGACAGTGGACAGCTACGGGAGATCCTTTGTGAACTTGAGATACCGATGGGTGATAAAATATTGGCTACTTGTGATGTGACCAGTCTCTACACCATAGTACCCCAGGATGATGGGATTGAGGCATGTAGGTTTGGCCTTTTGAGTATTAACCATAGATCCCCTCTGGTGGAATTTTTGATGCAAATCCTTGGTTTAATTCTCAGTAAAAATTACTTTAGATTTGAGTCCTCCTTTTTTATGCAATGTCGTGGCACAGCGATGGGGTCGAATGTGGCCCCGTCCCTGGCCAATTTGTATATGACAATGTTTGAGGAAACGGTGATCCTTCCTAGATTAGGCACAGGGGTGATAATATACAAAAGGTTCATCGATGATCTGTTTTTCATTTGGGAGGGAGAAGGATAAAGGTGGGGCTGTAGTCCTGTTGGACCGTGACTATTATCGTAATGAGCTTCTATCTCAGTTAGGCCATCTTGACACCTATCGTCCATGTGGACAGGATCCCACCATAGCTATTAAAAGAGAGGTGGATGGTATGCTAAAAATAGCGTTTGAGGCAGGGTTCATCTCAGAGTCATGTAGACGTTTTTTGACGGTTGATGCCCCATGTTGCCCTATCATCTACACCCTTCCAAAGATCCACAAAACTCTCCAGTCCCCCCCAGGGTGTCCCATTGTGACATCGTATGGCTCGGTGCTTAGACCTTTGGCACAATATGTTGATTTCTATTTACAGATTGCGGTCAAACAGATGGGGTCTTACCTGAGGGACAGTGGACAGCTACGGGAGATCCTTTGTGAACTTGAGATACCGATGGGTGATAAAATATTGGCTACTTGTGATGTGACCAGTCTCTACACCATAATACCCCAGGATGAGGGGATTGAGGCATGTAGGTGTGGCCTTTTGAGTATTAACCATAGATCCCCTCCGGTGGAATTTTTGATGCAAATCCTTGGTTTAATTCTCAGTAAAAATTACTTTAGATTTGAGTCCTCCTTTTTTATGCAATGTCGTGGCACAGCGATGGGGTCGAATGTGGCCAATTTGTATATGAAAATGTTTGAGGAAACGGTGATCCTTCCTAGATTAGGCACAGGGGTGATAATATACAAAAGGTTCATCGATGATCTGTTTTTCATTTGGGAGGGAGAAGGTTGTACGCTTCATGCCATCATCAATGAAATTAATAATCTTGATACCCCCGTGAAACTCACCTGTGTCAGTAGCCCCATGAGTGTGGACTTTTTGGATTTACGTATATTTAAGACGGGTGACAAACTGGGCACGACACTGTTCAGGAAGGAGACCGACAGGAACACTATCCTGCATGCTACCAGCTATCATCCACCAGCACTATTGCAAGCAATACCATTCACTCAATATTTGAGGGTTATACGTAACAACACGGACGCCGGACGGTTGGAAATACAGCTTCAGGAGATGACTAACAGATTTCTCCAACGTGGATATACGGTGAGAACCCTAAAAGATCAATTGGTGAGAGCCTTCATTACTCCTAAGGTGGGTGACAAGTTGGAAACCGAAGCCCTGGAGCCGTTGGTATTTGCTATGGATTTTTCTTTTCTCAGCAAAGACATTAAAGCAGCTATACAAAAGCACTGGGATTTGGTCAGTAAAGATCCCTCCCTACCTTTTGGTAGGAATAAGATTAGGTTTGCCCACAAGAGAGGCCCTAATCTTAGGAATCTTCTGGTCAAGACTGATTTGTTGAAAATGGCTAAACCTACTTTGACCCCTTTTGGAGTACCTAAAATGGGCTGCTATCGGTGCCCTAACTGTGTTACTTGCAACTCGATGTTAACTGGGAAAGACTTCCCACACCCACATACAGGTAGACGTATCCCTATACGCTTTAGACTAACCTGTACGAGTACCTTTGTAGTCTACTTCTTGACCTGCCCCTGTGGTCTATTCTACATAGGTAAGACCATCACGACATTTAAGGAAAGGATGGCGAACCACCGTAGTTCGATTCGGATGGCCCTTAATAGTGGCAATCTGAGAGTAGAAAACAAATTTGGGGATCTATCTGTGGCACGCCACTTCAGGGATAAAGGACACTCTAGTTCCACTCTTAGATGTATGGTATTCGATCATGTTCCTGGGGGTGTGTGTGCTTTACTCATAGAAAAGAGACTGCTACAGCTTGAGGCTAGATGGATTTTGAAACTTCAAACTTTGGCCCCTAAAGGTCTGAATGAAATGGTTGCCATGAACTGTCTCCTGTAATGGGGGTTTCTAGTTTATTCTAGTTTTTTCTATGTCCACTTTGACATCTGTAATGTTTTGTGACTTGTTCTTAATGCTTTTAATGTTGTTAATGTTTTGACACTTATCGGGTTTTGTTTGTTTTTTAGATTTCTGGTGCGCCTATTGCCGTGTTGTGCAGTTCCGCTATTCCCCTTGATTGCCTGTCCGCGGATGATGGCTCATGGTGAAGCTGACAGATTCGTTTGGCCCATCCTGTGAAAAGTTGAGGGGCGTGTTGATTCTTCCGTGTAGTGCACTGACGCGGCAGGAGGGGGTGTGACTAGTAGGCGGAGTTTGATGTTGCCGGCGTGGAGGAGAGGCATGGCATGGCAATGGCACTTATTTATTCGAATAGGTATGAAGTTTTATTGGGTTTTATGTACACGTGGGGTATGGGGTTGCCCTATTTAAGGGTGGGGTGTATGTTGTTTTAGTCCTGACGACGACCCTGTTCGGGTTGAAACGCGTTGACTGCTGAAATAAAGGATGTATTATTGTATAATATAAGACCCGTCGAGTGCTCTTTTGGGAGGATATGTACGTTTTGAAGATTAGTCACCCGGGCTCTGGATCTCTTATAGTGGAGTGCTATCAGGTCGTATACTATCTGTCTATTTTTGGATATGCACCCCTTGAACGTTTCGCCATAGTGTTGGGCCTTTCAATCATAGGCTTGAGAAAGGCCCAACACTAAGGGCCGAAACGTTGTCTTCTATGTATTGCCAATAAAGGCTGCTTTTGTTCATAAAATCCATGTGTGCACTGGACTAATATGTCTGCTTGCTGATTAGCCAACTGGTACCGTAGCACCGGGGTCTTTATATTGAAATTTAGAAACCAAGTTGTGAGTGCCTTTTGGAAAACATTATATATATATATATATATATATATATATATAATATATATATATATATTATATATATACTTCCAAAATACTGACTTCCTGTTTGCAGGACCCCTAATAGAGACATGTTGGTCTTGCCCTTGACCCAGTGCCTGGGTTGATTCATTTGTGTTTAGTGTGCATTCTGGGAAGAAGAAGGACCGTTACAGAACTTGAAATGTCAGCTCACTAATGTCAACTGCAGGAAATACCAAGGGGTATAAATTTAACTGATTTTTCAAAATGGAAGAGAATAGAATTATTAGCTATGCATAATATAAGCTAAGAATTTTAAAATTAATGATGTTTTCCAGTGGACATTTTATTTTAAAGGGCATCTTCAACCCTAATACTAAAATTTAACCCACTACTGGCCCTACTGTGTAGTTTAAAAAAAAACCTTACCTTACATCTCTGCATGTACGTAGTGCGTGTGTGAAGGAAGTGACTTTACTTCAAGTTCTGGATATTTATATGTGTTCCCCAGACCATTTCCCAGGTCCCAGAGCCATGTATAGTAAGTTACCGTTTATATTTTAACCTTATTTTATCTGAACTTTTCAAACTATTAGACCCTATTGACTAATGGTTTAATTGGTCCATTTTCAAAGTTATCCTGAAGTTTGAAATAGAACCAAACATTAGTTATGTCCATCTATAGGGGCAAGCACTGGGGTGGGGTGGGTGGGGGTGTAGAATTCCTGAACAAGTACAGTAGGAGGTTTGTGACCAAATACATCCATACATCCAATATTGTATATATTCTCTGCTTGTCATGATTATCATCACAGTTAGCCAATATAAGATATCACCTTTACTTTTGTTATAAAGTATATTCATCTGTCAATCTTTCCACTGGCTTTCCATTACACAAAGGGTTCAATTTAAGCTGCTTACCTTATCCTACAAAGCACTCTTAAATACAACCCCCTATATCTTTGATCTGATAAAAAGATATTACCCAAGGCGTAACCTACGCTCTGCTAATGATCTTCTCCTCTCATCCACTTTAATCACCACTTCTCTTACCCATATTCAGGACTTTTCTTGTGCTGCCCCTCTGCCCCTTTATACATCACTTCATATCTTCAACTGCAACCTCAAAACTCACCTCTTCAGGCAAGGATACAAACTAGACTTGGACACTTCTACCCCTCTTACTGACCCATCACAGACCCGCTAGTTATATTTCACTGACAGTCTGGTTACAGCTACTGATATGCTACACCTTATGTTTCATCCCCATCTCCTCTAGACTATACGCTCTCTTGGGCAGTGTCCTACTTCCTATTGTACCACAGTAATGCTGTAACTTACCACACTGAATGCTGCTGGACCAGCACTTAAATTATTTGTATTTTGTAATACTTGCACTACCCTTGTATGTAACATGTATGTTTTTCTTATGTATATTAATTCAACTGTAAAGCGCTACAGAAGATGTAAGCGCTATATAAATCCACAGTCTGCTATCATTATTATTATTATTAATAATATGGATTTATAAAGTGCCAACATCTTCCGTGGCACTTTACAATAACATAAACATACATTACATAAAAGTGTAATACACATTATGCAAAGTCCTACATATTACATATAAAGGTAAAGCATACATTATAAGTACACAGCATGATGAGTTATTTACAGCAATATCCTGTTACAATAGGAAAGAGGACCCTGGCCATAGAGCTTACAGTCTAGAGGAAATATTTTGAAGCATAAGTTGATGTGAATAGGTAGGCTGTATTAGATTGTCAGTGGATTTTGATTAGCGGGCCAGCTTATATGCTAGCCTAAAGAGGTGGGATTTGAGGTTACGTGTAAAGAGATTAAGAGATGTTGAATGAGGGACAGATGGAGGAAGTGAGTTCCAGAGCAGAGAGGCAGCATGAGCAAAGTTATCCATTTTACCCTTAGCGCAGGTGATTACTCTTCATTGCTTGCATGTATGTTTAACATATACCTAATTCATATAGGACTATGGGTGGAGTTGAGTGCTGGAGTCTTTTGTGTAATTTCATATACATATAGCATGGAAACGAGCACTTAGAGTGCTCCAGGATCTCCTTTGGAAGATATATATATATATATAAAAACATGAAATGCACTCTAAGGTATTTTTTGTCCTTTAATTATTGCTCAGTCCAGTTCAGTAATAGAAATCCAACCCCACATAATACTCTACCAGTAATATTCTTTATAAAGACTGTACACATACCCTCATCCACGAGTTAGTTACTTGACAGAACTGATGTTTAGGGATAGAGAATGAACAGAATAATTTTGCCACAATGCTGCGGATTGTGGAGGTAAAGACACAGCTATCTGTAATTAACTGTTACAGGGACTGGATATTCATTTGCTAACATTTTGTTTGATATTCATTGATAACATTCTTCTTCTGGAAAATGTGCTCTGCAGCATATGAAAAAAAATCTCTGCCTGGAAACTTCCATTGATCCATAGAACATTCCTTACTAAAAAACACAATGTATAGGAATTTCAAAATTTCAGCACACAACACAAGAGCTGAATCCTCTCAGAATGACAAATAGCCCTTGTGCTGAAACATCCATTTATCTTATTAAAATAAAAAAATGTAAATTTTAAAAGTCCTCTTGAATAAATACCTGATCCATTGAAATCCAGAATGACATTTCGAAATGGGTCGTACATCATACACAATAGCAGTGATGGCGGATTGCTATTTATAAAAGACAAAGCTAAGTGGTTAGTAATTAAAAGCTTTAGTCTTCCACAGATATAATTATTCAAATGCCAGAGTTCTAAAGACAGTTGGTCAGCGCCTGCAGCCTCCTAAGGACATTAACCAGATATTGCACCCTCCTGCTTTACAAGTTTAAGAAACATAGAACCCTCTCCAAATTACACACAGCCTTCCGCACACCTGGATTTATTTCCTCCGTCTTCATTGTTTATTGTTCATTATTGAAATAGAATGATTTTCAATAGGTTTCTTCTTAAAAATTTTAACCATTCATTAAGCAAAAAATATAAAGGAGACAAATAAATTAGCAAGATATACTGTATGCTATTGTATTCATAGTGGGAAACCAGCTGAACACATTTCTGCTTTTTCTTTTATATATATCATGTATTGTTAAAACAAAAGAAAATTAGAAGAGCTACAGACCCCCCTCTAGTAGTACTCCCCTATAGCACTCACACATTTACTCCACACCATTAATAATTAATGATCCTCAGTTGATAAAGTACCCAAATTTAATAATAACCAAACACATGTGTACAAATATCAAAACACATAAACCTATATTAATATTCCATTCCCTATGCCCTCCTAAACAGACCCACAGATACAAATTATATACTTAATTTGTCAACATCCCAAGTGTCTTACAAATAATTTGTGACTCTAACTATCCACAGATGCCACTATGGAGATTCTGGGGCAACACCATTTGTCTTACAAATGGTGTTGCAAGCTTCAATTTCACCCTCCAGTCTCTTTACCCGGACACCACCACTTTCCACTTTTAGTTCATATATCACTAAGATGCTCTAGGCTCCACTGCTATCGGTCCTCCCGCTCTGCAGATGCATGTTTCATCTGTACATACATACATACATACATAATACTGCATGGAACTGGTGCCCAGTCGCAAGTCCCCGGTAAGTGAAGCTCACGGCTTGATTTTACAGCGAAAATACTAAGAGTTCTCTGAATATGGCCGCTGCTGGAGTGTCCAACTGCACATAACTGCACTGGGGATGCCCAGGAGCAGATGGTTTTTATATCTTTTGGTGGATAATTTTTTGGGTTAGATTGCTGCTTACCGTATATACTCGAGTGTAAACCGAGTTTTTCAGGCTGAAAAATCAGCCTGAAAACTCAGACTCGGTTTATACTCGATCAGTACCTTACCTGAGCATTCCGGCAGCCCACGATCTTTCTGTACTGGCGCGCCGGCCTGACGTCACTGCCCGGCGCCAAGCTCGCGCCGGGCAGTGACGTCAGCCGGCGCGCCAGTACACAGAAAGATTGCGGGGCTGCCGGAATGCTCAGGATTACTTGTAGTTTCCAAACATCTTGAATGCCAAGTGAGGGTGGCATTGACATCCACAAAGTGGGTCCGTTACTGTGCACTCAGATCATACTGCTTTCTATATCATGTGTTGTGTATGTACCTTGGGATTAGAGAAACTGGCAAATGTCTTTAATTTTCAGTCACAATTTTTGTATATCGAAACGCATTTTTTGAATTTTCAAATGAAAGTTTACATTTTCAATTTTCTAAATTTCCATTTTCAGTTTTTATATTAAAAGTTCTGAGTTTCAAAAATGTCTGTGGATTACCGAAACAGGAAGTTCTAAATCAAAAACAGGTTTGTTTTAAGGGAATGTGGTTCCTCTCAGCTTCTGAAATACAAAAAGTCAAATAAATGTTTAAAAATAAAATTCCACTAAACAATTGTATCCAGGAGATCTGTATGAATTGTCCAAGTTCGTTTTGGTCGTTTCATATCTGTGTGGTTTCTGGGAAGACTTTAGGTTTCTCTCGGTGTAATATGAATTGTATTAAAACAGGCAAAATATAGTGTCTGGCACAGAAAGAAAGGAAGACAATAATAATTTCACTAAAAGCCAAGAAATTTCCAACCAACACATCCCAAATATTTGTTTCGGTGTGGTCCGGTGCTTTGTAGAAAACTATTTCTTTTTGGTAGCTAAAGGCAACATTTTTTTTACAAGTTCCCTTTACCTTATTGTTTTTAATGTAGTTTTTAAACTAAGATAGAAATGTCTAGCCTGGGTATTTTTTTAGCCAATTAACTACCTGACCACAACATTTTCACATACTATAACTTTTTTTTCTTCTTTCCTTATGGCAAAGCGACCTGGAATAAATTCAGTTTTCCTGGCCAGAATTTCCAGACTTTTATATTATTCATAAAGCAATCATCTTTTTTTTAAAAAAAATATATAAAGGTTTATTATTTCCCTTAAAATTTATGTAGGAGCATTAAACACCAAATGTGAAAACATATATACGTGTTAACCAGATTTCTCATAAGCAACACATTTTTGGAACTCTTTATTATTCAGTAAAATATGTTAACAGGACCAGAATTAAAGAAAAATTGGCCCAGGGTGACACAGTAAAGGCTGCATGACCTAATGCAGAAGAAAAAATACATCAAATAATGGACATTTATTGATGGTGACCCTGTAGTTAATATACAACTGTTGTTAAAGGGGAACTGTGGACCAAAAATGACTTAAGGTAAATTGACAGAAATTTTTGCTATTATTTATTGTCATTGTTTATTTTGCATAGTTTTGAAGATATTTACATTTTTGTGTGTAATATGGCAGCAGCATCACCAGGTCCCCTGCACTACCTGCTTCCTGCTCTGAAACCATGTGACAGTCACTCTGCCCTATGTCTCCATCTGCCCTTGCAGCCCCCCTCCTCTCATAAGTCCCCTTTGTCCCTCCCACTTATGGACCCCATGGCCCCTCCATTTGCAGGCCCCCTTTTTGCCCCATGTGCCCCCCCCCACTCGCGGGTCCCGTGGCCACGTCCATTTGCAGATGCCGTGGGACACTCAGACCCCCCTTACAGAAAACTGTGGGAAAAGAGCTGTTTTCACATAGTGGGAGAGTAGCTAAAGATTCCCTTACCTTCTCTGTGGGGATCTTCACTTCACACAGCAGGGAGGGGCAGGGACTTCCTGTGTCCTGTCACTGAAGTATGAGGCTGTGCTCCCCGGCGGCGAGTTGGAGGAGCAGGAGAAGGAATGTCACATGTCAGCCTTCCACCCATTAACTTTCTGGTCAGTTATTTCTTTATATCTTTGGCTGTGGAGCATGTAGAGAGGTGGTTGATGACTCGTTTTAAAGGTAGGAAACTGGCCTTTCATTTGTTTGGAGACCACAGTTCCCCTTTAACCATAAGTTTTGGCTATTCTGAGTATTCTGGGAATAGTATTTCAACAAAATATGGAGAGTTTACCTACTGTATGTCTTTGAACTAAACATATTTAAAGGTGAATGCAACAGCAGCACTCCACATAAGGTAAGGTATTAAGTTGGTGCATGCACAAACGAGGATAACCTGCAATCCTCTAATCACTATAGAAAAAGAGTCAAGCTGTGCAGCACTCAATAGGATTTATTGTTGAAGAGACATCATAACATAATGAATCACTGGCGACATTTTGAGAACATCCCTTTATCAAGCCATAATACAATGATATATTTAAATATTAATCTAAGATTGGGGGAATGGCTGGCATGCAGAGACTGGTTAACTGTCTATCAATCTAAGATTGGTGAAATGGCTGTCACACTTAGACTGGTGAACTGGCAATCAATCTAAGATTGATGGAATGGCTAGCATACTATTAAATGGCTTGAAAATTGACACAGGTGAAATGGCTGCAAGTTAAGACCTGTTGTGAAATGACTGGCAAGCTGAGACTGGTAAATGGGCGAGAAACTATGACTTGTGAAACAGCTATCAAGTAGAGACTGGTGAAATGACTGACTAGCTGAGACAGGTGAAATTATAAAAAATAAGTTGGTCAGCTGGCTTATAGATTGATTTTCACTGGTGTTGGGTTCCCTGTTCCCTCTACACATACCTCGTATCCAGATTGCCGCATTAATACTCTTCATAATGTGAATAGACTGTAAGAAGGCAGCATTACATAAATTGTACAAAAGATCTGGAGCAGAGGAATGGAGAGAGGAAAAAAGGTTTTATGAAATGCAAGATCACAAGACATACATTTTTGACCTGGGGCAGTGGGACTGTGCCATTTTAACACAAATAATACATGTGGCAATGGATTGTGAGACTTTAATGAGTAACTTAAAAGTGGGTGGTCTGCAATATATACATTTCTCATCTGAAATAAATACTTAAACAAATGTGTTTCTTTTTATTGTTTACAAATTATGAAATTCTCACTCGGAAACCTAGGAAAATATTGCCCTGGTATTTGATTTTTTGAAAGTCCTTGGCTGTTTGTGACTGTACAGAAAGTTTGGTAGTTTAAAACAAGTTTCCATCTTAGTAGTGATATTACTTTAATTTCAGGCTGTTCTCCAAACAATTCATTAAATTGTACACAGAGTAAGGTACATGGTTTTAAGTATTTCTTTGCTTTTAAATAAAAAGTGCAAAATAGCTGTGTTTCTTACTGTTCTGAAAAATAGTATGCAATGTATTATTACTCAGTATACCTGTACTATACTTATTGATATTGCTTTATCCTGTAAAGTATATCTGTGTATATAAAGCATATATAGTAATATAAGTATATTAAAAGTAACTTCATAGTTGTCTCTATTTTAACATGGCCTTAGAATTCCACAGGGAGTTTTAATATTCTTATATTTTGAGAGATGGGTACACTATTCACTATATAAATGGTGTTCAGCTCTGTCATCAGATAGGTATGAAATCATCTCACATGACTCTATGAAACATGTGAATTGTGGGAAATAATTTACCACTTATTAATCAAGGATGCTCAGTGCAAATACATATTCTTTTAAGAAAAGTATTTTTCCCATTCTGATGATCGTAATGTGCCAATCCAAACAAGTAGTTATTTGGGCCCAGGCACACTCCTTGGCAAATTTGCCTATGGGTTGATATCTCTGAAATGATCCTCTACCTAGGACCTTTCACTATAGCACAAGCAATGTATGAACTGAGATGTACACTTAATCTTTGGAAAACTCCATTTATTATGCACAACCACATACACAATGTTTCAGGGATCACATTGTCCCTGAAACATCTGATAAAGGGGACAATGTGATCCCTGCAGGGGCATCTCTAGGGTTTTTGCCATCTGAGCCAAACTTTTGAATGCTGCCCTTATGTACCATAAGGCACCATTGAAGTGCGCAACCGCAAACCACTGTTAGGTGTGTGTGGCTTCCAGGAATGGGTGTGGTTAAACATTTGGTCTTTTTAAACTGCACATCACAGCGGTATTTATACAGTTCCTCAAAAAAACATTTATCCGTACCGGCATAATTCCTGCCATTTTTCTTTAAATAAAAGTGAGCTCTGCCTGCCGCCTCTCTGATGTTTATCAGGGGTGCTGCCCTGAGCATTTTGCTCATATTGCCTCATTAGAGAGACACCCCTGGATCCCTGAAACGTTGTGTGCGTGGTTTTGCATAATAAATGGAATGTGCCAATCCAGCATTTTGTCTGTGCCAAAATGGTCTTGCCCTTGACAACTGGGTTGATTCAGTTTCTCAGTAGAAATCTGAGAAGGAAAATTACAGAACCTGAGATGGCAGCTGACTACTGACCACAGCAAAGCATAGCAAAGGGGATGAAATTAACTGATTTAAATAAAAAAAAAATAGAACAGAATGTCAGAAGTTACCTTGAAGTTCTATGAGTTGTATAGAATACGCTGGCCTCATGCATAGGGAGGGTGGGCATTAAACCATTCACTACAGTAAGCCCTCACCCTTTCTTAATACATTATTTTTAGTTAAGAATTAATTTGAAATACAAATAAGAAAAGAAAATGTGGCCTATTTACTGAGATACACAAGTACTTTTGTTGCAGTTATTCATTTGTCAATCTTTAATGTTTTGTACGTGTTTACAATTATGACAAAGGAATGTCCTGAAATATTTAACTATAATTCAAGCTGTCGGGTTATCATGTGATATGAGCATAATGAAATTGAAGAAGTTATAAAAATACACATTTGCACACATTTATCTCTGTTCCTAAATTCTGCATGCTCATCACACCTTTAAGAGAAGCCATCTGGGGAGATTATATTCTTTGAAGATTTCAATATGTGTTTTGGATGGATTCTGGGAAGTTTTTTAAAAAAAAAGTTAAAGTATAAGAGTTTTTATTATTACTTTTCAGCTTCTGACATTTGCTATTGCAAATAAAATTACTTCCTGTATTTAAAAGGGCATCACGTCAAAGGAGCGGGGCATAATTATGCCTCTGTATAGAGCCCTTATAAGGCCTTACTGTATCTTGAGTGCAATTTTGGGCAGAAGTCCACAGAAAGCATATAAACAAATGATAAAAATTACAGAGACAGGCAACTGGGGATGGACAATTTGTGTTATGAAGAAGTGTTTGGGACGGGATTTGAGAACTACATCAAATTAGCAGGTGATCTTTTCTCTCACAGGGGTGTTAGCTGTAAAAAGAGGATTTCTTTAGCAATCTGTAATTCCTTAAAGAAGTCATACAGCGAGCCATACAGTACCAGTCTATTGAGTTTACAGTAAACTAAAGGGCTGATTCAACACAGAGCTGACTGGTACTGTAGGGCTGGCTTAACACTGAGCTAGCTGGTAAAATAGAGGGTTAACTAGTTAAATGGAGGGCTGGTCAATGACCTAATACTGGGATAGCTATTAAACAGGAGGGCAGACTGTTAAACTGGAGGGCTAATTTAAAGCAAACTTAACCCATTTTAGTGCAATATGGTGTGTGTGACACACTGACATATTCCAGACCTAGCCATTCACAGAATCAAACAGGTAAAGGCAGCTACTCTATATAGGTGGGGCAAAAGGAGCAAAAAGCCCTCTATAGAGCATAAGAATGGAGCAGAGCCTTCTTATAACAGAAGTATTTTGCAGTCTCATGCCTAAGAAACAAGAAGTAATTTCTTACTCCCAGGTTCCCCAGAGCAGACATCCCACTCTGCCCCTTCAGGCTTCAGGGCATGGTGGGAAATGGGGGCGTAGCGAGGGGGTGTGATGTAACTAGGGGCTTAATGCCACACTGGGAGTGGCCATTGTTCTATGGGCAGTTGGAGGTGGGGTTAGGGAGGGGTTCGGGGCACTCCAAGGGGGTGTTCCCACAAACTGCTGGACAATCCCAGAGGGGTGGGATACCTGCCAGAGTAAGGGGCAGAGATATGCAAAATTTCTCCTTTATGTCCTATGGCTAATGCATATGTCCAGAACCGCTGGCTTAATAACAAGCAATACAGCCTATGGTATAGAGTCAATCATCTGATCTGCAAATATGAAATGTTTTGATCTTGTTAGATCTCATCAGTGCAAGATACGGATTCATGGCTCTATGGGGTAGGACTTGGGAGCACAATAGACCAGGCAGCTATTTAGCTTAAGGAGAGGTGGGCTGAAAGGAGCAAAAAGCCCTCCACAGAGCATAAAAATGGAGCAGAACCTTATCATAACAGAAGGTATCTTGCAGTCTCATGCTTTTTTTGCATACAGTATCTCTGCCACTTACTCTGGGAACCTGGGAGTAAGAAATTGCTTCTTGTTTCTTAGATTTTGTGGGCAATGCTATTCATAAAGCATGAGACTGCAAGATACTTTCTGTTATGAGAAGGCTCTGCTCCACAGATAAAGATAGTAAAGGGCAGGGCTTGTGTTTGTAAGTCAGTTGTGTGTAAATAATGAATAATTTAGACTTGTTGTGTCTTATTACTTATACTTACCTCCTCCTAACCTGGTCTTAAGTGTCTGGACAGCTTCAAGGGTGCTGTGTGTGTGCGTTTCCTCATGGCACTTTATCCTGCAAGAGAGAGGACTCATAGGAGCCAACTGACAGGGTGGCATAGTAATGGCACTATGTGGCTGATGTGTATTGTGTAATTTGACAGCCCAAAGCACCATTCAGTGAGTAGTGAGGTCCCGGAGTTCACAAATTGAAAAATTTGAGTTTTATTCACGGACATTACGGGCATTCCTGATTTTGTCCATTTTTACGGGCTGTCCGTGAATTCATGAACAGTTGGCAACCCTGAGTGTATCCCCCAGGTTGATGCTACAAAGCAGCTTTCTAAAGTTTTGTATTACATTTTACTTTCCTTTTATTTGGCCATGTATGAAATGTTATAGGATGGTGTATGGTGTGGGACTAAAGTCAGTGTTGAAGTCAGCTGATGATATGATTCCATAAATCAATGAGAAGGAATGCATTGCAATGGTTGTGGTTGTCATTTATATAACAGAGATTAACGGTTGAAATACTGAGGATATATATACAAACAGTAAAGGTGGTTTAGCCCACATCCTTACCATTTGCAGACTGATTGGAAATTGAGTTGATTGCTTTTAACAGAGGATAAACTCCATTGTGACTGTTGTCAGTTCAGTGATTCAATAGCAAAAATCAACTTGTATGTTCAGACATAGATCAAGGAAGAATAGGCAATTATCTAGAGGAAATATCAGTTTATCATTTCAAGGACAAAACAGAGATCCATCACATAGAAATCTCATATAAACATTTTTATTCATTGAGTTAGCTATTTATATCTTAGATAACACACTACAATTCTCTACAGAAACTAGGAATGCACAAGTAGAATTGTCTGTTAGTTTAATCAATAGTTTCATTCTAAATCAGTTTAATTATTTTATTCCCTATAATTAGTTACATAACTAAAGGGCAATTATGCTGCCCAAAACAACCCCCCATCCTCACTTGCATACTGCATCTTCCCATTGAACATGTACAGGACTATAGGAGGAGGCAGGGCCAGACCAACACTATGATCAGAACTTCAGAGTACTATTATGGGGGATCTAAGGCAAACCCAGGCTGAGGCCTTAGCAGTTAGGTCCTCACCCTGGGTACTTATAGAGGAGAGGATGGGGTGGGGGGGAGACTATGGGTCACCTCTAATTTTCTAAAGTTCCATTTTGTTGAGTTTTGTCAGGGTGCTTATTAACATCAGATTGTTTATACCTGTGATGTTTCTGCAGAAAAAACTATGGTGTCCTATGGTGTGACATCCCTCTTCACCTGTATACCCATCATGGAGGCTGTTGAAATGGTGAGAACTTAATCCCGAGCAGGTGTGTTCCCTATCGGGCTTATGCCTGAATACAACCTATTTCAAATATAAGGATAAGTTCTGCATGCAAAAAC
Source organism: Hymenochirus boettgeri (assembly GCA_019447015.1). Classification (NCBI taxonomy): domain Eukaryota; kingdom Metazoa; phylum Chordata; class Amphibia; order Anura; family Pipidae; genus Hymenochirus; species Hymenochirus boettgeri. Next base: position 231,625,201 of record CM033473.1, on the reverse strand, counting down.
ATAGATGTGCTCTGGAATCTCCTTTTTCACCAATCGTAGCAAACCTTTACAAGGTTCTTAATACCTTCAAGGGCATTGCACCCATGCACTGGTTCAGATATGTGGACAACACCTGTGTTAAAAATCCACCAGAAAGGAGTACAAGCATTCACAGAACACATCAATGCTGTGGAGCATCCGATATACACAGGATGAGGTACAAAGCAACACACTGGCTTTCCAGGAGTGATTGGTAGAAGTCAGGGAGAATGGTAAACTGGAAGTAGAGGTTTACAGTGAACCAACTTGTGAATATCCGGACTGGGTCATTGTCAAAACTGGAAGAAGGAAAGAAAAGAAAATGAATACCACCAGTAAAGGGGGGAAGCAGGTCAGGACAAAGAACATGGTCATCCCAAATGTAGCAAGAGACACACTGTATCCTTGTCTGCTTTAAACCCAACAACACACCAAGGCAGTAACTGGTTCGTCCAAAAGACCCGATACTGAAACACAAGAAGAGCTACATCATATGTGCAGTGCAGTGAAGAGTGCTGGGATTTGTATGTAGGGAAGACGAAACAGTAGCTGCACCAACGTATGGCCCAGCAAGGAAGAGACAAGTCATCGGGTCAGGACTCAGCCGTGTACCTGCACCTTAAGGAAAAAGGACATATGTTTGAAGATTGTAATGTCAACATCTTGACCAAAGAAAAGGATTAGTTCAAAAGATGTGTTAAGGGGGCCATTTATGTGAAAATAAAGAAACCAAACATGAATGAGGTGGGGGTGTTCAACACCATTTGTCTGCCATGTACAGATCTGTTGAATCAAATTAATGTCAGAACAGCAAGATGCAAAGCATACAGAAATAGCCACATTTAAATACATGTATGTATAGTTAAAGTTTGGTAATGGTTTCATTGACTTCATTGTATTAGATTAATATGTCCTTTAATAAAATGTGCAGAATAATTACCGTAAGACTGGAAATAGATTATATTGTATTCATGTCTTATATAACATTTTACAATTACTTTAAACACCAGACTCTACTGAAGAGCTTACAATCAAAGTACAGTATCCTATCACACACAAACACCTGGCTCTAAAAAGTAACCTCTTCTAAAAATGTTTTTGTATTTGCAATATTCTAATTAGGAAATTGTCAGCTTGTTAAGCACTATCAGGCTCAATTACTCAGAGCCGCTATCGCTCTGGGTAAATGCTCCTTTCACTATTCGATATCGCATTTGTGAATCTTAAAATCATTAAAAGATTGATACCAGTAGATATGTCAATGGGCCAATACCAATATCAAAATACCAAATACTAGTGGATTTATATAGGACATCCTTTATAAATATGGACCACGTTATCTTATTCTAAATGAGGGTTGTGTTTAACCTTTTTCCTTGAGCCAATCCACCTGCCTTGGTATGCCCCTCCCCCAACCTCATGTTACTGCATGTGCATGCCCAGAGCCTAGAGAAGATGCTGCTGGAAAAAAATATCATGAAATGATGTAACCAGTGTTGCTACTGTAGCTTGCAGAGTATAGCACCCTAGTCCTTGACCTGGCCCTTAATTATAAACCTAGCCCCATTCAGATCATGTACCGTAACTTTACATATGCAGCAACTCTACTAGATACTACAGTACCTGATTAATTCCATAGCAATCCACTGTGAAATCACTGACATTTTGCATAGTTTGTACCCATCCTGAAGATAATGACTGTTCATCATCTATTCGTCTGCAAGATGGTATAATGTCTTCACTAGGTACCCGTGAACAGTGTTTTTCCAACAGACAAAAAAAACATGCAGCAGAGAGGCCCTTTCGGAAACTAAAGTATAACAATGATCCAGACTATATTTGTAATAATAATTATCATGTTATGATAAGTTTATTTTTTGTGGCTAACACGGGCTTTTAGAATTAGGAAAGTTGGTTCCCAAACTTAAGGCACTTAAGAAGCTAAGAGAAAAGAGTTGGTTTGTTTTAACAGTGAATAATTATCTGTACTTTGATTTGGCTCAATTACACATTCCAAGAAATGGTGACACAGTAGAGAGGTTTAGGTGGAAAGAGGTTATGCCAAAACTTAATCTAAGAAACCAATATTCCAAATGGCTTCTGGCCATGAAATATAAAGTGTCAGATAATCTTCCAACTGCTTTCAAAAATCTTCTGTTTGCTTATATTACTATGTACCCTCTTTGATCATAAACTGCCTTCACAGCTTGACATCACACTGGCTGAATGTGCTTTGGAAAGTACCAAAGAAGTAAATGGCTAAAACTGTAAAGTTCTACAGGATGGAAGGCTATATCACCACCACATTCATAGTATTATTAGAAAGTTAGGATAGGTACAAAGAGGTAAATATTTCAACCCAACCAACTGATACTTCTGTATTTTGGTCAATTAGGTTGAAATATCATCAGTATTTTTTGCTCACTGCTATCCAAATCTTCATGATTGATCAACCTCATGACTGATCAAAGAAAAATATCATCGATGTTGATTTTTTCCACGACCAATGATATGTCAGCCGGGCTAACCAGATGATAGTGGTGACCAGTTAATCAAAGCAAAGTATCAACCCGTGTGTACCTAGCATTAAGCTATAATCTGCTACACAGTGACTGATCCTGCAGGAATCCGCAAGTTTGGCTCTTATTTACCAACATGTCTCATCACTCAGAACAGTGATTTGTTAGATCAGAAATTATAATTTGGCCAATCAACCAAAACATCAGCAATTGGGCCAAATTATAGATACACGTTCAGCCTTTAGAACAGCTTATGGGTTTAGAAAAGGTGTTTTTTTTTCTTGTTAAGAAAGCATCAATAAAAAATGTAAAAAAAAAATAACTATTGTAAAAACACTGCTTGCATAGAATTTTTTTTTCTATTTAAGTATGTAATCTTGTACAGAAAAAAGTAGATGTCCGTACTGTTATTTTCTTTGAATTAAAAGAAGAAAAAAAAGAAAGGGAGGAAAATAAAAAAAGAGATTTCCTGAGCTTGGCAGCTAATACACTTTCCTGTTTATTTTGGTCCTTTTTCCCCCTCTAACATACTATGTACAACAGTTTTGACATTTGAAAGGAACAGTTCCTTACTGGCCGAAAGCCACTGATTGGATTAACGTACTTCAGCAAAAGAAGGCTCGACAACATTGTGGCTTTTCAGAAAAGAAGGAATTGATGTCATGATAATTAATGCTTGACATAGCCAACTGGACGCTGACCCAACTTGGATTTCAGTGTATTCAATTACAGTATTGTGCGGCATTGCTTATAAGGTTTATATATGGCATGAGAAATGATTTCAACTTCCGCAAGGGCAGAAATGTTGCTCATGTGGGATATTCACCATAGAATGTTTTGGGGGTAAATAAAAAAAGAGAACAAATGTGATGCAATGAATTGGCCATGAATTTAATAAATGGTGTCTGCTAGCTTTGTGGCTTAGACTTATTGAGTAATAGCCATCACTTAGTCATAAGTCATTTTTTTTAAACATGGTAAGAAAAAGTGAGAGAAATTAAGATAAAAACAACTTATCAGTATCTTACCTTAAAACACAGCATCCTAGGGTAGGGGCCAAAGAATTCACTATCCCATAAATTAGTGTAAAACCACTAATGTAGCTATTGAGTTGGGGCTTACAGTCATTTTGTGTTGCTGTTGCCATTTTTAAAACTTTTTGGAAATAGAAAAGCACAACCAATGCAATAACCTTTGCGTTGATTTTTGCATAAAAATTCAAATTGTGTGTAAAAGTCCCCAACATGGTGGCGATTTGATCATTTTTGTGAAGATTTAATGGTTGCGAAGTGTTTCTTGGATGGAGTGCAGGTAAGTGATAGGTGATTTTATTGCATCTCCCTGTCTGTTTCTAGAGGCTGAACGGGTGTCTACTACAAAATGTAACCTCTGGCTACATTATATAATTTATTTTCTATATAATGTAGTTTTACAAATGTGGTTTCATGAATTAATAGGGTTAAATGGCATATCCTTTGGAAAAATAAGGGACTTATAATGTATTAGATTCTCCTACTACTAGAAGATTTTTCTGATTTTAAAAGGTAACAGATAAAGTTTTGAGTAAACATGGAAAATACAAATAGAAACTGGAAAAGTATAAAAGAAGTAGAAGGAAAGAAAAGAACATGAATACCACCAGTGAAGGGGGGAAAGCAAGACAGGAGAAACACAACATCTTGGCAAAGGAACATGACTGGTTCAAGAGAGGTGTCAAGGAGGCCATTTATGTGAAAAAGAAGAAACCAAGCCTGAATAGAGGTGAGGGGGGGGGGGGGGGTTTCAACACCAACTGTCTGCCATACAATGCTGTTTGACACCTTACCCTGGGCAGTTTCATTAACACCCCTTAGTCTCAATGCATCCACACCTTGCATTCAGAAGGTCCCTAACACATGGCTGTCATATGCTTATTGGGACTTTATTGCCCACAGATTCTAGTACAAGTGAGAAAGCCAGTCGGATGACTAGATAAACGTCTTCAAGATTAAACTGAATACAACAGATATACAAAGAGAACCAGTTTTCAGCCTTTACCTATCCCTTAATGGCTACCCTTGTGAAATGGTCTACATAGTCAAAAGTAAATCAGGGAATCAATTTATATGTGTTTGATAGCATCCACTTCTGTGAATGGCTAAGGCGCCCCTTCTACTTGCTTCTGTGCACAAAAAAGGCATGGAAGACAGAAGACAGGCAGCGAGGGAACGAAGGATGGTAAGTACATTTGGGGATAACTTTGAGTTCTATAAACCTCACGAGGTCGAGGTTTATGGCCATTTCCTTCAACATATACTGTAACATTTTAGTTTGGGGGGTGGACATACCCTTTACTTTAACAAGACGTTTGATTATGTCTTTAACTAAACTGATATTTTTATATCAAGTAAAAAAGGTAAAGTCAGGCAATTGTTGGTTTGTTCCAGGTCATGTTCAGAAGAAAAACAAACTTCAATCATTGCTTTAGAACTCTAATATTTCAGCAGTGTTTATTGACCTCTACAATATAGGCTCTGTAGAAAACACTAAATGTGTCGCCTATTACAAATTTCCCGCTGATGATGAGTTGGGAAAATATTTGCAGTACAGTTCTTAAAAATGACATTAAATTCAATGTTTTCAAGGACATACAAAGAAAAAGGTTACGCGAGTTTCATTTTCTGGGTCAGGATATGAAATACTATAAACAGAGCATAGTATTTGTCTTTTCTTTGAAGGTGCAGCCCAACCAACCTACTTGTCTTGTACTTTAAAAAGCCTTCTATGTCCATTCCAAAGTTAAACAATGTTTTTATATGCCAAGAATTTACATCCATTTCTTGAATGGTACAATGAGTAAGGTGATAAAAAAACCAAAATCCAAGTACAGGACGGGCATCACACCAATTGGATAAAAACTTTCTTTATTTAATACTTGTTAAAAACAGCACTTTGGGGAAGTGACACATTGTCACAAAATACTTAAGGCTAAGGGGCATATTTATAAAGAATCGATAATATCGCAAAAAAATTACCGCCGCACATCGCGGCCGCGAAAATAGCGCTATCGCCGTATTTATAATGGCGAGCGCTATTCCCGCGATACCTATCGCGGCCGCGATGTGCTGCGGTAATTTTAAGCCCCTTCGCGGCGATACTGTATAGTATCGCCGCGAAGGGACTTAAAATCCCTTCCCGACGCTGCTCCTACTCCGCCCACACCCCCCGCGGCGGCAGCGGCGACCACCCACCGCCGCCGCCGCTTCCCAGCAGCCCCTCCCAACCCGTTCCCCGTTCGCGGCAATCTCGGAACGGGAGGCTAGGAGGGGCTGCCGGGAAGGGGCCGCAGCAGGTGGTCGCGACCACCCGCCGCGCACCCCCTCCCCGGCAACCCCTCCAAGCCCCCCGCCCCGGCCGCTCCCGGGGAGGGGACGGGAGGGAGCCGCTGAGGGGGTGGAGGCTCCCTCCAGCGGGGCCCTGAGAAGGGCCTTTTGGGGCTTAGGGGGTCCCGCAGCTCGAACCGGGACCCCCCCTCCCCGGCCCTTACAAGGGCCCTTGCGGCACTGACAAGTGCCTTTGGCGGGGGTCCCGCAGCTGAAACCGGGACCCCCAGTGCGGCTCTTAAAAGAGCCCTTGGGCGACGTCTTCTTTCTTCCAGTCCCGGCGACACCAGCTCCGCCGAGGCCGCCGACCCCCGAGAGGTACCCCTGCGGCCGCCAGGGGTACCCCCGGCGGGCGCCGGCGACCTCAACGAGGCCGATGTTGCTGGCGTCTTGATCCGACGCGACGTCTTCGGGCTGGCGACACCAACCCCACTCAGGTCGCCGATGCCAGGCAGACTCACTGCGCCCGCCAGTGAGCCTGCTGGCACCGCCGGCCTCAGCGGAGCTGATGTTGCCAGCCGCTTCTTTCTTCTTTCTTCAGCCATCTACTGCGATGGCATCTGAGTTCCGCGCTGGAAAGCTCCTCTTTATATAGGTTTGCAGAAATCCATAATCCGTTTCTGATTGGTCAATTTTTTAATACTTGCTTTACATTAACCAATCAGATTTCTGGAAAGTTCTGAAATCTGATTGGTTAATGTAAAGCAAGTATTATGGATTTCTGCAAACCTATATAAAGAGGAGCTTTCCGCCGAGGAACTCAGATGCCATCGCAGTAGATGGCTGAAGAAAGAAGAAAGAAGCGGCTGGCGGTGCCAGCGGGCTCACTGTCGGCCGCAGTGAGTCTGCCTGGCATCGGCGACCTGAGTGGGGTTGGTGTCGCCAGCCCGAAGACGTCGCCCAAGGGCTCTTTTAAGAGCCGCACTGGGGGTTCCGGTTCGAGCTGCGGGACCCCCGCCAAAGGCACTTATTAGTGCCGCAAGGGCACTTGTAAGTGCCGCAAGGGCCCTTACAAAGGCCGGGGAGGGGGTCCTGTTTCAAGCTGCGGGACCCCTAAGCCCCAAAGGGCTCTTGTAAGAGCCGCAAGGGCACTTGTCAGTGCCGCAAGGGCCCTTATAAGGGCCGGGGAGGGGGGTCCCGGTTCAGGGCCCCGCTGGAGGGAGCCTCAACCCCCCCTAGCGGCTCCCTCCCGTCCCCTCCCCGGGAGCGGCCGGGGCGGGGGGCTTGGAGGGGTTGCCGGGGAGGGGGTGCGCGGCGGGTGGTCGCGACCACCTGCTGCGGCCCCTTCCCGGCAGCCCCTCCTAGCCTCCCGTTCCGAGATTGCCGCGAACGGGGGGAACGGGTTGGGAGGGGCTGCTGGGAAGTGGCGGCGGCGGCGGGTGGTCGCCGCTGCCGCCGCGGGGGGTGTGGGCGGGGTTAATGTCCGCGAAAACGGCCGCGAAAAGTTAACGAACCTTTATAAATATGCCCCTAAGTCTTACCTTCCACTTTACGCCCACTCTCTTTACCCTCTTCCCCGTCCTACCCAATCCTGGCACTGTGGATGTTGTGAACTGTGTATGCTGTTTGTAACAAGTACTAAATAAATTTGGCGTGACACCCGTCCTTTAAGTCTTACCGTCCACTTTACGCCCGCTCTCTTTCCCCTCTTCCCTGTCTTACCCTATGGCACTGTGGATGGTGTAAACTGCGTATGCTGTTTGTAACAAGTATTAAATAAATTTGGCGTAACGCTCTTCCTTTACCTGAATTTTGACCTGATGGATCATGGCCACTAAATGCTTTTGGATGTGGGATTTTGGAAGGGGTAAGGGTTACGATCCCATGTGTTTTTACATAATATCTCTGGTCTATTTCTTTTATAAAAAACCAAAGCACATTATATCAAGTAGTGTACAATAATGTGGACCAAATAATGTGGGCAATTTTTGTCTATCCTGTTCTACTGTATCAGGCTGCCCCTGAATGACTGGTATAAATCCGAGAAGCAAACATGCTGCCTGAGGATGAGAAGTTACCTATAGGACATATAACCCAGGAAGCAGCACTAAATTCCTATTTACCAGCAGTTATTTTTTAAGCCAGGAATTCTGCAAGCTGTGCTGGTGTCACAAAAGATACCCATGCAGCTGACACAATCTATTTTATATCGCTTTTGCACCACTATTAGCATGACCTTTTAATGCCAGTGAAGAGCTGGTGTTACAGATGCTAATCCCTTCCAGGATTGACCTGAAGGTGCAAAAGCGATAATTAATAATAATAATTAATTTATTCCACTTGTTGGAACCCTAAAAACTTGTGGGATATAAATTAACTTTGCATCTGGCGAGTTTCATTCTGCCATCAGTTCCACTGAACTTAATTTAAGTTCTGAAAATCCAATTGGAACCCAATTAAATCGTAACTTTAACATTTTCTAGAGAAAATTTTCAATATTGATTGCATTTTCAAATTTACAAAAAGTATTTTTAGCTGTTTGGGATAGAATTTTAGATTTCACATGGAAGTTTTGATTTTTAAATGGGAGCTCTGAATTTCTAAAAAGCTCAGTTTCAAAAATTTCAAAAAATCTGTGTGAATCCATGGATTTTCAAAAAACTTGGATTCATCACTACTGGTAATATTTAACAATTACAATATTACTTACCATTTCTGTGGCTGTTTCAACTATTCAGCTACCTCTTGATACAAAACACTGTAGGTTGATTATTTGGAAACATAAACAGGTCACTAATATGGCTATCCTGTTGATGTAATCACATTTACCCCCTTTATTCCTAAGACCCTCAATCAAGCACAATAAATACATTACCATTAAATTCTGATCCTTTGAGTAGGTATCGCCACCATAAAACACACATTGGTTTTATATAAATGTTATAAACAAAATAGTAAAAAAAAAAAGTAGCCTGGGATTTTCATCATGATAAAGACAAACCCAGGGAAAAAAATCAGAGGCAAATTGTTTTAAAATGGTTTAAGTCAAATCTCATCTTTAAACTGTGTTGGAAAACCACAACTAGAAACATATTTCCTAAGTAAAGTTTAATGCACAGTGGCGTTTACTTTACTTTAGCGGTGGAATGAGGCCCACCTATTTCTTAATTGCTTCCATATTGCTGCTCTTCCTTGTTTCGGCGTTGTATGGGAAATAGACGGTTCGTAGGAATGGCAGCTGGCATTCATTAAAATCCATCAGTACTATTGCATGATAATGTACTTTGGGGTTAAAAGGGGGTATCACTGCAGACCAAATACTTCCCTGTAATTGCCCAGTAAGCTAAAGGATATTGATTTATTATTGGCAGATTCAAAAAGCCCCCCCTATAGGATCAGCATATGCTGACTTAATTTTCCTTGGCATAGATTTTAAGAGGTATGTGCTATGAAATAACGTATAGTGTTAAGAAAACAGAGCCACATTTAGAGGGTTTTAATAAAGCTGCATTTTACCTGTTACATTTCAACCCTCTATTCGTGTGGTTGGAACTGCAGAGAAGCAAAAACACAGATGGGAAACTTTTGAGAAAAAAATTGAGGAATGTTTTTAAGTTCTAAAAAAGTAAAGAAACAGAAGCAAGTTAATGAAAATGATATGACTGTGCCACCCCTATTATGGTGAAACGTAAACCTTTGCAGAACATATCCTTCATATGTGTGTCTACACCTTAGCTGCTAAATTGCTTTCCTCTAAGGAGAGTGGAATGGAATCCAAAGCTGCCAAGTGATGTGCTACCCATAGTTTCACCAAACCAAATGTAAAAAAGTTAAAAAAAAGTATTTCTAAAGGAAAATGTAGCCTCCAAACTAAAAGCTTTTTTTTGGAGATTTCCATTATTACACAGGGCTGCTATGTAATATCTGTGTGCAGCTGCTTTTTGAGATTAATGTTAAAACTCCCTTTCATACTTTCCTTCATCACTATTTCCTAAGATGTGGATCTCTAGAATTCATTAGGGGTAGGATATTTAAGGAGAGTTGACTTCTGTACTTGTATGGGGGAGTTTACAAAGAGCCATCAGCACTAACTGCACCTACAATGTGATTTAAAGGGAAAATATGGTCTTTACTCACCTCCTTCCTTTTTTACTCTGGTAAACCCGCTAGGTCCTTATCCCTCACACTAGGAAGGCTGCACTACTTATCTTAATTTTCAATCAGTGAGCTGGGATGGCCTCTTTTTTTGTGGTTATAATGGAGGAGTCTACACAAAATGCTGCACTGCTTAAAGATTACTTCACTAATTCATACTCTGTTTTGCTAAGACCTTGTTAAATTGCAAAAAAAGCAATTTCTTTCTGTAGTACTGTAGAGGGTGCAGATCAGTACTACAGAAAGAGAAAAAAGGTACACACCCTAAATACATTTACTAACAGACATGGCATTCTGTAAATTAACCAGCTAAGAAATGATTTTGCCTTCTGTGTACCTCTTTGGGTGTCTACCCCTTAACTCTGGTTTTTGACCCAGACATGCTCACTGCTGCACGCTTCATCGTGGGGGCAGCTCTCTAATCTTCATCTCTGTATCCCTCTGTGTGAGGGAGGTGTGATGAGGTGTTTGAACTGTTTACTTTAGTGAAATATTTTCATGTCTTATGCTGCATTTGTTGTGAAGACATCCTTTTCCCTTTAATTCCCATTCATATGACATCATCCCAGGTCAAAGGGTTGTTATGCTTGCTACAAGAAAGACGTTTTCTTTAAAGGCTAATTTTCAAACTTTAGCTGCATCTTCCTCCGTAAACAGAAAAGCTGATAGTTTACTAAAACTGTTCACAGTCATAAAAATGTAAATGTGGCTATTGGTCTGTGAATCAATATACTGTATATCATTTCCTACTCAACATTCCCTATTATCTGTTGTATTCAATTAGATCAACTGGACTTGAAATGTAGTTCTTGAAGACGTTTCGCTAGTCATCCGACTGGCTTTCTCAATTCAGAATGACTTGTACAAGAATCTGTGGCAATTATGTACCCTGGAAAATCCCAATTAGCATATCACAGCCAGGTGTTAGGGTGTGATTAGATAGTGGCTAAGAGGTGTTATAGGAACGCCCAGAGTAAGGTGTTAAAACAGCATTGTACATGGCAGACAGTTGGTGTCGAACCCCCCCACCTCTATTTAGGCTTGGTTTCTTTATTTTCACATAAATGGCCTCCTTAACACCTCTCTTGAACCAGTCACGTTCCTTCGCCAGTATGTAACATTACAATCTTCAAAGGTATGTCCTTTATCCTTAAGATGCAGATACACGGCTGAGTCCTGACCCGAGGAATTGGCTCTTCTGTGCTGGGCCATACGTTGATGCAGGGAAGAGGTACAAAACAACAAACTGGCTTTCTTGGACTGCTTGGTAGAAGTTAAGGAAAATGGTAAACTGGAAGTAGAGGTTTACAGAAAACCAACACACACAGATCAGTATTTGATGTTTGACTCCCACCACCTTTAGATCACAAGCTGGGGGTCATCAGAACCCTGCAACACAGAGCCGAGAACATCCCCACTAGCACAGAGGCGAAGGCTAAAGAAAATTAAACATCTAGAGGAGCCCTTAAAAATTGTGGATATCCAGACTGGGCCTTTGTCAAAAGAAGTAAGTAAGGAAAGAAAAGAACACGAATACCAACAGTGAAGGGGAAAAGCAAGACAGGAGGAAGAAAGTGGTCATCCCATATGTAGCAGGGGTCTCCGAGAAATTAAGAAGAATTTTCAAAAAACATCGTATCCCTGTCTGCTTTAAACCGAACAACACACTGAGGCAGCAATTGGTAAATCCGAAAGACCCAATACCAAAACACAAGAAAAGCGACATCATATATGCAGTGCAGTGCAGTGAAGAATGCTCTGATTTGTATGTGGGGGAGACCAAACAGCAACTGCATCAACGTATGGCCCAGCACAGAAGAGCCAATTCCTCGGGTCAGGACTCAGCCGTGTATCTGCATCTTAAGGATAAAGGACATACCTTTGAAGATTGTAATGTTAACATACTGGCGAAGGAACGTGACTGGTTCAAGAGAGGTGTTAAGGAGGCCATTTATGTGAAAATAAAGAAACCAAGCCTAAATAGAGGTGGGGGGGTTCGACACCAACTGTCTGCCATGTACAATGCTGTTTTAACACCTTACTCTGGGCGTTCCTATAACACCTCTTAGCCACTATCTAATCACACCCTTAACACCTGGCTGTGATATGCTAATTGGGATTTTCCAGGGTACATAATTGCCACAGATTCTTGTACAAGTCATTCTGAATTGAGAAAGCCAGTCGGATGACTAGCGAAACGTCTTCAAGAACTACATTTCAAGTCCAGTTGTGATCTAATGATACAACAGATATACCATGACCTGGATGAATGAGAACCTTCACAAGCAACATTCCCTATTGTTCTTTTAATGGCTTTGTGCGCAGTTAGAAACATTTTGGGGCTAATGATATGAAAGGTGCAAATGTTTGTCCATGCTGTTATTTATAACTAAGCAGATATTAGTTTTTTTCTGGTTTATTATAGTTAGAAAACATCTGATTGGCTGCTGCAGATTAATAGCACAGGCAACACCTTTATTGCATTAGCCCCTTTGTGTTCTACACACTGTAGTACTCATTTACTACCAGCTTTCTATATACACTAATTTATGACAGCAGGGTGGTATGTGCACACAAAAACACATGGCTTAGGGGGGACAGTGTTCTTAATATGGTGAAGGCTCCATGAGCAGTATTGGGGAAGGACGATTTACAAAATGCACAGAACTTATATTCCCTTTTTTAACCTTTCTTCAACCCTTCTTTACCTGCATAAAGGGACTTTTTAATTCCAGAAAATAGCATTAAAGTCAATCAGGAGGTAAGAGCTGGATGGGATTTATGCAGCAACGCAAGCGCAATATCAAATCTACTGTGTCTGAGAAAAATTAGATTAATTCTATAGACATCCTGGCAGAGTTAGGCCTAGTAGAGAGTAGATGACGCATGTGCCCAGCAATATAGCCTAGTCAAAGGAAGCATTATTCCTAAATAGTAATTGTACAGTATCCTTTGACAGCCATGAAATTGCTTTGGTAAAGACATTACCGGTTCCACTGGCTATGTCCATTTTAAAGTAAACTATATATTTAAACAAGCATTAAAATCAAATTATCAGTTAAGCTCAGGGGTGGGCAATTAGTTTTCCCAGGAGAAACAGAACCCAGTTCTGCTCAACATTAATTTTAACTTGTAAAAAGCGGTAAAAGTTATAACTTTATAATAACATCAATTCAATTTCCCAGGTTAATTATAGGCTATTTTAAATCATTAAACCTATATGTATATTAGAGATAGACTAGAACTCGAACCCGAGTTCGAGCCAAACTATCCCGGACCCGGACTTCTTGGACTTTCGAACATTTGATAATTATTGAATTTGAAAATCGAATTGTTTATCGGATAATTATCGAATGTTCGAATTGTTTATGGGATAATTATCGAAAAATGAAAGCAGGAGCTCAAAAGTACTGCGCGTGAGCAAACAATAGATTTTTTGAAAGTTCTGGATATTCAAATGTGTTTCCCAGATCATTTCCCAGGTCCCAGAGCCATTTACATTAAAGGGCATGTCCACCCCATTTTTAAAGTTTTGTGGTAATGTAGGGCTTCCTCCCCCAGCCCCAACCGCTATATTAATATGTACAGAAACTCCCCCAATAATTACTTACCTTACCTCTTTCCTCTGGCGTACTGTCCCGGCCCTCTGCTTGCATGAAAGGCAGCCAATCACAGACGCCGCTGCCAGCAGTGTAGAACACAGTTGAGAGAGGTAAGGTAAGTAATGATCGGGGGAGTTTCTGTACATATTAATGTTGGGGCTGGGGGAAGAAACCCAGTACCCCTAAGGGTTTTTACACTAGGGGGAAAGGAAAATGGAAGGGATATTGAGGGGGGGGAGGGCTGCTCTGAGCAAGCCAAAAACCTCTGAGAGGAAGCCTCAGAGGCAGAAAAAATTTCTCTCCCTGCAGTGCTCCTGATGGCCAGTTTTGGGAATTTCGAGGGACATTACAGGAGAACCATTTGGAGCTGGGATGTAAGGTAAGGATGTTATTACACTACAAAGTGTGGTCGGTAATGGGTTAAATTCTAGTTTTGGGGGTGGACATGCGCTTTAATTTACCATTGATATTTTAATTGTATTTTATTAGAACATTTCAAACTATTTGACTCCCAAGGGTCCGTTTTCGAACTTTCGAACTTTCCATATGGTTTGAAAGTTCAAAAACGGACCAAACTTTTGGAAGTTCGGCCATCTCTAATATATATGTATATATATATGGACTACGCAGATATACCACCTGCTTTTTATCCCAGGTATAAGGTGCTACTCAGACTCTGCTTCAGGATTTATTATTTTATATATCCATAAAGAAAATGCTGCATGGAAGGGGAAGGGGAATACCCCCCACACACACACACACACAAAATTTGGCCACTACCCCCCTCCACAGGAATGTGTCCGTGCATTAGCATGATGTTACAAGATGAGTGGATACCGTGCTTGCAGTGAGTGCAATATAGAAAAAAAAATCTGGTACATGTTTGGAGGCTAAACGTAGGTTTAGTCAATCCCATCTAAACTTGAATGGAGGTTAATTTCATCAGCCATGATCTTCTTTATAGGAAATGGGCAACAACATTTGGATTGTTTTTAAGGTAATTTTGGGGAAATCAGCAGAAGACAAGTTTTTGCTTAAGATCTTTCATATAAACTGATACAGATTATAATTGAAAACCCTTGAGTACAGAAATGTAAAAAAAAATCAAACATAAAATGGTTACAAGGCCAAATTGACTCACAGCAGCAGCATAAAATCACCAGTCCATGCAATACACAAAATAAAATACCCTAAAAAAAGAAAAATATAGACCATTCCATTCATTTAGTTCCCTTGTTATAATTAGAAAGGATGAAAGAGTAATGAATTATTCTGTAAGAATATAAACAAGTATGGCTTATCCCTTAGCAATGCCATTACCCAGTATAGGTAGCCTACTGTGTATAGACAGCAGCTGCACAATTACAATTCCCAACATCCTTCTACATGCTACAATGCTAACGAGTTAGAAGGATGATGGAACCTGTGAATCTGCAATAGCTTAAACCCTGAATGTTGCCTCTCCCTATGGACCTAAACAAAAGTCCAGCTTTACATTAACTAGTATTTGATGAAAATATATCTAACAGGCGTTGTTATAGAACACGTGCAGCATTGTTTGCATCAGTTTCCCTTTCTCTAAATATAGCTTTGTCCTCATCTGTATTGGGCATTGTTATTGTTACGTATGGTTCCCAACCCACCACCTGCAACTCAAATTAAACCCAAAGAGTTTGGATTCGACCTCACCCATACCTTAATGGCAGATGCAACTCTCAAACAAGCTGACAATAAATTCAGGAGGGACACATATAAACTAGGGGAATATGCTTATTTTACATAGAACAACTTAATAGAAATCATATGTATCGGCCACATTTTTTACTAGAGGGCTGAGTGTAACAGTCCTGTGTCTTAGATTCAAATATTTTCTTCACATGCTTTCCCATTATGTTGTTTCCAGAGTGTGAAGGGGTTGCTAAACAATGGCTGTCCAAATGTGATAAATATATGTACATATATGAACCCCCTGCTGCCCTATAGATATTGGTGGAATGCATTCATTTGGGAGTTTTGGGGATAAAGTTTGTGAGGATTAAATTTGCTTTGGCTTCCTTCAATGCTAATATTCTATAGGATACAGGATTCTATTCTTCCATTATATCAATCTCACACGATTCTATATGGCTCACAAAGACAGTACAAAAGTAAAGGGGGCCATACACATGCTATTACCATTGCATGTATTCTGACAGATATGGAATCTGTTGACAATATGCAGTGTTACATGGACTCAACTGACCTCCCATGTGCTGTATGGGAATTGGTCAGCCATGCCCCATGCACAGGGAGATAGGATTGTCTAACTTAACTTTAGTTTATGGGACAACTATAGAAAGAAAACCAGGCCCACAGATGAATGGTTTCCAAGAGTTCCAAGTGTACTAAGGCACACCGCTGTTGGCTGGTTGGCCAGACAAGTGGGTAGGTGCAATCCTCTCAGCCCCCATCTTCCAGGGCTACAATAACCAAGCAAGGTATCAAAGTAGAGTAGCACCCCACTGTAGTGAAAAACTTTCTACTTTGCTGTTTTTGCACTAAATAAAGATGTTTTCACTACAGTAGTGTGCTCCTCTACTTTGATACCACAGATGAACGGTACCCAGGGTGAGGACCTAGACTGCTAGGTCCAAACCCCTGGGTTTAACTTCAATATCCAGTACTATGTCAATGAAAATGTCACCACTGCTTCAGTCTCTGTTCTATTTAATAGGAACACGCTCATTGCAGAGTGCACTTTCAGATTATAATACCACAGGCAGAATTGGGGGTGGGGCAAAGTAACACGGCAAGCACAACTTTCAGTAACTCTGATATTGTATTGTATTGGATATTGAAGTGGTTTAGGTCAGCGCCCTATGAACTTTTCATGGGTGGAGGGTGGGTTTTCTTCCTACACCTGAAACCTTCCTACGGGAATTTCCGTAAGTACCAACCATCCATGGTGCCAACTACAGTAGTTTGTCAGCTTCATTGTTGGTGTTTTTCAGACCCCACACCTTTGTGTAATGTTGGCAGTGCACAGCAGGCTTTGATCTAATAGTCCTTTTGTAGTCTTAATTAGAGGAAATATTTTACATTGTAGAGAGGTTTAAAAATGTGTTATTACACATTTATTTATATATTCTTACAGACAAGCAAAGAATACAGTAGAATTTTTTTACTTAAGTTGGCCAACAATCCAACACTATGTTATTTGTACATACTACCAGTTGGACCATCTTACTTATGACTTATTTATTTATAATGAATGTCACCTGTCAAGGCAGCCCACACACTTATCAATGTTTTTCAATTGATTTGATTGAATTGGTCAAAATTCAACATCAATTTTATTTACTGCTCATCGATATCAAGCAGCTCATTAAACAAATTGTATTGGACCAGTCTAGAAACTTTTTAGCAATGCCACCCTCAGCCACAGATCTTGATGATTTCAAAGTAAAATCTGCTCAAGATCGACAGTGCACAAAGGGGCATATTCATGGATACAAATCTATTTAATTTTGCCCAGGAAGAAACAAATGGTTGCACTATTCTGCAGCCATCAACCTGTGTATAGACATCTAAAGAGTATTGCAGCAGTCAGAGAAATTCCCAGGAGGTCAGATTATATATACTGTATTAGACTTCCATTATACATTTGCAGGATACCAGCAGGATATCACTCCATGGTTCATCCATAAATCACACTTTCCACTGAGTGGAATGAAAGGTATTGTGGGATTAGCCACTCAAGTAGATTTTTCCAATTTATAACTTTGTGTATTCAAGTGTTAACATGATATTCTTGCAAATGTGTGAGCACAATACGCTTTCTCCTTGATTACTATAGTTAAAGTAATTTATAAATAAATACCTTCTACAAAGTTACAATTAATGTTATTAGACTAGTATACATATGTTACAACCTTGCTTGTAAAGGTTCTCATTCATCCAGTTCATGATATATCTGTTGTATTCAGTTAGATCAACTGGACTTAAAGTTCTTGAAGATATTTTGCTAGGGATCTGACTGGTATGTACAGTATGTATAATTCAAAATGACTTGTACAAAAATCTGTTGGCAGTTATGTACCCTGGAAAGTCCCAATTAGCATATCACAGCTGGGTGTTAAGGACCTTCTGAATGCAAGGTGTGATTGCATTGTGGCTAAGAGGTGTTATAGGAACACCCAGGGTAAGGTGTCAAAATAGCATTGTAGGCAGGCAGGCAGTTGGTTTGGAACCCTCCTACCTCTATTCAGGCTTGGTAGGACACAGTGCAAGTATAATAAAAATGTTTGTAACTATAACAGTTCAGTAATAGAAGCACAAGTTTAAATTACTTGCTCTAGGGTTACAACCATCAATACAGTCAGCCAAGTTGCTTTGATAATAAATGTAGCCAAAGGCACATACACAATGATGTTAATAAAGACTGATCACATATCCAGATACTCCTTCCCAAAAGCACATAATCTTACACAAAACCAAGGTTCACTAACCAATACAAGTAGAATATAAACACTTGCAGGGCAATGCACCAACGGGTGCATTGCTCCTGTTATGGAGTTTAAAGGGCAAAGCAAGAAAAGCATGTTTCTTCCCATGTGTTCTATAATTCTCCCCAACCCTCTGTGTTTTCAGTTTTTTCAGATTCCCTCTCTATACTGAGATACACAAGTTAGAATAAGACGTATTTGCATACCTGTACTCCTACTTGTACTGTCAATCAAATATGTGACGCGATCCTCTTCCCTGCTCAAGTCCCTCCCTCCTCCCTGCTCTGTTTGCACAAACATAGAGATAAGAACATTAGCAGGAAGGTAGATATAGCTTTGACTGCAGAGATAAGGCTTCACTTGACCCCCCTTCTTCATAGCTTTCACTGATTGATGATGGGTTACAAAGAGAGAGATCATATTGCAGTAGTAACTGTACTGTTCTCCCTTCTCTTCCGTGTCTCCAAGACAGCTTGTTTTCTATTGGCCACTGTGCATGGGTGTGTTTTTCAGGATGTTGAAATTTTAACTCCTACTGCACATGATAAGCTTGTCGGGTAGCCAGAGTTAAAACATGGAGGAGGTAACAGAGGGAAGGGGTAAGGGGGGAGTGCTGCACAGAGATCTGACACCATGGAAAAACAAAGTCACTGACAGAGGTAGGAGAAAAGCAGCACAGAGTACATGAATTTAACTTTGCAATGGGCCAGTGTGTTTTTTTCACTATAGATGCCCTTTAAGTCACACTAACCGATTTTATATCAGTTAGCGTGACAAACTCCTTCCTTGTGGCGGCTGTGTGCCTAACGCAAAAGTTAACCGTGCAGCCGCCACAAGCATTGTTGCAGCACTTTAAACTCCAGCTAACAGCGACAGGTAGCAATGCTCCAAGAGCTGCTAATGCCATATAATATCACCGGGCAGTTTGCACCGGGTTGCGGCTCTCAGTGCATCACCATGTAGGTATTCTACAACTTTAACAGAATGTTCAGTCCAGTTCAATAATACAAACACAAGCTGTGTAATTATCTCCAGTAATAATATTAATATTAATAAACCCACATAAATAGCCCCATGCCCCTCTCACACATGTCCAAATGTTTCTGCCCCATAAGTAAATATCTTTAGTAATCGTGTTATAAAATGTTCTATATGTTAAGAGGGTTAGGTACAATAAAAATGGTGTTGTGCAGCTATAAAAGGATATCAATTCAGTGGTGTAACTACCGGCCCCACAACCCCTGCGACCGCATGGGGGGCCCAGACGGTAGTAGGCGGTACCGCCACAAGCCCATAATTCGTGCAGCGACTAGCCTTTTTAAACAGCTGATTGCGTGTATGAAGAAAACAAACGCGCGATCAGCTGTTTAAAAGACCAGACCCGAACTTCCGGTCCCGTTCTGAAATTTCTGGTCCGGTTTTAAACAGCTGATTGCGTGTATGTTTTCTTCACAAATGCAATCAGCTTTTTAAAAAGGCTGTTGGCTGCATGGATCTTGGAGTCTGCGGAGACCTGCGTGGAGGGAGGAGGGAGTCTGGTGCCCGGGCTCCTTCTGCGAATTCAGGTACAAAATATACAAAATACATAAACTTACTTATAGAGCTGAGATCCCTATTTCAACATGGAATGGTCAAAATGGGAGGTTACACCACACCCCTGTGTCTGCTCCATGTGAATAATGAAAGGAAGTGTAATCCAAAAAAGGTTTCTGTCTACTACACAGGATGTGATGTGTATTGTAATGGACATATAAACCAAGACTCCTTATATACCACCTCCAGCCTGCAGGTGGTATCAGTGAGTAATAAAAGACAAGACATCCCTGCTCTCTATGGCAAGGAGGAGAGAAAGTGAAAGTAGATTGTGGTGTGTGCTTTGGAGTATAAGATCTGGTTACCACCTGTTGGGAGGACAGATTATTGGACAGACAATTTAACTTATTGGATACAAACTCTGAGGCAACAGATAAGTGTACACCAACTTACAAGGACACTCAATATACAGGTCTAGTCAATATTCAAATTGGTGCAAAATAGACAGGGACACCCCTGATTACTGCACATGTTATGTAGGGAACCTGTTTATGTGCACTGTCTGCTTTGTGCCAGACCACCAGAGTAACACACTGTGTGCTATGCTACCCATAATCCTTACATAAAGCAGTGATCTGGTACATATTGGTGGCAGCAGTGCTGGTAATACCATTTATTCTCCGTTTTCTCTGTATATTTGTTCTCTGTATTAAGCTATGGAGGCTGCTACTGAAAGTATTGATTTAAATCCTCCTGTCCTTGTACCTGCAGATCAAATTCCCCAATTAGACTCAGTAGCTCTACCAGGCCCAATTGCCAAACCTATTTTTAAACCTGATCCATTTGATGGGGTAACTAGGTAGTGGACTGACTGGCTAGAACAATTTGAATTGGCAGTCACTATTAATGGTTGGGATGAAGGTGCTCGCTTGCAAGTCCTTAGCCTTTTGCTTAGTGGTACAGCCAGTCAGGTATACCAAGGATTTATTGTAAAGCAGTTATCAGTTATTAAAAATTGCTCTGAAGCATTTTTTTTTCAACTAGATCTATATAAAAGTATATAAAAGATAAATCCATTTCTTTAGGTAATATGGGAATGAGAAATGTTTGTTTATACGTTAGATTATTAGGGCAATGCTATTATAATAACATGATGCTGCGAGGAACCTTCTGTTATAATATATGAGGTACCATCACCACTTGCCGTCGTGAATACTAATAAGTATTAACCTAGCATGTTTATTTTCAACCACACAGTGTGGCAGGATTGCCTGGGTCTACTCTCAGACCTGCAGGATTATCCAATTTGGTTCCTCTGAAAGCTGGTGGCTGTCTGAGTAACAGTTTAAAATATACCTGTGTAAAGATTCTATATCCACTATATCCACAAAACATACACACACAAACACACCAACAGGCACACTTTTGCTAGTATATCATATATTGTGCAATAGAGATATATATATGAAATCAACAAAAGTACATGCACTCAGTCTTCATATGTTGTAGTGCCTGGGTGCTACCAAGTGTCTATTATACGAATGTATGAATAGAAATCAGAGTGGACTATATAATATGTAAATTAAATGTTTCTTTATTTGACTTTTTTTTACTATTCCCTATTATAACAGAGTTCTGTAAATGCCTCTAAAGTCCCTCAAACCATTTACACCATGTATAGCAGTAACATGCATTAAATAAGTTTACTTATCGAAAAACTAAGCAGCAAACTGCAGAGTACAGAGCAAACTCTTTCATGTGTTCAAGGAGACAGTGTAATTACAGTAGATAGGAATCCTCCAAAGCATTAGTGATACTCTCTCTTATCATCATTATTGCTTATCTCTTCTCTCTTTTCAATTAAAATTATCAGTATTCATACATCGTTCAGAAGTATACTAACATCCTTATGGTTACAAAGTGGTCTATGGGGGAAAGCAAGTACAATATACAAGAGAAAAGGAATACAAAGCAGAACAAGGAATTTCTTAATATAAAATACAAAGGGCCCTTTATTTTACATTTTACATTAGCATAGAGAGAAATCACACTGTATTGTACTAAAAATAAAACACAAGCCATCTGCTCGGATTCATAATCAAACTATCAGCTGTCCAGACTGCGTTTTATAGAAAGATACACAGTCTATATTTTTATTGAAATTTTATATACTCAACTTGCATATAAAGGACTTTCCTCCAAAACTACCAGTACCTGCCCATTGACTAGCATTGTTCTGTGCTAAAGCAGATGGCAGCCATCAAACAGTCACAAAGAACAAAATGCAGCGTTGGAATGTCGTAATTCAACCAATCAACGGGTCCTGAAATGTATTTTATGTGCCTATTAATTATAGAAACACATGCATTTTTAAAAACCCCTTTGTGATTCTAGTAAGCAGAAAGCTGGGTCCAATGGCCTGGATCATAGCATGCAGTTCTCCTTTGTGGCAGGCAGTTAAATACTTTGGGATAATAAAGTTCTGCCGACTTTGGATCCCACTTTTCCCTTTATGCAGTCCTAAAATGTAAGACCTCTGCAGTTGCTAGGATTTATATTCCCCAGATGAACTACTAGTTTCAGAATTTCACTTGTGCACACAGCAAGATGCCTGCAGTGTGGGTAGTAAAGATCTCAGGAGAGAGCATTTCTGTCTCCATTAACATTTACAGCACAGCATAAAACTATTGACTAGTCAAAGACCACTGATAACTTCTCATGTATTCGTTAATTGTTATGCAGTACTGTCTAACAGGACGATAAATTGACTTGGAATAATAAAGTGAATAATAAAGTAATTAATGAATGATACACTCTACAGACAGGGTTCCTCACAAATTTGAGACTTTCCCCCATAAATTGTGCTAAAGTTACATTTGTAGCTACCAGTGATTGGTTAGAACCATTGTTTTCTCTAAAGCTATGTACAGTACTGATAAAGCCCCGATACGGTATCAAGGCTTTATCGGCAGTGTGTGTACCTAGTTTTCCCGATTGAGTGCGAGGCCGCCAAACTTTCATTTCGGCCAATCGGTCATTGGGGAAATACGGAAAATTTCCCTCGGCCAGGGGAGTGTTTCCCTCTGCTGCGGCCAAGGGGAAACACAGTCCCGAGCATTCTCTCTATGCTGTGCATATGCTGTGTATGGGGAGAATGCTCGGGACTGTGTGTATAGTAATTTTTCAAAAATGACAGACATGATCTTGCAGATATCTGGCATGTGTGTACCCAGCTTAATGTTTCTATTTTATAACAAAAAAGAAATGCAATTCTAAGCATAAATCTATTTTTGTTACTATAGCCACCCACTGGTAGTGATTATGGTATTTATATGGTATTTAGCTTTATAAGTTGCCTTCACTTTTGATCAAATGGGGCTATTTAATAAAAAGAATCTGTAGAGGGCAGTATTTAGAATTAACAAATACCACACCTTTCTAAACATGTTTACATATATTCCTCTTTATACATATAAGATTATTCAAGTTATTAGCAACACAGTCAACTTCTGTGTACTGTATACAGCTTAAACCTTCTGTTTCACTGTGCACTGCCCTATCTTGTGCTGTAACATTAACTGATAGAACAAAATTTGATAGAGTTCAAGAAACTGGGAATATAATTCAAATCACTGTAAGTGTCTTTTGCTCTAGATCAAGTTCTTTGTGTGGTTTAATCCCCAAAAGTTCCACTGAACTGCACCTCAGTATTCTCTATAAAAACGTATAAAGGTTAGATACATGACATTTGGAAAATAAACTGGTTTCTATGGTTTTATATGACTATCATTTTAAAGGGTTTGGGTTTTTTGGGGGTTTTTTTGCTTTCTGTAAAGAGTAATGTAATTCCTTTTTTATTATTCTATGGATCATTTCAGGTATTATTATACTTCATACATTTGATTGGCAAAAGAGTTAATTTGTCTTTTATCCAATAAGTGGCAAAAAAATCCTTTAAAGCAAATGGGGTACTGGCTAATTAGCAGAACAAAAGCAGTTGGAACTAACTCTATGGGACACCCAGGGAGATATATTCTGGGAGTGACAAGGGAACAAATGAACCAGTAGGCCTCACAGCTCATAAATTCTATTGAAACTTCCAGAATGGTTTTAGCTGAGGGCGTAGGTAAAGGCACCTCGTACTGGGCTTTTTCAGCAAAACAGTCCTTCTCAGTGCCAGCTAAAACGCCCTATGTGGCTCTGTTTAGCCGCATAACAATAAACAGTCAGTGACTGAGGGTTACAGGGGATGAAAGGGCTGCAGTGTTATATCACTTTTCACACGATCTCTCTGTGGCTTTCGCTTGATAAATCGGGGCCTTGGACCAGAGCAGCAGGAATTGTGAGGCTGCTTAGAAAGCATTTCCTCTCAGACTGTGAGTTATGGCTGCCTCTGGCATTTACCTTAGTTTAAGCTCTGGTGTTTTTAATTATTCAGACTAATTTTTACAGATTCAGATGCCAGTCCAGTACGAAGAAGAAAAGTAATGAATTCTTCCCTGTTGCTTTCACACCTGTTTTTTTTTTTTTTTTGATCCTTGTTATGTGGTTATTGCTGAAAAGTTCCCCTTTATAAGCAACAATTAAAAAGTTAAGACCTAATTTGTGCACATTTAATGCTCCATGGACCCTACTGATATTATATTGGAGAGGAAACAGAAATGAATTCTTAACGGTGCAATCACACAAAGTCTGGACATTTCTCATTGATTTTTCTATAGGAATAGTTATACGAATGTGATATGTATAAAAGGCCGTAGAAGAAAATGTACGTGGATCAATTAAAAACTAGAAAGGGAAAGTTTAAGTATAAACTTTAAATTTGGCTTGAAAGGTCGCATTTTGGAAGGGAATGTGTGTGTTTGTGCTGCAGATTTTAAAAGTCAATAATGTCAATGATGAGGACATTGTTGTTTTTTATTAACCCTTTAAATATGGCTGTCATATGAGTTAAAGGTATGTCGGTTGGTGTGTGTACTCGTGTCAAGTTGGGGGATAAGAGACTAACTTTTTTGATGATTGATCAAAATGTGTTTTTTTTTTTACTATACTTACCCTTTAAATATGATTGCCACATGAATGAATGGGTACCTCAGTTGGTGTATGTACCTGTGTCAGGTTGGAAGTTAAAATAACAAACTTTTTTGATTATTCATCAAAATGTACTTTTGACTATAGTTACTCTTTAAGTATGTCTGCCACAGAAATGGAAGAGCAGGTCAGTAGGTGTGTGTACCTGTCTCAGGTTGGGGGTTAAAAAAACAAACATTTTTGATGATTGGTCAAAATAAGTTTTTTTTACTTTAGTTACTCTTTAAGTATGGCTGCCACAGTAATGGAAGAGTAGGTCAGTAGTATGTACCTGGGTAAGGTTGGGAGTTAAAAAAACTCTTTTGTTGATGATTAGTCAAAATAGTTTTTTGACTATAGTTACCCTTTAAATAGGGCTGCCATGAAAATGGAAGGGTAGGTGAGTAGGCATGTGTACATGGATCAGGTTGGAAGTTAAAAAACAAACTTTTTTGATGATTGGTCAAAATTAGATTTTTTTGACTTAAATTACCCTTTAGGAGGGGTAGGTCAGTAGGTGTGTGTACCTGTGCCACGTGGGTGTTAAAAAAACAAACTTTTTTTGATTAGTGATCAAAATTAATTTTTTTGACTTTAGTTAACCTTTAAATATGGCTGCCACAGTAATGGATAAGTAAATCAGTAGGTGTGTGTACCTGGGTCTGGTTGAGGGGGGTATGTCTTTTTTTTGTTTACAACCATAAAACTATCTTTTATTGAAGATAAAACGTTTTGGACTTTAGTTATCCTTTAAGTATGGCTGCCACAGTAATGGATAAGTAGATCAGTAGGTGTGGGTACATGGGTCTGGTTGAGTGGTATGTCTTTTTTGTGTTTACAGCCATAAAACTATCTTTTATTGAAGATAAAATAAAATTCGTTTTTTGACTTTAGTTATCCTTTAAGTATGGCTGCCACAGTAATGGATAAGTAGATCAGTAGGTGTGGGTACATGGGTCTGGTTGAGTGGTATGTCTTTTTTGTGTTTACAACCATAAAACTAACTTTTATTGAGGATATATCAAAATTAGTTTTTTTTACTTTATTTACCCTTTAAGTATGGCTGCCACAGGAATGGAAGGGTAGGTCAGTAGGGGTATGTATATGAGGTTGGGGGTATGTGTTGTATGTATGTATGACTATATAACTAACCTTCATTGATGATTGATCGAAATTAGTTTTTTGACTATAGTTACCCTTTAAGTATGGCTTTCATGAGAATGGAAAGGAAGGTCAGTAGGTAGGTGTACCTGTCTGTGTGGGGGGTTGGGGGTATCACCGTTTGTATTTATGACCATGAAACAAACAGTTTTGAAACATGTTTTGAGGATTGTTACCATTATAGTCTATGGGAAAAAATGTCACAAAATTTGCCGATAACGCTGTAACGCTTCCGCAGATTCCTAGAAGATAGCACACTTCTCCTATATGCCCTGCACGTCTGTGCTGAATTTTATGTCTCTAGCTCAAAAACTGTGGGTGGAGATACAGTCCAGAAAAGCAGAAGAATAAAAAGGAAGAAGAAGAAGAAATAGAAAGTACAGGAATTTGGCATTTTCAAGACAAATTAATAAGTTTAGTATAGTCTGCTTGTCACATCATGATGCTTTTGAATACATTTAAGACATTTTATTAACAATCATGGAACCAAGAGACCCAAAAAGGCTGTGATATAAAAACATCATGCCTAGGGAAAGATTTCCACAGCAGGACCCCACTATGTAAATGTAAAGTGTTGCAAAAAATTTAAGTGCTAATAGCATTGGATCAAAAGGGGGAAAGACTGATAGTCTCCCTTGCAACCACAATGTGCCACAAGGCTTGAGTAAACCAGTCCATTTATTAACAAGAGTGTGGACAAGTGGTCAATCATTGCAAATGCTGTACTTGGGAGACCAGCACTCCACCAGACACCTGCCAAAATTCGTCTATCTTGGAACTGAAGGTAAAGAAGCTTAGTCTTCAAGTTTGGAAGGGCTTTTTACTGTAAAAATGGTATACCTATACAACTGTCTTCCATTGGACGTTGCGATAATGGGTTAATTGGATAGTTTTAAGTTGGATGAGTTTTTGAAAATAAAGAATTTTGCATGTTACTGGTGTTGATACATAAAGTTGGAGTTGATCCAGGGAAATTTCTGTTAGGCAGGAAATGTGGGTATTGCTGAGTAGGTTGGACTAGATGGACTTATGTCTTTATTCAACCAATACTACACTATACTAAACTACTATAGCATCACAGGCCAGTGGGCAGACAGTTTAGTACAGATTTCAGCCATATACGACCACTGAATAGTAATTTATAATCATTTACAACCAATGTTTTTGGTCAAAGTTAGAGTGGGCTATGTGTCTGAGGTGCCATGCACCATGTCTTGGGAATACTATGTTATATTACCTGCAATTCTTGTAATTAAAAAAAAACACAATCCCTAGAAATCCTAGAAAAAGTACAATATTTATAAATAGTAGAGATGCACAAACCCAATAGGTTTCATTCTTCCAGCATGTTCATGAAAGATTGTTAAGTTTTGCAGTTTGAACGGGCAAAACTGAAATTCCAAGGCAAAATTTTCATGGCATACTTGGTTTTGACCATCTAAATTTTGACAGTTTTGAGACTTAATAGTGTTTTTTTGCTAAATATTTTTCATGTAAAACCAGGTTGGTGTCAAAACTAATAAAAATATATATATATATATATATATATATATATATAATAAATAGTGAAAAAAACATGAAGTCCAAATATCAATAAAAGTCCATGCAAATAATATAATAACCAGAGTTTATGTTAAAACCTATAGGGCTGTTGCAATAAAATGTGCAAACGTTTGCCTGTGCTATTCATTTTCCATTAACACCGCAATCCACTTTCAATAATCAAAATATCTTTATTGTCACACTGGAAACGTGCAACGTTTCAAGGACAAAAGCCTCTTTTTCAATCAACAGTATTGGGCTGGCACCCAAACAAGACAAATATGGTACTTAACATTGACTTAGGTCCTAGTACAGATTGAGACCATGCGGAGCGAGGGAGTTTAACCGGTGTATCCACCATACTTCCCTCCTCCTGAGAATGAGTTTCCTATCACTTCCTCTTGATAGTCTAGGAACTGATTTCAACACCAGGAACCTCAGTTCACTCTCATGGTGCCCCTTTTCCACAAAATCAGCAGAAACTAGAAACTGGATCTGTGTTGTGAAATCCTTCCTTTAACTGGCAAAGTAGTCTCCCCTATGAAGAGTAAATTACAGGGGCAGAGAATGCAATACACAGCATAACTAGTATTACATGTAAAAAAAATCCTGCAACTCAATCATCTCGTTGGTTATGAGATGTTTAAACACATGTCCTTTAATAACACACTGACACTGTGCATGAATGACAAGGGTACATCCCTTTCACATTTACCCTCCTTTTCTCTTTCCTTAACACTGCGTTAACACTATATGATATATTTAACTGATATTTTTTTATCGTAACAACCAACGATTGATACAGGAAAATCATGACAATTAACAAGGTTGCCCAAACTTTCGCATCCCATTATATATCATATAGTTGGTGGTACATGCACACAATTGAAGCTCTCCAACTGCCTGGGTGCTACTCCAGAGATGTGTATAATAGATAGATACCAAGATGAGTGCACTCCAAGGACATTTTTTTATCACTACAATTTATTAGGTGCAATGCGACGTTTCTTTTTCGTGTTTCTTCAACTTTTATCAAGCGAGTTATAACAGTCGAAGAAACACGACCGAAACATTGCATTGCACCTAAACAGGGACCCCCCTCCACTGCACCTAGAAGTGCCTTTGCAGCACTTAGAAGTGCCCTTGTGGCACTGACAAGTGCCTTTTTGTGGGCTTATGGGGTCCCGCAGCTCGAAACCAAGACATCCTCTATGGCACCTTTATTGCACTTAAAAGGGCCCTTGCTGCAAGTACCTTTGTTGGGTGTCCTGCAGCTCAAAACCAGGAGATAATTTGTTATTATTTTTATCCTAGCAATTAGACACAATTCACAATTAGATTTAGTCCTTCAGCAAACCCCCGCAGAACTCAGAAGTCATTGGAGTGATGACAGAAGTAAGAAGACTTCAGGAACAAGATGGACTGGCAACATCGGCTATGTTGATATCACCATCTCCAGTGATGTCACTGGTGGCAGCCATGTCAGAGGAAAGAAGACATTGAAGACATGAAAAGGTTCTTTTTAGGACCAGGGGTGGCCCTGGCTTTGAGCTGTGGGACCCCCTTATCAGAAAGGCTCTTATTGGAGCCACAAGGGCTCTTTTAAGAGCCAATGGGGGTCCTAGTTTCAAGCTGCAGGACCCCCAGCAAAGGCAACTAGTCAGTGCCAGGGAGAGAAGTCCTGGTTTCAAGCTGCAGGACCCCTTAAGCCCTAAAAGTCACTTGTCAGTGCTACAAAGGCACTTATAAGTGCCGGGGAGGGGAAGCCCTTGGCAACTCACCTCGACCCTTCCCCTGTGCGTCGCTGCCGACATGCCCCACACGGGCACCTTTTTTTATCGCAAAACTACTTATCGCAGTGGCATTGCTACATTAAATACATTATTGCAGTAAAAAAGAGAAATACTTACCACTACGCATCACTGCTGTGAAACATTTCACCGCAAAAACGATTGGCTTTCTAAATATGGTATTAAATGGCAAAAATTTGTGCCAATGTGCTGGCATTAAATGACAAACAATTTGTGCCAATGTGCGTCACTATAAAATTGGCAAAGTTAACCAACCTTTATAGATATGCCCCTAAATAAAGAGAGAAGCAGGTATGGTCTTGTTCCCCCCCATGGATTTGACTTTTCTCACTAGGTTAGGACTGATGCTTGGATACTGCCTTGGAGGGGCACATCAGCTTAAGCCTGTTTGTTCAAACAATGTAACTAAAGGTATCCATTTTAACTTTAGTGCAGGTAATTACCCTTCATTGCTTCATTGATTGTATGTTTACCTATTATACTTAATTCATTTATGACTATATATGTAGTTGAGTGCTGGAGTCTTTGATGTAATATATATATATATATATATATATATATATATATATATATATATATATATATATATAGATAGATATACGTGGATAGTCCTCAGCACTCCCCTATGTAAGCAGCCGCCTCGGTG
Source organism: Hymenochirus boettgeri (assembly GCA_019447015.1). Taxonomy (NCBI): domain Eukaryota; kingdom Metazoa; phylum Chordata; class Amphibia; order Anura; family Pipidae; genus Hymenochirus; species Hymenochirus boettgeri. Next base: position 231,595,358 of record CM033473.1, on the reverse strand, counting down.
CATCCGTTGGGCATATGTAGAAAAACGAAACTCGGAGCACTCGCAGGACTTACTTCACGGTACACAACTTTATTCAATTTGAATTGTGTGAATAAAAGTTGTGTACGTGAAGTAGTCTGCGAGTGCTCCGAGTTTCGTTTTCTATCTATCTATATATATAATCTAGGATTTTAATTACTTGATTGGGTTCATGTGCACGCTGGGATTCACACATGGTGGGTGGGGAGTGTTGTATGGGGATGGCTATAAAATGGGACTATACACTGTGGATTGTTTGCATCCTGATGACGGCTCGCACATTGGGCTGAAACGCGTAGATGTGATTGTACAATAAAAAGCTGTTTTCGTCAAAAGACCCGTGAGTGACATCTTTTTCCTTCATATATATATATATATATATATATTGATTCATAAAATGATATTGACATTAAGTATGTGTGTTCTTCTTCCCTTTATCTTAAACACACTTTAGAGTGAAGAACAAGAACAGGAGGTCCATCCTGCTCAGATTAACTGGATCGGTCTAATTTTGTTTATTATTGGAAACAAGACAGAAATGGGAGGGGTATCCCTGTTACTGCTCCACCTATGTGTGTTGTCAGACGACTGTGACTCAAGCACGTGTTTCAGGATATGTGTCCAGCAAAACTTCTTTTTTGCAGCATAAACATAAGAAACAGATGGAGCATGGCAGATCCTGCCAGAGCAAACAAAGCCTATTGAAGACAATCCTTTTTCATGCCAAGACTAACATATTCCTTCCAGATCACTAATTTTTTGTATAGTGGAACCAACTAAAACAAATAAGTGTAAAGGGATGGAACTTGGAAATGAATAACCCTTCTGTGCACAGAATGATTTTTTCCCTTTAAATGACTTCTAAGACAAAAATGAAAAATAGATATGAGGCATGGTGATCTTCCTTTGCCTTTCCCAGGGCTGTTTCCCCAAATCTATTTAACATCCTGACAATCCGAAAGGAAAAAAACTGAGAATCAGGAGATTTTGTACCAAATATCTAAATTATCTCTATGAGTTCTAGTTCTTTCTTATAATCAGGTGTGTTTGCCATTAACCAGAGGTGCCATCATGAATCTGTTAAAGATTATGCAGTCGCAGACTGGGTTTTCCAACAGGTCCGATCTCTTTCTAATCAAAACATTGCAGACAGAGGGTACACATGGGTCAAGTGTTATCAGAGGGAAGTCTACCAGACAGAGGGTACACGTGGGTCAAATGTTATCAGAGGAAAGTCTACCAGACAGAGGGTACACGTAGGTCAAGTGTTATCAGAGGGAAGTCTACCAGACAGAGGGTACACATGGGTCAAGTGTTATCAGAGGGAAGTCTACCAGACAGAGGGTACACATGGGTCAAGTGTTATCAGAGGGAAGTCTACCAGACAGAGGGTACACGTGGGTCAAGTGTTATCAGAGGGGAGTCTACCAGACAGAGGGTACACGTGGGTCAAGTGTTATCAGAGAGAAGTCTACCAGACAGAGGGTACATGTGGGTCAAGTTTTTTTGGACAATTTGATCAAATCGGTCAAATAATTAAAAATAATCAACCCTTGTATAGCCTTCCTTACAGACATCTACAATGTCTCTAGGCTGTTGCCATATTGAGGTTTATAAAGATGTAATTCTTCTACCTGAGGCCAACAGATCAGGTTTCCTTGTGGAAGATGTGCCCTTGGTCCCATTATTTGCACCTTTCTCTCACAGTATGGCTCTTCTTGCTTCCTATGAAACAAACTGTAGGAATGCAACCTTTGTGTTAACACTCTTTACATTCACAGGTAATATAAAGGGTTTTTATATTTACATGTTTGGGGCATACCAAGATGTTTTAATGACATACACATCTATATAGCATATCTGTATTTTCAGAGCATGTTGGAAATTGCACTAAATAGACATGGTCTTAAAAGCAACAAAGGAGTAAGGAGGAGTCTAAAGCCTTCCAGCTTGGAATTAATTCGTTGCTTCGTTCTCCTATTTTTATCCACTTTATGCAGAGATCTATATCGTGCCATTCTGACGTGCCTGCAGTGTTTATCACAATACAAGTTCATTAAAATTGACACCTTCAATAGCACAACCAATATGTTTCATTCATGAAAATGCACGGGATTTGTCAGCTTGGAGGGGGAGCATCTTTTGTGCTCATTTTATTTTCACATTTAATATATGTATTCATAATGCTAAACAGCCCATTTCCTGGCATTTGTAAATGGCTTAACAGCTCTGGTAAATTGTAAGAAAAAGACTAAAATATATCTAATGAGTTGGATGAACTGCACAGCTGTGGAAAATGACAGCTTTAATAGTCAGAAAACAATTATTAAAACAACTAAAAAGCTCTATACCTTCTTTACATTATCAGAAAAATGTTAGCCAGCATTCTAATGCAATGCACATTACACAATGACATCACATTGCATTGGTGTATGCTGGGAGAACTGAGTGGAATCCTATTTCATAAGTTTGCCTTGGTTCTAGCCCTGGACACTAGTACACAGGTTTCCCCATGGATGTAAGCTGAGAGATCAGACCAGACTGAATAGTGATCTAAGTTTTTATTACTGGTATGTATTTACATCCCTTTTCCTTAAGTAAAATAAAAATAAATTATTTTGAGATTATCTGTCATTCACGGTCTTTAAACACCTATCCTTAGCCACCTCTGGATCATCAGCAAAATTGTGTGAAACTGAGGATGATGGGTGTGACCAGGATCACATTTTGTGTTGGACAGACAGAGTTGGACATAGTACCACAGTTTGATGCAGTTACAACTTTTCCTGCAAATGCCCAGGCAAGTTTCCTGTTTTGCAGTGAACCCCCAGGGGCAAGTGCAACATTTTCAAGGTAGGGATTCCTAAAAGGGTTATAATGTGCAGCGGGGGAGTGAATCATACCTCCATTTTAGCCACACCCTATTTTAAAGGCCACTTCCATGTTACAGTATATTTTTTATTTATTTATAGTATATATTATATTTTTCTTGTTTCTAGACTTTTTACTTTCCCCTTTATTATAAAATATTAGAATATTAGAAGTCACCAAGGCGTTTCATGACCATATAAATTTATGACATATAGGTATGTATATTTTATCTCATAATGTAAACATATTTTAATCCTTTGTTACAGTTACAAACCTCATTAGAGTAAAACTAATATTTCCATATAAATCCTTATTACCTTATGGAGTTCAGTTCATGCTAATACTTGTACAAGGACAATATGCATAATAATGATAAGTAAAACACTGTTTATGTTTGAATATTGGTTCCCATTGTTTTAATCCTCTTTCAAACTGACAATCCTCACACTTAACGGGACACTATACTGAAAAAATGACTTTGCCTCATCTTAATCTATAATTGAATATATATATATACATATATATACATATAAGTAGCACTTATATGCCTTCAATGACCTGACTTTTTCCCCACAAACCAACTGTCAAGCCTGCGCACAGCATACAGCATTCCAACTGTCAAAACTCTGTCACCATTTTATCTACAGTAAAACTACTCACAGAAGAAAAGTTTTTGAGAGCAAGGAACTTGATTGACAGCTGAAATATAAAAAGTTTTAGATTGAATATCTAAAGAAATAGGGGGCAGATCAACAAAAAATGATTTAGTGGTGGTTGGAAAGAATTACAGATTCCAGTTATGGTCAATTTAAAATACATTTTTTTTTGGTATAGATGCCCTTTAAAGGGTATGTCCACCCCTAAACAAAAATTTTACTGGTGACTTGAAACCCCCCAAAACCTAGACCTCACAAGGACTAAATAGCTCAATTAGGCCTCTTAATATACTTACCAGCCCTCGTTCCCTTGACCGCCCTCTGCTTGTCTTCCGTGCTTTTTCCATAAACAGTAAGTGTTACTTACTTAAGACAGTGAGGTACAATCCCCCACATATAAGAAGGGATCAACGATCATATTCAGAGTTTCAAAATAATTGAGGAAACAGTAAGTTATTGCAGAGACTGCAGCAAAAAGTGTGAAGATTTATTTTACAAGTCAACTTAAAAAAATTATGTCCAAATCTAAAACAATAGATAAGACAGCATGCCAACACTCAGGGTCACTATAATTCAGAAATCAAGCCATGATAGTGCCAACGGGCAGCAAAGCTGGTATCATCCAATGCAGTCTCATTGATTGTGTGAAAACCCTAAATTGTATCTGCACCTTTCCTTGACCCATGGCTAATTAAACATACATTCCTGAATTCTAGGTTGGAACCTTTTATATTGTGCTGATTCTGTGTCGAACTCATTTCTTTTGCATTCTGTGCATTATTTGACAGTGAACTCTCTACTTTACACTCTTTTTGAGCAGACTCCGGTTTAGTTTTCCCAATATATGTTGCCACTCGTCTCTGTCTATGCAAACCAGATGGTGCAGGAGTGAAATCCACAGGAAGTGACTGAAAATGGCTTTCAATGGCCTTTTACTGTAGCTGTGTATGAAAATGCTCACCATTCCAACAATATTGTAATGTAAATAAAATGTTAAACCATACACAGATATCTTAAAATTGGATCCAAGTGCTTAAGACAGACAAGGATATTAGCCCCCCATATACCCAAGAATTTTCAGTCTCTAGACAGAATTAAACAAATTTGTTCTCTATTACAACTGATCAACGTTTAAAAAAATAAATACAATTGCTGATTCAGTATCAGGACATGTGCAATCAGTTCGAAAACACGTTTATTTTATACACGTATTATTGCCTGCATCTTTTTATGAGCTTTTTAAATTTGCCCCATATGTAACACTAATACAGTTCAAACAATGACCTGCTTAAAGGCAAAGAATTAGTTAGCATTACAAAGGATTCATCCATCTTATTGTAGAAGAAATGAACCTTGTGGAAAAAAACTAAAACCATCTGACAAATTCATTCAGTAGGATGTAGGAGGGCACAAGTTCAAATTAAAATATTTTTATTTAAAAGTTTGGCTGCTACAGCATCAGGCTATAAAGGAGAGGGTGAGGCATAAAAATCAGATATTAATCCTGTCGAGGATTTTATACAGAGGAAGTATACTGTAAATCTCTCTAATCCAAGCTCAGAACCTCACATGTTGCAAATTTCATACAAATAAAGTTAAAAAGGTTTGAAATGATTTGTTGCCATTCCTAGGATTTTAGAAGTCCTTAATTAAAATGTTTTAGCTGTGACGTGGGAAGATTTAGCACCCATACAGTCCAACTCGCTTATCTTCATCTTTTAACACTTTTGAGGAGTAGACATTTTCTTGGAGTACTTGCCCAATGGCATTTTATAGAAGCAGCCTGTTAGAATACAGAACAATGTGAACTATAAAGAAGCTATCGCCCTTAATACCAATAGAACACTGGAACCAAACATTTGTCACATACCTCAATGGAGCCCATTCAATAGTTCTTTTTCTCCCAATCTCTCTTCCTCCCTCGTAAATAACTATCTTGTGTTTGTGTTATTTCTGCAATCTCAGATTGTATTCTAACATTATAACATATGTATTAAACTAAGCTCTAACTAGCTAAGTTCACAAAAATATTAAATGCAGTACCTCATGTTACTTAATGAAGTGAAGAACAGTGATCATGTCCATGGGGTTGAAGAACTGACTTGACACATTACAGAGAGTGATGGACAACGCCACCTTACAGAGTTTAAATATACCCAAGGACTAAGTAGCAAAATGGTCAGTGAGATTTAATTCTGATACATAACAAGTTAAGCTTCGTACACACGTCAGATAATTTTCACCCGATTTGCCTGACAAAGGATGACATTTGTGCAATAATTAGGCTTCAACAATCTTCTAAGACAGACGTTCCACAACTTTTTTTCTGCTTCCGACAATCAGCCTGGCGGATTCAGTCTGAATACTGTCGTATGTTTGTACATAGTCGTCAGATTATCGGTAGACTGTGATGTAAGATTGAATGAAATGCACATGTGCAACATTTCGAGATCACGCGATATTCTGAACATCACATTATACGTACGACACATAACATCTTTACCAACGAACACTATCTATCCACTATCAATGATGTATGTACAGGCATCAGCCATGTCAGAGGACACATGGAAATCCTTTAAGATTAGAAGAAAAGAAGTTTCATCTTCAGGTTAGGAAAGGTTTCTTTACAGTGAGAATGGAGAACTGTGTCATCCAGATGATGTGGTAATGACTTTTAATAGCTTTAAAAGTGGACCTCTGGATCAACTGTTAGGTAGGGTTAAAAAGGAGGGTGAAAAGGTTGGACTTGATGGACATATGTCTTTATTCAACCTCAATTACTGTGTTATTATGTTCCAATGTAGTGTATAATGAGGTGGTCGCTGAACGTTTGTATGAAAATGATCTGATATGTGTACAAACCTTTAGGCATTTGGTCAGGGACCAGATGACAATTACCGTATATACTCGAGTATAAGTCGATCCGAGTATAAGTCGAGGTACCTATTTTTACCTGAAAAACTTGTAAAAACTGATTGACTCGAGTATAAGTCGAGGGTAGAAATTATCACCACTACTGCCTTCTGATTCTGTGTTGTTTTTAGGCTTTAGTTGCCCTTTAAATGGACAGCTGAATTCCCATACATGAATCCCATACAGTTATAGCCAAATCCAGTACCAGTAACCTCCAATTCTTTGGCACTCCACATGTTTGGAAACTACAACTCCCAGCATGCTTTGTTGTTGCGTGTTTCAGTTTCTAAACATGTGGAGCAAGGTTCAGTAAACTTTCAATTAAGCTTACCATCATCTACAATTCTCCTGAACCCCATATAGTAAAGGGCCCTCTGACCCCTATATAGTAAAGGGAACTCTGATCCCCATATAGTAAAGGGAACTCTGACCCCCATATAGTAAAGGGAACTCTGACCCCCATATAGTAAAGGACTCTCTGACCCCAATAGTTAAAAATGTCACCTGAGAGTTGTACTTTCAAGCTGTCCTTTGCACTGTACTAGCAGCAGTTTTTTGTCCCAAACTGAGGAGACCCTTCAGATTTACAGATTCCACTGACAGTGCTGAGTGAGTCCAGCAGCCAGAATACAGGAAGCAGGAAGTGTAAAGGCAGATCAGCTCCTGTAACTTTCTATGCAGGTTAACACAGCGCCACCTACTGGTTACTATCTGTAATTGCAGAATTTGCATCTAAATTTGGACTTGACTCTAGTATAAGTCGAGGTTAGGTTTTCAGGCTAATTTTAAAGCCTGAAAAATTCGACTTATACTCGAGTATATACGGTAGCTATAGCATACATGGCATAGTGTTGGGAGCGGACTCCATAATGAAGGACTTCTAGAAGTGTCCCTCTTTAAAATGGGATGTTGGGAGGTATAAAATAGTCTTGCTACTTTATTGTTGGTGAAAATATTTCACTAATGAACAGTCGAATCAAATTTGCACATAAAAAAATGAATCAATCAGGGAGGTGGTTCAGATGCTATTTAGGCCAATGCAGAAGATATTTGTTTTTTTAACATTGTAATAATATTGTGATTTTTTGCAATATCTAATAATGGTTATATATTCAAAAACCCTCCTACACTGAAATGTTATGTAAGGGATTTACTTAATAGGATTCCCAGCTGCACAAAATAACAGCATTGTGACAAGAAAGGAAAGATCTTTTTTTTTAAAGTTAATTAGGCCTAACATGTTTGTTGATACTTTCCCCTTTACTGACACTGCAATGCTTCATATGCTGCATAATCTTGTAGCCTTTCAACCTGTAATTAGACACAGGTGCCTTTCCTTCTGCAGTATCTGATCTGGAACAGTAAACATCCCCCAGATCTTAGTAACCTGTGGATGTACAGAGTACCGTAATCATTTACTTATTATGCTATTTGTAATTGAGAAAGTTAGAACCAGGACGTTAGATGGACTGTACGGAAATGTAAAACTCAAATTAAATTTTCCCTGACTAAAGCTCTGTACACACGGTCACTGCACAACACTCGATAAGATAAGTGGGGTGGGGAATCACACGTGTGTGGCCATTTGGTAGATTATTGTTTGTTGATCTGCTGTGTTGTCTAGTAAATTGACCGTGTGTACAAAGCTTTGTATTTCAATTTAAATTATTGATACAGTATATGTTATAAATAAATAAAATCTTTTATTAGCAAAACCCCCAGTACTGTTACCCTCAGACAGTGTGAACTAAAGGTGGCCATACACTAGAAAGATTTTACTTACCTGACCGAGCATTAGTCGGTCAGGTTAGTCTGATCCTGCCGGAACCGCCTTTTCTGTTCTTCTTTGCAACCAACATGCGATCGCAAAATGAATGGGACTCAGTCTTATGTCGGTTGCAAAGAAGAACGGTAAAGGCGGTTCCGGCAGGATCGGTCTAATGTTGTGGGATCGCTCGGTCAGGCCACCTTTAGTCTAGACTCTAGAAGATTTAAAGAGTCTAAAACATAAAACTTGTGTGTAAAAAGTTGTGTGTATGGCTGTCCTACACATTATAAGGAGAGCTATGTATTGTAAGACTTGCACAACTAATACAAACCCTTTACAGAGATGTTGAGAGGAAGTTACATGTCAAGCATGATAATGGCTGTCTGGGTCATTATTTTTTTCCTGTTTTTTTTCCATGGTCCTTACCTTAATGTTCTTTCCTTCTGGTGCATTTTTTTCTCCTTTTCTGCTATTTCTTGATGTCAGTTGTACCGAAAGGCAACCTTCCCTGTTTCCTTAAATAAGGCAAAATTCCAGAATATTACATTAAATATAATAACATCTTATATATGAATAATATTGTTACATATTATTTATATTCTGAGAAATCAAACCAGAGGGACATTCACAATGACTATTTTTTCTTTTCCAGACAGAGTTATCAGTTCTCTGATACTGACTGTATTGTCACTGTCATTTGGCATGTACTAGTGAATAGATTATCAAGAAAGGCTCTATCAAGTCTGAAATGCACAAAGAACCATTACGATACAAACTGTGTAGAGAGGAAAACCAAGATGTGTATAGAAATGTGACACAGGAGTCAGACAAGAAAGAATCAGAAGAAAGATTAGACTAGTTTTTTTCTAATAACAAATGACATCAACACATTTCCTAATTAACCTACAGTAAACTGTCCAGACACAGTGTGGAATCTGTGAACCCTGAAAATAGAAGTTTGCACAAAACATATCTAAACATACAGCGGGAAATGGACTTTTTCAGAAAGCCCTTTCTACTCATCCTATAGGTCCTTCAGCCTAAATCTAGCCATATGTGGGTTGATTTTTGTTTTCTATCAATCAGTGTATTTGATTTTAAAATTGATTACTTTTTGCATTTGAACAAAAGTTATCGTTATTGAACGTACAATAGATTGAAAGTTGATTGGTCAGGAAAATCTCAATTGATTGAAGTATTTGATAGGTGCTTATTCATTAGAAAGTCAGGCAAAATATTAAACTGTTAATACTACATAGCTATTTACAAACAGATGAAATAATTAAATGCAGGTATCCAAGCCCTCCCGGATTGCCAGGGAGTCTCCATCATTCTGGGGTGGTCTCCTGCACTCCCGCGAGAACACCCCAGACTCCTGGACTTGAGAGGAGACATGAGTCTCCTCCCAAGCCACGCCCCCTTTAGGTGGCCACACCCCAGGAACGCAACCCTCCTTTCTAGCAAGTTACATAATGGTCACAGAAAAGTCACCCAATAGTTACTTGACAGTTCTTGGAGGGACAGAGAGGGCTTAGAACCCACTGAGCTTGTACAAATATGTTAATGTATCCAGGACCCACTCTGGTAGGGGCTGCAGAAAAAGCAGATAATAGATAAATGATTTCAACAAAATACTCCTGATTTAAAAGGATAGTTACATTTAGTTATACAGTATATATTTTTTAGCTTTAAAGGGCATGTCCATCTTTTTATATTATTTAATGATATGTTCTATTCCTTTCTGGCAAAGGTATCTGCCTTCTACCTCTGGGCAATGAGCTTTTTAAAAGCTTGAGCATGTGCAGTGGAGGCAGCAGGGGAAACAGCAGTCAGGTACGGTCAAATGGAAATCTACCCAAGATATTGCAGATGTGGATGGGATTGCCTAAAAATGTATAGACTGCGCAATATTGCTGGGAAAACTATCGAACACATACACATACGCAATAATCACAGTTAATTCCCTTGTATAGAAGCTGCCATTTTGTGCAGTTTGGGGAATGGTTTAGTGCACCCTAGGTTACCCAGTTATCATTGCCCCCTTTTAAAAAGGCAGTGGTAAGGGACCGTGAAGTATATAAAGGTGATGCACAGGTTTGTGGATTATGATGACTGTGGTACTAAACACAAAAATACATTTCCCAAATTCATGGAGAACATTATTAAAAAATAACCACCTGTTTACCAATCCGTGATAATCTTTACTTACCTCCCAACTTTACTTAATCTTTACTTACCTGTCCCATGTGTTCCAGCCAGGCATTAGTGTTAGAGATATAGGGGTTAGGGATGCACAATCCCACTGGATTTAGTTCTGCTAACTAAACAAAAACCAGTCAGTGTGCCAATCTGTCCATCAGCCCACATTGCCTTTCTCTCAATATTTGAATTTATACATATGGGTGGGAGCTGCCATGCAGTGTTTGTTAACGACCCTGCCTCAAGTCCTGTTACACAATCCATTAACTGTACAAACTCACAATTCCCTTAATTTATAGACATACCAAAACATTTTTGCATTATAACCTTTTTTATTTTCATTAAACCTGGTAAAATGTGTACTTTCCTGTTTTTGTCTTTATTATGGTCGCTTCTGGAATTGAAGCATGGGGGATTAAAAAGTAAAAACTTAACCTCTTTGATGCCCCTGGTGGCCAGAGAAATTGTAGCAAAACATTATTTAATATTATTATTATTGTGGATTTATATAGAGCTAACATCTTCGGTAGCGCTTTACAATTACATGTATACATTCACATCAGGCCCTGCCCCGAAAAGCTTAAAAACTAAGCACATTTATATGACGCATACAACCTATCAGTATGTCTTTATGATTACGGGGGAAACCAGTGAGCCCGGAGGAAACCCACGCAAGCACGGGGAGAACATACAAACTCATACGGGTAGAACATACAAACAGATGTGTCCAAGGGTGGAATCGAATTCAGGATTTCAGCACTGCAAGGCATCAGTGCTAACCACTGAGCCACTGTGCTGCCCAAGTCCAATAAGTGAGATAAATCTAGGTACAGGTGTGCAATTTTACATGAAGCATGTGTCTTTCCTCCTGTGTCCCCATTGTTATTTGTGACCCTGTTAAATTCATATCTGGTATCCATTGCCTTTCCTATGTGCTATATTTTATAAAGGGTGGGGTGAAAGTATTTCTGTTTGTTATTTCCTGCCAAACTTCATTTTGCCCTGAGATGGGATCTTCTGTTTTTCAGCCCCTGTAGCACAGCTGGAGATCACTTTGTAGTGCCTAGCTTCATTCCTGTCCCTGTGCTGGGGTTAGAGCTTTGCAGAAGAGAATCATCCAAAATGCAGATCATCCAAAATAAGGATGTCCTAAGTAAATTGGAGTTTAACAAGGGAGTTCAACAAGGAGATCACCACAAAGAACTTCAGAAGGCACCTGGGATTCAATTTCAAAAAACTGTTTACCTCTGCCCAATATCCTTGTCTTGTAAACATTATGCATATACTGTGGCTGTATCTCACTGTTTTCTGTACCGTGTTCCCTAAATTGAATTTGTTTTCCACCCCTCCATATCAATGTCATAACTCTGTTTATATCTCGCCTTCTCTTCTCTCTACCCCCTCTTTCCCCTCCCATATGCTATATCAGCTCCTCACTATCACTGCTCTTCCCTCTTGTTAAAATACAGATAAAAACCCATTTACAAATCCCCCCTCCCACCTATGTAATATCTCAATCTGCCATTGTCCACGTCCTGTCTTACCCTCTCTCCCTGTCGTGGTTCAATTCCCTCCAACCTTCTATCTATTCCTCTGATTTCACCATCTTGTCTGCCCTTCTCCTGTGCTCTGCTTAATATTCGCTTATTAGTTAACAAATCTACCATCATCCATGTCTCTCCTGCTCTAAAAATTTTAACCTTCTTACCCTTACTGAAACCTGGCTTTCACAACACGATTCTGCTATTGAGGCCTCACTTGCTCTTGATGCGCTCCGCTTTTCCCATTCGCCTCGCTCCTCAGGTCGTGGTGGGGGTTTTGGTATTTTACTTTCTTCCGTCTGTAGATTTAATAACATAGGCTCCCCGCCTGACCTTTCAGTCACATCTTTTGAGGCTCATTCAATTCAACTCTCGCACCCCTTGTCACTACGAGTAGCTGTGGTGTACAGACCACCATCCACAGCATCTTTGGCCGCATTCCTCTCTGACTTTGAAACTTGACTTGCTTTCTTCCTCTCTACTGACAATCCTGTTCTGATTCTGAGGGACTGTAACTGTCACATTGACATCTCCTCTCTCTCCTAGCCCTCTCGTTTCCTACACTTAACATCCTCATTTGATTTTCATAATGATAGCCACTTCCTTGATCTAGTGTTCACTAAAAACCTCTCTGTCTCATCTTTTGAATCTAACCCCTGCTTCCTGATCAACATCTTATCACTTTTCAGGCTCAACACACTCTTCTTCCTCCTGTCCCTCCATCTTGTGTGTCTATTCGTAATACTAGAGCCATTGATCTCCGTGCACTCACCTCATCCTTGTCCTCTAGTCTCTCTTTCCTTTTGACCGTTGATAACCCTGATTCTCTTGCTAATTCCTATATCTCTATTCTGACTAACACAATAGATTCTTTTGCCCCTTGCATTCCCACAGTTAAGGATCTTCTAATCCTCGTCCATGGCTCAACCCAACTTCCCATTTTATACACAGATGTAAGCGTGTTGCTGAACGTGCATCGAGAAAGTCCTGTACAAAGGCTGACTTTATCCATTACAAGTTCATGCTGCAGTGTCTCAGTTCTGGGCTCCTGCTAGCAAAACAAAAATACTATGGGAAACTCAGAAATAACAACAAATCTAACCAACATCCCTGTTCTTCATTTTCAACTCCCTTCTGTACCTATCACCTACTAACTCTCTTCTTCTTTTGCGCATTTTTTTTACTCCTGTGACTCATTCAGAAGTCTGTTGCCTGCTTAACCTGTCCTCTTAATCCCATGCCCTCTGTATTACTGAAACTCTGTAATCATGTGCTTATCCCTATACTCACCCACATATTCGATGCCTCCATTAATTCTGGAATTTTCCCTTCCATCTTTCAGCATGCCCATGTTTAACCTATACTAAAAAAGCTCTCGCTAGCCTCTAGTTTAGCTAACTACCACTATAGCTTCTAAACTGCTAGAACGATTAGTCTTCTCTACCTCCATGCTCATAACCTATTGAATCCTTTGCAATATGGATTCCACATTCTCACATTTCACTGAGACGGCTTTGTGTAAGGTTGTGAATGATCTTCAGGTTGCAAAGGCCAATGGCCACTTCCTATTCTTATCCTTCTTGACCTCTCCACAGCTTTCAACAAAGTTGATCATTTCCTCCTAATGCAGATACTTCACTCCTTGGGCATTCAGAATGAAGTGGCATCCTGGTTTCTATCCTATCTCGCTAAACAAACTTACTTTGTACCTTATGCTAATAACACCCTTTTCTCCTCTTAGTGTGGGGTGCCACAAGGATCTGTTCTTGGACCCTTATTGTTCACCCTCCACACTATTTCCTTGGGAGATGTCATTAGCTCTTTTGGCTTCAAGTATCCCTTATATGCAAATCTACTTGTCCACCCCTGTGCTAACTCCTGACATCCAATCACGTGTCTCCAACTGTCTCATTGCCATCTCCCCCTAGATGTTGTGATGCTTCCTCAAACTAAACCTTTCTAAAACTGAACTATTTTCCCACCTTAATATGGTCCTGTCCCATCTTTCTCTATTTCTCTTGACAATATCCCCATCCTATTGACTCCTCTTTATCATTTTCTAACCAGATTTACTATATTAAAACCTGCAGGTTCCTTACTCTCACGACTATCCCTATGCTTATGCATGCTCTCATCCTATTGCAACTAGACTATTGTAACCTACTACTCACTGGTATTCCTGCTTCTCACCTCTCTCCCCTTCAGTCCATGCTAAACTCTGCTCTGTAATAAACAGGATCCTAAATCTTCTCTGTACTGGACAACCACCTGGCTCACCGTTAAACAGCGCATTGTAAATGCTCTAAATGGCAAGAGCCACGCGATTTCTGGCATTCTGGAACAGAGTGACTAGAATATTATCACAGATATTGGGCATAAATGTCCCCTTGGAACCTAAATTATGTATGCTGGGTATACCTGAATTGGGCTTGTGGTCATTCCTACACGTGACATTGTTTTACGCAAGTAAAAACTATTATTATAAACTGGATGGCTGCTCAGTCCCCCAAAAAGATTATGGTATGATTATGTGGGCATGAATATACCTCAATTAGTTTAAATGTGGTAAATGTGCTAAGTTCTTCCACAGCTTAGTATTACCACTAAAGTTAGTCTGATATCACCATTGCTGAGTATACCCAATATCATAACAGCTGGCTTAATCCTTTCCACCACCCAGGTTTCTATTCCCACAAAAAATGTATAATCGTTTAAAAATGCTATTTTGGTATATCCTGTATTTAAAGTGAAATGTTAAAAAAAACATTGCAATATTAATTAGAATAATATGTAAGAAATTATATAACAACACAAATGTTTAATAACAAAGTATTTATCTTTATTGCAATGATTTGTAACCTCATGCACATCTAATATGTCTATAATAAATAAATGAGTTTAAAAAAAACATTGTATACAAAATCCTTCTCCTAACCTTTAAATCTGTTTGCTCTTCTGCACCTCCTTATATTTCCTCTCTAGTCTCCCCATACGTTCCTGCCTGTACCCTCCGCTCAGAACCAGCTCCTGTACAGACCCCCCCACTCGTACTGCTTTCTCTCACCTTAAACCTTTCTCTCTTGTGGCTCCCATCCTCTGGAATTCTATTCCCCTCTCTCTACGTCAAGAAACCTCTATTAGCAGGTTTAAATCTATCCTTACATGCTACCTATCTGGTAACCAGCACAGTATGGGATTGTTATATTTGCACTGCATACGTCTCACTCCTGCACTTATATCCTTTCCTTTGTATCTGTATGTTACCCTCTTAACTAGATTGTAAGCTCTACAGGGCAGGGACATGCTTTCCCCTTGTGGCAAAACTCTAGTACTCATGTATATATGTATGTAAGTATAGTTTATTTATAAAGCGCCACTTGGGGGCACAGCGCTGTACAGAAACAAAATACAATAAAGTCATAGGGGAACAAATACATAGATAGTTCAGTACATAAATACATCCCTTACATTATATAAATAAATTTATAATTTCATGGGGAATACATTGGGTTTTTCGGAGGTACTATGATGGTGGGGGTGGGTAAAAGTAATATACATAGGGACAGTGTTTATGTGTTGTTTAAGCACTAAATATATAGTTATATCAATATTAACAAATATGTAGTAATGACAATCATATATTTATAGAAATGTAAATAAGGCAAAATCTATAAATAAATAAAATTACTTGCACAGTCCCCACTCCTGTTTTGTAATGTTATCTTCAAAATGGACTGTTAAGACACACCCCAGGAAGTTTTACAGGGAGGCAATGGAAGCTTACAAAGGAACATATTTCTCACTTCCCTTTAAGTGTTGTATCCAATGGTGTGCTTAATATTAGATTGACAGCAGTGTTTTTGCGCATCTGTGCACGCTTTTTTGCTCACGATTGCGCCTGTGATTTTTGCTAACATGGAAATCATGGGAATGCGAAATTTCCTGCGGTTTCCGATGTTCATGCGATTACGCGTCCGTTCGTGTTTTTGTAATGCATGCGTTCACTAAATTGCATGCGCAAAATGCAAGCAAAAATGCACAGGAATCACGCACAAAATCGCGTGCAATTACGCTTGCTATTTGGTGCGTTGTAGTGTGGCCTTGGCCTTAATGGGGAGGGTGAGTATTGAAAGACAGATTGCTAACTTTAATTATAGAATGATCCAATGGATCTGCTATTGATCTATTATTGGTTGGAAATTTAAGGGGGAAGATTGATTCAAGCTCTGCACAACAGTTGTATTTCACTGTGGTGTTTCTACTGAACTATAACACTCTATACAATGTTACAATAAATAGATGGACCGGATCGCGGATCTGAACCCAGTTCCGCAACGGATTTTCGTGATTACCGGATTTTGCGGGAATTCCGCTTTGCAGATTTTTTTAGAGATGCGTTCGAAAATTAGAAAAAAATTTCAAGGAATTTTTGAAAATTAGAAAAATATTATAAAGTAACTTACTATAAATAGTTTTGGGACCTGAAAAATGGTCTGGGGAAAAGACAATTAGATTCTTTCTGAAAGAATCTGATTGTAACCAATTCCAGGGCCGGATTTACCATTAGGCACAGTAGGCACGCGCCTAGGGGTGCCTGGGGTTGGAGGGGCGGCTGTCAATCTCCTCCCACCAATCCAACCCCTTTATAGTTTATTTTCTTCCCCAAAAATATAAAATGAGTGTGGGTTGGGGTTGTGGTCTGTGTTTAGTGGTGGGGCTAAGGGCGCCAGGCTCTTTGGGCCTACAGGCTCCTGAGTTCTGATTAGAAAAGAATCTACAATTAAATTCTTCTAGAAAGCATACCAATCAAATTCTTTCTGTAAGAATCTGACTGTAACCAATTCTGATTGGTTACAATCAGCTTTTTTTATTTTTAGAAAGAATCTTATTGGTATACCAATCAGATTATTTTCCAATCAGAATTGGTTACAATCAGATTCTTTCAGAAATAATCTGATTGGTTAGTATTCCAATCCGATTCTTTCCCAATCACAATTGGTTACAATCAGATTCTTCCAGAAAGCATACCAATAAGATTATTTCTAAAAGTATCTGATTGTAACCAATTCTGATTAGATACAATCAGATTCTTTCAGGAAGTATCTGATTGCTATACTAACCAATCAGATTATTTTCCAACCAGAATTGGTTTCAATCAGCTTATTTCAGAAATAGTCTAATTGGCTAGTATACCAATCAGTTACTTTCTGAAAAAATCTGATTATAATCAATTCTGATTTGAAAGAATTGGATTGTCCCCAGTTCCCCAGACCATTCCCCAGGTCCCAGAGCCATTTACAGTAAGTTACTGAATCATTTTTACAAAATTTTACAAAATTCCTTTAAACTTCAAATTTTCTAAAATTTCGGTGGCTCTTGAAAATAGAATGTGTAATCTTGAAAAACAGTTCAATCGTGAGGAATATAATTTTTTTTACACTTCTAGATGTATGTACATTTTTCCCAAACCATTTTCCAGGTGCACAGGCGGCACAGATTTTAGCAGTTTCACCCATCTAAACCCTGGATTTAAATATCTCCCTGTATAGATTTATTAAAACAAATCGATAAACAACAAATATAAGATGGATAATGTCTCTCTTATCTAGATGTTAGGCTGCACTTTATGTATATTTAACATGTATTTCTAAAGCACTGACACATCCAGTACAATCCAAAAGATGTGTGTATATATGTCCCAATATGTTCCCTTCTGCCTCTGTATATTGTGTAAAATATTCATTTAGGGGATCTGACACTAATAGAACCAGGATTTCATAGGATTTACATACATTTAACTTTTATCAAAACTTAAAAAAATTTAAGGATGGGGGGGAATACCAGGGTGGAGTAGGAGTAGGGAGGGGTTCGATTCAGGTGTTCAGTGCATTGTGTTGAAGATCTTATTATATAGAATAACAATGGAATAGTGTAAAGTAGTTTGATGCTATATTAAGATCTGTTTGTATTGGGGGGTATCTTTGAAGCATATCCATGGGGACCATATTTGTGAGAATTGTTTTTCTCTGTTATGGAGTGTAGCAGTCAGTTCTTCCATCCTCATCAGGTTTTTAAGTTCTTGTGTCCATGCCAAATTTGGGGGCGTTGTAGATGTTTTCCAGTATCTTGGAATGGTTGTTCGTCCTGCAATAAGGAAGAAGTGGAGTAGGCCTTTTCGGGTACGTTCCATTGGTATAGGTAAAATGGTGAGTAGTGCAATCGGCAGAGTGCATGGAATGTTGTCCATTGATATTTGATTGTAGGTTGATATAATGTTAGACCAATATGTTTGTATTAGGGTACAGGAAAACCAGATATGAGTGCCGGTATCATGGTGGCATTTTCAACAAGAGTCTGAATTTTGAGGGGAGATTTTATGCAATGTTGAAGGTTATCTGTATCTTGAAAGTATTTTATAGTTTTTCTCTTGGACATAGTTTGCAATGGACATTTTGTGGGTAAGTATGAAGATTTTTGACCATTCGTCTGGGGTGAAAGTTGTTTGAAGTTCTTGTTGCCATTTTAGAGCGCATGGAGGTAATGTTTGTGAGGCTTTGGATTGTAGGAGTTTGTAGATCTTAGATATAGAATGTAGAGGAGACGTGGGGGATAAGCAGAGAGTTTCAAAGGAGATGGATTTGTCTTCTGATTGGATCTTCCTGGGGAGGTTGTTGACAAAGTGTAAGAGTTGAGTATGAGTTGAGTATATTGAAATGGGAAGTAGGCCTCTTGTTTATGTTTGCCAATGATTTCTGGCAATGGTTTTAGGCCTGTTGATGTTGTTATTTGATGTAATTTTGGGTTATCGTTGTTATTCCAGTGTAGGAAGGTTTTGTTAAGTCCCGGTGGGAAGGCTGGATTGTGTTTGATAGGGGTCATCAGTCCTGGAATTGTAGCGATGTTTAGATGTTTCAGGGCGTCTCCCCAGGATTTTAAAATCATTGGAGCAAAATAGTTGTTATTCAATGGTCTCGTCTCGTGAGCCAGGGAGTTGCTTGTAAGTTTGAGGGGGATAGTGTGGCCGCCAGTTCCACCCATGCCTTATTTTGTTCGTTATATTTCCAGTCATTTATGTGAGATAGCATTGCTGCTTGGTGGTATTTTTTAAAGTCTGGTAGGTTGATACCTCCATTTTCTTTGCCTTGGGTCAGTATTGAATATTTGAGTCTGTGTTTATTTTGAAGTTACTGAGTTTTCCGTAGGTGGTGATTTCCTGCAGGATATTAAGGAGTGTGATGTGGGGATTGGTTATGTATATAAGCAGGTCATCGGCGTATAGGGATATTTTGTGTGTTCTGTGGCCAATGGTTATTCCTGAGATATTGGGGTTATGTCTGAGTGCTACTGCTAGATGTTCCATTGTGAGGATGTAAAGGATGGGTGATAGGGGGCAGCCTTGGCATGTGCCATTGGCTATATATTCACTTTTATCCTAGCTATGTTGTTTCGGTATAGAGCCATTATTTTGTTCACAAAGTTTATATTTGTTCCTAAATGTAAAAGGGTTTGGTGGAGAAATTGCCAGCTAACTCTGTCAAACTCCTTTTCAGCGTCGATTGCGAGGAGGCATAGTGGGATTTAGCTCTGTTTGGTATAGTGTATTATGGATTATGGAGTGGATGGTGTTCTCCCTGGTTTCTCTACCTGGTATGAAACCAGTTTGATCTGTGTTGATCCATATTGGGATTAGGTCCTGGAGGTGTGTAGCTATGATTTTAGCGTATAGTTTCATGTCAATGTTAATCAGTGATTTGGTGAAGTGGTTACGCTGTTTTTTCAGTCAGGAGCCATGCTGTATGAATAATGCCTCTTAAAACACTTTTGAGGGCTTCCCACTT
Source organism: Hymenochirus boettgeri (assembly GCA_019447015.1). Classification (NCBI taxonomy): domain Eukaryota; kingdom Metazoa; phylum Chordata; class Amphibia; order Anura; family Pipidae; genus Hymenochirus; species Hymenochirus boettgeri. The sequence goes on along the minus strand of CM033473.1, from coordinate 231,575,551 downwards.
TAATAGGTGGGGAGGTTGTGTTGTTTTATGGTCTTGTTTGAAATCATTTATTGCATTTTTGATCGCCTTCAGGCAGATGTCGTCTTTCAGTAATTTATTATTGAGTTTCCATGTCCATGGAAGGCCTTTGTGGGATGGAATTGTCAAAGTGAGGTATATTGGGGCATGGTCTGATATGGTTATTGGGCCTATAGTAGTGTTATGTGTCCATGATAGGATAGGGTGAGAAATAAGAAATAGATCAATGCGGCTGTAGTAGTTGTGAGGGTATGAGTAGAATTAAAAATCTTTTGTTGAGGGGTTTAGTGCTCTCCATGCGTCAATTAAGTGTAGTGAGGTAAGCTTGAGTTTGAATTTACGTAAAGCTTTTTGTGATATGTGTGAGTGAGACGATGTGGTGTTGGTTGTTGGGTCTAGAACTAAGTTAAAGTCTCCTCCTAGTATGATATATCTTTCGGCTGAGTTTTCTAATTTATTTAGGTAAGATAAAGCAGAGAGTATTTGTCCTGTGTTGGGTAGGTATATTGTGGCTAAGGTGATTGTAAAGTTGTATATTGATATTTTGATTGCTAAGAATCTGCCTTCTTTGTCGTGGATTGTATCTAATGTTTCATATGGAAGCCTTTTGTGTATTGAGATTGCTACCCCTTTGGTTTTTGCGATTGGGTTGTGGCTGTAGTGCCATTGTGTGTAGTGTCTGTCTCTAATGCCTGGTGTAGTGTTTGTTTTGAACTGGGTCTCTTGGAAGAAAATTATGTCTACTGAGTCTTTGTGCAAAGAGTGTAAAATTTGGCTTCTTCGTTTAAGCCATTGCTCCCTCACAGTTTTATACAATTATACCATAAGAACATAATTATTGCATATAGTGAATTGAACCCCTAGGGAAGGGTATGGGAGAGAGAGGGTGGAAATGGGTGGGAAGCAGGGTAGTGGGGGGGGTACAAAAGTTATAACATTTTTAAGTAAGACATATTTCTCAATATAGACATTTAGCGTAAAGTGTAATATGATAATCAATAAAATATAAAAACAAGAGAACAAGACAACGGCCTTGTTCGTGCAATACATTACAGGACTCGTCGCCTCTGAGGGTTGTAGAGAGGATGATCAGCGGTGGGGGTTTGAGGTCCAGATGAAATATCATATAGGATGTTTATCTCCCGTTAGGTATAGATTTCATGCACCATTGTTTAAGATTCCAGTTTTTTTCAGTCAGGGAGATCTGAGCGTTTTTTTGAGTACTGATGCTTTGAGCGTTTTGATGGAGAGAATGGTGATATCCTTTTTTCTTTTGTTGGACGCGTGGGTATTTTGATGGGTTGGTCCCATTCTGGAAGTAGGTAGGGAGATCCTTTGGTTGGCGTAGGGTGGCAGATATGTTTTCTTTATGGGCCTAAAGAGAGAAAGGGAACCCCCATTTGTATGTGATAGCTCTTTCTTTGAGGTCTTCCAGAAGTGGTTTGAGTGCTCTTCGTTGTTGTAGGGTTCTGGCTGAGAGATCAGTATAGAGGTGGAGATGTGAAGTATAGAATTCTATGTCTGTACATTCTCTCGCTTTGTTCATTATCAGTTCTTTTAGTTCATAGTGATGTATGCAGCATATTACATCTCTTGGTCTGGGATCTTCGCTGTTTCTAGGTCTTAGGACCCTATGTCCTCTATCGATTTTTATGTCTGAGTCTTCGGCACGCCCTAGTAGCGTGTTTAATATTTTTAGGAGTGGTGGTTTTAGTTCTATTTGGGTGACTGATTCTGGGAGCCCCCGAATTCTGATCTTGTTGCGTCTCCCTCTATTTTCGATGTCGTCAACATGGTTTAGAAGGGAGCGGATGGTACTTTGTACAGTAGATTGTATCTCCTGTAATGCAGAGTCATTTTCTTCTAGGCCGGATTTGAGTTTTGATATGCGGTTACCCAGGTCACGTATGTCTGTGCGTACGTTAGCTACTTCTTATTTAAAGGTGTTTTCCAGTTTGGAAATTAAGGTAGTGAAATCTGCTTTAGTTGGTAAAGATCCATGGTATTCCTTTATGGAGTCTGAGTGATCGTGCTCAGATTCACTGCCAGAGTCTTGTTCCTGCTGTGAGTGTAAAGGAGGTGATGAGGCTGGAGTGTGGTAGCGCGCCATCTTGGGCCCGTGTCTCTGGTTGTTTTCCGGAAAAAACGTTTGAGTTCCGGGGTCATGGTATCAGGGTGTAAGACCGGAGCTTTGGAGGTATTCCTCTTGCCCATTCTGGATAGTGAGCGGTGTTTTAGGTGCTTGGGAAGCTGTGATATCGTGGGAGAATCACGGAGCTCAGCTCACATGCATTTGTCCATGAGGCTCACCAAGCCACACCCCCTCTTTTATATTTAACATCTTGCCTTTATTTTTTTTGTACAAATCCCTAAATTTTATAGTAGTGTGTATAAAGATTTTATATCATCTGTATCCACATATAGCTAAACATACACCCACATATTTCCCACTGTGCACCAACGGGCACACTTTTGCTAGTAAATTATATAAATAGAATTGCTAGAGCTTTGCCACAAGAGGTAAGGAGGTCCCTGCCCCGTAGAGCTTACAATCTAGTTAGGCAGGTAACATACGGATACAATGTAATGGGTATACTGTAAGTGCTGGAGTAAGACGAATGCAGTGCAGATAAAACAATCATATAATCATATAATGTGCTGGTTACAAGAAGACCAGAAAGTAGTAGGTAGCAATAGTCCAGGCGCGATAGGATGAGAGCATACATAGAATAGCGGTAGTCGGGAGAGAAAGGAACCTGTGAATTTTGGCTATATTGCGAAGGAAAAAGCGTCAGGATTTTGCAACATAGTTAATGTGGATAGAAGAGTAAAGAGAGGCAGCATGACAATTTGATTGGAAAAATGATCAGTTCAGTTTTAGAAAGATTTAGTTTGAGGTAGTGTTGCGACATCCAGGAAGAGATAGCAAGGAGGCAGTCAGAGACACGTGATTGGATGTCAGGAGTTAGTGTAGGGGTGGACAAGTAGATTTGTGTATTGTCTGCATATAAGTGATACTTGAAGCAAAAACAGCTAATAACATCTCCCAAGGAAATAGTGTAGAGGGAGAACAATAAGGGTCCAAGAACAGACCCATGCGGTACCCCCACACCAAGAGGAACCGGAGAAGAGGTATTGCTAGCATAAGGTACAGAGTAAGTTCTGTCAGAGAGATAGGATAGAAACCACGATGCCACTTCATTCCGAAAGCCCAAAGAGTGAGGTATCTGCATTAGGAGGGAATGATCGACTGTGTCGAAAGCAGAGGAGAGGTTAAGGAGGATAAGAATAGAAAAGTGACCATTGGCCTAAATAACTTTTAGTTATTTATATAATTTATATATTTATGTCCTGAACTATCTATGTATTTGTCCCCCTTGTATGACTTTTTTGTATTTTATTACTGTACAGCGCTGCGTCCCCAAGTGGAGTTTTATAAATAAACTATACGTACATACATTGCATGTGAAATCGCACTTACCTGGCTTTCAATGGCTTAACTCTCTGGAAATTAAACTTGATCCAATTTGTAATGAGAGCATGAACTTCTATGCTGTCAACTCTCTAAAAATTAAGAAGCAAAAAGTATTGTATCACTTTTAGTAAGGACTAGCCTTTTATTTTAGATGGCAAGCTTATGATGGTTCTACCCTCTTCTTTAGGTCATGCAGTACACAAGCAGTACTGGGTGCTGCTCTGCCTCCCCTTCATTAGCCCCCTTACGACATCTTCAGGCTGGACAAATCTTTATTTAGCAATAGACCCACAGATTTAAATGGGACATCACCAGTTACAGAGGGGAAACCAACAGGGCCTATTCATTAACTTTTGCAGGCAAACCTGTATTTAAATATCAACCATTAGCATTATTGTTAATATAATTATATGTTAAATATGACTGTTTTTTTAAAATACCGCAGTGTGGTTTAATAGCTGATACCGCACCATAGAAAAATACAACGCGGAATCTGTATTTTACAGATGCAAATGTAAAAATACTGCACGCTTGTGGTAGAGACGTGGTCCACCAAACGGCTTTAGAAATATTCCCCAAAACATTGTAAGTGATATTGACTCTCTCTCTGTATTGCAATGCCTGTGTTTACAAAGCAGATACTTTCGGGTATGTTCAGCTTGGGTAGCTGCTATTGACACTTACTCAAGGTCTAGTATTTAATGGAATTATTAAGTTATTGATTATTTCCCCCTATGTTGAGTATTATTATTATTATTATTATTATTATGGATTTATATAGCGCCAACATCTTCCGTCGCACTTTCACATGTATATATTCACATCAGGCCCTGCCCCAAAGAGCTTACAATCTAAACACAATTATTTGGCACATACAACCTATCAGTATGTCTTTCTTATTGTGGGGGAAACCAGAGTGTACGTAGGAAACCCACGCAAGCACGGGGAGGACATACAAATTCCTTGCAGATGTGTCCAAGGGTGGAATCGAAATCAGGACTACAGCACTGCAAGGCATCAGCACTAACCACTGAGCCACTGTGCTGTGGCTTCTCTACTGGGAGTTTTAAGGTAAGTCAGGGAATGCTTTTGTTAGCAGTTATTTAAAGAACTGTCTTCCTTATTGAGAATGTTAATTGTCTGTACTGCAAATGCTTGACCAAGCATTAAACAAGTCTCATTTTACATTCTAGGTCTTATTAAAGCTATCTATTAAGCTCATGTTAGTTTGCTTATAGTGTTATCTGGGAAGGTTATGTTAATCTCTCGTGCATTAGTCACACTGCACTAAGATGTAATATTCTTCATACACGGGCTAATTGTGACTTGTCACTGGCTTTGCAGTAACAGCAAAAATGCTGAAAGATATTTGCATAAAATACTGAGCTCAAAAGCAAAGCCATTTTACAGATTTTTCCACTTCATGGCCAAGTATTATTAGATTATCAATAATTACAAGGTTCCAGTGACTTTATAGTGAGTGTCCTTTGCCCTTGATTTTCATGCTGTATTAATAAGTGAAGAAGGGGTAAAAATAAATCTAATATAATATGGCTGTTAATACAAGGGGAAAGTCAAAATCCTATTAAAGAGCCTGTAAGAATGAATTAGTAAGTAGAACACTGTTGTGGCATTTAATTTTGAATAACAGATGGCCTGTCAGACTTTCCCTGGTTTACTTACCTCGATCATGTTATACCATCACTAAACTGATTAGTCTTACTTTACATCTATACTTTTCAAGGAGGTAGGAGTGAGTAATCCTACCTTCCATTCTTGTTTTTGCTGAATGGCCTTGATGTTAGAAGAGAGAGCAGCAAAGACAGCTCTAGTGGCATTCCCTTCCATCTCTATTCTCTATTATGCATGGGGAAAACTGCTCAATTGTCATTAGACAGCACACTCATGGGTAATATTGGAGCTCTCATTTAAGACTGGGAGATAGGAGTTTTCACTTTTACCTCCTTAAAGATTTTAGAATAAATATTTGTAAAAAATTTTTTAATTATTTGCCAGTTTAGTCGTCTTGTTACGGCAGATTCATGTCATATCTGGGTCCGACTCAGACTTGGATCCGACACGGAACACCTCGGTTCTGAAATCCGAATGTCCCGTCTGAAACCGGATGGATCATTAGGTTTCGGGACTTCGAAACGTGTTTTCGATTTTTATAGAATGTTCAAGCTATTTTCGCTATAATCATCAAAAATACGATTGGAAACTCAAAAAAATAAAAATGGTAAACGCGCTCCAAAGTTCCAAATTTAAAGGGCATGTCCACCCTTTTTAAAAACTTTTGCCACCATGCAGGGGATACCCTCCCACCCCCAACCGCACTCTATTCATAACTTTAAAAGCGCTTTCAATCTCTACTTACACCTCCTCGTTCTTGCGCTGTTCTTGTCCGGCTCCCCTGGCCACCGGAACTGCAAGCAGGGGGCTGGACCGGCAGCAGCAGCTGTGATTGGCTGAGAGGCAGCCAATCACAGCCGCGGCTGACTTCACTGTAGAACAGCGCAGGAACAAGGAGGGGTAAGTATGTATGTATGTATGTATAATTTTATTTATAAAGAGCCACTTGGGTACGCAGTGCTGTACATTATAAAATACAGAGTATACAAACAAGGGGATAAGTGCAAGCCATTATACATATAGATAAAAATTAAATTAAAATAAATACAATTTTATACATCGGTTAAGAAAGCATATATATAAATTATGTATAAATGGATATAAGTGCAACAAGCCTCGACACATAAGGAATGAGATCCCTGGTGGGAGGCAGCAGTTTTTGTTGGGGGTTTGTGGAGAAGATTTCCTAGCGAAGAACGGAGAGCATGGCCTGGAACATAGGGGACCAAGAAAGAAGATAAGTAGGGAGGTGCAGTAGAGCAAAGGGATTTAAAGAGGAACTGTGGTACAAAAATGACTTTAGGTAAATTGATAGGAATTGCTCTCCTGAGAGTTTTTGCAATTTATTTCCATTGTTTATTTTTTTTTAGTTTTGAAGATATTTACATTTTTGTGTGTGATATGGCAGCAGTCCAGGTCCCCTGCATTTCCTGCTTCCTGCTCTGAAACCATGTCAGTCAATCTGCCCTGTGTCTCCCCCCCTATGCAGCTCCCCTGGTCCCTCCCACTCATGGACCCCATGGTCCCTCCAGTTGCAGGCCCCCCTTGGCGCATTCCCTTACAGCCCCATGTGGCCCCGCCCACTCACGGGTGCCTTGGCCCCGCCCACCCATGGGTGCAATGGCCCCACCCACTCATGGGTGCCTAAGCCCCACCCACTCGTGGGTGTCTAAGCCCCACCCACTCGCGGGTGCCTAAGCCCCCCAGGTGGGCCACTCGGACACCCCCCTACACACTCCCGCCTCCCCCCCCCTGTACCTTAGGGCTGTACCTTACCTTCTCTGCAGCTGCAGGTCCTTCACACAGCAGAGAGGAGGAAGTACTTCCTGTCTCCCTCACACACTGAGGGAGTCTGAGGCTGTGCTCGCCGGAGGCACTGTGCAGGAGAAGCCTTAGGAATGTCACATGTCTGTCTCCCACCCATTAACTTTCTGGTCAGTTATTTCTGTGTATCTTGGGCTGTGGAGCACGTAGAGAGGTGGTTGATGGCTCGTTTTAAAGGTAGGAAACTTGTTTGGAGACCACAGTTCCCCTTTAAAGGTTAAAAGCAGGGTATTAAATATGATTCTTTGTTTGATGGGAAGCCACCCTATGGAATGAAGTATCGGGGTTGTGGGTTCTCTTTTGGAGGAGAGCGGGATGATCTGAGATGCCGAGTTTAAGATAGACTGGAGAGGAGAGAGATGAGAGGCCGGGAGTCCAAGCAGTAGAATGTTACAGTAGCCAAGACAGGAGATTATAAGGGCATGGATGAGCATTTTAGAAAAAAGAAAAGGGTGTCTCTCTGCAATATTGCAAAGAAGAAAATGACAGGTCCTAGCGACATTGTTAATTTGATGATGGAAGGTAAGAGAGGAGTCAAAGATCACTCCAATGCAGCATGCAGATTCAACTGGATTAATGACTATATTGTCAATAGAGATGGAAAATGGTGGACTAGGTCCCAGTTTAGGGGGGGAAATGATTAATTTTGTTTTGGATAGATTGAGTTTAAGGCAGAGGTGCGCTATCCAGGAAGACATAGAGAGCAGAAATTTAGAGATTTGGGATTGAACTTCAGGGGTTAGCGCGGGGGTAGACAAGTAAATTTGGGTATCATCTGTATCATCAGCATATAAGTGATACTTAAAACCAAAAGAGCTGATTATTTCTCCCAGAGAAATAGTGTAGATGGAGAACAGCAAGGGTCCTTAATCCGAGCCCTTTGGGACCCCCACGCTAAGCGGAACAGGAGAGGAAGTCTTATTAGCAAAAGAGACAGTGAAAGATCTGTTCGAGAGATAAGAAGACAACCACGCCACAGCTTGATTTCAGCCCAGAGAATATAGAATCTGCATAAGAAGAGAGTGGTCCACAGTATAAAAGGCAGCCGATAGGTCAAGGAGAATGAGGACCGAGAACTGTCCTTTGGCTTTGGCTGCTTGTAGGTCTTTTGAGACTTTGCAGAGGGCTGTTTCAGTTGAATGACCTGGTCGGAATCCTGATTGCAACGGGTCCAATAAGTTATTGGCATGGAGGTATTTAGTAATGCATGTAGAGACGAGACGTTCTAAGGGCTAGGCCACACTAGCACGTTTTTAGCGTGTTTGCGCAAGCGTATTCTGTTCGTGATTGTGCCCGAGATTTTTGCTGAAAAGGAAATCATGGCAATGCAAAAATTCCCGCGATTTCCGATGCGATTGCGTCTGTTCGTGTTTTGGTAACGCAAGTGCTGACGATTTTTGGTGCGTTAACGCATGCGTTTCCTTAACGGAAAACAGCAAAATCGCATGCGCAAAATGCATGCGCAAATGTAAAACGCACAAGAATCACGCACAAAATTGTGTGCGATAACGCTTTGAAGACTTCAAACTGGGTGACAGGGGTGAAAGATTTCAGAACTGCAGACGGTGGGGCAGGCAAAAGAAGGTGAGAGTTGTCTTGGGGTGAAGGAATTAGAGTTCAGATATCTATTTTATTTCGAAGTAGTCTGCAAAATCCTGAGGAGCGTTAATGGAATGAAGTGTGTCCGTAGAGGAGGGCTGCAAGAGAGTGGTAAATAGGGAAAATAGACGATAAGGGTTATTTTAATTAATGTTTATAAGCTTGCTAAAGTAGGAGTGTTTTGCTGCTGGAAGAGATGAATTAAGACACGACAACAAGAGCTTGTAGTAGTTAAAGTCTGCCTGACTGCGTGATTTTTTCCACAGTAGAGATTGGAAGCTGCAGTTATGAATAGAGCAGTTGGGGGTGGGAGGGTATCCCCTAGAGTCCTGCATCGGTTCGGATCCCCGCGGGTTACCCGATTTGCGGGTCGTGTTCCGGTAACTCGTATTGAGTTTGAATTGGATGCGGGTCGGGTTCGGTTCGAGTAGAACAATTCCAGTCTTCAAAAAAAAAAAAGGTTTTTTCCTGTCTATGAAGAGAGATCTGTCTGTAATAACTGAAACTAAGAATACAGGGTTATCAATCCAAGACAATGTGCAGTGTGTATAGCACCTTTCACTAAATCACACTATGGCAGATAAAAGGCAAATCTATCTAGATGCAAAAGCTCCCAACCTCTTGCTGTGTTTTTTGGCTGGGTAAATATTGAGTTATCAACAGCTCTAATGTACTTAGAATGTTATACAGGATGCCATTGTGGATAGGAATACAGACAGCTATGTTCAAATTTAGCTCTTGTAGTGCCTGGGTAGGTTTTGCAGAGATCACTGGGTAAAAAAGCAGTTAACGCTGGAGTGACTGGAAATGCAGGGGTTAAACTTTTGATCTTGGTTTCACTAGCAGAGGTCAGAGCCAGCAAAACTACAATCTCCCATAGAACAAAGTAACAAACTTCTATCTGCACCTGCACCTATGCATGAGACCAGAGCAAGTGTCTGCATGGGAACAGATGACGTGTGATTTCATTGAACTTTGTAAATCCTTCTGGCCATAATGATCTATGGGATATGGATGATTTTAGTGATGATAAGAATATTCTTCCACTTGATGAGGTTCAGGTTCAGCTAGAACTACAGCAGGTATATAGACCTCAAGATGATTGACATTTTAAACTCCCAGTCATTGTACAACAGCAGAGTGCAGAATGCTGGGAGTTGTAGTTTTCAAAACAGCATGAATATCTATACCCATATAAAGGTGTAGATATTTCACTGCAGCTCCACCTGCTTCCTACCCATAATTCTCTGTTGTGGTATGTGCTCATTCTAACTTTACTGTCTCCCATAATGCAAGTTTACATTGCAGTGGGTAGAGATTAAAATGTATATTCTGCAGGACATAGTTATAAAATCATAGATAGGTTACAAGTAGATCTCCAGATGTTTGAAAACTCTAACTCCCAGCATTCCTTGGCTACAGAGTGAATACTGGGAGTTTTAGTTTTTAAACTATCTGGATAACTATTGGCCAATCCCTGTCACAGATCAACAATAAAATAGTTGTAGATAAATATTTAAAAAGAGCTGAGACTCATGGGTAGGTAGAAGTTGGGGACAGTATAGGCCCATGGGTAGGTAAGTAGGGAACAGTAGAGGCCCATGGGTAGGCAGTTGGGCACAGTGGGGATATATAAAGTTTACATTGTACATATACCAGGAATCTCCTACCAGTGTGGGTATACATTTGTTTGAAAAATATAACTCCCAGCATTCCACTTCAGCACTTACAATATCAGAAGCCTTTCAGGGAATGCTGGGAGTTGTAGTTTTCACACATTTGGATGCCTGCAAGTTGAAGACCCCTGCTATATATTTTAGTGGTATGGTAGATTTGTTTGTATGAACATCTTTGATCATGAATAAAACATTTATTTTAACTTCCCTGTACAAATTTTAGGAGAAAGACTAAAAGCGGGTCGGGTCGAAAAGCATGTTGCAGGTATGAGTTTTTCGGGTCGGGTCTGGAAAATTAGACCCGCGCCGGTCTCTAGTATCCCCTGCATGGTGACAAAAGCTTTAAGAGCTAGAAGACTGCCAGCCACAGAGGAATCGTGAGGGAGGGAGAGGGGGGAAAGGGCTCTACTGAGCATGCCTCAGACCTTGCTGAGGTTAGCCAAGCTACAGGCACCGTATGAGCCACTGACAGCTCGTACGCAGCAGTTTCTTGAACTTTGAAGAGGCAGAACAGGAGAACCACAAGGAGCAGGGATGTAAGGTAAGGATTTTTTTTTTGTACTGTGGGAGTAGTTGGTAAAATTTTAGTTTGGGGGGTGGAAATGCCCTTTAATTTCCGGTTTCGTATCTTTGGGATTTTCCCGAGACCTGAAAACCCAAAAAACGGAACAAACCCCGGCAATTTCGGCAAAATCTCTAGTGGCGATATGAGGCCAAACTAAAAAATAATTCATTTGAAAGCAAACACTGTATCTAATGGATTAATTAGTAACAAGCAAATTACACAGAAATTACCTAAAGCATTTACAGTTGTATGGTTCATTGTGCAGCAGCTGATCTGATGCATCGGGCAATGAACACAGTTTTAAAGATGCATTACCTTTTTTAAATCATCTATAGTCACCATAGTGTGAAAATCTAATTTAGAACTTCCTGCACTCAAGGGCAGCATAGGACAGCTATTGCGTCAGCATTGACATTGGTCTGTGGCGCATTAACAAGTCATTGATGTTTTAGGCCTTCTGTCACCATCTGTCTGCCATGTACAATGATGTTTTGACACCTTACTCTGGGCGTTCCTATAACACCTCTTAGCCACTATCCAATCACACCCTTAACACCTGGCTGTGATATGCTAATTGGGATTTTCCAGGGTACATAATTGCCACAGATTCTTGTACAAGTCATTCTAAATTGAGAAAGCCAGTCGGATGACTAGCGAAACGTCTTCAAGTACTAAACTTCAAGTCCAGTTGATCTAATTGAATACAACAGATACATTGATGTTTTAATTCTGTGCACTGAAAATGCAAGTGTTTTTTGCCTTGTCTTATATTGAAATCAGATTTCTATTTAAAGGGCATTTCCACCCTCATCACTTAATCTTCCAAACAGTTTAAGTCCCCCAAATACTTATACTTACCATTACCAAAAATGCTTCTATCATTACTTACACAGCCTTTCCCTCACCACAAATCTGCTCTATCTTCTATTCCTAGAGTTGCAGAAATGAAGCCTCCTCTGCAGCGGTGTGGCATATATATAAAACATACAGCAGGGGGATAAGGGGTGTCTACCAGCCACTAGGGATCTGTGTAAGTTATGATAAAAGCATTTTTGGTAAAGGTAAGCATAGCGAAATTTGTGTATTTGGGGGCGGGGGGCTTAATTATTTGGTGAGATAGGACATGCCCTTTATGACCTTTCAGTAATTTTTTGCTTTTGGTGCCAAAAATGATACAATAATTAGCACTTTATTTCGTTCAGAGATGTCAAGCTTGTGGCCCTCCAGATGTTTGGAAACTAAACCAGCATTTTCTGGCTGCACTTTCGGACTTCACTGATATACTAAAGTTGTCATGTTGTTTAATTCCTTTTTAAGGCTGGATTCCATTATCATGATTATAAAAATGTTCACAGGCAGGGTTTTAGGTTCATAATTAAATGCTAATTAATAATCAATGCTAATGTTGGTCCAATGGGATCAGCACCCCTAATGGAGACTTTTATGTTTTGAAGGAAAGGCAGCAGCCCAGCTTTATTTTTTTAGAATAACAACCTTTTTATTTTATTGCAGGGAAGCGATTTCCTATAATGTTCACATCATGGCACTAACAAATAAATAGCTCAGAAAACAGAGATAACATTTTTAACATTGCACAAACACCAGCCCCTTGTTCCATCTGATATGACTGGCATTACCTCACGCCAGCAATAGCTTAGCTGCATCTACGTAGCAGCATAAAAAACAATCATGGCTTTATGTTCTGTTCCAGTATCTGTTGCAAACTGTAAGATAAAGATGGGAGCTGTGCACTGGCTTTGTGTAGCTGTGTTTCTGTAAGTGTGTAATGCGGGGAGAAGGCATGAGATAAGGTGCCCTAAATCTAGAGAAATCTTATTTAAATGTGGTCTAGTTTATCTCAGCGCTGAAACAGGGGAAAGAGTGACCCCTTCTGGACAGTAAATTATCCTGGGGATGAAAAAAAAAAAAAAAGAATAAACTTCAGGAAATTCGAATTTTGTCGTTGAAAATCACATTTTATTTCCATGTCAGATTTCTCAGGAAATCTATTTGTTTACCTTACCATGAGCTTGGAAGGTAGTATTGTTATTCCAATATAAAGACAGAAGCTAAAGATGTATTACAGTGATGCTAAACCTTATCAATCCAGATGTTTAGAAACTATAACTCCCACCATGAGCATTGTAGTATCGAATGATAACTATCTTTTTATTAATTGTGTCACTAAATAAGAAATAAAAATAAATAGTAGATTTATGAATTATACAGATTTTAAGAAAATCATTGGGTTTCCCTGAAATGCCTCTTGGAATGCTCTGATTACACAATATGGAATATGTTCATTACCACATGGTTATGCTTCCAAGACACCAAACTCCATTGACCTTAAAGCACATCAAACACAATTCCTTTCCAAGGCTGGCAAAAGTCTGTTTGAAGTGATTGAAAGTTGTGATTCAAAGCGACACCATTTATATCAAACTGGGTCACATCAAGATGCAATTTAAAGAAAACTGGATCAAATCAAGGTGAAAATACAGACCAATTTGTGTCCCAAAAATTGCCATGATTCTGCCCAGATGACAATCAATCTAAATATATTGTCTTAACTTTAGCTATGGGGGCAATAGATGGACAACAATCGTGTGTATTTTCCCACATGTTTTGAATTACTAAGAAGATGGTGTAGTGTTAAACAAAAGTATGGTTCACATTTCCAAAATGCACCAAAAATAGACAAAAACCCAATTAGATAGCAAACTCACTGCAGGTTTGCTATCTTTTTTCAATGATTATTTATAAATTACCATTAGATGGAAATTAGATTGTGAGGCCCTTGGACAGGGCTAATATGTGCAAATTGTAGGTGGGCTATTTATTAAGCTAGCTTTATTCAACCTCTAATGTACTAAACAGAGAAGGATTTGAGCCAATATGGGCCCTTTCTCAAGAGGGATCCTTGAAAAAGAGCCCATGGTGGCTTAAACAGGTTGTATTGTACCCAATGCCTCCAGCCTATTGCTTTCAACCATACTCTATTCACTTGTTGTTTGACTAAATGGTGCCTTGGATAGAGACACCACATGGGGTATTTTTTTTCATTTTTTTTTTGCTTTGTGGCTTTTTTCTATTATGCTACTATTCAACTTTATTTTTTTGGACTTTCATCAGCCCCTGCAGGACAACCATAAGGAGCAGAAGACAAAGGTAAGGATTTTTTAACACAGTGGGGCAATTTTTATTTGGGGGGTGGGGGGGTTTACATGCCCTTTAAAATCTTTAAAGGGCATTTCCACCCTTAAAACAAAAAGCTGGTCCCGTCAGTTATCTGCCTGCAACGCCATCATGCATTTGTAACCAGATATTTAATGATAAGTTCTATTTCTATCTGTCAAAGGTATCCGTCTCCTCCCTCTGATTAATTATCTTTCTATAAGACTGAGCATGAGCAGAGGAGCCAGCAGGGGAAACAGCATTCAGTAATCAGGGGCACTTCTAGGGTATTTGCTGCCTGAGCTTTTGAACAGATTATTTCTGCTGCTGCATTAAAGTGGGTGTGGCTATATCGGTGGGCATGGTTTTGTCGATGGACTTATTTTATAGTCTGTGCTATACATGTTGGTTCAACTGTTACAATACATTGGAAATGCCATTCTTTCTGTAGTATAAAAGATTTTATCCGAAAGATTTGTAAGCCCACCACCATGTCAAGATTGACACTTTTAGCAGGGTCCTAACTAATCTAACTAGTTTAACCTAGCCCCTAACAAACTAACTAAAGCTAACCTAACCATATAAAATGATTTTAACAGCATCATATCTGTTAATAGGGATTTTTTTATTTGACCAGTCAAGGAAAAAAAAAGTTTTTTCAACCACTGCCTGTCTGCCGCCTTTCTTTTTCAGTGCAGGGATGCCGCCTGAGACAAATGTCTCACTCTGCCTAATGGTAGATGTGGCCCTGTCAGTAATTGACTGTGATGTCTGTTGTCACAGTCTTAATTGGCTGCATAGAGGGAGGAGACAGCTTACTCTGCCGGTATGGATATAATAATAATCCCTAAATATCTGGTTAATAATACATCTAATTATGAGCTGACTATATCATTTAAGGATGGGGGCAGGTAAAGGAAAATGTACCCTTTTATTTTATTTTAAGAGTGGACATGCCCTTTAAGTCAGAGGAAACAGAATGGGCCTTTAGGAATTATAAAAAAATGTAGCAAGGATAGTAAGAAAGCAATTAAGATACCTAATAAGCTACCTGTCACTTAGTAAAACCATTTGTTTCTCACCTCTACATTCAGCCTCTTAGTGTAGAAATCATTTATAGAACATTTCTGAGTACTGGCAATCTATGATTTCATGGCTGGCTTCTAGTGTTGCCTCTTTCTGGTGGTCCTGGACACAAAACTTCTTCTGCACATGCTAACTAGCTACCTTGTGTTTGTTTCCCACTCCCCTTATGCTAAGCTGCATGTAATAGTTGAACTCAGAGTCCCCACCTGCCAGTGTCTCCCAACCAATCATCAGAGATAGAAGTGAATATTATTAGCAGATTTTCCTGCTCAAACAGAGTGGGGGAAGGTGTTAACCCTCATATGTATTTAGGAAGCAACTTGTTAACCCTTTATATTTGTGAGCATTTCTGCAAGAGACTGTCAGACTCATTTACCCAGACTCGCTGGGCAGATATATGGAGTTAAAGTCGTGCTAGCCGG
Organism: Hymenochirus boettgeri; assembly: GCA_019447015.1. Taxonomy (NCBI): domain Eukaryota; kingdom Metazoa; phylum Chordata; class Amphibia; order Anura; family Pipidae; genus Hymenochirus; species Hymenochirus boettgeri. The sequence goes on along the minus strand of CM033473.1, from coordinate 231,560,080 downwards.
TTCGCTACCAGTTAGAGCGACTTTAGCTCCATGTTAGCGTTGGATGCGGGGATTATGCAAAACTCACCCACGCATCCGACGCTCGCGATTCAATATCACGTTTGCAAGTAACTGCCATTAAAATCCCATAGTGGGTAAATCCCTGACGAGGATTCGCATCAGAAATGGTGATCGCATGCACTTCAATAGCACACTGAAAGGCATTGCATTTAGTGGGGCCGGTCCCATAGATGCCTGCATTCCCACTAGCACAATCGGATCACAAACCGCAATCCAAAACGCGCTAGAGGGAGTAGCTCTTAAAGTTTGAGTCTTAAAGGTAAAGGTGGCAACCCCAGTAGAATTGAACTGACCAATTTACAAGGTACACTTATAAAAACAAAACAGCTCAGAGCTGCAGGTGCAGCATATTGACTTAAACATGGTCTCAGCACAGCTCTGTACAATGCATTTTACAGGCCACCTTTGCCTTTAAGACCCAAACACGTATTAAATCTACATGTTGCAGTGCTAAGTACCATTGCATTAAATACAAACTGTATCAGCCTGCATCATGCTTCTAAAGAAAATACTAACAACCTTTTGTTGTATAGATATTATCAGGCCTAAGTATAAAAGTTCTTAAAATCTGATTGGTTGGGGCAAAATTTGCACGATTTAATGATAAGAACTTTTTATACACTGGCCTGTATATGTGTTTCGCTCTTAAAGGCAAAGGTGGGAACCCTAGTTGGAAGAGGGTTTTTGTTTATGCAAAACTTCCCACAGACAGCCCACCTGCTGCATTAATTTTATATAATATGTTTGCATCCCTCTAACAGTACCCCTTTAATTGGCATTTCTATTAAATATGTACTTTTAAAGAAACAACATTGTGCAGAGCTGCAAGTACAGTAGCGTGCCCTCCAACATTCCCCTTTAATACGTACACTTAAAGAAGACGGTGCAGTGCTGCAGGTGGAGGATAATATAATGACCCTGATCTTAGCACAGCTCTGTGCAATGCATTTCTCTGTGTAATGCATTTCTTAGCTTAGCTCTGTACTACAGGTTGTTGTTTTTATACAGACAGCTGAATTAAAAACACACTCTTCCTACCCTCCAATATTCCCTTTAATAAGGTACACTAATGAGAAATGCATTGCACAGAGCTGTGCTAAAATCAGGTCACTTCTCTATCCTCCACCTACAGTTCTACACCATGTGGTTTCTATAAAAACACACTCCTACTACCGTACCAACATTGCCCTTTAAGAAGCTACACTTTCCACTGATATTGCTGCAGCTGACAAGGAGAGCGAGAGACCTTCACACTACAGGCCATATTTATACAGGTGTGGCATCGCTTTCTTTAGCGATCATTAATTTATGATCGCTATCAGAAATCTTGTAAATGTACAATAGTGAATGTAAATCTATGACTGCCCGTAGAATATCATTACGGTAGTTTACAGCATGGCATACTACTGCCACGGTTTGACAGTAATGAAAACCCGTGGTATCGCAAGTTTTAGAATATGGCCCTTCAACACGTAAACAATACATTGCAGGTGAAACATACAAAGACACAGGTCTGTAACTGTGAATAGTGCAGGTTTATTGTAAAACATGCGTGCTACATGTTTCTGACCCACTTGTCCATCCTCAAGTGCTTGCGTGGGTCTGAAACATGTAGCACGCATGTTTTGCAATAAACTTGCAATATTCACAGAAACAGACCTGTATATTTGTATGTTTCACCTGCAATTTATTGTTTATATATCGGATTTGGTGCAGTGAAAGCCATGGTGAGACATATATTATTTCAGATCCAGACACACTGGATACCCAGACCTATATACATCACACTACAACACTGCCACTAGGAAAGGGTTAATCAGCTGCACCACCAATATGAATATTGATGATTTAATATATTCCAACATCATAGGGGTTAAGAGGTGGGAGTGGAAATCACACAGGTGCTGAAAATGTAATCAAGGTAAAAGTACTGGCAGGCAAGGGAAAATGTCAGCTTCAGATTTGGGGAACAAACAGAACCTAAAATGAGCTCATAGAGGTAAAGAAAAGGCCCCTGAGTGGAATCTTCCATGCTGAGAAGGATGTTGAGGCCAGTACTTTCTAACTTAAACTTTGATTTTTTGGGTTTAGTTCTCCTTTAAATAATGGGATTAAGATAGTTACATAGGATGCAGTCTTGAGCAATCAGGATTTCCAATCAGGATTGGAAAACAATTATCTAATTCCAATGTTCAAAAAAGGTAATTACCAGTGCACAGCCTGGTAATTACAGACCTGTAAGTTTAACTTCAGTGGGAAAATACTGGAAAGTTTGATGCTGGGACATATTTTTGAGTATGTTTCAAGGACTGACCTAGTAATCCGCATGGATTTATGAGGAAATGATAATATTGGATAATAATTGGATATTGCTAAAGCTTTTGATACAGTCACCAATATACAACCAATATACAACATATGTATATGTTAAGGTCTGTTGGGCTTGGGTGGCACATTTGTAAATGGATTGAAAATTGGTTGATGGTCGGAAGCAGAGTGTAGCTGATTAAATAAGTGGTTCTGTGTAGGTGCCATTTCTATTTAATCTGTTTATTAATGGTTTGAAAATAGGTATTGTCAGCAAGGTCTCTGTTTGCTGACAGAACAAAACTTTGCAGACCATTAAAAAGCTATAAATAGTGTCTTGTATAAAGAGGGGTATCGATTCAAGTGAGAGAAATATTAATCTCCCTCATTACAAAGCACTGGCAATGCCTCATTTGGAATATGCGGTGCAGTTTTTGAATCCTTTGTACAAAAAGGACATCTTGGAAATGGGAAGGGTTCATTAATAAAAACTAAATTTATAAGAGGTTTGGGGGAGCTTGAATTGAAGACAGATTGGATAAGTTACACTAGAGAAAGGCGCTTGTGTGGAGATGATCACTGTGTATAAATATATTGCTGGGCCATACAATAAACTATCAGGGGCATTGTTCACCAATGGACCATATCAGAGAACAATTGGTCATACCTTAAGACTGGAAGATAAAAGTTTAGACATGTTTGGAAAAAGTTTTTCACTGTGAGAACGGTAAAACTATTGTCTTCCATTGAATGTTGTGATGGCAGGTTCATTGGATAGTTAAAAAAAAAAAAAAACTGGATGGGTTTCTAAAAAAACAAATTCCCCTTCGTATTGATTTTTTTTTTGGCCTTCTTCTGGAAAAACTGGCAGGAAATGTGGGTTTTTCTGAGAAGGTTGGACTGGATGGTCGTATATATGTCTTTATTCAAACTCAAATAGTATACTATACTATACTGCATTGTAACCCAGAATTATTTTTTAACACCAACAAGTAATGTGTGGCTTAATGATATTCAGTAAATATTCCTTTACTGTAGCCTAAAAGGTGGCTATTGAAATTCGAATAGCAATGTCCATTGTAAAAATATTGATAAAATATTAGACTTACTTATTTGTTATTCTGAGAATAACAAATAATGCATATAAACAAATATTGCTATGAAAATTGACTAAATGTTAAGGTCTTCACGTCTTCAAGAACTAAACTTCAAGTCCAGTTGATCTAATTGAATACAACAGATATAAATGTTAAGGATTATTAATGAAATATTCCGTCGTCACCACTCAAATTATTGCCATGTTATCCTAAAGGGGAACTATGCTTAAAAAAAACATACAGGGAGATTCAATAAAAGTTCTTATCGTTTAAAATGGTGCTAATTTTGCCCCAACCAATCAGATCTTATTTAAAGGGTATGTCCACCCTTAAATCTAATTTTTAATATAGCCTTCCCCCTGGTCCCCCAGCCCCAACCGCATCATTATTATCTTTAGAAAGTGCCCCAAACTTTTATTTACCTCCCCTCTTTCCTCCGCCGCGCTCCCAGCCCTCTGCTTGCGAGAAAATGCAAGCAGAGGGACGGGACCGGCAGTCGCGTCTGTGATTGACTGAGCGGCAGCCAATCACGGATGTGGCTGCCAGTCATTCAGTGCAGCGGAGGAAAGAGGGGAGGTAAGTAAGAGTTTGGGGAGCTTTCTAAAAATAAAAATGATGCGATGGGGCTGGGGGACCAGGGGGAAGGCTATATTAAAGGGGATAAATGCTAGGGGGAGGGAATCCGGAGAGGGAGGGAGAGGGAGAAGGGCTGCAGTATGCATGCCAAACTTCTCCCGGAGGCCAGGTAGGAGCTAGAGTCCTATATGGACTCTGCTATCCTCCTGGTGGGCAGTTTTTGGGACTTTGGGGGGGGGGGGGCTACAGGAGAACCCTATGGAGTTGGGATGTTAGGTAAGGATTAAACTACACTACATGGTGGGGCCAGTAGTTGGGGGGATTATAGTTTTGGGGGTGGACATGCCCTTTAACATTTGAAAGCTAACATCTGATTGGTTGGGGCAAATTTAGCACCATTTTAAACGATAAGAACTTTTATTGAATAACCCTGATAGTCTTTTAAATCATAGGCAATTGTCTTACCTTTCAAACGATTCCCCTCTTGCCTCTCTATCATGATGAGGTCAAAAGTTATTGAGACTTAAATAGACTGTTAAATAACACCCAGGGAGCAGTCATTAGTCTTCTCCTCTCTGCACCGCTCTATATGCTGAGCGGTGCACATATGGGTGGGGCTTGGCTTTCCCCTCTACTGGCTGCATTCCCCTCCTCCCCTGGGACACATGAAGTGAATGGGAAGAGATCATAACAACTTTCTCCTGCTTATCTCTATTGCTACTAATCACTTTGCCAGTTATACTCTCCTCCCTTGAGACACACACAGTGAAAGTGTAACAGGAGCAAACACATAAAAACAAGAGGGGGATCGTTTTAAAGGTAAGACAATTGCCCATGATTTAAAAGACTATCGGGGAGATTCAATAAGGCAGCTCCCGTAACTTACCTTAGCCCGATCCCGCGATACAATAACTGGCGTAAATCGTTAGCACAGCGCTACTTCCAAAAACATTCGGAAATGGCGCTGTGCTCTAAAAGCCGTCTAAAACTCACGTTAACCCGAAATTTTTTTGGGTTAACGTGGGTTTTAGACGGAAATGGGCTATATTGTATCTCCCCCTATGTTTTTTCAGCACAGTTCCCCTTAAGCACTGTACCAAAGGGTAGATTGTTTTCAAAAGCTCATAGGACGTGTGTGTTATATATTGTAAGTCTTCAGAGCAGAAATGTTGTGGAAATATTGAACAGTATATAACAATAAATACAAGAGAACAGAGAGCTGGAGACTGCACTAACAAACAATAGCTGAATTAAATACTGTAGCTTGTTATTCAAGAGAAAATCAATCCAGACATTCCCAAGAAATGAGCATATCCCATCAGTGATTGGGTGTCATCGAAATCTCAGGTTATTATTCATTGTTAAAGAACAAAAACTTGCCACTTATTAAAGGGAAGGTCAACAGACTTTCTACTCCTCCGGAACCATCTGCTATCCCAAAGGCAAAAGCAAAAATTTACTGCAGAATAATGATTGCAACCCCAATGCCTGCCATAGCTTGGAATAAAAGTAAGAAAAGCAGTTGGTGGGGCGGAATAAGTCTGAGTCACAATGTGTTACAGGCTTGTGTTATAACCTCTACAGTACATTCTGTGAAATAATTACAGGGATGGGGATAAATGCTATGTTTGTAATCGTTACAATGTGATTATTTGAATGAACCGAAAGTTGGTTTTTATTTTAACGTAGAGCTGTTTTTCTTCATTCCATTTTGCATTACATTCTAGCTATGCAGAAAATTACAGAGGAGAATAAATTCAACACATGTACTCGTTGCACTGCAGGGGTCAGTTCTTTTGTGTGATAGATAAGTGTCATGTTTTGAAAAGAAAACCAGAGTCCTGAATGAATGTATAATTGTAATTAAATATGCGACCGGGACTGTAATAAGCTTTGCTAGTTAAGAAATGTCATTGGTTTAACAGTTTGTTCGGATGGAAAGTAAATGCTCCGTTGTTCCTAATTTCCATCATTTAACACTTTGATTATTTTTGGGCCCAATGTACCCAGTACTAAGTAGGTGAAAGATCAAAGGTTACCAATTATTCCAATGTTTAATTTATTATGGGGTAACACCATAGCACAGAACTAAAATAAACACGCTATTTTAATAATGGGCTTTCCAAACCATAAAAAGGGTAAAGGACACAGTTACTGATAAAGAAAACCTGTAAAAGGTGATGGTTTTTTTGTGTTAACAGAAAAGCATCAAAGGCAAGATCTTTCAAATTATCCTAAAAGGTAAACTAAAGTCACTAGGCAACATTGTCCCAATGGCGAAAGAACATTCACAAAGATGCGACAAACTGTGTCTTACCTCTCTGTTTGCTGTGGCTGATGGATGATTTAGAAGATTAACCAGTGGGTATTAACTGTCAGCTCCCATAAGCCTTCTTTTTGTTTTTGTGGCAATCTAAAGCTGACACGACAAATTTACCTCCCAACATTCCTGTGGCATTCCAACAAAAACTTGGCCCCATCATTTTGTACTAGATATTACAATTGTAATATCAATCATAATTTTAACTGCCATTATGATCCAAAAGGATTATAATTGCAGTTAATGGAACATTAACCAGTAAAACTGCTGCTCCACTTGACAATCAATTTGACATACTTCTCAGATCGGATGTCGAACTGGTGAAATGTCAAGGTAGTGTATGGCCAGCCAGTTTAAGTGTACACAATAAACTATCTAGTTCACAGCAGATCAAAACAAAAAAGCTGACAGTTACAGTAGACTCTGCCTGTCAGACACAGAACATATATTTTAACATTGTACAATTGTTTTTAAAAACAATCTCTGTTCCTCCACACATTTCTTTACTTTTTATACAAAAAAAACCCTGCAAAAGTAATATTTGCAATTTATTTTCATTCAAGCACTGAGGAAAAAAGATAACAAAAATTTCAGTTAAGTAAGTCTAGGGATTTGAACCTTTAACCTCATGGGTTGTGTGTTTCTGAAAGGTCCATACCGGAACTAACACTTATAAAATAGGTATAGTTAGAAAGTTTATATTTTGCTAGGAACAGAATGGAAATAAATAAAGAAAAGAAAGGGAAAAAAACCCTCATCAGTAAAATCAGCTGACTATTCTCTATTGTTCCTGGTAATGTGTTTGCATTTCATACTGTCTGGAAAAGAAACTGCAATGTAACAAGCATCTTTCAAAGTCTTTGTGCACAGGGGTAGTGAATAATAGGTCAGGGGGTGTGGGCAAAAGGGGCACATGCACTGTTTGAAAATAAGGCACATGCTCACTTTTGTTTAGTTTGCATATGCACCTGATGAAGATTTAGCCATTTGAAACTTTTTGCGCCTACCATGTCACAATAAAAGCATAAACAGTTTGCGGCCTTATCTACTAACAGTGTATAAGAAAGCACTTGCTGGTTAGCAGTCTGGAGGCTACCACATCACAAGAGGTGTTTTAGGAGACAATAGGTGCACATTAGAGTTGGGATCTGGTTCCAACTCAGACCCATATCTGACACAGAACCCCTTCGGGATCCAAAATCTGAACGTTCCCTCCGAAACTCGGACAGATCTTTAGTATTTTGGGATTTCGGAAAGTTTTTTCGAGGGTTATGGAAGTTATGGGGTTATTTTCAGTAACCCTTGAACATTTGATAACCCTCGAAAATATGATCGGAAAGTCAAAACTAGTTTCTGATCGTATTTTCGAGGGTTATCAAATGTTCAATGTTTTTTTAAGGGTTACCGAAAATAACCTTGTACGTTTGGTAACTCTTGAAAATATGTTCCGAGCCTTCGAAAGTACGTTCCATTTTTGGATCTTAGGGTTTTTCCAGAGTTCGGTTAATCAGAAAACACAACGAAACTTCCGAGTTTCGACCATCTCTTGTGCACATGCTCAGAAGGCTCTTTGAAGACTGCATTGGCCCTAATATGAAAGCTTTCTTAGGGGCATATTAAGGTGCAGGTATTGCAATTTTGCAAAATTTCACTGTTAAGATTGTGCACTTTCAAGTTTCAGCTGCTTAAATTCCACTCTCCTCATACTATTCTATGAATCTGCTGGCTGTACAATCCCTGGTGGGTTTCTGCAGATCTAATAAAAAAGTTCTTAATTGTAATTCATTTTACAAATAGTATAACATCCCTTTAGCTGTGCTTGTCTGCTGCAGTGCTACTTGGTAGGCACCAAGCATCATTAACAATTTATTGCATTGGGAACACCAGTTTCTAATGAAGTTATGGGGAGAGTGTGAGAAGGGATAATGCCTCCTCTGCTTTGCCCCCTATCCTAAGTCTGCCCTTGGGCAGTATGCAAATATAAATGTGCAGTCATCTGCTTTTTTAATTAATGCCAGAAGCCTAGAATCCTCATATTTGTCAAAAGGGCTCGCAACCATTCCAAAATATCAAATACTGAATTTTTTAAGTGTACATTGCACTGTTATCCAATCTTTCCATCATAAAAGATGATCTTGTGTCTTCTGGGAGAATCTTTTAAACACTTCTCTATGAATTCTTTTTTTAACATGTACAATGCTGTATTTATAATTGAAATCCGCTATTCCCTTTAATAATTCAGACACTGTTTCAAAACCTCTCATGATCCATAATATATATTTTTGACACATATATTAAAGACAAGAAATGATTGTGCTTTAAAACTGGTATCATTTTACTATCCCCCTTATTTTGCTGACACTAGCTTTTGCATAATTATAATCTGTGCCAATAAAACATATTTTAAAGGATCCTAGTTCCTTTTCCTGTATGGATGTATTTAGTATAGCTTTTAAAGGTAACATAGGCTTTTCATCCCACATTGACCCACATACCAACAATAACAGTGAATACCGTTGGTGTAGGTACATTTTATTTGGAGTCTTTTTTTTACAGTTTTACACTTCTGTACACTTCTCATAGATAAAATTTAATTTCAATGGCTAATTTAAAGGAGAACTTAAAATATGTACCATCATAATCTGAAAAAAATCCAAACTAAGAACATTAATGGATTGTAAGATACTGTACTGCTACATTAAAGGGAAAGTTCAGTGGAAATGATCAATATTTGTTAAATTGTTAGTTTGTGTAATACCTTCTTAGTTATTCTACATATTCTCTCCCATTTTGAAAAATCAGTTGATTTCATACCCTTTGCTGTTCCCTGCTGTTGATATTAGTGTGCTGACATTTCAGGTTCTAACGGTCGTTCTTCTTCCCAGGATGCACCACATCCTTGGAATGTTCCTAACAGTAATTAATTTGGCTTGAAAAAGCCAAATTACTGTTCTTTCTATTTCTTCTTCTTCTTCTTCTTCTTTTTCTTCCGTTTTATTCTTCCGCTTTTTTGGACCGTATCTCCTCCCACAGTTTTTGAGCTAGAGACGTGGAATGCGGTACAGACGTGCGGGGCATATAGGAGAAGTGTGCTATCTTCTAGCTAAGGAATCCGCAGAAGCGTTACGGCGTTATCGGCGAATTTCCGGACATTTTTTCCCATAGACTATAATGGTAACAATCCTCAAATGTGGATATTTCAAATGGTCATAAATACAAATGGTGATACCCCCAAGCCCCCACACAGACCCAAGTACACCCACCTACTGACCTACCTTTCTATTCCCATGGAAGCCATATTTAAAGGGTAACTAAAGTCAAAAAAACTAATTTAGATTTATCCTCAAAAAAAGATAGTTTTATGGTTATAAACACAAAAAAGACATACCCCCTCAACCAGACCCAGGTACACACACCTACTAATCTACTTATCCATTACCATGGCAGCCATACTTAAAGGGTAACTAAAGTAAAAAAAACTAATTTAGATTTATTCTCAATAAAAGATAGTTTTATGGTTGTAAACACAAAAAAGACATACCCCCCTCAACCAGACCCAGGTACACATGCCTACTGATCTACTTATCCATTACGGTGGCAGCCATATTTAAAGGGTAACTAAAGTAAAAAAAAACAAATTTAGATTTATCCTCAATAAAAGATAGTTTTATGGTTGTAAACACAAAAAAGACATACCCCCTCAACCAGACCCAGGTACACACACCTACTGACCTACCCCTCCATTACTGTTGCAGCCATACCTTAAAGGGTAACTAAAGTCAAAAAAGCAAATTTTGATCAATAATCAAAAAACTTTGTTTTTATTAAACTCTCAACCCGACAGGGGTACACACACCTACTGATCTACTTATCCATTACTGTGGCAGCCATACTTTAAAGGGTAACTGAAGTCAAAAAAACTAATTTTGATCAAAAATCAAAAAACTTTGTTTTTTTAACCCCCAACGTGATACAGGTATACACAGCTACTGACCTAACCCTCCATTACTGTTGCAGCCATACTTAAAGGGTAGCTAAAGTCAAAAAAACTAATTTGACCAATCATCAAAAAAGGTTTTTTTTAAACTCTCAACCCGACACGGGTACACACACCTACTGATCTACTATCCATTACTGTGGCAGCCATACTTTAAAGGGTAACTAAAGTCAAAAAAGGAAATTTTGATCAATAATCAACAAACTTTGTTTTTTTAACCCCCAACGTGATACAGGTATACACAGCTACTGACCTAACCCTCCATTACTGTTGCAGCCATACTTAAAGGGTAGCTAAAGTCAAAAAAACTAATTTTGACCAATCATCAAAAAAGGTTTTTTTTAAACTCTCAACCCGACACGGGTACACACACCTACTGATCTACTTATCCATTACTGTGGCAGCCATACTTTAAAGGGTAACTAAAGTAAAAAAAAACTCATTTTGATTAATCATCAAAAAAGTTAGTATTTTATTTTATTTTTATCCCACACACATCAACTGACCTACCTTTAATGCATATGACATATTTAAAGGGTAAGTAAAAAACAACAATGTCCTCATCATTGACATTATTGAGTTTTAAAATCTGCAGCACAAACTCACGAATTCCCTTCCAAAATGCAGTCTTTCAAGCCAAATTCAAAGTTTATACTTAAACTTTCCCTTTCTAGTTTCTACTGATTGGCTGTTGAATGGGTCAAAGATGCTCAGATCTCTACTGAGCAACTGAATTAACCCAGGCGCTGGGTCAAGGGCAAGACCATAACAGTCTCTATTAGGGGTCCTGCAAACAGGAAGTCAGTATTTCGGTTGCATTTATTTATACACAGACAAAACGCTGAATGGGCATATTAAGGTCATTGGGGTGAAAAAATACTGCTCTTTTTTCTGAAAAGCATATATGTTTGCACTGAACTTCCCCTTTAAATAGCATTTAAAGGGGAACTAAAGTCTCCAGACAACATTGTCCCAATACAACACATTCACAAATATACAACAAGCTGTGTCTCACCTCTCCCTTTTCTGCTGAGTGATTTATGAAACGAACTTGTGTGTACTAGGTAGGTCAGCTCACATAATCCATTTTAGCTTTGTGAAACACATGCTCTGTAGTGATGAACAGATCAAAACAAGGAATGTGGCCTTGCTTCCTTAGAAGCTAACAGCCAATGATATAACTGCACAGAATGGGCATTTCATTTTTTTTTTTTAAATTCAAACACATTCAATGTTCAATGCTCCTGCCCTAAAATTGTATAATCCATTGCTTTTTATACAAGAAAAAGTAAATTTTACTGTGTATTCCTTAGCTACCATGGAACATTTAGTAAATATTTATTTATAATTTATACAAATATAGGAAAAATATAATATATAAATATATATAGGAAAAATTAAAAGTAAGTCTGAGGAATTGAACCTGCAACCTTGTTTACTCAAAACAAAGCAAAGCTTTTTGACCCCTAATGCAACAGACATACTATGTGGAACACTACTACTGTAAGTGTAGAATCTTTATTTTTTGCTAGTAACATAGTGGAAACAAAAAATACAATTCTGGGGATTTAAACCTGTGACCTTGTGGGCTGTGTGCTTCTAAAACTGGAGATACTACCACAGCATATGCAAGGTAATCAGGTGCATTAAGAAGCTTTATCTTTTTCTAGGAACAGAATAAAAAAAATAAAATCAGCTGACTATTTTGTATTGCCTCAGAAAGGCTTTATGCAATTCACACTGGCTGGTAAATAAACTGCAGTGTAACAAGCAGCTTTCAATCAGGGACTTCCAAATTGGTATGGAGACATCTATAGAGACAATACTCAAATACTCATGCATAGAGACAGTAAATGTAGGGGTCAGGGGTGTGGCTGTTTGAAGAATACATGGGATGTGAGTTGTACTGTTAACAACATGGAAGCCTTAATTACAGAAGCTATTACTTACCCTTACTTTGAGGGTTACCAAATGCCACATTCTAGGGTTATGGACTGATAAAGTCGAGGGAAATCAACTCGTAAATTCGAGAATCATCAAAAAATTCGCTAATTATCGAAAGTTTGGATAGTTCAAAATCCGGAATAGTTTGAATAGTTCAAGTTCATTCAAACTATTTAAGTTCGGATTAAACTCGGAATCGAGTTCAAGTTCTAGTCCATCTCTAATTAGGATTGTAAAAAATTAAGTTAAGTTCTCCTTTAACTGCATTTACCCAGAGATTAACTTGAATTAGATAACTGTCATTGTCACCATATATTGCTCAACTATTTTCTAGTATGACTTGGACAAATAGGCACATACATAAAATTGGACAAACATTACTTTTTTTAGTTTTTATTGCCTTGCTCACATTAATAAAGTTATGTATGACCTAAAATCTAAATAGATATGTAACTTTTGCATAGTATTCTCCTACTCAATTGACCTCCTGGTGCTGTAAGATTTCAGTTTGATGAGGTCATCAGTATGTTATTTATAATATGTGATTTGTTTAGATTTTGTTCCAGGGTTTGTACCTGAAATTCTGTTTCTCAGTAACCTTTTATGTGGGATTAATTGAATCAAGAGCTAAAAAGCCTTGGGAGGTAATCGATTACAGGGATTACTTGGCTTTAAAGCAGGTGTCTCTGTTTAGTGAAATTAGAAAGATGTTCCATTTCTAGTTGTGTTCCCTAATTTTTTGATTATACTTAAAATCTTGGTAACATGAACTGCTTTGAAAGCACGACTGACTAGAAATTAGTTACATTCCTTGGTTTTAATATAGTAGTCAAATGAAATTTAAACAAGAACTATGCCTTAGAACTACAATTTCAAATGTTTTATGACTTTCTTTCTTTGTCATTTCTAACTAAAGATGTACTCACCTCAAATCAATTAATATCCTTCTCTAAAGCCAGCAATTCTTTTACATTCTCCCCTCTCCTTTTAGTACAAATTACACAGAGCATGTCTTAGCTCACTGAGCTAGGGTTTAGGAGAAGTAATTACAAAAAATCCTTTACTGAAACATTGTATTTGTATAGGAATTACTGTAAATACAAAATATTTTTTAGGGTGGAATTCTTCTTTTAATGTTTAGGTTTTTTTTAATCTCTAGCTATATACTACAGACAACCTTGAGATGTTTATATTAATAGTTATTGAAAAACACTTACGTGATTTCCTGTTTCTCTAAGTTTCAGTGAGATATATTGAATGTTGTACAAAATAATTCACTGAAACAGTTTTTACCCTGACAGCTAATTAACATGCTAACAGGAAATACAAGACCTAATGCTGCACTTTAAATTCACTAAAAGAAAAATGGTGATCTGTTGTTAAACACAAAACACTGGTAATTAATCATCAGTAAATGTCTTATGTACAGATCTCATCAAAAGTACACCGACCAAGATTTCAAACTACTATAACACAAACTAAAATTCCTGTCTTGTATTTAAGGACATTTATACACAAGTCAGACCTATTCCTCTTCTTTTCCAGGTCAATTATACCCAGGGTGAGGACCTAAACTGCTAGTTTCTCACCCCTAGGTTTACTTGTATAATCAGAACAAAGCTTTAAATGTTTCCTTCGTTTGGCCGCCTTGCTCCAATTCCTCCTTCAGTCCTGTGGCATGACCAATAGAAAGAGGACTTCCTGTAACACTGGAGACCTCCTGGAACTTTCCCTGGCTTTCAATGGTGGTCTAGCTGAGGTACTGAACTGAGATCAACTGTTTGATTGCAATTCAGAACTTCGCTCTTAATTGGCAGCAGTGGTGTGGCTACAGACCTACGAGCCCTGATGCAGAATTTGTACCTGGATCTATCTATCTATCTATCTATCTATCTATCTATCTATCTATCTATCTTATACACAACAAAATAGGAAGAAAGGCTTCCCATAATATCCCTATAAGCACTCGCACACTTGATATCCAATGAATGGATGTTCTGTGGTATTATCGGCAATAACGTCCTATTCGTTGCATTAATCCTATATTGCTGCAAAAAGAGAAAATGGCTGCAATCAAATGTAAAAAAGCAAAAATCTTGGTAAAACTGGAAATCTCCGATCGTATTAGAGTGAATGTTATAAAATAGTCTAACATCCCCCATGGACCCTTATTACTATAGAGAAACACTTCACAAGGACCCACTGACAGGCTTGATATATGGGCACTTATGTGTTTTCGCCACCTCAGACTTGGCGATTTTAAATGTCCGGACTTAATGCAAGGAAACACTTCGCCATTTCCTAAATACAATCAAACAGTAATGGCTATCGTGGCGGAAATGACTTTTTGCCGTCGGTCATCGGCACTTTATAAATTGTGTTAAGTCCAAATTTTATGAAAATATCTGCAATAATGTTGGTGAAAAGTTAATGAACTTTTATTAATATGCCCCTATACAGCAGATACAGTGCGGCAGGTAAAGGATAACACCATGAATGCTGAATAGAGAATGTGTCTGACAGTTAACTTTAGAAATATATTGTTTAAGGTATTCATTATACAAAGTTGCATACGCAATGAGTCACTGCTTGCCCACGTGCATCAGTTTTCAATAAGGCTACCAAATGTCACCTTGCTCCCTTACCTACAAAGGCAAGAGAGAAAAAAACTATTCTGTCTGTTCTTTAAATGGGTTTTGACACTGTAAAGGAAGCCGCTGGGAGCTATAATGCAGTTTTTCCTGAAATGTGAATCCCTGTCAACATGACCCTGGGTTCAACATTCACCTTCTTTTGCACATCTACATGGTGTCCTGCATGTGACAGGCATGATGGCTCACTTTGATCAGGACTAATTCAAAACAGGCATCCAGCAGTGCAAAAGCAAACACCAAAAGGCCTTCCCTGTTGGGCCAGTGGATTTTTATTTAAATGCCAGTACCTATAAAATTGAGAATAAATCTTAGCTGGCTGTAGAAATGAGAGGTTGTAGCCAGGTGCAAAGCACATTACAGAAACTCTACCACTTAATGAAACAGAAGAAGTTTGTTGTATAATGTACATTGAGTGGGTGTCAGGACTGGTGCTCGTGTGTGTTTGTGTGAACATATGTGAGCACTTAGTAAAAGCTTCTAACATTAACAGTAATTATAGATGTTGAACAAATACAATTCAACAATGAGAGGAGCTGATAATGGATTTTAACTGACACTAAGGAGCAATGACAAATATCAGCCCCTCTAGAAGATATCTACACTGCCCTGAATCCATTTTTTGTTCTGATTTGTTGCAAAATATCCAAATCTCTGTCAATAGTTTCCATAAATATTTCTACTGAAATCTCATAAGGCACTGATATTGGCTTGAACATGCAAGAACGTTTAAAATATAAGAATCTTACCACTCATTGGAGGATGTTGGAACATGGTAGAAACAGCATGGTCATAAATTTTAATAAGTGCAAAACTTTATTTACCCATTCATGAGATAGCTCTTGGGCAACATTTTGGTTGGGCCTCCACCCTTTATCAGACTTGAAGAGAAAGTGACCACAAAAACATTAAATTCAGAGGGTCCTCCATTCTAAGGCAGGGTCCGCAGGCACAATCATTTACCTAAGATGCTAGAAGGCTTTAGAATACCTGTTAAAAAAATCTTCATTTAGACATTATCACATGTATAATTCTCATGTGTCACATAGGGCATTGCAGCAATACATTTTCTTTATAGTAGACAACCCCTTTTATTTGCCTTCTGGATTATTGGCCTTAATGTTATATATGTTACATGTGTAAAGGTTTTCGGCAGTTAATAATCTATTAACCAATTCCTTAATACTGTCTTCCTGCCAACATTTCATTGATCAGTTTGTCGTTCAGGATAACCAAGGCCAATATGCATGTAGGAATACATCCAAACAACCAAAAATTACCAACAAATCTGATCATTCAAAACAGGTTATGTTGCTAAAGCTGTGAAAGGGGTGAGCTTGTGAAATGATGATTGTGTAATATTTTAACAGTGTTTATGCTCTGTCTTTTTTCAGTCTACTTTTCAATGTTCTTCAAATGGTTCTGAATCAGATGTGTTAGTTACTTACTATTAGGTCTCACCCCCATTTCCTCTAGCTCTTTGGGCAGAGTCCACTTCCCTTGTGTATCACAGTATTGCTGAAATTACTCATCAGTTTGTGTAGTTTTATTATATGCATTACCTGTGTATGACTTTGTATAATATGTTTTATTCTTGTATGTAATGTATGACTATGTTATTGTAAAGCGTCACAGAAGATTTTGGTGCCATATAAATCCTTAAAGGGAATGTCCACCCCCAAAACCATAATTTAATATGTTATTGGCCATTATTTTAGCTTTAAAACAAGCCAAACCGCATATTAATTTGTCCAGCCAATTTTAAGATACATATCTTTTTACTACCTTCTTTTTGCAGACCAGAAGCATCTCAGTGTAAATCCAAGCTCTTTTACGTCACCTCACGTCCGTGCCTTATCCATTACCGCACAGCCTCAGAGCACCAAACAGGAACTCCATATTTGTGACACCCCCTCCCACCACCCGGATACATCCTTGCTTGTCCTTCCACCTAGAGTAAAATCCTTTAAATATGTGATAGAAACCCCCTGCCAATCTGTGATTGGCTTCATCTCAGCCAATTACAGAAGCGGCTGCTGGTCTGGCCCCCTGCTTGCAAGTTCCGGCAAGCAGGGAGCCGGATCAATGGCCCACAGCAGGGAAGGTGCTGTAAGTACAGTTCTATTACTTTTTTAAAATTAATAACATGTCAGTTGGAGCAGGTATCTATCATATGTTAAAATGTGATTTTTAGGGTGGGCATATCCTTTAATAATAAAAAGAATTAAAAAAATTATAACCATTTAACACAAACCTCTCCTAAATCTCTGTCTGGACAACTCAAATGTCTAAGGAAATGCTTAGTAAAATTTAATACAAATGTTTTTAAGATGGAAAGCAGGGACAAAGAGATAATTTAAAACTGGGAAAATACTTTTGCTCTGCATGACCTGGAAATATCCTTTGAGGCTCTACACCTTGAGTGACAAGTAGAAGCACAGACTAAACTAGAAAGCCAAAGTGCATCAGTAGGTCTGTGAATAGAATTGGGGTCTGTTTTTGCATTTATGACTGCAAAGAAGAAAACTAGAAAAGAAGAAGAAATAGAAAGGACAGAAATTAGAATTTTCCAAGCAAATTTTTTTTCGTGTAATAATCATTATAAACAAGGGGTGCCCAACCTAGCTCAGACTGGTGACCATACAAGCACAGGTTCGACTCTCAATCTGCCCAGACCCCACCTATAGCCATGCACACCCAGCGGGGCCCCCAGGACACAATTCTTTGTGGGTTGGAAACTTGTGTTGTACACAAAGACAACATGAGCTGTTGCTCCACCACCCCCTTCTGGCCCAGGGCCTAACCAGTGGAAAGACACTCTGCAAGTAGTGCTTTTTCCTATTGGATAGAATTCATAAAGAGGGGCGGTAGAGCTTGGACAATACAGGTGGTCTTTAATGTGTGTGCATTAAAACTACTTTACACCGATATAACATTCCAAGGGGCTGATCGCACCTCCCATTCTTCAATAAAACTTAATGCCAATTTTTCCCCCCCAGTGGAGATATCCTTTAAACACTGGATGGAGGGCTAGTTACCCCCCCAGTGGAGATATCCTTTAAACACTGGATGGAGGGCTAGTTAAAAGAGGAAGTTCAGTGCAAATATATGTACTTTTAAGAAAAAAGAGCAGCATTTTCCCACCCTAATGACCTTAACCTGCCCATTGAGAATTTTGACTGTGTACAAATAAATGCTTCCAAAATACTGACTTCCTGTTTGCAGGACCCTTATGAGAGAACGTTATGGTCTGGCCCTTGAACCAGCACCTGGGTTGATTCTGTTGCTCAGTAGAGATCTGAGCATGTTTGACCCATCCAAAAGCCAATCAACATGACAATGTCAACAGCAGGGGTGTAAATTCAACTGATTGCTTTTTCAAAATGGAAGAGAATATGTATAATAACTAGGTATGCATAATACATAGTTATTTTCCACTGAACTTTCCATTTAAACATTGGCTGGAGGGCTGGTTAAACACTGACTAGAGGGTTGGTTTTAACACTGGCTGGAGGGCTGGTTTAAACAATGACTGGAGGGCTGGTTTAAATAATGACTGGAGGGCTGGTTTAAACAATGAATGGAGGGCTGGTTTAAACAATGACTGGAGGGCTGGTTTAAACAATGACTTTTTTGAAAACCCCTCCAGTCACTTGTTTAAACCAGCCCTCGCATCATTGTTTAAACCCAGCACTCTTCCATTATTGTTTAAAAACCACTCCCCCAGATGGCTGCATACATGAGGTAAAGTGCACAAAATGGCTGCATACATGAGGTAAAGTGCACAAAATGGCTGCATACATGAGGTAAAGTGCACAAATTTCAATAACAGTTCTTGTAGTTAAAATGGTGACTAATTTGCCCAACCAATTCAGATGTTGCTTTCAAATGTAAAATAATACTGATTGGTTGGGGCAAAATTAGCCCACCATTTAAACGATAAGAACTTTATTGATATCCATGTTTGTGTCCCATTTCATAATGACCCAGATAATTAACATTACCCAGACGGATGCGGACTTTATGTGAGA
The DNA here is from genome assembly GCA_019447015.1 of Hymenochirus boettgeri. Taxonomy (NCBI): domain Eukaryota; kingdom Metazoa; phylum Chordata; class Amphibia; order Anura; family Pipidae; genus Hymenochirus; species Hymenochirus boettgeri. The sequence goes on along the minus strand of CM033473.1, from coordinate 231,541,097 downwards.
GATTCTACTTTAATGGGTGGCGTATATATATTATATATAATTATATATATATATAGCTATATAATATTATATATATTAATATATGTAATAATGTGAGGCAGGGAAGGTTAGCACTCCCTAGCCTCGTGCTGTGGGATGCCGGGTGCCTTCCGTAGGTTAATTTAACACGAGAATTAGGACAAATGTGGTATGCACTCCTGGGTCTTAAGTCAAAACAGTTTAAATGTTAGTTAGGGACTAAAACGCCAAAATCCTGTTGGCGGTTACACTAAATAAGTTAATGTGGTGACTTAAGGACCCAGGAGTGCTACCACATTGTCTAATTCCGTATTATAAGATATATATATATATACAGCATAAAAATTGGTTCTGGGGCACTCCAAAGGACTAACAACAGTTATTTAAGCATATATGGTTAGTTTCACCGATGCGTTTCAGCCTGGAACTATTGGGGGACTGAGAGATTTAACTGAATTTAACCAGTGAGCCACCTTTCATCCCTTCCACTGGCCAGTGTTTAACCAGCTTTCCAACTATTTTTAAATCAGCCCTCAAGTAATGTTTAAACTAGCCCTCCAGTCATTGTTTAAACCAGCCCTCCAGTTAATGTTTAAACCAGCCCTCTAGTCATTGTTTAAACCAGCCCTCCAGTCATTGTTTAAACCAGCCCTCCATCATGTTTAAACCAGCACTCTTCTTAATGTTTAAAAACCACTCTCCAGTCATTGTTTAAAACACCCTCCAGTAATGTTATAAGACAGCCACCCAGTCAGTGTTTAACCACCCTCCAGTCATTGTTTAAACCAGCCCTCCATTCATTGTTTAAAAACCACCATCCCGTCATTATTAAACAGCCAGCCCTCCAGTCCATGTTTAAACATCCCTCCAGCCACGTCGTTAAAACCAACCCTCTAGTCAGTGTTTACCCACCTCCACCAAGTTTTAATGGACAGTTCACGTGGTGGAAAATAAACTTGTACTTTGCTAACACTAGTTATTATACATATCTCTTCCCTTTGAAAAAGCAATCCAGTTGATTCACCCTGCTGTTGACATTGTCATGTTTGATTGGATTTGGATGGTCAAACATGCTCAGATCTCTACTGAGCAACGAATCAACCCATGTCTGGTTCAAAGGGCCAGGACCCATAAACTTCTCTCATAAGGGTCCTGCAAACGGAAGTCAGTATTTTGGAATGCATCTATTTGTACACAGTCAAAATCTCATGGGCAGGTTAAGGTCATTAGCGGTTGGGAAAATGCTTGCTCGTTTTCTTAATCGTAAAAGTACATATATTTGCCCTGAACTTCCTCTTTTAACTAAGCCCTCCATCCATGGTTTAAAGGATATCTCATCCCTGGGGGGATAAATTGGCATTGTTTATTGAATGAATGTGTGAGTGTGCGCATAGAATTCCGGGTCATCGGACTACCTGTCGATCTTTGCGGCGGAGGAGGTTTTATTGAAGAAACGGGAGGTAAGACACAGACCTTGACCATACCGTGCTATCAGTAAAACTACAATGCCCTAATTTGTTTTCTAGTAGAGATACCCTTTAAACCAGCCCTCCAGACATTTTTTAAACCAGCCCTTCAGCCATTTTTAAACCAGCCCTCCAGCCAGTATTTAAACCAGTTCTCATCAACCAATGTTAGTCAGCATTCCAGTTCATTAACCAGTGGTGTCAGCCCTCCAGTTCCTTAGCCAGTGTTGTCAGCCCTCCAGTGTTGATCAGGTAGACGTCAGAACAACGGTACAAACTCATTTGTCTCCCTACTGGCTGGCTGGGCATGATGGTTATTATGCTGCTTTAATGGCTTTACTGGGATGTGCCCAGCATTTTAAACTAATCTGTAGTTTAATTTTATAAACTTAAAACCTTAGTTTTAAACACACACACGCAGTTTTAACTGTACATGTGTTTAATCAGAGTGTTTGCGACACAACTAATATTATACTGACATAGATTTTTGGTATTTTTTTCATGTGCCCCATTTGTTACATTTTGTGCCCATGTTGTGCCCAAAATTCTGGAGCTGGAGCCGCCACTGCAGAGAGCCCCCGCCCCCCACACACACATTTTTAATGAATGTAAAGTGTTTAGCCTACAATGGGTGATTTATACCTGTAAACTCTATCTGTCTAGTAAAATGATCTCTTTCCAATTAAGAAAATGTTTTGTACAGAATCATAGAATATAGGAAGAGCTGACAAAAAAAACGATATAGATGTAATATAATCTACTGTAAGGATTTCATCAAAAGTCTTAAGGTGACTGTACATTGATTACTCGACAATTTCCATGATGGTCTGAAAAAAATTTATTTTCCCCCCGATCTATTGTGCAACAAATCATAAAATCAATCGTAATTACACACAAGTCGATTGGTAAAATGATTGGTAGCGCTTTTCTGAGTTCCGATTAACTGTAAATGTAATGTACCGTCACAATAGATACATTCACATTTACACAAAACAAATATAAAGTGTATGGCCAGCTTAAGGGTATACTGTAATTTCAAGCACCAGCTCCAAAATGTTTTCTAATCACATTAACCCAAAGCTACACTGGTTTAAGCAAATAAATAGCACAAGCAAGCTTATTAACCACCCCTTTTTGCATCACCCCTTGGAATGGTTATACGGTGTGTAAAGTAGTTTAATGCCACACATAAAGGACACCTGTATTGTCCAAGCTCTGCACCGCCCCTCTTTATGAAATTCTATCCCAATAGGAAAAGCACTACTTGCAGAGTGTCTTTCCACGGTTAGGCCCTGGGCCAGAAAGGGGTGGTGGAGCAACAGCTCATGGTGGTCTTGTCGTACCAGCACAAAAGTTTCCAACCCACAACAGAAGTGGTGTCCTGGGGGCCCCGCCTGGTGTGCATGGCTATAAGGTGGGGTCTGGGCAGAGTGAGAGTCGAACCTGGCTGTATGTCACCAGTCTAGCTAGGTTGGGGCACCCCTTGTTTCTAATTATTATTACACGAAAAAAAATTTGCTTGAAAATTCAATTTCCTGTCTTGCTATTCTTAGTCTTCTTTCTAGTTTTCTTCTTTGCATTCATAAATGCAAAAACAGAACCCAATTCTATTCACAGACCTACTGACTGCACTTTGGCTTTTCTAGTTTAAGTTCGTTGCTTCTACTTGTCATCAAGTGTTGTAGAATGCTCAAAGGATTTCAGGTCAATGCAGAGCAAAAGTATTTTCCCAGTTTTAAAATTATCTCGTTTTGGTCCCTGCTTCCATCTTAAAACCATTTGTATTAATTGTTACTAAGCATTTCCTTACGTACTTTGAGTGTCCAGTCAGAGATTTAGGAGAGGTTGCTGTTAAAAATGGTTATAATTTTATAATTCTTTTTATTATTAAAGGATATGCCCCACCCTAAAAATCACATTTTAACATATGATAGATACCGCCTGCTCCAACTGACATGTATTAAATTAATTAAAAGTAATAGAACTGTACTTAACACGCAACCTCCCTTCTGTGGGCCTTGATCCGGCTCCCTGTCTTGCCGTACAACTGCAAGCGGGGGCCAGACAGCAGCCGTCTTTGTAAATTGGCAGTTTTTTTTTTTGGAGATGAACCGCAATCAACAGATTGGCAGGGGGTTTCTTCACACCATGTTAAGATTTTACTCTAGGTGGAAGGACAAAGCACGGGATGTATCCGGTGGGGAGGGGGTGCACAAATATGGAGTTCTACTGTTTGGTGCTCTGAGGCTGGTGCGTGTAATGGATAATGCACGGAGTCGTAGGTGACGTAAAAGAGCGGATTACCACTGAGAGCTTCTGGTTGCAAAAGAAGGTAGTAAAAGTATGTATCTAAAATTGGATGGACAAATTAATATGCGCTTTGGCTTGTTGTAAAGCTAAAATATATGGCCATCATATTAAATTATTGTTTTGGGGGTGGGCCATACCCCTTAACGGACTGTTATATGGCACCAAATCTTTCTGTGACGTTTACAATACATAGTCACTACATTACTCACAGAATAAAATATTATACAAAGTCTACACAGTAATGCATATATAAACTCCCCCAAAACTATGATTATATTTCCAGCAATACTGTGTCCCAAGGGAAGTCGGACTCTTCAAAGAGCTATAGGAATGGGGGTGAGACACTAATCGTGCAGTAATAACACATCTGATTTCAGGAACCATTTGCAGAACATTGAAAGTAGACTGACAAACAAGACAGAGCACTAAACACTGTTAAAATTTACAACAATCTCATTTCACAAAGGCTCCCCCATTTCACACTTCGCTTTAGCACATAACCCTGTTATTGAATGATCATTTTGTGTAATATTTTGGTTGTTTGGATGTATTCCTACATGCATATCTGGCTCGGTTACCTGAACGACAAAACTGACAATGAATGTTGGCAAGGAAACGTATTAAGGAATTGGTTAATAGATATTATTAACTGCCGAAAACTTTACACATGTAACATATATAACATTAAAGGCCAATAATTCCAGAAGGCAAATAAAAGGGGGTTGTTCTACTATAAAGAAAATGTATTGCTGCAAGCCCTATGTGAACATGAGAATTAACATGTGATAATGTCTAAATGAAATTTTTTTAAAGTGTATCTAAAGCCTTCTAGCATCTTAGGTAAAGGATTGTGCCTTGCGGACCTGCCTTTAGAATGGAGGACCCTCTGAAATTTAATGTTTTTGTGGTCACTTTCTCTTCAAGTCCCCTGATAAAGGGTGGAGCCCCAACACAATGTTCGGCCAAGACTTCTCATGAATGGGAATAAATGTTTTGCACTTATTAAAATTATGACCATGCTGTTATTACCATGTGCCAACTCCCCAATGAGTGTTAATATTCTTATATTTAAACGTCTTTTCTTGGCATTGTAAGCCATAATCGGCCTTAGAGATTTCAGTAGAAATATTTTATGGAACGATGACAGGATTTGGTATTTTGCTAACAATCGAACAAACAATGGATTCAGGCAGCTGTAGATATGCTTCTAGAGGTGGCTGATATTTGTCATTGCTCCTTAGTGTCGTTTAAATCCTTATCATCTCCTCTCATTGGTTGATTGTATTTGTTCAACATCTAAATTACTGTTAATGTTAGAAGCTTTTCACTAAGTGCTCACACATATGTTCACCAAACACCACTTTGAGCCAGTCCTGACACACCACTCATTAACATTATACAACCAAATCTTTCTTGGCTCTGTTTCATTAAGTGGTTAAGGTTTTGTAATGGGCTTTGCACCATGGCTACACACCTCTCATTTCGACAGCCAGCTAAGATTATTCTCAATTTTAAGGTAATGGACATTTAAATATAAAAATCCACGGCCCACAGGGAAGCCTTTTGGTGTTTGCTTTAGGCCCGCGTGGATGCCTGTTTTGAATGTAGTCCTGATCAAAGTGACGCCACATGTCCATGCCTGTCACATGCGGGGAGAAAAGAAAACACACATGAGATGTTGCAAAAGAAGGTGTAATGTTGAACCCAGGTCATGTTGACAGGGATTCACATTTCATGAAAAAACTGCAGTGTAGCTTCCCAGCGGCTTCCTTTACAGTGGTCAAAACCCATTTAAAAGAACAAAGAATGTTTTTTTTTCTCTCTTGCCTTTTCGGCTAAGGAGCAAGGTGACATTTGTGTAGCCTTATTGAAAACTGATGCACTGGGCAAGCAGTGACTCATTGCCGTATGCCAACTTGTATAATGAAATACCTTAAACAATATATTCTAAAGTACTGTCAGCGACACCCATTCTCTATGTCAGCATTCATGTGTTACCTTTAACTGCCGCACTGTATCTGCTGTATAGGGGCATATTATACAAGTTCATAAGTCTTTCACCAACTTATGTATCGACAGATATTTTCATAAAATTGGCACTTACACAATTATAAGTGCCGAGGACCGACGGAAAAAGTCTCATTTCCGCCACGATAGCCATTACTTGTTTGATTGTCTTAGGAAATGGCGAAGTGTTTCCTGCATTAAGTCGGACATTAACATCGCCAAGTCTGAGGTGGCAAACAACACATAAGTGCCCCATATATCAAGCTGTCAGTGGTCCCTTGTTGAAGTGTTTTCATCGATAGATAAGGGTCCATGGGGGATGTTTAGACTAGTTTATAAACATTCACTCTTAATACGATCGGAGATTTCCAGTTTACCAAGATTTTTGCTTTTTTACATTGTATTGCAGCCATTTTTCTCTTTGTTGCACAAGTATAGGATTAATGCAACGATATGACGGTGACTGCGATATACCACAGGAACATCCATTCATTGGAATCACAGTTGGCAGTGCTTATAGGGTATGATGGGAAGCCTTCTCCTATTTTGTTTGTGTATAGATAGATGATAGATAGATGAAGATAGATAAAGACTAAGATAGCTAGATAAAGATAGATAATAGATAAGTCCAGGTACAAATTTCGGCATCAGGGCTCGAGGTCGTAGCCAACACCACGTCTGCCAATTAAAGCGAAGTTCTGAAGTGAATCACAGAATTTGATTCAGTCAGTACGCGTCAGCGACACACCATTGAAAGGCATGGAGTTCCAGAGGTATCCAGTGGTTACAAAAGGAAGTCCTCTTCTATTGGGTCATAGCCACAGGACTGAAGAGGAATGTGGAAGCAAGGCGGCAAACGAAAAGAAATACATTTAAAGCTTTTTCTGACTTATACAATAAACCTAGGTGGTGAGAAACTACAGTTTAGGTCCTCACCCTGGGTATATTGACCTGAAAAGAAGAGGAATAGGCTGACTTGTGGTATAAATGTCCTTAAATACAAGACAGGAATTTTAGTTTGTGTTCTACGTAATTTGAAATCTTGGTCGGTGTACTTTGAGAGATCTGTACAATAAGACATTATAGTGCATAAATTACCAGTGTTTTGTGTTTACTACAATCCCCAGTTTTCCTTTAGTGAATTAAAGTGGCAGCATTAGGTTTCTGTATTTCTGTTAGCATGTATATAGCTTTCAGGGTAAGTATAAAACTGTTTCAGTTAATTATTTTGTACAACATAATACTATCTCACTGAAACTTAGAGAAACAGGAAATCCGAAGTGTTTTTCAATAACGTATTACTACTAAACATCTCAAGGGTGTCCTTAGTATAGCTAGAGATTAAACAAAAAAAAACCTAAACTTAAGAAGAATTCAACCACTAAAAATATTTGTATTTACGTAATTCCTATACAAATCCAATGTTTCCAGTAAAGGATTTTTTGTAAGTACTTCTCCAAACCCTCAGCTCAGTGAGCTAAGAATGCTTGTGTACATTTGGTACTAAAGATTCGAGAGGGGGAGAAATGTAAAAGAATGGCTGGCTTAGAGAAGGATACTTAACTTGATTTGAGGTTGAGTGACTCTTTAGTTAAGAAATGACAAACGAAGAAAGTCCTAAAACATTTGAATTGTCGTTTCTAAGCATAGTTCTGTTTAAATTTATTTGACTACTATATTAAACCAAGGAATGTACACAATTTCTAGTTCAGTCGTGCTTTCAAAGCGTTTCCTGTTACCAAGATTTTAAGTATAATCAAAAATTAGGGAACACAACTAAAATGGACATCTTTCTAATTTACTAAACAAGACCCGCTTTAATCCAAGTAATTCCCTTAATCGATTACCCCCTCCAACAAGGCTTTAGCTCTTGATTCAATTAATCGCCCACATAAAGGTTACTGAGAAACAGAATTTCCAGTACAAACCCTGGAACAAAATCTAAAAAATCACGAATTAGAATAACCATACTGATGACCTCATCAAACTGAACTCGTACAGCACAGGAGGTAATTTTGAGAGGAATACTATGCAAAGTTACATATCTATTTAATGGTAGGTTCATACATACTTTATTACGTGAGCAAGGCAATAAAACTAAAAAAAAGTAATGTTTGTTCCAATTTTATGGTAATGTGGCCTTATTTGTCAAGTCATACTGTAAAATAGTTTGAACATATATGGTGACAAATGACAGTTATCTAATTCAGTTAATCCTGGGGTAAATGCAGTTTAAGGAGAACTTAATTATTTTTTACAATCCTATTAGAGATGGAACTAGAACTTGAACTCGATTCCGAGTTTAATCGAAACTTAAATAGTTGAATGAACTTGAATATTTCAAACTATTCCGGATTTGAACTATCCAAACTTTCCGAAAGTTTAGACGAATTTTGAGGTATTCTCGAATTACGAGTTGATTTCCTCGACTTTATCAGTCCATAACCTACGATGTGGCATTTGGTAACCTCAAAGTAGGGTAAGTAATGCTTCTGTAATTAAGGCTCCATGTTGTTAACATAGCACTCCACCTCCATGATTCTTCAAACAGCCCACACCCTCGACCCCTTTACATTTAGTCTCTATCGCTATCTTAGTCTTTGAGTATTGTCTCTATAGCTGTCTCCATATCCAATTTGGAGTCCCTGATTGAAGCTGCTTGTACCTGCCGTTTTATGTTACGCCAGTGTGGAATTGCATAAAGCTTTCTGGAGGCAACTACAAAATAGTCAGCCATGATTTATTGTTTTTATTCTGTTCCTAGAACAGATAAAGCTTCTTAAATGCAACCTGATTACCTTGAATATGCCTGTGGTGTATCTCCAGTTTTAGAACACACAGCCCACAAGGTCACAGGTTGTATTTAAATCCCCCAGAATTGTCTTTTTGTTTCCACTATGTTACTAGCAACAAATAAAGATTCTACACTTACGGTAGTATGTTCCACCTAGTATGTCTGTTGGCATTAGGGGTCAAAGCTTGCTTTGTTTTGAGTAACAGGTGCCGGTTCAATTCCTCAGACTTACTTTTAATTTTCCATATATATTTATATATTATAATGTTTCCTATATTGTATAAGAAAAATAATATTTCTATGTTCCATGTAGCTAAGGAATACCCAGTAAATTTACTTTTTCTTAGTATAAAAGCAATGGTCTTAACAATTTAGGGCAGGAGCATTGAACATGATGTGTTTGAATTTAACAAAAAAAAATGAAATGGCCCATTCTGTGCTTTAGTTATATCATGGCTGTTAGCTCTAAGGAAAGCAAGCCCCCCCCAAACAAAACAAAACAATTCCTTGTTTTGATGCGTCCCACTTTAAAAGAGCCTGTGTTTACAAAGCAAAATGGAGTATGTGAGCTGACCTAACCTGCAACACAAGTCGTTTCAATAATCAGCCAGCATAAGAGGGAGAGGTGAGACACAGCTTGTTGTATATTTGTGAATGTGTTGTTATGGGACAATGTGTTGTCTGTGGACGCTCTTAGTTCCCCTTTAAATGCTATTTTAAAAGGGAGAATTTCAGTGGCAAACATATACTGACTTTCAGAAAAAAGAGCAGTATTTTTTCCCCAATGACCTTAATATGCCCATTCAGCGGTTTTGGTCTGGGTATACATAAATGCAACCGAAATACTGACTTCCGTTTGCCGGACCACCTAATAGGAGACTGTATGTCTTGGCCCTTGACCCACCGCCTGGGTTAATCAGTTGCTCAGTAGAGATCTGAGCAATCTTTGACCCATTCAAACAGCCAATCAGTGAAACTAGAAAGGGAAAGTTTAAGTATAACTTTGAATTGGCTGAAAAGATGCATTTTGGAAGGGAATTTCGTGATTTTGTGCTGCAGATTTTAAAACGTCAATACATGTCAATGATGGACATTGTTGTTTTGTTTACTCCCTTTAATTTATTAACTATGCATTAAGGATGGTCAGGATGTGTGTGGGATAAAAATAGAAATAAATGACTAACTTTGTTGATGATTAATCAAAATAGTTAGTTTGTTTTTACTTAGTTGTTACCCTTTAAAAGTATGCGCTCGCCACAGTAATGATAAGTCAGATCATACGGTGTGTGTACCGTGGGTCGGTTTGAGAGTTAAAAAAAAAACTTTTTGAGTGATGGTCCCAATGAGTTTTTTGACTTTAGTTCCCTGTTAAGTAGGTGCTTCAAACAGTTAATGGAACGGTGGTAGATCAGTAGCTGTGTATACCTTAATCACGTTGGGGGTTAAAAAAAACAAGTTGTGTATGATTATTGATGCAAATTTTCCCTTTTTGACATTTAGTACCCTTTAACGTATGCTGCACAGAGTAAGGGATAGTGAAGATCAGTAAGGTGGGTCCCCGTGTCGGGTTGAGAGTTTAAAAAAAACCCGTTTTTTAGATTGAGTCAAATTAGTTTTTTGGGACTTTAGCTACCCTTTAGTATGGCTGCAACAGTAATGGAGGTTAGGTCAGATAGTGGTATACCTGTATCACGTGGGGGGTTTAAAAAAACAAAAAGTTTTTTGATGGGGGGGGGGGGGGTTTTTGAATCAAAATTAGTTTTTTGTGACTTCAGTACCTAACAGTATGCCGCCACAGTAGGGATAAGTAGATCATAGGTGTGTGTTACCCCTGGCGGTTGAGAGTTTTATAAAACAAAGTTTTTTGAGTATTGATCAAAATTTGCTTTTTGACTTCGTTACCTTTAAGGTATGGCTTCAACACAGTAATGAGGTAGGTCCATAGGTGGTGTGTTACCTGGTACTGGTTGAGGGGGTTATGTTTCTTTTTTGTGTTTTACACACTAAAACTATCTTTTATTGAGGTAAAGTCTAATTTGTTTTTTACTTTAGTTCCCTTTTAAATATGGCCTGCCACGTAATGGATAAGTAGATCAGTAGGCATGTGTACCTGGGTCTGGTTGCAGGGGGGTATGTCTTTTTTGTGTTTATACCAACCAAAAACAATACTTTTATTGAGACTAATCTAAAATAGTTTTTTTTTACTTGTAGTACCACTTTAAGTATGGCTGCTGGTAATGGACTCAGTAGACTTAGTAGGTGTGTGTACCTCCGGGTCTGGTTTGAGGGGTATGTCTTTTTTGTGTTTATAACCATAAAAAAAAAAAAAAAAAAAAACTCTATCTTTTTTTGAGGATAAATCTAATTATTTTTTGACTTTAGGTTACCTTTAAATTGGTCTTTCCATGGGAATAGAAAGGTAAAAAGGTCAGTAGTGGGTGGGTTGTTACTTGGGTCTGTGTGGGGGCGTTGGGTATCACCATTTGATTTATGACATTTGAAATATCCATTTGAGGATTGTGTACCATTCTAGGTCTGATGGGAAAAAATGTCCGGACAATTCGCCGATAACCGCCGAACGCTTTCGCGGAATTCCGTAGCTAGAGATAGCACACTTACTCCTATAATGCCACCGCAACTGTGCTTGACCGCATGCACTTCCACGTCTCTACAAGCTCAAACACTTGGGGAGGAATTACGGTCAAAAAGAGCGCAAGAATAAAACGGAAGAAAAGAGAGTAAGAAGAAAGAAGAAATAGAAAGAACAGTAACTTTGGCTTTTCAAGCCAAAATTAATTACTTGTAGGAAAACTTCAAGTGATGTGGGCATCTGGGAAGAAAGAACGACCGTACAACATGAATGTCAGCACACTAATATCACAGAAGGGTAACAGCAAAGGGTATGAACCAACTGAGTTTGTCAAAATGGGAGAGAATTGTGAATAAAACTAAGAAGGTATATCACAAACTGAACAATTTTACAAATATTGATCATTTTCCATGAATTCTTCCCTTGTAATGTGCAGTCAGTACGTATCTTACATCCATTAATGTTTCTTGGTTGGATTTTTTTTCAGATATGATGGTACATATTTTTAAGGTCTTCCTTTTAATTAGCCACTTGAAATAATAATTTTATCTTATGAGAAGTGTACAGAAGTGTCAAAACTGTAAAAAAAAGACTCCAAATAAAATGTACCCTCACACACGGTACTTCATGTATTGTTTGGTATGTGGGTCAATGTGGATTAGAAAGTCCCCTATGTTACCTTTTGTAAAAAGCTATCTAAATACTCAACAGGAAAAGGAACTAGGAGTCTTTAAAATTGTTTTAATTGGCACAGATTATAATTATGCAAAAGCTAGTGTTCAGCAAAAAAGGGGGATAGTAAAGATTAACCAGTTTTAAAAGCACATCTTTCTTTGTTTTAATATACTGTGTCAAAAAAAATATTATGGATCATGAGAGGTTTTGAAACATGTGCTGAATAGTATAAGGGAAAATAGCGGATTTCAATTATAAAACAGCATTGTACATGTTAAAAAGAATTCATAGAGAAGTGTTTAAAAGATTCTCCAGAAGACACAGACTCATCTTTTATGATGAGAAAGCATTGATAAACAGTGCAATGTAAACCCTTAAAAATTCACGTATGTGATTTTGAATGGTTTTCGAGCACCTTTTGACAAATATTGAGGATCTAGGCTTCTGGCTTAATTAAAAAGCAAGATGACGCACATTTATATTTGCATACTGCTGCCCAAGGGCAGGACTTAGGATAGGGGCAAAGCAAGAGGCATTATCCCTTTTCTCACACTCTCCCCAAACTTCATTAGAAACTGGTGTTCCATGCAAATAAATTGTTAATGATGCTTGGTGCCTACCAAGTAGAACTGCAGCAGACAAGCACAGCTAAAGGGGATGTTATACATTTGTAAAATGGAATACATAAGAACTTTTTTATTAGTCTGCACGAAAGCCACCAGGATTGTACAGCCAGCAGTTCATAGAATAGTATGAGGAGTAGGGATGGAATTAACAGCAGCTCGAACTTGAAGGCCATCTTAACAGTGAAATTTGCAAATTGCATACCGCACCTTATATGCCACTAAGAAAGCTTTCATATTAGGGCCAAATGCTCGTCACAGAGCTCTCTGAGCATGTGACAAGAGATGGTCGAAACTCGGAAGTGTTGCGTTTGTGTTTTTCTGATTAACGAACTCTGGAGCAAAAACCCAGAAGATCAAAAATGGAACGTACTTGCAAGGCTGCGAACATAATTTTCAACGAGTTACCAACACGTACAAGGTTATTTTCGGTAACCCATTAAAAAACATTGAACATTTGATAACCCTCGAAAATACGATCAGAAACTATTTGACTTTCCGATCATATTTTCGAGGGTTATCAAATGTTCAAGTACTGAAATACACCCCATAACTTCCATAACCCTGCGAAAAAACTTTCAAGAAATCCCAAAATACTAAAGATCTGTCCGATTTCGGATGGGAACGTTCAGTTGTGGATCCCGAAGGGTTCGTTCTGTGTCAGATAACTGGGTTGAGTTGGAACCATATCCAAAATCTAATGTGCACCTATTGCTCCTAAAACAACCTCTTGTGATGTGGTAGCCTCAGACTGCTAACTCGTCAAGTGCGTCTGATCTTTACCCTGTTAGAGATAGGCGCAAATGTTAATGCTTTTATTGTGACTGGTAGGGCGCAAACAAGTTATCAAATGGCTAATCATTCATAGGTGCATATGCAAACTAACAAGAAGTGAGCATGTGCCTATTTTCACAACAGTGCATGTGCCCCTTTTGCCCACACACCCTGACTATTTCTACCACTACCCCTGGTGCACAAAGACTTTGAAAGATGCTTGGTTTACTTGCAGTTCTTTTCCAGACAGTTTAGAAGTCAAACACATTACCAGGAACAATTAGAGAATATCAACTGTTCTCTGATGAGGTTTTTTTTTTTCCTTTTCTTCTTAATTTTATTTCCATTCTGTCCTAGCAAACTATAAACTTTCTCAACTTACCTAGTTTTATAAGTGTTAGTTCCGGTATGGACCTTTCACGAAACTACACAACCCATGAGTTAAAGGTTCAAATCCCATAGACTTACTAACTGACAAATTTTGTTATCTTTTTTCCTGTCTCAGAATGCTTGATGAAATAAATTGCAAGATTACTTTTGGAGGGTTTTTTGTATAGTATACAAAGTAAGAAATGTGGTGGATGAAACAGAGCATTGTTTTTAAAAACATTGTACCAATTTAAATATATGTTCTTGTGGTGACAGCGCAGAGTCTCTGTAGGTCAGTTTTTTGTTGATCGCTTGTGAACTAGTAGGTTATTGGTACACTTAATGGCTGGCATACACTCCTTGACATTCACCAGTTCGCAACGTCCGATCGAGAGTCATGTCAAATGATTGTCAAGGTGGAGCAGCAGTTTACTGGTTAATTGTTCCATTAAACTGGCAATTATAATCCTTTTGGTCATAATGGCAGTTAAAATTATGAGTGATATTTACAATTGTATATCTAGTAAAAATGATGGGGCCAAATTTTGTTGGATGCCACGAATGTTGGGAGGTAATTTTCGTTCGCTTTAGATTGCACAAAAACAAAAAGAACGGCTGTTGGAGGCAGGACAGTAATACCCACTGGTTAATCTTCTAAATCGTCCATGCAGCCACAAGCAAACGGAGGTAAGACACAGTTGTCCGCACATTTGTGAATGGTTCTTTCGCCATTGGGACAATGTTGCCTAGTGACTTTAGTTTACTCTTTAGGATAATTTGAGATCTTGCTGATGCTATTTCTGTTAACAGCAAAAAAAAAACCTCTCACCTTTTACCGTTTTCTTTATCATAACTGTGTCCTTTACCCTTTTTATGGTTTGGAAAGCCCATTATTAAAATAGGTGTTTATTTAGTTCCTGTGCTTGTGTGTTACCCCATTAATAAATTAAACATTGGAATATTGGTAACCCTTTGATCGTTCACCTACTAGTACTGGGTACATTGGGCCCAAAAATAATCAAAGTGTTAAATGATGGAATTAGGAACACGGAGCCATTTATTCCATCCGAACAAAACCGTTTAAAACAATGACTATTCTTAACTAGCACAGCTTCTTACAGTCCCGGTCCGCATTTAATATACAATTAGTAACATGCATCAGGACTACTGGTGTTCTTTCAAAACATGACACTATATCTAATCACACAAAGAACTGACCCTGCAGTGCAACGAGTACATGTGTGAATTATTTCCTCTTGTAATTTTCTGCATAGCTAGAATGTTTGCAAAGGAAGTGAAGATAAAACAGTTTTTACGTTAAATAAAAACCACAACTTTTCGGATTCATTCAAATAATCACATTGAATGACGATTAAAACATAGCATTTATCCCCATCCCTGTAATTATTTCACAGAATTACTGTGAGAGTTATAACACAACGCCTGTTAACACATTGTGACTCAGACTATTCTCCCCACCCACCGGCTTTTCTTATCTTTAGTTCCCAAGCTATGGCAGGCATTGGGGTTCAATCATTATCTGCAGTAAATTTTTGTTTTGCCTTGGGACAGATGGTTCCGGAGGAGTAGAAAGTCTGTTGACCTTCCCTGTAATCAGTGCAATTTTTGTTCTTTAACAATTGAATAATAACCTGAGATTTGATGCCACAGTCACATCACTGATGGGTATGCTCATTTTTGGGAATGTCTGTGTGATTTATCTCTTGAATAACAAGCTTACAGTATTTATTCAGACTATTGTTTGTTAGTGCCAGTCTCCACTCTCTGTTTTCCTCTTGTATTTATTGTTATTACTGTTCAATATTTCCACAACATTTCTGTCTGAAGCTTTACAAATATATACCAACACACGTCAACTCTATGAGCTTTTGAAATCAATCTAACCCTTTGGGACAGTGCTAAGGGGAACTGTGCTGAAAAACATAGGGGGGAGAGTACAATATAGCCCATTTCGTCTAAACCCACGTTCACCCAAAAAATATTTCGGGTTAACGTGAGTTTTAGACGGCTTTTAGAGCCAGCGCTTCCTTTCCGAATGTTTATTGAGAGAAGTAGCGCTGTGCTAACGATTACGCCATTATTGTATCAGCGGATCGGGCTAGTAAGTAATTAGGGAGCTAGTCCTTATTGAATCTCCCCGATAGTCTTGATAATCTAGGGCATTGTCTTACCCCTTTAAAACGATACCCTTTGGGTTTTTATGTGTTTGCTCCTAGTTACACTTCACTGTGTGTTGTCTCAAGGGAGGGAGAGATTAACTGGCAAAGTGATTTAGTAGCAATAGAGATAAGCAGGAGAAATTGTTATGTATCTTCCCATTCACTTCAGTGTCCCAGGGGAGGAGGGTGTAATGCAGCCATAGAGGGGAAACACAGCCCCACCCCATATGGCACCGACTCAGCATATAGATCGCGGTGCAGAGAGGAGCAGACTAATGATGCCCTGTTGTGGTTATTACAGTCTATTTAAGATCCATAACTTTTGACTCATCGATGATAGAGAGGCACAGGGTGAAATCGTATTGTAAAGGCAAGACAATTGCCTATGATTAAAAGAGTATATGGTTATTCAATAAAGTTTCCTTATCTTTAAAATGGTGCGATAAATTTGCCCAACCACATCAGAGTTAGCTTTCAAAGTAAAGGGGCATGTCCACCCCGCAAACTTAATCCACCCAACATGGCCCCCATGTAGTGTGTTTTATCTTACCTACATCCCAACTTCAATAGGGTTTCCTGTAGCCCCCCCCCCCACAAGTTCCCAAAAAACTGCCCACCACGGAGGATAGCAGAGTCCAATAGGACTCTAGCTCCTACACGGCCTCCCGGTGATAAGTTTGGATGCATCTCAGCCTTCTCCCTCTACATCCTCCTCGCCGGATTCCCTCCCCCTAGCATGTTATCCCCTTTAATATAGCCTTCCCCTGGTCCCCAGCCTCGCCCATCGCATCATTTTTATTTTTTAAAAGCCTCCCCAAACTCTTACTACCTACCTCCCTCGTTCTCCTCCGCTGCACTGATGGACCTGGCAGCACATCGTGATGGCTGCCGCTCAGTCAATCACAGACGCGACCGCGGTCCCCGTCCCTCTGCTTGCGCTTTTCTCGCAAGAGTAGGCGCTGGGAGCGCCAGGCGGAGGAAAGGAAAGAGGGAGGTAATAAAAGTTTGGGCACTCTTCTACAGATAATAATGATGCGGTTGGGGCTGGGGACCAGGGGGAGGGGCTAGATTAAAAATAGATTTAAGGGTGGACATACCTTTTAACTACAGATCTGATTGGTTGGGCAAAATATAGCACATTTTAAACGATAAGTAACTTTATTGAATCCCTGTATGTTTTTTAAGCATAGTTCCCTTAGGATAACATTGGCATAATAGTTTAGTGGACGACGGATATTTCATTAATTATCCTTACATTTATATCTGGTTGTATTCAATTAGATCAACTGGATTGAATTAGTTCTGGAAGACGTGAGACCTTAACATTTAGTCAATTTTCATAGCAATTTTTTGAATATTGCCATTATTTGTTTCTGCGAAGGAATAACAAATAAGTAAGTCTAATATGTTAGCAATCTTTTTACAATGGACATTGCTATATGGCATTTCAATAGTCACCTTTTAGGCTACAGATAAAGGAATATTTACTGATATCATAGCCACACATTACCTTGTTGGTGTTAAAAAAAATTTGGGTTACAGATGCCCAGGATATTATTGAATAACCCTGAAAGAGTCTGATTTACAATTTAAGGTGCTGGAAGAAGTTCCACGGTTGAGACGGCGTGGTAATCGAGAACTAGCACTACGTCAAAGGGAAGTTTGGTGGATTCACTGACTAAAATCATTGCATCCACTTGGTCTCAACCCGGGATTATGATCGCCATATATATTTATAAGTAGCATGTGACCTTGTCCCTGCGTTTCCTTATGAGCGTTATCATATTGCATATAAATGTATGTATCTATTGTTATAAAGTTTGTATAACTGTAAGAAGAAATGTTTATGGTGCTAACCACCCCTTTAAGAAATAAATAGGGGCGGAACATGAAGGCTATTTAAAGTAATGCAATGTTATTACTTTTACAATGGCTGAATAACTGTATGGCTTGAGAAAGGGGATGTGCTACCCCGAAACGTCTCTTATATGTTTGCAGTTGGCCTAAATAAATACTGATGATGCAGATTGGAGTGCGGTGTATTTCTTCTCTTGTGTGTGCGTGTGTGTGTGTGTGTGTAGTAGGCACTCCAGCCCAATTTCCTCTGATTGCCCTGGTGCTCCTGATAATCCAAATATAGAAAAGAAGAAAAAGCTTCAGTACACACACAAGTCTTTTATTTATAAGCGCATACTGGCAATGTTTCGGTCCAGCATCTAGGACCTTTCTCAAGCTGTGAGAGGTCCTAGACGCTGGACCAAAACGTTGCCAGTATGCGCTTATAAATAAAAGTGCTTTATATGTTTTGAAAAAGACCTTTGTGTGCACTGAAGCTTTTTCTTCTCATGTCTAAGAAATAATATTGCCTATTAGTGTTAGTGATAAAACCTGTGCATAAATGTTTTGCAGCGTTAGAGATTCCAAGGTATTACAAGGGAGTTAATTTGTGACAATATAACCTCCATCTCTTTCATATACATACTGCAATAAGTATAAAAACCATAAAGGAGATTATTTCCAGAAAAAAAACTTTCTTCTCCAAATCATGCTTTAAAATCCCCCCAAAAATGCAAATATTTTTAATTCTGAGCTGTTATAATAGAATGCTATATAATAAAAGCCTAACTGCTGCATCCATGCTGCTGTCCATGCGTGTGCCAATGCAGTTCCTAAGGACACACCACTAGAGGGAGATGGTAAGATTGTCTCTACAGTTCCTATTGACTCACCACTAGAGGGAGAAACACAGGAAACACACACGGAGGCACAACACAGCAATTACACAGACTGCAGGTAAGGATGCTTAGGACAGAGTGGGGGACCCTGGATTTGGGACAGAAGGGGGACCCTGGATCTGGGACAGAGGGGGGACCCTGGATTTGGGACATGGGGCCCTGAATTTGGGATAAAGGGGGGCCCTGGATTTGGTATAGAGCGGGCCATGGATTTGGGACAGAGGGGGACCTGGATATGGGACAGAGGGGGGGCGTATTTGGGACAGAGGGGGGAGCTGGATTTGGGACAGAGGTGGGACCCTGGATTTCGGACAGAGGGGGGACCCTGGCCTTGGGACACTAAGAGGGGACTCTGGCCTTGGGACCTGGAGGAGGGGGTCTATGGCCTTTGGGCATGGATGAGGGGGCTTTGGCCTTGGGCTTAATATCTAGTAGAAATAATATTTTCAGTTGGTACAGTTAATATTTAATCAAAAAAACATCTACTTACTGTGTATTTGTTAAAATAGCATTTGCCAATATCACACATCAACACATAAATTTAAAAAAATAAATACATTTTGGGCAGAGACATCTTGCCTCTATCTCCATTTGCTGCAAACAAAAAATTTGGGATTTTCTCAAAAAAATTAGTTCAATCCTCGGCAACATCAACTGCTCTGTGACATCACTGGCTTCACTGTCAAGCAAAAAGATAATAGGTATGCACACTCTTCACCTTAATGGCTACAGTTGCAGTACAGCTGATGCTTAGCTCCAAGGTCGCTGAAACACTTTATGAGCATAGGAAAAGACGCTATGCTCAACACTGAGAGCTGGTGAAAATTGGGTTTCAAACGGGAGGAATGGCCCAGTAGGCTGAGGGGCAAATGCCCCCTGGGCTGGTATCCGTAGAAAAATTTGGGCTGCCACAGAAGCTATTAGTAAGTTACTCCTTTCCAGACTTAATAGATTAATAGCCTTCCAGATCTTTAGCTGTTATTAGCCCTCCAGTCCATTAGCCAGTTTTAGTCAGCCCTCCAGTTTATTAGCGTGGTTAAACATTTTGGGCTCGTTCACACTAGAAACTGACAGAAACTGTGTGTTTCTGTCATGTGTTTCTGTCAGTTTGTATCCATTTTTTTCATACATTTGTATCCATTTTTAACAATGTGTATTCCATAGATTTCTATAGAAAATGCATGAAAAAACGGACTGAAATGCTGCATGCAGTGCGTTTTTTAAACGGACTGGAACAGAACTGATTCTAACGCAGCAGGTGTGAACGATATTATGAAATCCTATGAGGTTTTACTGTCTGTCCATTTTTAAATGCACCTACGTTTGAAAAACGGATACAAACTGATGTAGTGTGAACGAGCTCTTTGCATTCTACAGTGAAAGGGCCACTTGGTTGTATTTGCCCCCCCAGGCCAAAAGGTCCCTGTCCTCCCCTGGTTACAAACCCATATTTATTGACAAAATAGAAATCCCAACGTTTCGGGGGACCAAGCCTCCCTTCCTCAGGGGTTACAAATGCAAAGTGATAGCAATAGCTTTATGTTCTATAACAGGAAGTGCTATTAATTAGGGGTTGAGCTAATTATAAGGAAAGGTGTGTATTACAAGGTTTCTAAAAACTTTTAACCCTTAGGGTGAGGCCACACTATGATGCATTTAAAAACGCGCATGTTGATCCGCTTTTTCAATGCGTTTTGTGCGGAAAAAACCCTGCGTTTTTGTTTGCGCGCACGTTTTTACATGCGTTTTTGGGCGCGTTTTTAGACGTGTTTATATGCGTTTGCGTTTGCGTCTGCGTTTTGGCGCCAGATTTGAATATAAAACTCTGATGTGCCTTCCTGTGGGTGTGGGTGTTTTTAGGAGTGTTTGGAGAGAGAGATTATTGAGTTTTTGAGGAGTAGGTAAATTGCGTTGGGATTGAAGTTTTGAAAAATGGTTGAAGTGGATTATTCCTTGGAGATCATTGCATTGGTGCTTATAGGATTAATCATAGAGCGGCGTACAAGAAGGAACAGGAGGTTCTGGGTCCATCCTTTACTACAGGAGAGGGGGCAGAAGGGACAGTTTTGGACCTTGTATGCCGACCTGCGTCAGCATCCTGACAAGTTCATGTCATACACCAGAATGTCCATCCAGAGGTAAGATTTTTTGTTATGTAATTTCAACACTCCTCACTTTCTGGTTTTTGGATACATGTGAGTTTACCAAAATGTTCACAATAGTTTTTCTGTTCCTTTTCAGTTTTGACATTCTTCTTGACAATTTGAGTGATGACCTTGAAAGGGAAGATACAACCTTCAGGAGGAGTGTGTCACCTACTGAACGACTTATGATTACACTCAGGTTAAAGTCAAATGTTTGAAATAGTTTTTCAGATGTGTAGTGTGTTTGCACTGGAGTGTGGAGTGTGTTTGAACTGGACTGTGAAATGTGTTTGTTTGCACTGGAGTGTGGAGTGTGTTTGAACTGGACTGTGAAATGTTTTGTTTGCACTGGAGTGTGTAATGTGTTTGAACTGGACTATGGAATGTGTTTGTTTGCACTGGAGTGTGTAATGTGTTGTGTTGCACTGGAGTGTGGAGTGTATGTTTTAAAATAATTATTGGCCTTTTTAGTAATGTAAATATATGTTTTACTTCAATAGATATCTTGCAACTGGCCACTCCATGAGGTCCCTTCACCTGGAGTTCCGCATGGGGAGGTCTACAATCCAGATGATTATTCACCTGACTTGCAAGATTATTTGGGAGAAACTCCAGCCAGAGTTCCTTCCCTTCCCTAACCAGGATAAATGGGAAGATATCAGTCAACATTACTGGCAGAAGCACCATTTTCCTAACTGTGTGGGTGCGATAGACGGAAAGCATATTCCCACGTACTGGGAGTAGGTACTTTAATTACAAAAAGTATTTTTCCCTTGTTCTGCTGGCTGTGGTAGATGCCGATTACCGCTTTACTTACATTGACGTTGGAGCATATGGAAGTTGTAGTGACTCTGCCATCCTCCAGCACAGCAGATTTGGTACCAAGCTCCGTCAGGGTAGGTTGAACCTCCCCCATCCCAAACCATGGCCTGGAACAAACTCCCCTTCATACCCATTTGCCTTTGTGGCTGATGAGGCATTTGGACTCTCTGAACATCTTCTGAGGCCTTTTTCTATGAGGTCTCTGAATGATGTGAGGAGAGTCTTTAATTATCGGCTAAGCAGGGCCAGGAGAGTGGTGGAGTGCACATTTGGCATACTAACCAACAAATGGAGGATTTTGCACACTGCCATCTGCATGAATAAGAAGAATGCTGTGGCTGTGGTGAAAGCAGCATGCATCCTGCACAATTTTGTCCGGGACAAAGAAGGATTGATTTTACCCCTCCAATCAGAATCATTTCCACCTACACAATCTAATGTGCCACGAGGAGGAGTATCTGGAATTACATTAAGAGACCAAATGGCACAATTTTTCTTGACCCCTGCTGGTTCTCTCCCTTGGCAAAGTCAGCAGATTTAATGTGTGTTTAGTTTTTGTGCCTACATATTAAAATATTTGTTTGGACCTTTTCTGCCTATTGTTGTTTTTCTTTACAAACATGCCTTGTATACCAGCTTACCTAAAGAGCAATATCCAAAACTCCTAAATTCCTTTGTCTATATGTAAATACTGTGTGAGCAATATATATTTTTACATTCCAAGTTGACAACAAAATAGTGAAGTATAAATTGTTTACATCAAACGCAAACATTCTTTACAAATCTTTGTTACGTAAAAAATTATACTTCAATAAGAAACACGCTGTATTTAATAACCAATGATACCTGTTTTAAAACAACTATTTTATTAAATTAATGAGGAGTAGCATTAACAAACATTTTCATTTGTAGTTTGAACATAATACTTTCATTGGGTTAACTTAGGAAAAAATGGCTGCATATATCAGGTAAAGTGCCCAAAATGGCTGCATACATGAGGTAAAGTGCCCAAAATGGCTGCATATACAGGTAAAGTGCCCAAATGGCTGCATAATGAGTTAAGTGCACAAAATGGTTGCATTATCAGGGTAAAGTGCACAAAATGGCTGCATAACATGGGGTAAAGTGCCCAAATGGCTGCATACATGAGGTAAAGTGCCCAATGGCTGCATATATCAGGTAAAGTGCACAAAATGCTGCATACATGAGGTAAGTGCACAATGGCTGCATATTCATGTAAAGTGCACAAAATGGCTGCATACATGAGGTAAAGTGCACAAAATGGCTGCATATATCATGTAAAAGTGCCCAAATGGCTGCATACATGAGGTAAAGTGCCCAAATGGCTGCATACATGAGGTAAAGTGCCCAAAATGGCTGCATACTATAGGTAGTGCACAAAATGCTGCATACATGAGGTAAGTGCACAAAATGGCTGCATATATCAGGTAAAGTGCCAAATGGCTGCATACATGAGGTAAAGTGCCCAAATGGCTGCATACATGAGGTAAAGTGCCCAAAATGGCTGCATATATCAGGTAAAGTGCACAAAATGACTGCATACATGAGGTAAAGTGCACAAAATGGCTGCATATATCAGGTAAAGTGCACAAAATGGCTGCATACATGAGGTAAAGTGCCCAAAATGGCTGCATACATGAGGTAAAGTGCCCAAAATGGCTGCATATATCAGGTAAAGTGCACAAAATGACTGCATACATGAGGTAAAGTGCACAAAATGGCTGCATATATCAGGTAAAGTGCCCAAAATGGCTGCATTGTATGAACCACTGTCTAAAACATTTTGGCTCATGACTTGTCACATATGCCCCAATTACTATACACAATCTAATAGCTACAATTCAGGTGGAAGCTAAATGACTTAATTGTTTGGTCTTTTGTTTTTCCCAAATGGAGACTTCAAATCCTGGGAGTTGGTGACTTTTCCTTCTCCTACTTATGTCAGTGTTACTTTTCCAAATGTCTTCTTGTCAAAATATATTCTAATTTGCAGAGAATGCAATCTAAAAACAAAAACCACCAACAAATGTTAACTAATCATTGATAGACACATACAGCCATTTCCTTCCAATTGTTATTACACTTACATCTAAATTTGCCATGTATCCACATAATAAGACTTCCAAAAAAACATGAAGGTCACACAGTAAACACAGTACCGTATTACTTACCAGTTTCAAAGATGCAGCTTAGTAATCTTTAATGCTGTACCACCTTAATTGTGCATGCTGTGACTGTTGTGCCTTTGACTGTCATCAACAGCAGAGTGGCAAGGGACCACGTCTTGTAAGTAAGCTGGCTCTTTGTAAGAGGTAGGTAACATTAAAGGGGGGTTAGGTATTCCTTGTGAACTCGGTATATTAATGATATCTCCATCATCAATATAGGTCCACTACAAAGATACATATATTTTTTACTTTGCCTTATGTGATAACATACCAGACATCATTGTTTGGTCATACCTACTGGTATGGTGGAACAGACATAAGCATGGAGTTTGATTCACATATATTTAGTTTAAAAGTGGCAAAATGTAAACTCCTAAATAGGTTGTTAAAAAAAAGTGAGAAACATACATGTACTATTGCCTAAAACTAGGTACACACAGTAGTGATAAAGGCCGGATAATGTCACCAACAATGGTCTTGGGGCTTTAGCGATACTGTGTGTACCTTGTTTTCACCAGAGAGCGTGGACACATGAGTGGACCTTCAAAGTGCTGCACCTGTATGTACAATTTAGAATTATGGCTGTACATGGCCTTTAATTTGTGGAGATATCTTCACAATTTGTAGCTAAATGTGTGAGAAACTTGAGAACTCGGTATATTAATGATATATCCATAAAAAATGTATGTCCTGTAGAAGAGAGGGGGAATTACCGTACTCCACAGTACACTCCCTATAGAGTTATCCGCGTTTCAGGGAAACACACAGTACCCAGCCTTCTCCCTGTGTTGTGTATATACTCTGTACAGAATCTATGCTGGATATAGGGATAAGGCTGGGGACTGCATGTATGATGTTGTATAAATAAATACAGACAGGATCTTGCATATTTTATACAGCTGGCATGTGTAAATAGCTTTAAAGATGTGCCATTGTAGGTCAAGTACTTACATTGAGAGTGCCATTGCAGTGTTCTGCAAACCCAATTGTTTATTTTGGATATTGGTTTTTCTGATCTTTTCACATCTGCTACGATGCCTTTTGTGTGTGTGGATTATCATTTTTATGTGGAACATTTGGGTCAGTCATCTTGTCTTATATTTATATCTGTGTAAAGAAATTGTAAGGTTTGGAGAAAAAAAAATGCAACTCACTCCATCAATACATATATCCTAGCACAATTTAAGACCTAGACAAGCTACATGAAAAGCTACGCCAACATTCATTTAAAGACAGGGCCTGGTGTGACACATGTATTTGTAAAACAGCACTATAATTACAATGTTCACACTATACACATATATCGTTCTACAAACTAACATCACAACTATGACTGCTATTTAGAAAAGTGAAGTGTCATTCTAGCCACATTTACAACATCAAACTACATGTATGTTTTAACACTAAATAAAACAAAACATGGCTTACCTTTGATTTTTAAAGAAGATAGTGACATTTGCCTCTTAAACACAGAGAAATTAGATATATACAATCATAAGGCGATTCCCAGGTAGCAGTATGCATCTTGATTTTTGAAAGTTCAAAACAATTGTGTTTCACAATGCTAGTCAACTTCTATGTTGTTTTGATTTTATAAAAATGAAGAAAAGGCCATGGTATCACTTCGGTACCATAAATGGGAACAAAAGGCCATGGTATCACTTCGGTACCATAAAAATGGGGGAAATATATAGGGATTTCTGCAGTCCCATAAAACATACAAAAAAAATTACTGTATCTCTCCGGTACAGTAACTTAGAACAAAATAGCTATATGTTATCGCACCGGTAACATAATTTTCCAAAATAAAGTATTGGTATCTGTCTGGAACCATCCAACCAAAAAAATATTTCTAGGTATCACTCCGGTACCACTTGTATAATTGTTGGATTCTTGCAACAAGGGTGGGCAAAAATTAATCTTCCTCAGGGAACATACTTTCTGCAATGGCCTGGGAGGTATTGGAAAATATGGAACTTGGGTCAGTTTGGATAGAAGTTGATCCAGATTCTGTGGAGGGGATAGGTTGCCACGGAATTGGTGACAGTTGGGGAGTATGCATAGGCTGAAGTTGCCTTTGGAAAGTAGCTGGTGCAGACTCTGTGGAGGGGATAGATTGCCACGGAGTTTGGGACACTTGAGCATGCATCGCCTGAGAAGCTGGCCTCTGGAAAGTAGCTGGTGCAGACTCTGTGGAGGGGATAGGTTGCCACGGAGTTTGGAACACTTGGGAATGCATCGACTGAGAAGGTGGCCTACCATGCATACCGGCATATTGTGGATGGGAGTGCTGGAACCGAGGCTGCTGATAAGATGCATGTGGAGGCATCTGTTGCTGGTAATGCCCATATGAGAGATGCGGTGGATGTTGTGAAACAGGCATCACTGGCTGCATATACATGCCTGATTGCATTGGCGGCATTGACATTGAAGGGCCAAATGGTTCAATTGGTTGCTGCACTGGTGGCACTTGGGGTATTTTGGACTTTAGGACATCCAGCAGCTCAATAGTAGTTTCCAACCACTTGTCCTCTGGCACCTTCTTCATGATTGGAATTAAACTCATGGCAAAGTGATATTCCTTGCCACTTTCCAGACTTTCAGCACTCTGGACCTGCTGCTTGGACTGTAGTGAGCTTATGACTGACTGCAGTGATGTCAGCAACTCAGACTCATCATGAGTCATCTTCTTGCGTCCTTTTTGCATGCGGCGGGTAGGTAGTGCAGAAGAATGAACGGATGTTCCAACAGACATTGCTGAAGTGCCTGGTGGGGCATCGCTTGCTTCATGGTGGCTGGCAAGGCTACCCTCTTCCACACTAGGGGATATGGGTGTGGTTGGTGTAGCAGCCACTCCAGCTTCCTCCTCTTCTTCAATGTTATCCTCAGTACTAAAAAACAACAAGGAGAGTCTACATTGAGAAAAATATTCTCTTTTAGTTGTGCTTGCCACGTGTGTAATTTGCTAAAAACAACTTACGCAGATAAAGCCATGGCTGGACGAAGGAAATCCAGGATACCAGAATACCTATATTTGGCCCTCCGACAAGCAGCTGCACCACTACGACTCTCCTCCTGCTCTGCATGCAGCTCACGCTTAAAGTTATCTTTAATAGATCGCCAGCGTGTTTTCATTTCTTGCACTATAATTAAAATATATATTTTTACAATTCTAACAAAATAACACAGCTACACATATAACCATAGATGTACATATCGATATAGGTATATAGATATAAATTTCAGAAATTACCTTTCTTATCCCTCTGCTTGGGGGTTAATTGTATCCAAAGGTCTTCATAGAGCTCCTGCCCTATCTGCAGCCAGACCTGTTTGGCCCTGTAGACATCCTTGTACAGATTATTTGTTTTATCATAAAGCTCAGGATAAGCCTGAACTTTATTGATGAGCTCCTCAGTGGACAGGGTTTTCTTAAGGCCAGACATTATAAATCTCACCACCACACCCTGACACAAAAACCACACACCACACAAACCCCACACTGCTCACACAATACACAGCTTAAAAAATAAGCCACAAAAATTAAGTCAAACAACTTACAAAACTCCTACAACACCTCCAAAAACACCAAATTCTTTTTTTTTCTCCAAAAACCACACCTGCTTCTCTCGCCTCACTACACCCTCAAAGAAACAGGATGTGACTCATACCGGATATGCGATAAAAAATCGCAAATGCATGCGTTGTATCCGCTTGTATCCGCTTGTATCCGCTTTTTAAACGCATCCATAGACTTTCATTGACATGCGATTTAGCAGAAAGCGGATAAAAAATGGTGAACGCACCCGTTAGGAAATCGCAAGCGCATGTAACATTTCCCAACGCACATTGTGTGGCCTACTTCCCGCGCTTTTCTTTATATTTGCCCTGACATTGCGATTCGCACATCGCAAGCGCAACGCAAAACGCGCGAAAAACGCGCTAGTGTGGCCTAGCCCTTAGGAGTACATCTGAAGCAGGAGGTTAAAGAAAAGATATGGAGTTTTCACCAGAGAGCGTGGACACATGAGTGGACCTTCAAAGTGCTGCACCTGTATGTACAATTTAGAATTATGGCTGTACATGGCCTTTAATTTGTGGAGATATCTTCACAATTTGTAGCAAAATGTGTGAGAAACTTGAGAACTCGGTATATTAATGATATATCCATAAAAAATGTATGTCCTGTAGAAGAGAGGGGGAATTACCGTACTCCACAGTACACTCCCTATAGAGTTATCCGCGTTTCAGGGAAACACACAGTACCCAGCCTTCTCCCTGTGTTGTGTATATACTCTGTATAGAATCTATGCTGGATATAGGGATAAGGCTGGGGACTGCATGTATGATGTTGTATTAATAAATACAGATAGGATCTTGCATATTTTATACAGCTGGCATGTGTAAATAGCTTTAAAGATGTGCCATTGTAGGTCAAGTACTTACATTGAGAGTGCCATTGCAGTGTTCTGCAAACCCAATTGTTTATTTTGGATATTGGTTTTTCTGATCTTCTCACATCTGCTACGATGCCTTTTGTGTGTGTGGATTATCATTTTTATGTGGAACATTTGGGTCAGTCATCTTGTCTTATATTTATATCTGTGTAAACAAATTGTAAGGTTTGGAAAAAAAAAATGCAACTCACTCCATCAATACATATATCCTAGCACAATTTAAGACCTAGACAAGCTACATGAAAAGCTACGCCAACATTCATTTAAAGACAGGGCCTGGTGTGACACATGTATTTGTAAAACAGCACTATAATTACAATGTTCACACTATACACATATATCGTTCTACAAACTAACATCACAACTATGACTGCTATTTAGAAAAGTGAAGTGTCATTCTAGCCACATTTACAACATCAAACTACATGTATGTTTTAACACTAAATAAAACAAAACATGGCTTACCTTTGATTTTTAAAGAAGATAGTGACATTTGCCTCTTAAACACAGAGAAATTAGATATATACAATCATAAGGCGATTCCCAGGTAGCAGTATGCATCTTGATTTTTGAAAGTTCAAAACAATTGTGTTTCACAATGCTAGTCAACTTCTATGTTGTTTTGATTTTATAAAAATGAAGAAAAGGCCATGGTATCACTTCGGTACCATAAATGGGAACAAAAGGCCATGGTATCACTTCGGTACCATAAAAATGGGGGAAATATATAGGGATTTCTGCAGTCCCATAAAACATACAAAAAAAATTACTGTATCTCTCCGGTACAGTAACTTAGAACAAAATAGCTATATGTTATCGCACCGGTAACATAATTTTCCAAAATAAAGTATTGGTATCTGTCTGGAACCATCCAACCAAAAAAATATTTCTAGGTATCACTCCGGTACCACTTGTATAATTGTTGGATTCTTGCAACAAGGGTGGGCAAAAATTAATCTTCCTCAGGGAACATACTTTCTGCAATGGCCTGGGAGGTATTGGAAAATATGGAACTTGGGTCAGTTTGGATAGAAGTTGATCCAGATTCTGTGGAGGGGATAGGTTGCCACGGAATTGGTGACAGTTGGGGAGTATGCATAGGCTGAAGTTGCCTTTGGAAAGTAGCTGGTGCAGACTCTGTGGAGGGGATAGATTGCCACGGAGTTTGGGACACTTGAGCATGCATCGCCTGAGAAGCTGGCCTCTGGAAAGTAGCTGGTGCAGACTCTGTGGAGGGGATAGGTTGCCACGGAGTTTGGAACACTTGGGAATGCATCGACTGAGAAGGTGGCCTACCATGCATACCGGCATATTGTGGATGGGAGTGCTGGAACCGAGGCTGCTGATAAGATGCATGTGGAGGCATCTGTTGCTGGTAATGCCCATATGAGAGATGAGGTGGATGTTGTGAAACAGGCATCACTGGCTGCATATACATGCCTGATTGCATTGGCGGCATTGACATTGAAGGGCCAAATGGTTCAATTGGTTGCTGCACTGGTGGCACTTGGGGTATTTTGGACTTTAGGACATCCAGCAGCTCAATAGTAGTTTCCAACCACTTGTCCTCTGGCACCTTCTTCATGATTGGAATTAAACTCATGGCAAAGTGATATTCCTTGCCACTTTCCAGACTTTCAGCACTCTGGACCTGCTGCTTGGACTGTAGTGAGCTTATGACTGACTGCAGTGATGTCAGCAACTCAGACTCATCATGAGTCATCTTCTTGCGTCCTTTTTGCATGCGGCGGGTAGGTAGTGCAGAAGAATGAACGGATGTTCCAACAGACATTGCTGAAGTGCCTGGTGGGGCATCGCTTGCTTCATGGTGGCTGGCAAGGCTACCCTCTTCCACACTAGGGGATATGGGTGTGGTTGGTGTAGCAGCCACTCCAGCTTCCTCCTCTTCTTCAATGTTATCCTCAGTACTAAAAAACAACAAGGAGAGTCTACATTGAGAAAAATATTCTCTTTTAGTTGTGCTTGCCACGTGTGTAATTTGCTAAAAACAACTTACGCAGATAAAGCCATGGCTGGACGAAGGAAATCCAGGATACCAGAATACCTATATTTGGCCCTCCGACAAGCAGCTGCACCACTACGACTCTCCTCCTGCTCTGCATGCAGCTCACGCTTAAAGTTATCTTTAATAGATCGCCAGCGTGTTTTCATTTCTTGCACTATAATTAAAATATATATTTTTACAATTCTAACAAAATAACACAGCTACACATATAACCATAGATGTACATATCGATATAGGTATATAGATATAAATTTCAGAAATTACCTTTCTTTTCCCTCTGCTTGGGGGTTAATTGTATCCAAAGGTCTTCATAGAGCTCCTGCCCTATCTGCAGCCAGACCTGTTTGGCCCTGTAGACATCCTTGTACAGATTATTTGTTTTATCATAAAGCTCAGGATAAGCCTGAACTTTATTGATGAGCTCCTCAGTGGACAGGGTTTTCTTAAGGCCAGACATTATAAATCTCACCACCACACCCTGACACAAAAACCACACACCACACAAACCCCACACTGCTCACACAATACACAGCTTAAAAAATAAGCCACAAAAATTAAGTCAAACAACTTACAAAACTCCTACAACACTTCCAAAAACACCAAATTATTTTTTATTCTCCAAAAACCACACCTGCTTCTCTCGCCTCACTACACCCTCAAAGAAACAGGATGTGACTCATACCGGATATGCGATAAAAAATCGCAAATGCATGCGTTGTATCCGCTTGTATCCGCTTGTATCCGCTTTTTAAACGCATCCATAGACTTTCATTGACATGCGATTTAGCAGAAAGCGGATAAAAAATGGTGAACGCACCCGTTAGGAAATCACAAGCGCATGTAACATTTCCCAACGCACATTGTGTGGCCTACTTCCCGCGCTTTTCTTTATATTTGCCCTGACATTGCGATTCGCACATCGCAAGCGCAACGCAAGCGCAACGCAAAACGCGCGAAAAACGCGCTAGTGTGGCCTAGCCCTCACTCATCACTAATTCTCCAACTTGCCGTGGAGGCAGACGGCTTAAATTTGGCAGGCTCATTCATTGCACCTTACTTACAAAAGTTAAGCAGGTTTCGTTTCGATACTAATAAAAGGCAAAGCCCTCACTTACTCACTCACTCACTCATCACTAATTCTCCAACTTGCTGTGGATTCATTGCAACTTACTTACAAAAGTTAAGCAGGTTTCGTTTCGATACTAATAAAAGGCAAAGCCCTCACTCACTCACTCACTCATCACTAATTCTCCAACTTGCCATGGAGGCAGACGGCTTAAATTTGGCAGGCTCATTCATTGCATCTTACTTACAAAAGTTACGCAGGTTTCGTTTCGAAAAGGCAAAGCCCTCACTCACTCACTCACTCATCACTAATTCTCCAACTTGCCGTGGAGGCAGACGGCTTAAATTTGGTAGGCTCATTCATTGCACCTTACTTACAAAAGTTAAGCAGGTTTCGTTTCGAAATTCCACCTGTAACGGTGAGTATCTGACATTGCACCTGTAACGGTGAGTATCTGACATTGCACAGACTGGTTGGTCCGATTTCAACCAAATTTTGTATGCATATACTCCTTTACCATTAAAAGGTTAACAAAATATTTTTTTTAGGGTGGGGGTGAATGGAGGGGGGAATAGAATTTTGAACTCCTGCACACTAACGGCTGGACCGATTTTTACCAAAATTTCAGGGTGTGTGCGGGGACTGGCTGAGGTGTAAGGGGAAGGGTTTGGAGGGTGGACAGAGAGGAATTGTGGTGGGTATTGGGGGCAGACGGGGAGGGGTGGTGGGGTTTATTTTCACCAAAATTTCGTAGTTGAATAAAAAATATCAAGTTAATGAGTGTTGCATTATCATAAAGCTTATTGAATTGTCTTTCTTTAATATATCAAGTGCCGAGTGATTACAGCAATCTTGATACATTATTGCTTTCTTACTAAAAAGGTTATTTCAATACATCTCCGCTGCGAAGCGCGGGTATTTTGCTAGTATATATATATAGTTAATTAGTTGTGTTCGTCAGGCACACCTTCCTTCTATGAATGCCCCGGTGCTGTCCTTGGCTTTATATGTATTCCAGAAGAAAGGGACGTGCACTCACAGGTCTTTATAGCAAGAACAAACAGTTTTAATAAAGTTACTTTAATAACTGTCTTGCTATAAAGACCCGTGTGGGTGTCCCTTTCTTCTGGAATAAATATATATATATATATATATATACCGTATATACAATTTCAACGATCCTCTGCACAACCCCTCAAGGCTTCGTTCATCCCGGTGCCTCCGGCACGGTATAATAGTAGAGTATAATAGTAGTTTTAAAATATATATATAAAGAGATGGAACTATTGGAACTATTTTCAAAAATTCTCGAACGTTCAAGCATTTTTACATTTAAAAATCATCAATTTTCAAAATTTCTGGAAATCTCTAAAGTACTACGTGGAATGCCAAAACAGGGAGCATATGACTAGACGGTGTGTTTTTTTTAAAGATTTTGGACATTGATACGTGTTCCCAGACCATATCTCAAATCCTTAAGACACTTACAGTAAGTTACTAATGTTATTTATACCTTGATTTTAGTTTTTTTTTCGAAAATCCACTAACAGAACTGTTAGACAAAGACCCTAAAACAATTATAGTAAAAGCCTCAAAATAAACGTAATCATTTTCAGAATTCATGTGTTATGAGACACTGACATGTCCGAACGAAGTTAGAAGGAAAAAAGGGGGGGAGTGCAGTTTTATTCATAGACCTTATAAATACAATAAGATACCAACTATATAAACCTTCTATTACAATTATTCTAAAATTGGCTGGCCAGCCACAACCCACACAATAAATCAATGCACAATACAATATCAAATTTTTGTTATATAAAAACTCATATTTTAAGAAACCTATGCCCAATTACTCAATCAGTTTGTGCCTTTCCTGTGCTCTCTGTGTTCCTAGGGCTACTGGAACAGTGTATAACAGTGACTACAGGTACATCACACAGGTATATATATTTTAAGAATTACTTAGAAAGTCAACTAATGTATACAGTAATTTTAGTCAGCAGTTTTGTAAGACAAAATGTTTTTTATCTGAACTTTTCCTTTTTTGGGGCACGTTCATTTTAGGTCCATTTTTGTCTGTTTCCGCGCAGAAACCCCAGTTGCAGTACATTTTTTTAATAGAGCGTGTAAATCCAATCCATTAAAACGCACTGCAGCACCCATTTTGTTTGGAAACGGATCCATATTTAGCAAAAAGATATACGTAATCATCCAGACGGAGCAAAACAGAGGAAAAACAAGGACTGTAAGTCCTAAGAAATGTCAAGGCCTGATTGTTCACACTACAATTTAGACATTGGCCTTCTAAAGGCTCTTAAATAAAAGGTAATCTAGATCCATTAGTGTTGTTTAATGTATTGATTAATGACATGAAAGTTTCTACAATGTGAAGTGCAGTGGCACCTTAAAGACAAGTGCTTACATATCATGTGAAGTCTAAAACTATTACTTTTTCTTTTTGAGTAATTGGCCTTTAAAAGAGACAGGTGACTCATTAGTCACCTTTGGTTTAATTAACTTAATTATGGCCACTATAAAAACACCACTTAGCGCTGATCTATTATTTTACTTTTTTTATTTAGTGAATGGAAGCATATGGCTAATGATATATAATTATAGAATTGTTTGAGGTAGCCCCTTTTTGTTATATCAGGAACTAATCACACTGAATATAAGGCGATTTGTATAAGCATTTGTCATATGAGCGCCCTTAGCATCTAATAACTATAGACAAAGGAAAAGAAACGCACATAAAAATGTGTTACTCTGAATGTCTAAAAATTATTTCACTGGGCCCTGAGAAAACATGTTAGAGACGCAATGGAGAATCAACTATGTATTCACCAAGATAATTCACCATTTAACTAAAGGTTAATTCGCTATGTCAAAAGACTAACAAATCCACCCACAGTCCATCCATATGTCGATCAAGAAAGTCTGGTGATTTGTGGTCTAGATCAAACCTTTTCTGTCTAAATTCTACATGGACCCTTCAGAAATAGGATTGTGCAGTTAAGGTGCACACAAATCATTTGAGATGCAAAGTAAAGTGCTAGTACTCTGGTGAACTCACTCAGCCTAGATTCTTCAAATCTGTAGAAAAAAAACCCAAACACCCCAAATCACCCAAACCACTTATTCAGCTTTAGATGTTAGAAATATTGTGGATTTATACCTCATGACGTCAGCTCCATTTATCAGAATTGAATTAATCTTGGGGAGAGCAAGGGTAGAAACGTGTTCAATAAGTATATTAAACACTGGGTAGTGAACGCACTGTATGTATGTATGTAGAACGTTGTGTTAGAAGGGAGCAAAGGCAGCCATGCTGGAAGTAAAGGTAACTATTGTTTATACCTTCCCACTATATTAAAATAGAAATTGCCTTTCATTTTACTAGAAATGCTGTGATTGCCAATGAAGCAAAATACAAAATGTAAAACAAGTTAATAAGGGGAAATTCTAAAGAGAAATTAATACATAAATGAGAAAGAATGGCCAGTGCATGTTTGAGGGTCCGGTGTTTTGTCTGCCATTGCACTCTGCCTGTATCTTTTATGCCATTAAATTGATATG
Organism: Hymenochirus boettgeri; assembly: GCA_019447015.1. Lineage (NCBI taxonomy): Eukaryota > Metazoa > Chordata > Amphibia > Anura > Pipidae > Hymenochirus > Hymenochirus boettgeri. The sequence continues at coordinate 231,506,273 of CM033473.1, read as the reverse complement.
TTCACCTTTTAACACTGACTCAGTCATTGGGAAGAATGGGCATAAGGAGACTTGGCCTGATGCCTGTATACTATCTGCTGTTGGCCATAATTTCTCATTTGTGCAGGTGCAGCTTTATGGTGTTCTCTGCAAGGGATTGTGTTTTACACACTGGCGTTTTAGTTGCAGAATTCAAATGGAAAGCTTACTAGCACAAAAGGTACCCTCATGTAGTGTATTCTAAATATTTACCTTTCGTCTGATTTTACGGGCTAGCACCTCTGTGACTGCTTACATTTTCTTTTGAAGGGCCCTCTTATAAACAGGAAAATAAACTTATTAAAGGGGAAAATCTCAGACTAAGTTTGCCTTGTCAGTTCATTAAAAACAACGGTTTAAGCCAAAGATTATTTGGCTACCTGAGCGCAATTCTCATTATAGGGCATGAAGTGTGTTGGATCGGGCCCAGCTTCTAGTTCTATTCTATTTGTTTGCCAAATGTTGATTTTTCTTGCTAAAGAATAAAAAACAAAACAATTTACATGTAGTAATGTCAATCAACAACGTTAATCTAAATGCCTGCACACAGATATTTCATTGTTCAGTTTATTGGAATAAATATGAATTTCACCGTTTCGCCCATGTATTGGATTTGGAAGTAAATGACATGATGAAATTTCAAAACAAACAGAACATGCAGGAAATTGTTTCTACAATGAAATATTAATCAGATATATTACTCAAAATGTTACCACAAGAAAAAAATACATTTAACATGTAAACATAAAGAGTTTGTGAGGAAATTGTCTAGGAAAATTTCACAAATCTTCCCCAGCACTGGTTCAGCAATATATGAGATAACTATAACTCACCTAGGAAACCAGTGCCTTCTACAATGGATGGAAATGAGTATTCAAGAAAATCCTTCAGGAAAATTAAAACTAAAACAAAACTCCTCCTTGGAATACTAAAATGTATACCTCATAGGGACTCATTTACCCAAGTGTGCTGTGCTAAAAAAAGGGGCTAAACACGCACTAACCAATATTGCAAAGGATAGCGCAAGTTTAACTCCATAATTGCACCGGCTGCACGAGTTACGCAAAAGACACCTGTGCAACCGTTGTACTATCTATACTATCTATACTATCTATACTAATAAAAGGCAAAGCCCTCACTCACTCACTCATCACTAATTCTCCAACTTGCCGTGGAGGCAGACGGCTTAAATTTGGCAGGCTCATTCATTGCACCTTACTTACAAAAGTTAAGCAGGTTTCGTTTCGAAATTCCACCTGTAACGGTAAGTATCTGACATTGCACAGACTAATGGTTACCTAGCTTACAAGCTATACAAATCTATATGGTTGGTCCGATTTCAACCAAATTTTGTATGCATATACTCCTTTACCAGTAAAAGGTTAACGAAATATTTTTTTAGGGTGGGGGTGAATGGGGGGGAATAGAATTTTGAACTCCTGCACACTAACGGCTGGACCGATTTTTACCAAAATATCAGGGTGTGTGCGGGGACTAGCTGAGGTGTAAGGGGAAGGGTTTGGAGGGTGGACAGAGAGGAATAGTGGGGGGTATTGGGGGCGGACGGGGAGGGGTGGTGGGGGTTATTTTCACCAAAATTTCGTAGTTGAATAAAAAATATAATATTAAATTAAAGTTAATGAGTGTTGCATTATCGTAAAGCTTATTGAATTGTCTTTCTTTAATATATCAAGTGCCGAGTGATTACAGAAATCTTGATACATTATTGCTTTCTTACTAAAAAGGTTATTTGAATACATCTCCGCTGCGAAGCGCGGGTATTTTGCTAGTATTTAATAAAGGATTTGCACTACTTTTAACTAAACAATTTAAGATCAGCTAATGGCTGTTCATAAAGTGGCACCGGGGTAAAATTATTTTTGGTATTTACCCCCTAGGTACAAATCCAGTATTAATTATTGGAAGCCACATTTGCCTGGAGCAATTTGCAAATCTGGGTAAATACGGCCAGCACGGTGGCTCAGCAGCACGGTGGCTCAGTGGTTAGCACTGATGCCTTGCAGCGCTGAGGTCCTGAGTTCGATTCCACCCTTGGACACATCTGCAAGTAGTTTGTATGTTTTCCCTGTGCTTGCATGGGTTTCCTCCGGCACTCCGGTTTCCCCCACAATCATAAAGACATCCTGATAATGATAATGGTTGTATGTGTCAAATAAATGTGCTTTGATTGTAAGCTCTTCTGAGCAGGGCCTGATGTGAATGTATACATGTAATTGTAAAGCGCTACAGAAGATGTTGGCGCTATATAAATCCACAATAATAATAATAAAATAATAATAAGTAATAAGCCCAAAGTGTGTTTGAGATTTTCTGTTGGGTGAATATAAAGTGATTTTGGTCTTCACCTTGTGTACAGCGAATAAGGGGACATTAACCCTTTTTCTCCACATCTGGCATCTTAGATGTCAGACGTGTTTTATTTGCATGCTTCGTCTAAAAAGGAAAAATTTCAGACCCTTTTTCAGTGTTTACATAAACCTAAATAGCGGCCATAAGTTGCCACAGGATAGACAACCAGCCACGTGAAGAGCAGGGCATTAAGCTGGACCACTCACACTTTTGGCACTTCATAGACATTGTGAAACCAAAACTCTTTGCATCTGTCACTGGCCTAAAAGAGTTCATTGTACTTTATTGAATTGCCTTTTTTTATTTAGTGGTTCAAATGGGCTGGTTTTCAATTAATGTTGGAGCAGTTGGGGAAAATGAGTTCTGTTTAATGCACACTGCCATTTTTTTCTTATATGGCTGTATTTTAACAAATTCCACACAATACCCTAAATTTATGTAGATTTTACCATGTCACAGAACAGACAAAATGGAAAACACTGAAGGTGCACAACTCCCTTCAGGCCTTAGAAACATACTGGACTGTAATTGCTTATCTCATGATGTTGCTGCTACTTTTCGTTTTATTTACCCTACCCAAAATTCTTTACAAACATTAGATAATTGCTGTCCACTATCAACACAATTATGCAGGGACTGTCAGTAACATAGTTAAATGTGTTGGGGAGCAACAGGGGGAGGGAGAGTCTCATAGAATTTACATCCATAGGATAAGAAGGATTTTTTCCGATGGGATGTTATTTTAAAGGAGGCTACAAGAAGTCTCTGAATAGTGTGGAAATGTCTTTAGACCAGTAAATAATGTAAAGTCACCAAGGAGTTTCATGACCATATAAAGGCACAAGGCCACAGGTCAAGGATTTCTAAGATAATTTTTAATATTCTATTAATTTAGATTAGGGATCATTGTCTGTTATAATCCACTCCTTCTCCCTCATTTTAAGACATTTCTGACCTCAGGACCCCCTGCTTTTACTATTTCTACATAATAGTGCACCGATTATAAAGATATGGTTAACTTCCCATTGGGATCCACTGAAGGGAATGATTATAGAACATATTTGATAGGTGCTTTTCTAAACTCTTATTTTATATGTTTCTCAATTTTCCCACGGTCATCTATTGTCAGCATCTAGGTTGGGTGGATTATACATTATTGTTCACCTCTAGTAGTACAAAGTGATAGACAAATAATAATCTATGGATCTGGATTATGTTGGGCTGTATTTTATTACAGAAATGTTATCTTAGTCCCTACTTCACACTGGCCCCTGGACTGCTCTGTGTCTTTCATCATAGACCCTCTGGAGACTCTTTGGTTCATCCCACTCCATCTAAGATTTTACAGTACTGTCATGAGCTGTCAGATTCTTCAACTTTCCCACAAATACACTGAGGACATACTATGCATATCTAGACTTTCTTTGTGCTATAAGTTTTCCATCTGGAACCCAAGATAAATTAAATTGTAGATTTGCTGACTACCCAATCACAAGAATCTACAAATCTCATTAATTCTCGTGCCTGGTAATTCACTGCTTATGATCTCATCAGTTCTGCTAAGTCCCCGTCTGCTGCAAAATCATTGAAGTCTTCTTCAGAGACATCTCAGTTATCAATGAGGCAAATTGTAAAATGAAGCAGATTACGGATGCTATTTTATTTATTAAAAAGAGCAATGATCTTTCCCCAACTTAACGGACGCAGTCTATACAGGAAGCTAAAAGCTAAACTGGTTTGTGCGTAATATGATTCTCATTTCTCTTAACAATACGCCAATGTATAAAGTATTTTAATACGTAGCATATGTGGATCAGTTTGCATTAAAAACGTAGGTCTTAAAACTAGGAGCTAGCGAAGAACACAATGACACACAGATAACAATTAGATATTTAAAACTGTCTCCATCTGTGCAATGCATTTTCTCTGCCACAAAAACTGCCTGCTTTAATGCGGCCCAATTCATCTTGCTTAGCAATCTAAGGCAGATGTTCTAAATTTGAGTCACGAGCCTCTTTATACAAGTTAACGCAGAAACTAGTGCAGTAGACTTGAAACAAATTGTTTTGTGTGTGCTGAGCTACAGCTTGACGTTTCCCATTCCGTTCTAATGACAGACGCACACACAGAAATATAATATAGTTTAACACCATAGGAGGGAAAGAGACCATTGAAAACACAATGGTGAGATAACAGAAAATCAAGCTGGTTTGCAAAGATTTCTTGGACCAATAGACCTAGATTCACAGCGTTAACATACTTTGCTTTTTAAATGTGCTTCCCACATTTACAAAAGTTAATATTGTGTTATTTAAATATACTCATTGACTTCCATTCTTTGAAGTCTCTAAGTTTGTTTATTTTATAATGTGTTTCACCCTTTTATCCTGTTTACATGAGATCCTATGAAGTAAAGAGCAACAGCTAAGGATTAAGGGCAAGGCCACATGCATGCCTGTATGATTCTGGTGCAATTGTGGCAGATTGTGGCACGTTTGTGCATGCAATTCACCAATGTTGCGCTATGGTTACGCATGTAATTGGCCAAAAAAAAGGTGACCGCATGCGTTACGAAAATGTAAACGGACGAGCGAATCGCACCGCTTTGGAAATCGCAAAAATTATTTACCTTCCTTCCGTGGTTTCCATTATAAACAAAATCGCATTTGCAAACGTGCCAAAAACGCGTTAGTGTGGCCTAGCTCTGACATCATTGACTTAAAATGAATTCATCTTATTTTGTTTCTACACTGGCACTTTAAAAGAAGCCAACAAATCTGGATCTGACAATTTTCTATGTACCACTATCTTTTACAATTTATAAAATACTATTACTGTATTTACTTAAAATGTGTTATTAGTGCTGATTTAATTATTCCTAAATTACTCTGCTGCTATTAACACATTCCTGCTTGCTATGTCTTAATTTGGCTCCTTCCATCAGATTAAAATGGGGATGAGATCACCATCCACAGAGGACTATGGGAAACAGGCAGATATTTACTGGATTAGGATCTTTAAAGGGCGTGTTCACCCTTAAAACAAAAAATGGTCAACTGTCAGTTACCTTCCCCAACCCCAACAGATGTATTCTGCACTTTATTACCTGCATTACTATCAAAATGTTTTAGGATTATTATTGTCCCCATTCTGGCAGAGTAAGCTGGAACCTCCCACCATGCAGTCAATTAAAACTGTGATCAATGACATCACAAGTAATGATGATAGGCTGCTGTTTCAACTGCTGCCTCCTTCTCTTAGAGCAGAGTGAGGAGGCAGAAAGGAATTGAATTTTTTATTAAATATCTGATTTCAAATGCAAATACCGGTAATAAACTGGTATAAATAACAGTGGGGTTGGCAGGCCGATAACTGACACCAGTTTTTAGTTTAAAGGAGAAGTAAACCCAATTTTTATACTTTAGAATCTGAAAACAACCCCCCTAAAAACACCAATAAGCTATAAAATACCACTTCAGTAAATTGTATTAAAGTAAATGTAAGCCTGGTAAGAACTGGATAAAGTAACTGTGTGTATGTGCAGTGTCAGACCACACCTCCTGACCTCAGTCACATGCTTCCTTGCTGCATCTGTCCTGTAAAAGGATTGGCTAGTGATTATTAATGGGTGTGACCAACTGTAACAATTTCTGCCATAGCTAAGGACTGAGCATGTGCAGAACATAATGGTCGTTGACCAAACTGAGTGATACTAGAATACTGGGAATTAAAGCACAAACCATATGTTATTAAGGTACATTTCCCAGCTCCCGTATCAAAATGAGAGGTAAGACACAGATTACTGGCTTTATATCAAGGTGTTCTGCCTTCTGGTTCAGTGTTGTTCTGTGGCTTTAGTTGTCCTTTAAGAGTGGACACATATCACAGCTTGGGTTTCCCCCCAGTATAATATACTCCATACAGGTGATGCATAATAGAGCTAAAGGCATTCATTTCCAGTCCACCACCAATCTTTAGGTAGGTATATTAGTTTTATAGGATGCTTCCATGGTTCCTTTGTGACATCAATAGCCAGCTTTTTTCTTTATTATGGATTTAATAAAATGCTAAAAAATAAAAAAAAAGGCTTAAATGTGAATGTGAGTGAATTTGCCATTGCTGAGTGAAAATGCTGTTTTTTGTGGTTTCTTTGTGTACTCATTAAAATTGGTGCAATCAGGCATAAAAGTAATTGCTGGGACAAAATCGCTACATATGTTAAGGAAAGTAGCACTGTTAGAAAAAAGATTTACTCTAATGAAAGGTAAAAACATACATTGTTTTTTGTTGGAGGCTGTACCTTTAATCCTAGTAATCATGGGAATTGGACCAGTCTCCTTCCTCTTTAGAGTAACAAACATATGGCAAAGTGAAGTCCCCCTAAAACCCAGTAATAGAGCAATTACAAATCGACAACATTTACTACTCTAGACTGATACACATTCAGGGTCTTTTGATGTTTCTTGGAAGCTATGTATTCCATGAGATGATACACCACAGTCCTGCTGCAAGGCTAATTGGGATACATGGATTAGCATCTAATGCCTTATGATAATACGGATTTATATAAATTACATGGTTGTTAGATTGATTTTTTAGTTGATTGAAGCAGAGCAGGATCCATTAAGGCAATCTAGGTAGCTTCCTAGGGCCTCGATAAACATCAGGAGGCCCCAGTTCAATACTAAAGCCATACAATACAGGAACAGTTCATACGATACAAGAACAAGTGGGCCCCAAATGTCACCCATAAGGAAACTCAGAGAGAGTTAAGGGTTTTATGATGACTTTCTATAGTTCCGCTCAATACAAAGAAAAGTTCACAGAGGAAAATGTCTTTTACTGTGACACATTAAAGGGCATGTCCATCAATAAAAACAAATTTCATACACAGATTAAGCACCCCCCAAACCCAAGATCTGTTTTACTAACCTTCTCCAAAGATGCCCGGGAACATGCTTACAAAACCTGGTCCCTTGCCGCTCTTCTGCTTACAGCCGCTCTGCTTCCTGGACGCGGCTGTCAGTCAAAGACTCACCATTGACTTCACAGGCAATAGTTCGCGACCAGGGAGCGTCTCACTGCTCCTGATCCTCCTCGAAATGTGCTTGAAACAGGAGAGGAGCCTGGTCTTGTATGTTACTGGGCATCTTTTGGGAAAGTAAGTAAGAGGATCTGGGGTTTGGGGGGCTTAATCTGTGTATGAATTGTCTTTTTATGGGTGGGTGTAACTTTCCTGAACCTCCCTTTGCGAGACTTACTGCATCGCAGGATCCACCTCCATTGAAAAGGTGTTAAGTTTCACCCTAAATGTTAGCGCAAAATGTAACCATTTCTGCATTGGATGTGCAGCGCTATTTCTAAATAGTTTGAAAAAAGCGCTGCCACCGCAGAATTCGTTTCTGAAATCCCATGCTAGCTTGAAATACTTTAGATAGCATAGGCTTTCAACTAAAAGCACCCGATATAGCATTGCCCCCATAGTCTTTGGTACCAATGCAAATTCACTGCAACATGGGTGTCAGTTATTTAATAGGGAAATAACTCAATTTACATTTCTATCTGTATCCCTGAAAAATACAGTATGACGGGTGTATGTATTATAGTTTAACTTTCATGTTAACATTCATGTTTATGTCTTGATATCAGACAATTTAAACTAATACCAGTAATAATACACTATTAGGCTGCTGATTCATGCCAATTAACCAGCCTTGGTGGCACACAGCACAAAGTTAGTTAACTGTCTATTCACATGCAGTGGAAGTGGAGGTGATCTGTCTGGTGTGACAATGACATTGCTGCAGACCAGGCAATGCACCTTTTTTTCATTTCTGTCATTTTGCTGCCTTTGTTGTGGTAAACACTGAGACTCTTGTCAATGCAACTCACTGTGTTTTCTCCTGCTGTTATGAACAGGAGAATTAAAGGCATTTAAAAGGTAGAAGCATTTGCACAAGATTCATTGCATTAAGAATTTGCTAATAATTGCACACAGTCATAAGGCAGCCATTCATATGTCTGCATCTTGTACTGTAAACGAGCAATAAGATCTTACTATCCACTAGAGACTTTTTCAGTGGAACCCGGAAGAAGAAGATGCCTCCTTTACAGTACAAGTTTTCACTGACTGGAGTTGGTGCTCCATTTACACAGAATACTGTTTCATATTTTATAATATTTATCATGAAGTTATTATTATTATTATTGTGGATTTATATAGCGCCAACATCTTCCGCAGCGCTTTACAATTACATGTATACATTCACATCAGGCCGTGCCCTGAAGAGCTTGCAATCTAAGGACATTAATTTACACATACAACCTCTCAGTATGTCTTTATGATTGTGGGAGAAAATGGAGTGCCTGGAGGAAACCCACGCAAGCACGGGGAGAACATACAAACTCCTTGCAGATGTGTCCAAGTTCTGCTCAGAAAATGTCTTCAGTCCTCAACCCTTTCTAAGATTTTAACTCAACAAACTTTTAAAGGGAAAAATATCCAAAAATATAGAAACCAAGCCTGGGCAGTTTTGATAACACCTCTTAGTCACTATACAATCAACCCCTTGCTTTCAGGAGGTCCCTAACACCTGGCTGTTATATGTTGATTGGGACACATTCCAGGGTATTTATTGCCAACAGATACTTGTAAAAGTCATTCTGAACTGAGAAATCCAGTCGGATGACTAGCATAACATCTTCAAGAACTAAATTTCATGTCCAGTTGATCTAACTGAATACATCAGGTGATCAAATGACCGGGAACTTTAAGGTATATCATCACATTGATTCCAAAGTGAGGGAAAGCCTAGGGGGAAACATAGTTTTTTGTATTAATAGATGATATTTAGTGAACAGAGATATAGGAGCATAGGACCATTTCTTTTTATGAAAGGAAGGAGGGGAAAGAATTAAAGAACGCAAGGCCACAATTTTATAATTAATACACAAGAAGGGTAATCTATATGCTGTAATGTGTGGGTGACCATTAGCACACAGACCAATAAAGAGGTTCTTAAATGCACAGGTTTATAGGTATGTTAGGATAGTGATAAACAGAGAACTTGAAAAAAAAAACATATACTGTATTAGCCTATATTATATGTGTACAAAGCTTACACTACACAAAGATTTACACTTCAAAGGGAAATTTCATTTTTTTCATACAGTTATAGAATTCTAACATATTTAACAGGTTATTATGATATATAAGTAGCATGCCACTCCTCCTACTATATTTAAAATGTTTTTTCTAATCTCAGAAAGCCTTACGCTCCCAAGACTTTATAAACACAGATCCTGCCAAAATGTGTAGAAACAGAATTGCCATATAAATCGTAATCCTTGTTTCCTAAAAAAAATAATTATTTTTCAAACAGTAGACCAGGGTACGTTTGGCAATGAGTTTGGCTACAATTCAGCAGCTGAGGGTCTGGCAGTGAGTTGTAGCAGTAAGCTGTTTGAAATCATTTTTCCCATGTCATGTTAGAAGTATTCAGGTTAATTTGTCTTGAAGAGCCAAATTACTGTTCTTCCTATTTCTTCTTCTTCCATTTTATTCCTCCACTTTTTTGACTGTATCTCCTCCCACAGTTTTTGAGCTAGAGACATGAAATTTAGTACAGATGTGCAGGACACACATCTTGTAAAATCAAGTTATGTTTATTTGGAAGCTGCAGCTTTAAAAATACCGTTGCTATATTTATTTTTACCTATGTCCCTCCAGAGCCTAGCTTTGTGCCATGAAATTTGCTGACATCTTGTTACTGGTTTGCTGAATGTTAAGCTCCGCCCCTCTGAGATTTCCTCTGCTTTCTCCTGCTTGAGCCTCAAACAGTAATGCTTGTGAGTTCCGTGCACACGCACGGAACTCACAAAAAAATTTTTAAAAAAACTATCGGGTTATTCAGTAAAAGTTCTTATAGTTTAAAATGGTGCTAAATTTGCCCCAACCAATCAGATCTTATTTAATATTTGAAAGCTAACATATGATTGGTTTGGGCAAATTTAGCACCATAAGACGATAAGAACTTTTATTGAATAACCCTGTATAATTCTTCACTGTCAGTGTACTTTGTTGATTTGTCCCCAATCTCTTTAAACATCTTAAGAAACATCTTAGTAACATAGTAATATAGTAATTGAGGTTGAATAAAGACACACATCCATCAAGTCCAACCTTGATTCTCAATTTTTTTTCGTTTTAGAAACTTATCCAGCCCACTTTTAAATCTATTCAATTAATTCGCCATTACCACATCTGCTGGAAAACAGTTCCACAGTTTCAACATTCTCATTGTAATAAAACCTTTCCTCCCCTAAAGATGAAAATTCTTTACTTCCAATCTTAAAGGATGCCCACATGTCCTCTGATATGACCTATTAGTGAACAATACACCAGAGAGTTATATCTGTTGCATTCAGTTACACCAGTTTAGTTCTTGAAAATGTTTCACTAGTCATCCGACAGGCTTTCTCAATTCAGAATGACTTGTACAAGAATCTGTTGGCAATTATGTACCCTGTAAAGTCCCAATTAGCATATGACAGCCAGGTGTCAGAGACCTTCTGAATGCAAGGTGTGATTGCATTGTGGTTTAGGACCTGCCCAGGATAAGGTGTCAAAAAAGCATTGCACATGGCAGACAGTTGGTGTCAAACACCTGGCTGTGATATACTAATTGGGACTTTCCAGGGTAGTTATATTGCCAACAGATTTTTGATTTGAAGAATTGAGAAAACCGGTAGGATGACTAGTGAAACGTCTTCAAGAACTAAACTTTAAGACCAGTTGATCTAACTGAATACAACAGGTATACCAGGACCTGGATGAATGAGAACCTTCACAAGCACACCAGAGAGTTAATTGTACAGCCCATTAATTTATTTGTATAAAGTGATCATATCCACATGCAAACATAGCTTCTCCAATGTAAACAGCCCTAATGTTTCGAATCTTACATTTTAATCAAGTGCCTTATTCACATTAACTCTTCTGCTGTGTGAAGTTTTGCTGTAATTACAATAATGACAGTAGCAGTTTTTGAATTGCATGGTTGAAAATTCCTCCTCCCAGTGCTGACTCATATGGCCATATAGAGGCTGTTGTCAGGATATTAAAAACGTTTTTGTCCCAAAAACCTTCCAAATAAACAATAATTACGTGTTGTCCTCATTCTTGAATGCTGACATTGCATGAAAAGTCGAAAACAGTCGGCGGCCAGTATTGCAGAAGAGTATTATAGATCATGAATAAAAACGATACATCTTAGAAATAATACATCAGCAATAAAAAAAATAGTGTTATAGAAACAAATACTAATAACATAATTAAGACTTTGCCATTAAAAACCTGCTTTTTCAACAAAATGTAAGCGTTTTTACGATTACAAAGAGAATATAAATGGAGGTGATCTAGAACTGACTATGCTGACTGTCAGCATTCCAGGGAACAATATCTGCCTACACACCTTTCTTTCACCTTACTAACTAGGTAGAACATTTCAATGTATAAATATTACAATAAGCTCTTTATGAGAGCAATTTATATTTTACCAAAACTGCAGTCATTGTATTTAATTCTTTGTTGAGGATTATAATTTGCATGTATTTCTATAACACTGTTATTTCTGTTTGTGTTTTACATGTTTTTTTCCTTTCATAAGAAAAGTCCAAAGGGGACATCTCAGCAGTAGATGGATATATTGTCAGACATGGGGTCCTGCCTTCTAATTAACATGCCAGAGAATTCTACTTACAGTTTTGCTTATTTCTTGTAATAAATCGTTTGATATCCATCTATTAATAAATAGAGGCATTTGTTTACCCTGCTCAAAGAAAAAATGGAGCTTACAGGATGGTGAAAAAGTATCTTGATTGACAGCCGTTCCTTTATTTCTCAGAAATTTTACATTTCTGATAGGTCACAGAAAGTGAAGAAAGGCAACTGAGAAGGGGGTGATCCAATGTAGGGAACCTGAATATTGTGAATGGAGTTTTAATGGACTAGTGAAAAATGCACCCCTACATTATTCTTCTAAAATAATCATAGTAATAATCAAAGCTGAGTTCCATGACCATTTAGATGTACAAATAGTACTGATAGTTGGCCAATGTGGTCTTTACCAGTCTGTATTGTAAATCCACGGGCAGAGATTTGGAAAATAATGATGCCGTTATCAAGGTAGCCTTAAAAACTACCAATCATATACCTTTGTTATTTATCCCAGATGCGCTCCACAACAATTGGTAATAACCAATACTGCTGTTTTGTACAGGATGAATCATGTGACACTAATGAAATAGCTGACACCACATACACATACAGTGTAAAGGATATATTTAACAGGATATATGTTGCTCTTGGGTATTGTAAAACATCAGTGTATCTAGCCAAATAAGCTGCTCCATATGATGCTTCTAGTTCATGTTCAAATGAGGAAACTAGGATGTGCAGGGAATGCTTTATTATGTTTAGATGGCTCAATAATGGAAACTTGTACAGTCAGGAACATAACAACCAGGGGAACAGACCCTCCAACCCATATTCTTATTTTGAAAGATATAGCCTACTCCCAGAAAACCACTGTAGATTAAAAAGGTAGAGGGGCCCAGTAATTCCTAGTCATGCTATGCAAGGTGTGATTGCATTGTGGTTTAGGACCTGCCCAGGGTAAGGTGTCAAAAAAGAATTGCACATGGCAGACAGTTGGTGTCAAACACCTGGCTGTGATATACTAATTGGGACTTTCCAGAGTAGTTATATTGCCAACAGATTTTTGATTTGAAGAATTGAGAAAGCCGGTAGGATAACTAGTGAAACGTCTTCAAGAACTAAACTTTAAGAACAGTTGATCTAACTGAATACAACAGGTATACCAGGACCTGGATGAATGAGAACCTTCACAAGCACACCAGAGAGTTAATTGTACAGCCCATTAATTTATTTGTATAAAGTGATCATATCCACATGCAAACGTAGCTTCTCCAATGTAAACAGCCCTAATGTTTCGAATCTTACATTTTAATCAAGTGCCTAATTCTCATAATTCTTCTGCTGTGTGCAGTTTTGCTGTAATTACAATAATGACAGTAGGAGTTTTTGAATTGTAATGGTTGAACCCCCCCCCCCCCCCCCCCCCCCCCCCATTTTAGCTGGTTTTTTTTTTTTTTCTTCCTCTGGGTCAACTGTTAGGTAGGGTTAAAAAAAATAAAAATAAAAAAGGAGGGTGAATGGTTGATGGTTGGACTTGATGGACGTATGTCTTTATTGAATACTGTAAGTAGAACTTACTCTGATTTGTGTGTGTTGCTGCATGCCTTCAATCCAGCATACATTTTTTTTAGGACAGTTATCCCCTCTCCCTTTTTTAACCACCCACTTCCATATGGCCTGACTTTTTCCCCACAAACAACTGTCAAGCCTGCACACCGCTACAGCATTTCAACTGTCAAAACTCTGTCACCATTCCAGCTACAGTAAAACTCTCACAGAAGAATAGTTTTTGAGAGCAAGGAACTTGATTGACAGCTGAAATATAAGAAGCTTTAGATTGGATATCTAAAGAAATAGGTAGCAGATCAACAAAAAAATGTACAGTGGCAGTTAGGAAGAATTATATAGTTTCAGTTATGGCAATTAAAATAACCTATTTTTCAGTATAGATGACCTTTAAGATGAGGCAAAGTCATTTTTAGTATAGGGTCCCTTAAAAGTAAAGCCTCATATTTTGAAATTAATCCTGGATCACATCTGTAGGTAAACCTTGTGAGTTATTTTGCTGGAAATATTTAACAATATAACTGTTTGAACACTTCCTGCTTTCACCATCTTGTAGCCATGTGACCAAATCACTTCCTGCAGTAATACTGTCAATTTTTATTGAAAGTCCTTGCAGGTACTCTCCTGTCTTTGCCAGCAGAAAGTGAGCATGTTTTGCTCCTGGGGCAGAGAGGAGGAGCAGAGTATCAGGTGTTTCACAGGAGCAGAGGGTCAGATGATGTACCTCAAGCTACTGAAAGCAGGAATTTGAACATTATCAGCAATTTTATTTCTCACAGGCTGTAGCCAGAGATGTGATCCAGGGATTAGTTTTTTTTTTTTTTTTTTTTTTTTAAAGGACTGTAGGATTCTATTTAACCCTAACCACAATTGCCCTTAAAGACTTTACAGCCCATGTCTTTTTCATTGTAGTTAAAAACTTTAATGTAAACTACAAAGGGAAAGTTTAGTATAAACTTTAAATTTGGCTTGAAGAACTGCATTTTGGAAGGGAATTGTGTGGTTTGTGCTGCAATTTTAAAACTCAATGTCAGTGAAGAGGACATTGTTGTTTTTACTTACCCTTTAAATGTCACATGCATTAAAGGTAGGTCAGTAGGTGTTGTGTGTATTCATATCAGGTTGGGGGATAAAATACTAACTTTTTGATGATTGGTCAAAATGAGTTTTTTTACTTTAGTTACCCTTTAAGTATGGCTGCAACAGTAATGGAGGGGTAGGTCAGTAGTTGTGTATGCCTGTATCACGTTGGTTGAAAATAAAGTTTTTTGATTATTGATCAAAATTTGCTTTTTTGACTTTATTTACCCTTTAAGTATGGCTTCCACATAATGGATAAGTGATCAGTAGGTGTGTTTACCTGGGTCTGATTCAGGGGTATGACTTTTGTGTTTACAACCATAAACCTATTTTTTAGAGGATAAATCTAAATTAGTTTTTTACTTTAGTTACCCTTTAAGTATGGCTGCCACTGTAATGGATAAGTAGTCAGTAGGTGTTGTACCTGGGTCTGGTTGAGGGGGTATGTCTTTTTGTGTTTACAACATAAAACTATCTTTTATTGAGGATAAATCTAAATTTGTTTTTTTGACTTTAGTTACCCTTGAAATATGGCTGCCACCATAATGGATAAGTAGATCAGTAGGTGTGGTACCTGGGTCGGGTTGAGGGGGTATAAACCTATTTTTTATTGAGGATAAATCTAAATTAGTTTTTTTACTTTAGTTACCCTTTAAGTATGGCTGCCACTGTAATGGAAGTAGACAGTAGGTGTGTGTACCTGGGTCTGGTTGAGGGGGTATGTCTTTTTTGTGTTTACAACCATAAAACTATCTTTTATTGAGGATAAAGCTAAATTAGTTTATTTAGTTTACCCTTTAAATATGGCTTCCATGGGAATGGAAAGGTAGGTCGTAGGTGGGTATACCTGGTTCTGTGGGGGGGGGGGGGTTGGGGGTATCACCCATTTGTATTTATGACCATGAAAAAACTATTTTGAAATATCCACATTTGAGGATTGTTACCATTATAGTCTATGGGAAAAATGTCCATAAATTCACCGATAACGCTGAAACGCTTCCGCGGATTCCTTAGCTAGAAGATAGCACACTTCTCCTATATGCCCCGCACGTCTGTACCGAATTTCATGTCTCTAGCTCAAAAACTGTGGGAGGAGATACAGTCCAAAAAAGCAGAAGAATAAAATGGAAGAAGAAAAAGAAGAAGAAATAGAAAGAACAGTAATTTGGCTTTTTCAAAATAAGTCCTATTTAACTTTTCCCTAATGAATACATCTGCCTCACCTCTAGAATCAATAGTATTGTACTAAATTAGTTTGCTTGGCTTAGTTTTCTTGTTTAATACACTAGGAATGTGATGCAACTTTCCCATAAAGCTTTATCCTCTGATAAGGGGGTTTAAAGCGGTTTAATATATAACATTCTAATCTCTGTTAAAACTTACACATATTGTATTTACATACTCATTTTCCCAGCAGATGGTTCCAAATTCACAATAACATAATTCAGGCTGCGGTTTAAAGCAAATACAGTGGCAATTGTGGTTCAATATGCTACATATGTGGAACCATTTCTGTTGCTCTACCCCTTCCTTACAGGTCTTTTTAAATATGATTGTTGAACAGGAAGGGAATATAAGATCAAATACTTTATAGCAAAGCCTAGAGGATCCTGGACCACAGAAATACTGGGGTACCGGTACAGGGCCCTTTTTATTCCTCCTAAAATATTCAGGGTAATTCAATAAAAGTTCTTATCGTTTAATGGGCAAGTCCAGCCCTAAAATGAAAACTTACATACAGGTAAATCACCCCCAAAACCCTAAACAGTAATAGTTTAAAATCTGAAATATATGGGTCTAACCTGAAATTCTGCACATGTCCCATGCCCCTGTTTCTGCTTCCTGGTTTCTTCCATTTAGCAACTGTCAGTTATGGATTTGACAGTTGACATCACAGGCAATGACTGAATGTTAATCTCTTATCTGCCTCTTCTGAGCATGCCCAGCTCAGTACAGTTTTCTCAATTGCTCAGTTTCCATGAGGCATGCAGAAGCATAGCAGACATACAGTAATGAATTCATAGAACAAAATATGATATATCAACATATTTTAAAGGGCCATTCTTTCTAAAAGATGTTCTTATGAGGTGGAGTTGTCCTTAAAAAAAAGTTCTTATCGTGGTGCTAATTTTGCCCCAACCAATCAGATGTTTATTTCAAATGTTAAATAAGTTCTGATTGGTTGGGGCAAAATTAGCACCATTTTAAATGATAAGAACTTTTATTGAATCTCCCTGATCATTCTTTAAAGGGTAACTAAAATATATCCATCTGGTTTTAGAGGTTATCATTGCAGGCAGTGTGTTTTTCACGACTAATGATGAGTCCCACTTTCAAAACTAATTTGATTTTTAGGCAACCGATGATTTAGAAATTTTATGATCCAGGAATTTTGACAGGCAGAATAATAAAAATTTCAACAAAATTTTAACATGGAAAATTCAGCACTGAAAATTCTAAATTGTAGTGTTGATAAGTCGAGAAGTTGAAATATCAGTGTGTTAAAAAGCACAATATTGCATGGGGCCTAGGAAAGTGCATTAATTATCCTTTCTATGTTTGTATAAATGTTTGACCAGATCAGTAGCACTTCCGCTAAATGTAGTTGTAAATTAGCCTATTGGAGTGCTTCCACAATCCTTGTATTGTGTATATACATTTAAGTGCAGCAAGCCATGACACATTAGGAATGAGATACCTGCCCCGAAGAGCTTACAACCTAAGTAAGAAGGACAACATACTGATTCCTTAGCTGTCATAGCACACTTCTCCTATGTATTCTGCACATATAGTCTCTAGTCCATGAACTGTGGGAGTAGATACAGTCCAAAGAGGAAAAAGATAAGGGACTAAAATTAAAAATAGATAAAACAGGATTGGCTTTTTTTAGCCAAATAAATATTACTTTTTTTTTTAATTTAAAAAAAAAACTCCTAATGTGAATTTCTTTTAAATGTAAGCACTTTGATGTAGGTTGTGAAGGTTCTCATTCATCCACTAACTAAACTTCAAGAACTTCAGTTTGTTCTTGAAGATGTTTCGCTAGTCATCCGACTGGCTTTCTCAATTCAGAATGACTTGTACAAGAATCTGTGGCAATTATGTACCCTGAAATCCTAATTAGCATATCACAGCCAGGTGTTAAGGGCGTGATTGGATAGTGGCTAAGAGGTGTTTAAGGAACGCCTGGAGTAAGGTGTCAAAACAGCATTGTACATGGCAGACAGTTGGTGCCGAACCCACCTCACCTCTATTTAGGCTTGGTTTCTTTATTTTCACATAAATGGCCTCCTTAACACCTCTCTTGAACCAGTCACATTCCTTTGCCATATGTTAACATTACAATCTTCAAAGGTATTTTCCTTTATCCTTAAGATGCAGTACACGGCCGAGTCCTACCCGAGAAATTGGCTCTCTGTTGCTGGGCCATACGTTGATGCATTTGCTGTTTGGTCTCCCCCACATACAAATCGAGCATTCTTAACTGCACTGCGTATATGATGTCGCTTATCTGTGTTTTCGGTATTGGGTCTTTCGGAGTGACCAATTGCTGCCTCAGTGTGTTTGTTGGTTTAAAGCAGACGGGATACGGTTTTATTGAAAATTCTTCTTAATTTCTCGGAGACCCCTGCTACATATGGGATGACCATGTTCTTTCTCCTGTCTTGCTTTTCCCCTTCACTGTTGGTATTCGTGTTCTTTTCTTTCCTTCTACTTCTTTTGACAAAGGCCCAGTCTGGATATCCACAAGTTTTAATGGCTCCTCTGAGATGTTTTACTTCTCTAGCCTTTGCCTCTGTGCTAGTGGGGATGTTCTCAGCTTTGTGTTGCAGGATTCTGATGACACCCAGCTTGTGATCTAAAGGGTGGTGGGAGTCAAACATCAAATACTGATCTGTGTGTGTTGGTTTTCTGTAAACCTCTACTTCCAGTTTACCATTTTCCTTAACTTCTACCAAGCAGTCCAAGAAAGCCAGTTTGTTGTTTTGTACCTCTTCCCTTGTAAATTTGATGTTTTGGTCTACCACATTAATGTGTTCTGTGAAAGCTTGTACTTTCTTCTGATGGATTTTAACCCAGGTGTCATCCCATATCTGAACCAGTGGCTGGATGCTATGTCCTTAAGGTTTTAAGCGCCTGTTTTTCTACCTCCTCCATGTAAATGTTGGCCACAATGGTGAAACTGGAGATCCCATAGCACATCCATGTTTTTGCTTATAGAACGTATTCAGGCACAATCCAGTAAGGAACACACACTGTTCTGGGTTGAGATCAGTTCTGCTGGCAAGATGCTGTCTTGGCCTAGCCGTTTTCCTCACCACGTCAACAGCCTCCTTGGTGGGTATACAGGTGAAGAGAGATGTCATATCATATGACACCATAGTTTCTTCTGCGCTGAGTCTATATCTTCAATCTTGTTGGTGAAATTAACATTTGGCAAAGGAACGTGACTGGTGCCAAGGAGGCCATTTATGTGAAAATAAAAGAACCAGCGTAAATAGAGGTGGGGGGTTTCGACACCAACTGTCTACCATGTACAATCTGTTTTGACACCTTACCCTGGGCGTTCCTATAACACCTCTAAGCCACTATTCAAACACCTGGCTGTGATATGCTAATTGCCACAGATTCTTGTACAAGTCATTCTGAATTGAGAAAGCCAGTCAGATGAGTAGCGAAACGTCTTCAAGAACTAAATCTCAAGTCCAGTTGATCTAATTGAATACAACAGATATACTATAAGGTAGGAATCATGCTGTGCAACATGAGCTGCAATTTGCTTTTTTGGGCAGAGATTCCATATTCTTTGTGTGGGTTGGACGGTCTTATGCATGTCCTGACGCATATCCTGAAATCTTCACCTCTTTATTAAAAGGTGGTTAACTGCCAGAGCATTTTTTTTAATTAAGAATGATTACAAGTTTTGCATTGAGATATTTCCTATGAGAAATGCCGGTCGGAGGTGGAAGAGGAATCTAATTAATCATCACTTAAAAATCAAGTATGGGTCAAATGTTTTAGTTATAGAGATTCCTTTAAGGCTGCATTCTTTAAGATTTCAGTTTATAATCCCCACACATAGTTCAATAAATGTTGCCAAGTTCTTTACCAATAACAGAAGGACAAGGCTTTGCTTGGTGTTTTTCTATGGCAATATAACATTCAGGGAATGCATCCAACACATGGTTTGTTACTTCTGCAACGCCCCTGGAATACTTGTTTATTAACTGATAAATCTTTATTCAATTGTCTTCTACAGTATTTAATACATAGACCTCTTCCTTCCTTTCAAGCCCAGATCATGTCTGTAGCTGTAGTCTGATTGTTGCCAACATCCCCAGATTTTGCTTGATTGCTTGATAGTACCACATTTTAATTTACTCTTCATTTTGTTACACAGAATGTCCTGAGACCAGGCAGAGAGAGCAGGATATTAGAGATCGCCCAGGGCCCTTGAAATTCAGTGAACCAAGCTGACGTTGAAATATACAGTACTTGTTGAACTTGTTGCTTAACACTTAATACACAATACACTGCTGAGCTAGGAACGTTCTATTGTAAGTATTGACAAAAACCTGGCTTTGCATGGAAACGCTAGGTTTTCCTTTTGGTATTCCCAGTGGAATTTCTACGCAGAAATTGTTAAAAACTTTTAGTTTTTCAGTGAAGAACTTTGTTTGGACAGCCAAGTTCTAGACAAAACCTAGGGGCATATTTAAGAACCCGGGTTTGCAAATTTAAATGTCCAATCGCGTACATAAATGTACATGTTCGTACAATACCATGCGGTAGCAAAATTCCCCAATGCTATTGATGTGGGATTGTAAATCTACAATCACGTTAGTAGAGATGGGTAAAACTGGAAAAATCCATATTCTTCGATGTTCAGTGGAATCCCCGCACGTAGATTGTGAGGTGCACTCCCTGTAGCCTGTACCAAGTCAGGTAAGTATCAATTCTATTTTGTTCATAGGGATGCACACCAAATAGATATAATTACAAACAGTTCCATTTATTAAGTGCTCAACACAAACCAGGTACACCGTTTGTGTGTTGAGCACTTAATAAATGGAACTGTTGTAATTATATTCTATTTGAGTGTGCTTCCCTATGAACTAAATAAAACTGGTAAAATCCATTCTACCTGAGGATTCGAAAAAAATTTCGAAAAATTTTAAAATCTGTAGTTCAAATTTAAAAAAATTTAAATTCTAATTTTCAAGGAATTTTTTAAATTTTTGTAAAAATTATACAGTAACTTACTGTAAATGGCTCTGTGACCTGGGAAATGCTGTGGGGAACAGACAATCAGATTCTTTTTGAAAAAATCTGATTGTAACCAATTCTGATTGGATACAATTAGATTACTTCAGAAAGTATCTGATTTGGTATACTAACCAATTAGATATTTTTTTAACCAATTAGATTCGATTTATTAGTTACAGATACTCCAATCCCATACACATGGATCATTGAACGACCTCGACCGAGAATGGACGATTCTTGGCCGAAACGGCCGTTCATCAGGTGTATTGCTCGCCGTTGGGGGTCGTGCTTGCTCGAAAATCAAGCGTGTGTACGAGGCTTAAGCATTGTACAGAGTCAGTGAAAATTTCACATAGTTCTAAAATAAACAGGCTAACAGTACAAAAAACATAGCACAGTATATACCTTACAACATTGAGTTTAAAACACATACAGCGAAGAGTAAAAAAAAAAGAGTAAAACAATAACCGTAAAGGTGGTTATATCCCCAATAATAACAAGTCTTCCCGGGTTTATATTTTAAACCTTCCAGGAGCAGGTCTTACAGACCTTAATGGAAATGTCCCGTTCCCCTTGCTGGAGAAGGTTGTTCTGTGTCTGCAGAGTTGTTGTAGCCGTACATTATGCTGTTGTTGTGTCTCTGAAGAAAGTGACATGTGGACTCTGTGCTGTTGAAGTCGGGAGCAAAAGGAGCCCGGCCCTGTCTGAGTTTCTGAATTGAGGCATCACACTCCGCAAGTGACGTGCAGGCTTTTTGTTTTAGAACTTGGACTTCGCAGGCATCGGCCTTTTCTGAAGGGCATCAACCGTTTAGTGGGTGCATTCGGGGTTGGGCTGTGAGGTGAGCACATACATACATACATACATACATACATACATGCATTACATGCATACATAATCCCTTACAAGATTTTTACTTTATATTAGATAAAATACATATATAATGATCTGAATAGGATACTACAGGGAGATTCAATAAATATTCTTATCGTTTAAAATGGTGCTAATTTTGCCCCCAACTAATCAGAACTTATGTAACATTTGAAAGCTAACATCTGATTGGTTGGGGCAAAATTAGCACCATTTTAAACAATAAGAACTTTATTGAATAACCCCCATAATTCTAACTAGCAAAGAGCTGGCACCTCAGCAGAATAATGGGGAGTTTTCTGTAAAATGTAGAAACATGGTTTGTTTCACAGAAGATTATTGGGTCATTTACAATTTAGCTTTAGTTGCAACTTTTATTGTGAAAATATATCCTACTTAAAGAAAGAAATGCCATTCCCTTCCAAATGGGCCTGAGATAATATAGATTTTTTTTTTAGTAAGAACATGTAACACACCAAAAATAACACGTATTGTGTTATAACACCATTTTCTATATTGTGACAACTGTGCCTGCTTAACGTTTAGAATCTACTTTGCTGTATGTGGTCTGAAGGGTTAAAACCTTAAAATCAATAAATCAGTGGTACAATATACTAATGCACTCTTCACAGCCCTATGAGTAACACAAATATAATTCATCTATTTCCTTTCCCCTTCTGAAGTAAATTAATGGAAAAGCAGACACGATGGAATGGAATTGCTACTAAAATACTGGAACTGCTGCCTAGAGGCCAGGAGTTGTTTATTCCTGACCTTGAGATGGCTAGGATAGGGTGAGCATACCACTGGGATTAAACCCATTTATTGGTCCCAGTGATAAGAATTCTGTCTTTGCAATGTCCCACCTGCCTCAACATAAGGAACCGTTAACCCTTTTGTTTTAACATGGGTTTCGCATTTTCTCACAGGTAGCTCCAACCCGAGAATAATATGGAAAAGGGATTTCTGTTTCAGTAACATGGATGCACACCCATACACCGGAGTTTAAAAGTGTTAACTCATTAACATATTATTAAACGGTTGATTGACCAGACACTCTAAAAATAACTTAATATGCCCCTGCAAATTACTTTTACTACTATATTTTTATATTTGAGCAGCTGCAAATTACAGTGAGATCCTAATGGAGAGTTATTCAAACGGTTGGTCTTCAAAGACCAAAAGCACATGGCAAGAAGGCCCCATACTAAGTAAATTACTGGTCCCCATTACACCGTAACCCCCAAACCTCCCCAGTAAAAAAGAAAGCCATTATTTCCCACTGGACAATGGGAAACCACTCATTTAATTTTCTGCCCAGCTTGGATTAACCCCCAGTTGTGGCCCTGGTGGAAAATTTTACTTTTAACATGGTTGTTGTAGATCATGTTTTGCTATAATTAGCAGGTAAGAACAAGAACTGTCAGACTTGAACTGAATGCAGCCCGTTATTAAAGGGCATGTTTACCCATAAAACAAAAACGGGTCAATTGTCATTTATCTGCCCCCAACCCCTACGGATATATTTTGCACTTTATAACCTGCATTACAATCAATTTTTAAGGATAGTTATTGTCCCCATTTTGGCAGAGTCAATCAAGGCTGTGACTGCGCCATCACAACCAATGATTGACTGCTGTTTCACCAGCTGCCCCCTTGAGCACATGCTCAAGATTAAAAAACTCTCTTGAGCAGAGGGAGGAGGCAGATACATTTGAAAGAAAGTATATAACGTATCAATGAATATCTAGTTCTAAATGCAAGTAATAAACTGTTTAAAATAGCAGTTGGGGTTGCGGGCAATAAAAGACAAGTCACCAGTTTTTTTTGTTTTAAGGATGGACTAAAATAAGCGATTAATAAACAGGGCCAGTCATAAGGCGGCAAATATGACAACAGTACAGGAATAAGAGATTCCAACAGTCAAAAGTGAATTAAGTTAAACAGTCAAACTAATTAATTGAGCGACACCTCAACATTAGCATGCTCCCTTAAATATAAATCCTCAGGTATACACACCCTCGGAAAAGATCTCTCATAATCCTCACAGTTCCATTTAAACCCTAATAATAAGCAAATTTAAAAACTTAATTGTCAAAATCTTAAAATACCTTTATTAATATAAAAAACATCTATCACATATTACAAAACCTGTACAAACACCCTAGCTGATACCACACGCAACCGGTGTCCCCCATGTAACTTAGATCATAGTCATCCAGGAGTCTTAAAGAGATTCACATACATTGATGTGTCTGACAGCGTCCCTCCAAACTGCGCTGGGTTACTCAAACCTCTCTTTAATGGACACAGACTCAATCCAGCACTTGAGAAAGAGCGCTTGGCGTTCGAAACAGACTGTTGACCCTGTTGAAGCAGCAATAAACGTAATATTGATTGCAAAGCTATGTTTGCTTGTGTCTCCCCTGCATTGTTTCGGTTCCAGTTGATTATAGCGTGTAGCGGACGCGCTGTGGGATGACACGCAAGAAATGTGTTAGCCACACTTAACGAATTCCTTACAATTTTGGAGGTTCAATCCAGGCATATGAGGTCCGATAATAGTTGAACAACAGTACCCAACTTTATAAGTGGCAAGTGCACATAAAAGTAGAAACATACAGGACTTACGTCGGACCCAATTCCGCTGGCTGAACCGGACTCACCGGGCTACATCCATTTCCTCCGGTCTTCACCCTCTGTGCTATGCCACTGAAAAAGCAAAACTTCCTCTCTGCTCTGGGTAGACACACAGGACCTATAATCCAAAAGGAATGGTGGCGATCAGCGTGTTACAGCTCCAATTCTAACCACCATCACCTACGCGTTTCGTCCCATCCGGGACTTCGTCAGGGTATTGCGAGAGCTACCACTGCTCCCTTTAAATAGCGCATCTGCACTGGTTACACTATCCCTGCTTCGTGGATATAAACAATGTTGCAACAGGTGTATTATCAATTGGTTACACAGTTTTATGTATTCAAATAGGACATCCCTATACCATGGCCACACAAAGATAAAAACTTAATAAAGAGATATCTGTTGTTCAATTGCACATAAAAGTAGAAACATACAGACTTACGTCGGACCCATTCCGCTGGCTGAACCGGACTCACCGGCTACATCCTTTCCTCCGTCTTCACCCTCTGTGCTATGCCACGAAAAAGCAAAACTTCCTCTCTGCTCTGGGTAGGGATAAGTTCTATAAGCAAAAACATGGATGTGCATGGGATCTCCAGTTTCACCTATTGTGGCCAACCTTTCATGGAGGAGGTAGAAACACAGGCGCTTAATACCTTTAAGGCTTAGCACCCAGCCACTGGTTTCAGATATGTTGATGACACCTGGGTTAAAATCCACCAGAAGGAAGTACAAGCTTTCACAGAACACATTAATGCGGTGGACCAAAACATTAATTCACAAGGGAAGAGGTACAAAACAACAAACTGGCTTTCTGGACTGCTTGGTAGAAGTTAAGGAAAATGGTAAACTGGAAGTAGAGGTTTACAGAAAACCAACACACACAGATCAGTATTTGATGTTTGACTCCCACCACCCTTTAGATCACAAGCTGGGGGTCATCAGAACCCTGCAACACAGAGCCGAGAACATCCCCACTAGCACAGAGGCGAAGGCTAAAGAAATGAAACATCTCAGAGAGCCCTTAAAACTTGTGGATATCCAGACTGGGCCTTTGTCAAAAGAAGTAGAAGGAAAAAAAAGAACACGAGTACCAACAGTGAAGGGAAAAAGCAAGACAGGAGGAAGAACATGGTCATCCCATATGTAGCAGGGGTCTCCGAGAAATTAAGAAGAATTTTCAAAAAACATCGTATCCCTGTCTGCTTTAAACCGAACAACACACTGAGGCAGCAATTGGTACATCCGAAGACCCAATACCAAAACACAAGAAAGCGACATCATATATGCAGTGCAGTGCAGTGAAGAATGCTCTGATTTGTATGTGGGGGAGACCAAACAGCAACTGCATCAACGTATGGCCCAGCACAGAAGAGCCAATTCCTCGGGTCAGGACTCAGCCGTGTATCTGCATCTTAAGGATAAAGGACATACCTTTGAAATTGTAAGTTAACATACTGGCGAAGGACGTGACTGGTTCAAGAGAGGTGTTAAGGAGGCCATTTATGTGAAAATAAAGAAACCAAGCCTAAATAGAGGTGGGGGGGTTCACACCAACTGTCGCCATGTACAATGCGGTTTTAAACACCTTACTCTGGGCGTTCCTATAACACCTCTTAGCCACTATCTAATCACACCCTTAACACCTGGCTGTGATATGCTATTGGGATTTTCCAGGATCAAATTGCCACAGATTCTTGTACAAGTCATTCTGAATTGAGAAAGCCAGTCGGATGACAGCGAAACGTCTTCAAGAACTACATTTCAAGTCCAGTTGATCTAATTGAATCAACAGATATACCATGACCTGGATGAATGAGAACCTTCACAAGCTTAATAGAGAGTAAGTCTAATAATTACTTATTGGTAATCCATCCAAAACAGATTTCATCATTTAAGCCAAACGGACTCTTACAGGGAGATTCAATTAAAGTTTCTATCGTTTAAAATGGTGCTAATTTTGCCCCAACCAATCAGATCTTATTTAACATTTGAAAGCTAACATCTGATTGGTTGGGGCAAAATTAGCACCATTTTAAATGATAGAACTTTTATGTATAACCCTGTTAGTTTTTAAGTTAAATGTCCATTTGCTTTCCATTTGTAATAATCTCTTAGTATAATTGCCCCCTCTAATGCCCAATACATCAACACTTTTCCAGGCCCATAAATGAGAATTTCTAGGTATCCCATTATGGCACTCATGGTTATGTTTGGCTATAGCACTAACCCAACTTTACCATTTTTCACTGCCCTTAGATGTTCTTGGATTCTGACGGTCAATCTCCCTCTTGTTTGTCCTACATACAGTACATGGCTCCACATTCACATGTAATCAGATATAGACTTGGGAGCTTTGGCAGGTGATATATCCTTTTAACCACACTCACTTCTTTATTGTAGGATACCAACATTTTTTCCTCACTTTTGAGGGAACAGATACAGCATCTGCCGCATCTCTGATTACCTTGTCGCACTTCTCTTCCCAACCAAGTTGTCAATGATCGGCTGGGAGATTCGAAATGCTTTTACTGAGCTTATCCTTAAAATACTCGCTCTCTTCGCTGTAGTATAGATCTTGAACCCACTTTTTCTTGAATTTCTTTATCCCCTTCTAGGATAAACCAGTATTTTTGTAAGTGTTAGTTAATTGCCTCCCACTCTGAGTTAAAGGTAGTAATTAGACGTGTTTTGTTCCCATCAACTCTCTGTCTTTCCTTATGCCTCTCTTCGCCATACAGCAGTTTTTCTCTATTCGGCCATTTGGCTCTATCAAAACCTTTTCTGAACGCCCTTTTTGTAACCTTTTGATTCAAACCTCTGACTTAACTGGTCACCTGATCCAAAAAAGACTCCTCAGTGGAACAGTTCCTCCTCATCCTGAGGAACTGTCCCACCGGAATGCTATTAGATGATAGGATGGTGACTCTCTCGCAAATAGCAGGGAGTTAGTAGCATGCTTTACGGAAGGTGGTGGTATTCAATACCCCACCTTTTTAGAAATTTCAGATCCAGAAAGTTGATCGAAGTACTGCTCCACTCAGCTGTAATTTTAATGTTATGTGCGTTATGATTGAGAGAGTTAATGAATCTCTCTAGGCAGTTCTCCGCGCCATAGGAGCAGGATGTCGTCAACAAATCAGATCCAGAGAACAACATTATCCTCCATTTTTAACTCTGGACACTTAGTTCGTCTTCCATTTCCCCCATCGCAGCCCCCCGCGTATCTGTCTATAAAATTTCTTATTAAATGTAAACATGTTGTTCTTTAATAAATGACAGCAAAATTACAAAGTATGAATGATCAGCAAACTCACCCCTCTCGACTTAAGAACATTCTGCATGCATCAATCCCAATCTCATGGGGATAGATGAATATAGTCCTTCATATCTAGGGCTACTAAAAGACAATCGTCATCCACACTAAGCCGTCAATTTTACGTAGTACATCTCCAGTATCTAAAACAAATGAATCAAGGGTGATTAAGAAGTGGTGTAGATTTCATCCACATATTTTCCTGCTCTCTCAGTGGGACCTCCTATACTGGAGACTATTGGTCTACCTGGAGCAATTTTTTATTTTGTGCACTTTAGATATGGTGTAGAATGTAGGCAATTTAGGATCTTCGCAATTATAAAATCTTCTTATATAAAAAATTAGATTTACTAATTAGATTTTTTTCCCATCCAGAATACACCAAATTTTTTAATTCAGATGAACCATCCTTAATGGGTTATGATCCAAACACTCATATTGAGACCGGTCCATAAGAAGCCTCAATGCTTCGAGTTTGTACTGATCTTTTGACATATTACAACATTTCCACCCTTGTTCGCGGTTATAATTACCAAGTCTCTCTTTACTGGGATGCTTAAGGGCCATTTTTCACCCTCTGACATTTGGTTTTCCAAGGGTCTTTTATTTCAGAGACTCAATCTCTTTAGTGACCTATTAACAAAGGTCTGGACCAAAGGAACCGCGGACAAGGATGGGAACCACTCAGACTTGTTTTTCAGGGTGGTAAGCCCTCTACAGTCTTTGGAC
The DNA here is from genome assembly GCA_019447015.1 of Hymenochirus boettgeri. NCBI lineage: Eukaryota > Metazoa > Chordata > Amphibia > Anura > Pipidae > Hymenochirus > Hymenochirus boettgeri. Next base: position 231,477,699 of record CM033473.1, on the reverse strand, counting down.
CTATGGTCTCAATTTTCGCGCCATTCACACACAAACAAATTTCAAGCGCTTGTTTATCTCTCCCATCTAACCACACCTTGATCTTTCTTTCTGTTTACCACTTAGAGAGTACTATTCTCCTGCCAAATAGATAAGGTAAGTCTTTATAAACGTAAATTTATCAAGAGGTTTTAAGGGGGAAAACGATGACCCTTGAAAAGTAAACCAAGGTATCTTCATCGAATATTTCATTTGTATAGTTAGGACAACAAATTTCCCCTCACTACAACTCTTTCACAAATCCTCCTTCTACATTCACTAATCTCTTTGTCTTTTCTTAGCTTCCATGGAGATCTCCTCCGCGGAGTGCCTTTCTTTTGTAACCCTTTGATCTTCTAGTCTTTCTCCCTCATTTGATTCTTCTGAATTTACCCCTAAAGGAAGATCTCTATCATTGGATTTATTGTTCTCATTATCTTTGTGCAATATATTCAAGCACAACTACACATATCCAGTATATCATTTACTATATTCTGGTTCCTCCAGGTCACACAGCTCCCTTTACTATGTGCAGTACTGATAATATTAAAATCCAATATATCCACCCGGGCACACTGTTGTATGTGAAATCAAATCACGCTTTATTCAACGTTTTGACGTCACACAGGACGTCTTTATCAGGACATCAACAAAGTGCAACTGAGTGAACATTCACTTAAATACAATATCATGTGATCTAAACACACCATCTTTTCATCATGTGATATAACACGCCTCTCTTTTACCAAATACTCCCACCCATCCTTTTTTTGTGACTCTTAATACATTTCTATTATAAAACCTAACCTTACCCACTTTACTACTTGGCTTTTAAAGTTCATTTTGCTAAAAGTGCATTTCAAGTGCCTTCTTTTTTTGAAGCTATCAAGTGCATTCAGTGCATTCTGTGTGTGCAACCTTTTGTAAAGTGCCTAGGAAACAAAGCATTAAAAGTGCATAAGTATAACATTTAAAAATTATTGTTATTCAACCTATTTTTCACAGTACAATCTAAAATACACTTATAAATATCATCATAAAAAAACATTTAAAGGAAAATTGCGTATTTAGCCCCTTTGGTATCAATGTATTAGCCTATGGATCCATTCCGCTTCTCTGCACAATAAATATCTTATAATATGCACAAAAATCTTAACCTGATCAATGACCATTACTTTCAAAGAGCTAATTGGGTGTCCCTCTTTGGCATAATGTAGTGCCACTTCATCTTTGCCATTCTCTCCTTCGTGGTTTTATATGTGATTTATAGAGTGGCAAATCTTTTCTTAAATGCTGTAATGGTTTTCCCCTACATAATATAGGGAACATGGACATTTTTTATGTAAACACAATAGTCTGTATTGCAGTTGTACTTGCAGTTTTAGTAAATTTCTTGGCTGTTCTGTGGATAGCAAAAATATTTTGCTTCCATCATAAAATTGCACATGCTGCATCCGTAGCATCTTGTGCATCCATTCCTTTGTGTATTCCTATACATCTGTCATACTTCAGTTCTTATTCCTTTTATACACTATTTTAGGTTTCCCATCTTTCGCTATTCTGGGGTCATTTTCAATTATTTGCCATATTCTTAGTTTTTTTCTTAATCTGCCCCCATTTCACTATATTGTATTAGAAATGGGGTACATTTTCCTCTTTCTTTACATTCCATCTGCCCGAATCTAGTTCTCGCTTGTTCTAATGCTTTTTTTAAAACCTGATCTGTATATCCTCTTTCACCAAACTTTTAACATTTCATAAAGTTTTTCTTCACAATCCTCCTTTCGAGCATATTCTCATCACTCTAAAAATTGTGAAATAGGTAGTCCTTGTATCTGTTTCCTTGGGTGAAACTGTCCGCTCTCAAGATCGCATTTCGATCTGTGAGTTCCTATAGAGTGTGGTAGTAAATTTTGGTCTTTCTCGCATTATAGTCACATCCAAAGTTTATTTCCTATCTATGAATTTCAGGATTGAATTTAATTCTGATGGATCGGATCCCATTCAAAAAAACGATAAAGTCTTCCAATTCATGCAATGTTCCATGCCATACACAAAAATTATCGTCTATATAGCGCCACCATCTGGTCGCGCAATTCTTAAACATTTCTAGGCAAAAATACAATGTTCCTCTAAATATCCCATAAAGAGATTCGTGTATGAGGGTGCTGCGGACTTCCCATTAAGTGCCAGTAGTCTGGAGATAAAAATTACTTTCAAATCTAAATATATTCCACTCAACAACATTTCTAAGATCTTTATCGAAATTCAGTAGAATACTATATCTCTTACGTTTGTGCAAGAAATACTTACCAGCTTCGATGCCATCCACCATCAATATTCGTTACAATGCAGATATATTTTCCAGAGACTCCTCCGAACTCTACTTACCTTCCCTCTCTCCTCATCCGTGATTGGTTGATCCAGGGATACTTTCTGATTGCTGTTTGGAGACAGGAATGATCCCCACTACCCGTTTTTTTTTTTTTTCTTCCTCTGGGTCAACTGTTAGGTAGGGTTAAAAAAAATAAAAATAAAAAAGGAGGGTGAATAGGTTGATAGGTTGGACTTGATGGACGTATGTCTTTATTGAATACATGTAAGTAGCACTTACTCTGATTTGTGTGTGTTGCTGCATGCCTTCAATCCAGCATACATTTTTTTTAGGAGCAGTATCCCCTCTCCCTTTTTTAACCACTCCCACTTCCATATGGCCTGACTTTTTCCCCACAAACCAACTGTCAAGCCTGCACACCGCATACAGCATTTCAACTGTCAAAACTCTGTCACCATTCCAGCTACAGTAAAACTACTCACAGAAGAATAGTTTTTGAGAGCAAGGAACTTGATTGACAGCTGAAATATAAGAAGCTTTAGATTGGATATCTAAAGAAATAGGTAGCAGATCAACAAAAAAATGATACAGTGGCAGTTAGGAAGAATTATATAGTTTCGAGTTATGGTCAATTTAAAATAACCTATTTTTCAGTATAGATGACCTTTAAGATGAGGCAAAGTCATTTTTTTAGTATAGGGTCCCTTTAAGTAAAAGCCATCATATTTTGAAATTAATCCTGGATCACATCTGTAGGTAAACCTTGTGAGTTATTTTGCTGGAAATATTTAACAATATAACTGTTTGAACACTTCCTGCTTTCACCATCTTGTAGCCATGTGACAAATCACTTCCTGCAGTAATACTGTCAATTTTTATTGAAAGTCCTTGCAGGTACTTCCTGTCTTTGCCAGCAGAAAGTGAGCATGTTTTGCTCCTGGGGCAGAGAGGAGGAGCAGAGTATCAGGTGATTTCACAGGAGCAGAGGGTCAGATGATGTACCTCAAGCTACTGAAAGCAGGAAGTTTGAACATTATCAGCAATTTTATTTCTCACAGGCTGTAGCCAGAGATGTGATCCAGGGATTAGTTTTTTTTTTTTTTTTTTTTTTTTAAAGGACTGTAGGATTCTATTTAACCCTAACCACAATTGCCCTTAAAGACTTTACAGCCCATGTCTTTTTCATTGTAGTTAAAAACTTTAATGTAAACTACAAAGGGAAAGTTTAAGTATAAACTTTAAATTTGGCTTGAAAGACTGCATTTTGGAAGGGAATTTGTGTGTTTGTGCTGCAGATTTTAAAACTCAATAATGTCAGTGAAGAGGACATTGTTGTTTTTTACTTACCCTTTAAATGTCACATGCATTAAAGGTAGGTCAGTAGGTGTGTGTGTATTCATATCAGGTTGGGGGATAAAATACTAACTTTTTTGATGATTGGTCAAAATGAGTTTTTTTACTTTAGTTACCCTTTAAGTATGGCTGCAACAGTAATGGAGGGGTAGGTCAGTAGTTGTGTATGCCTGTATCACGTTGGGGTTGAAAAAATAAAGTTTTTTGATTATTGATCAAAATTTGCTTTTTTGACTTTAGTTACCCTTTAAAGTATGGCTTCCACAGTAATGGATAAGTAGATCAGTAGGTGTGTGTACCTGGGTCTGATTCAGGGGTATGACTTTTTTGTGTTTACAACCATAAACCTATTTTTTATTGAGGATAAATCTAAATTAGTTTTTTTACTTTAGTTACCCTTTAAGTATGGCTGCCACTGTAATGGATAAGTAGATCAGTAGGTGTGTGTACCTGGGTCTGGTTGAGGGGGTATGTCTTTTTTGTGTTTACAACCATAAAACTATCTTTTATTGAGGATAAATCTAAATTTGTTTTTTTGACTTTAGTTACCCTTGAAATATGGCTGCCACCATAATGGATAAGTAGATCAGTAGGTGTGCGTACCTGGGTCTGGTTGAGGGGGTATAAACCTATTTTTTATTGAGGATAAATCTAAATTAGTTTTTTTACTTTAGTTACCCTTTAAGTATGGCTGCCACTGTAATGGATAAGTAGATCAGTAGGTGTGTGTACCTGGGTCTGGTTGAGGGGGTATGTCTTTTTTGTGTTTACAACCATAAAACTATCTTTTATTGAGGATAAAGCTAAATTAGTTTTATTTAGTTTACCCTTTAAATATGGCTTCCATGGGAATGGAAAGGTAGGTCAGTAGGTGGGTATACCTGGGTCTGTGGGGGGGGGGGGTTGGGGGTATCACCATTTGTATTTATGACCATGAAAAAAACTATTTTGAAATATCCACATTTGAGGATTGTTACCATTATAGTCTATGGGGAAAAATGTCCATAAATTCACCGATAACGCTGAAACGCTTCCGCGGATTCCTTAGCTAGAAGATAGCACACTTCTCCTATATGCCCCGCACGTCTGTACCGAATTTCATGTCTCTAGCTCAAAAACTGTGGGAGGAGATACAGTCCAAAAAAGCAGAAGAATAAAATGGAAGAAGAAAAAGAAGAAGAAATAGAAAGAACAGTAATTTGGCTTTTTCAAAATAAGTCCTATTTAACTTTTCCCTAATGAATACATCTGCCCACCTCTAGAATCAATAGTATTGTACTAAATTAGTTTGCTTGTGCTTAGTTTCTTGGTTTAAAAACATAGGAATGTGATGCAACTTTCCCATAAAGCTTTATCCTCTGATAAGGGGGTTTAAAGCGGTTTAATATATAACATTCTAATCTCTGTTAAAACTTACACATATTGTATTTACATACTCATTTTCCCAGCAGATGGTTCCAAATTCACAATAACATAATTCAGGCTGCGGTTTAAAGCAAATACAGTGGCAATTGTGGTTCAATATGCTACATATGTGGAACCATTTCTGTTGCTCTACCCCTTCCTTACAGGTCTTTTTAAATATGATTGTTGAACATGAAGGAATATAAGATCAAATACTTTATAGCAAAGCTAGAGGATCCTGGACCACAGAATACTGTGGTACCGGTACAGGGCCCTTTTTATTCCTCCTAAAATATTCAGGGTAATTCAATAAAAGTTCTTATCGTTTAATGGGCAAGTCCAGCCCTAAAATGAAAACTTACATACAGGTAAATCACCCCCAAAACCCTAAACAGTAATAGTTTAAAATCTGAAATATATGGGTCTAACCTGAAATTCGGCACATGTCCCATTGCCCCTGTTTCTGCTTCCTGGTTCTTCCAGTTAGCAACTGTCAGTTATGGATTTGACAGTTGACATCACAGGCAATGACTGAATGTTAATCTCTTATCTGCCTCTTCTGAGCATGCCCAGGCTCAGTACAGTTTTCTCAATTGCTCAGTTTCCATGAGGCATGCAGAAGCATAGCAGACATACAGTAATGAATTCATAGAACAAAATATGATATATCAACATATTTTAAAGGCCATTCTTTCTAAAAGATGTTCTATAGGTGGAGTGGTCCTTTAAAAAAAAGTTCTTATCGTGGTGCTAATTTTGCCCCAACCAATCAGATGTTAGCTTTCAAATGTTAAATAAGTTCTGATTGGTTGGGGCAAATTAGCACCATTTTAAATGATAGAACTTTATTGAATCTCCCTGATCATTCTTTAAAGGGTAACTAAAATATATCCATCTGGTTTTAGAGGTTACATTGCAGGGCAGTGTGTTTTTCACGACTAATGATGAGTCCCACTTTCAAAACTAATTTGATTTTTAGGCAGAACCGATGATTTAGAAATTTTATGGATCCAGGAATTTTGACAGGCAGAAATAAAAAATTTCAACAAAATTTTAACATGGAAAATTCAGCACTGAAAATTCTAAATTGTAGTGTTGATAGTCGAGAAGTTGAAATATCAGTGTGTTAAAAAGCACAATATTGCATGGGGCCTAGGAAAGTGCATTAATTATCCTTTCTATGTTTGTATAAAGTGTTGACCAGATCAGTAGCACTTCCGCTAAATGTAGTTGTAAATTAGCCTATTGGAGTGCTTCCACAATCCTTGTATTGTGTATATACATTTAAGTGCAGCAAGCCATGCACATTAGGAATGAATACCTGCCCCGAAGAGCTTACAACCTAAGTAAGAGACACATACTGATTCCTTAGCTGTCATAGCACACTTCTCCTATGTTATCTGCACTATAGTCTCTAGTCCATGAACTGTGGGAGTGATACAGTCCAAAGAGGAAAAAGATAAGGGACTAAAAGTAAAAATAGATAAAACGAATTTGGCTTTTTTTAAGCCAAATTAAATATTACTTTTTTTTTTATTTAAAAAAAAAACTCCTAAAGTGAATTTCTTTAAATGTAAGCACTTTGATGTAGGTTGTGAAGGTTCTCATTCATCCACTAACTAAACTTCAAGAACTTCAGTTTAGTTCTTGAAGATGTTTCGCTAGTCATCCGACTGGCTTTCTCAATTCAGAATGACTTGTACAAGAATCTGTGGCAATTATGTACCCTGGAAAATCCTAATTAGCATATCACAGCCAGGTGTTAAGGGCGTGATTGGATAGTGGCTAAGAGGTGTTATAGGAACGCCTGGAGTAAGGTGTCAAAACAGCATTGTACATGGCAGACAGTTGGTGCCGAACCCACCTCACCTCTATTTAGGCTTGGTTTCTTTATTTTCACATAAATGGCCTCCTTAACACCTCTCTTGAACCAGTCACATTCCTTTGCCAATATGTTAACATTACAATCTTCAAAGGTATTTTCCTTTATCCTTAAGATGCAGGTACACGGCCGAGTCCTTACCCGAGAAATTGGCTCTTCTGTGCTGGGCCATACGTTGATGCAGTTGCTGTTTTGGTCTCCCCCACATACAAATCAGAGCATTCTTAACTGCACTGCGTATATGATGTCGCTTATCTTGTGTTTCGGTATTGGGTCTTTCGGATGTACCAATTGCTGCCTCAGTGTGTTGTTTGGTTTAAAGCAGACAGGGATACGGTGTTTATTGAAAATTCTTCTTAATTTCTCGGAGACCCCTGCTACATATGGGATGACCTGTGCTTCTCCTGTCTTGCTTTTCCCCTTCACTGTTGGTATCGTGTTCTTTTCTTTCCTTCTACTCTTCTTTGACAAAGGCCCAGTCTGGATATCCACAAGTTTTAATGGCTCCTCTGAGATGTTTTACTTCTCTAGCCTTTGCCTCTGTGCTAGTGGGGATGTTCTCAGCTTTGTGTTGCAGGATTCTGATGACACCCAGCTTGTGATCTAAAGGGTGGTGGGAGTCAAACATCAAATACTGATCTGTGTGTGTTGGTTTTCTGTAAACCTCTACTTCCAGTTTACCATTTTCCTTAACTTCTACCAAGCAGTCCAAGAAAGCCAGTTTGTTGTTTTGTACCTCTTCCCTTGTAAATTTGATGTTTTGGTCTACCACATTAATGTGTTCTGTGAAAGCTTGTACTTTCTTCTGATGGATTTTAACCCAGGTGTCATCCACATATCTGAACCAGTGGCTGGATGCTATGTCCTTAAAGGTTTTAAGCGCCTGTTTTTCTACCTCCTCCATGTAAATGTTGGCCACAATGGGTGAAACTGGAGATCCCATAGCACATCCATGTTTTTGCTTATAGAACGTATTCAGGCACAAGTCCAGTAAGGAACACACCTGTTCTGGGTTGAGATCAGTTCTGCTGGCAAGAGTGCTGTCTTGGCCTAGCCGTTTTCTCACCACGTCAACAGCCTCCTTGGTGGGTATACAGGTGAAGAGAGATGTCATATCATATGACACCATAGTTTCTTCTGCGCTGAGTACTATATCTTCAATCTTGTTGGTGAAATTAACATATTGGCAAAGGAACGTGACTGGTGCCAAGGAGGCCATTTATGTGAAAATAAAGAAACCAAGCGTAAATAGAGGTGGGGGGTTTCGACACCAACTGTCTACCATGTACAATGCTGTTTTGACACCTTACCCTGGGCGTTCCTATAACACCTCTAAGCCACTATTCAAACACCTGGCTGTGATATGCTAATTGCCACAGATTCTTGTACAAGTCATTCTGAATTGAGAAAGCCAGCAATAAGACCGTCCCCCCCACAAAAAATATGGAATCTCTGCCCAAAAAAGCAAATTGCAGCTCATTTTGCACAGCATTATTCCTACCTTATAGTATATCTTGTTGTATTCAATTAGATCAACTGGACTTGAGATTTAGTTCTTGAAGACGTTTCGCTACTCATCTGAACAGCTATGTCGTCATTGTAATATGACTCACTATAATTTTTATATTACAAGAAATAAATAAAACTAATACAATTCCCATTACACTGAGCAATCACTGGTACGTTTCCACAGATTTTATTGCAATTGGCAGAAAATAATAGAACAGAATGTTGCCTAATGCATTTTGTAGAACACAGTGCTTGGAAATGGAAATGGGATGTTTATTTACAGTGTGTATCACAATAACGCAATAACAGAGACCAATGTAAAGTCAGTGTCATTTGCCCGTAGAGGATGAACGACCGGAGAGAAAATAAAATATAATGTTCCCAGGGAAAGAAAGAATTTCATTATTTACATTTATGCGTCGCAATAAGAAAAACCTCAGTATTTCGAAAGCAGCCTCAGGAGGTTACAGATTATTCAACCAATCAGCAAGCATACAACTCTAGTACTGGTACAATTTGGATAAACAGATTGTATTATACAATGCCTAGGCGGCCTAAAGACAGCCCTGATTGTATAATATGATTGGTCTTTTCAGACACCAGTAATTGTCCAATCTGCCATATGCATTATTGTATCAACTGCAACTCATAACAATCCTTAAAGTAAAACAATTAATAAAGTTCTATACAGTAAGTGAATATTGTGTAATATATAATATACCCACCAGACAATAAGCCCTGATAATACAAATGTCTTCCTATTAGAAGGAAACCTTACCTAATCTCATCCTGATGTGCCTTTCCCTGTGTGTGGCTTCAATGCTCCTGTCCCACTATGTTTCTCTTGTAAAAGGATTTCTAACCTTTAGCCAGACACCTAAACAAGTCCAGCCACATTCATAGCCCGTAAAACCAGCCTTTTCCTGGAACACCAGGGGCACAAGAACACAGAGAGGTTCCCAACCTGTTATACATTCTATAACCTACCCCTGTAGTGGATTTCTATGGGAGGAACTGTAAGATTATATAGTGAATAATGCACCCCCAACTGTAAATTATAAAGATATTAGAAGTCACTGAGGTGTTCTGTGTCTATATAAAGATACATGGACACAGACTGAGTTATACAGGGAACTCTGGGTACCACTCATGTATTATAAGGATAATGTATCCCCAACTGTAAATTATAAAGATATTAGAAGTCACTGAGGAGTTCTGTGTCTATATAAAGATACATGGACACAGACTGAGTTATACAGGGACTCTTTGGTCACCACCCATGTATTAATAAAGGGATAATGTTATCCCCTACGGTAAATTATAAGGATATTAGAAGTCACTGAGGTGTTCTGTGTCTATATAAAGGAACATGAGACACAGACTGAGTTATACAGGGAACTCTGGTACCACTCATGTTTATAAGGATAATGTATCCCCAACTGAAATTATAAAGATATTAAAGTCACTTGAGGGTTTCTGTGTCTATAAAGTACAGGACACAGACTGAGTTATACGGAACTCTGGGTACCACTCATGTATATAGGGATATGTTATCCCCACTGTAAATTATAAATATTAGAAGTCACTGAGGAGTTCTGGTCTATATAAGGTAAAGGACCAGACTGGTTATACAGGGAACTCTGGGTACCACTCATGTATTATAAGGGATAATGTATCCCCTACTTAATTATAGGATATTAGAAGTCACTAGAGTTCTGTGTCTATATAAAGGTACAGGACAAAGACTGAGTTTATACAGGGAACTCTGGGTACCACTCATGTATTATAAGGGATAATGTATCCCCTCTGTAATTTATAAGGATATTAGAAGTCACTGATCATTCTGTGTCTATTAAAGGTACAAGGACACAGACTGGTTATACAGGGAACTCTGGTACCACTCATGTATTAAAGGGTATGTATCCCCTACTGTAACTTATAAGGATATTAGAAGTCACTGAGGAGTCTGTGTCTATAAAAGGTACAAGGACAAAGACTGAGTTATACAGGAACTCTGGGTACCCACTCTGTATTATAGGGATAATGTTCCCCTACTGTAAATTATAAGGATATTAGAAGTCACTGAGGAGTTTCGTGTCTATATAAGGGTACAAGGACACAGACTGAGTTATACAGGAACTCTGTACCACTCATGTATTATAAGGTATATGTATCCCCTACTGTAAATATAAGGATATTAGAAGTCCACTGAATAGTTCTGTGTCTATATAAAGGTACAAACACAGACTGAGTTATATCAGGAACTCTGGGTACCACCTCATGTATTATAAGGGATATGTATCCCCTACTGTAACATTATAAGGATATTAGAAGTCACTGAGGAGTTCTGTGTCTATATAAAGGTACACGGACACAGACTGAGTATACAGGGGAACGCTGGGTACCACTCATGTATTATAAGGGATAATGTATCCCCTACTGTAAATTATAAGGATATTAGAAGTCACTGAGGCATTTGTGTCTATATAAAGTACAAGGACACAACTGAGTTATACAGGGAACTCTGGGTACCACTCATGTATTATAAGGGATAATGTATCCCCATCCTGTAATTATAAGGATTTAGAATCACTGAGGAGTTCTGTGTCTATATAAAGGTACAAGGACACAGACTGAGTTATACAGGGAACTCTGGGTACCACTCATGTATTATAAGGGATAATGTATCATATTGCAAATGATCGACCGTGCTGCTCCACGATCGATTGTGATTTTCTGACATGTCCGATCGTCTGTTTGTCCGATCCGGCCGTCCGCCCCACACCAGCCAATATTTTCGGCCGATCGAAAGTGCCGTGAATCTTGAATATTGGCTGGTGTGCACCCAGCCTAAGATGTCACCTTGGAGTTCCATGCCCTGTATAATAGTTACTCGGCCTGCGACCTCGTGCTTTTATATGGTAACGGAACTCCTCTGTGACTTCTAATATCCTTATAATTTACAGTTGGGGGTGCATTATCCACTATATATTGTTATGGTGTGGGTGTGGGAGCTGCTGATTGGATTTGCCTCAGGCCAATAAATCTAAGGGGGCCTTTTTGATTAAAAAAAAAATAATCACAAAATCGTAGATGTTGCAAACTGGGAGAGAAGGGCAGGGAGTTTAATTTACATTTAGATTCAATAAGAGTTCTTATCGTTAAAAATGGTGCTAATTTTTCCCCAACCAATCAGATCTTATTTAAAGGGTAACTCTGGTCCAAAAATTAACGAAGCCTCCTGTGGCCCCGCCCACTCATGGGTCATGTGGCCCCTCTCTTGCAACCCCCTTGAGCCTTTTCCTTGCAGCCTTCTGTGGCCCATCCCACTTGTGGGCCCCATGGCCCCTGCCCCTCATGGGCCCGATGGCCCCTCCCACTTGTGGGCCCAATGGCCCCTCCCACTTACAGGCCCTGTCGCTCCTCCAAGCTTTACAGACTGGCATTGTGTGTACCCAGCTTTACAGATTGGTACTGTGTGTACCCAGCTTTACAGATTGGTACTGTGTGTACCGTACCCAGCTTTACAGACGGCACTGTGTGTACCCACTTTACAACTGGCACTTTGGTACCCAGCTTTACAGACTGGCACTGTGTTACCCCTACAGACTGGCACTGTTGTTCCCACTTAGACTGGCACTGTGTGTACCCACTTTACGCTGGCATGTGTACCACTTTACAGACTGGCCTGTGTGTACCACTTTACAGACTGGCACTGTGTTATCCAGCACCATACAGACTGGCACTGTGGTACCCGCTTTACAGACTGGCACTGTGTTACCAGCTTTACAGACTGCCCTGTGTGTACCCAGCTTTACAGACTGGCACGTGTGTACCCAGCTTTACAGACTGGCACTGTGTGTATCCAGCTTTACAGACTGGCACTGTGTGTACCCAGCTTTACAGACTGGCACTGTGTGTATCCAGCTTTACAGACTGGAACTGTTTGTACCCAGCTTTACAGATTGGTACTGTGTGTACCCAGCTTTACAGACTGGCACTGTGTGTACCCAGCTTTACAGACTGGCACTGTGTGTACCCAGCTTTACAGACTGGCACTGTGTGTACCCAGCTTTACAGACTGCACTTGTGTACCCATCTTTACAGACTGGCACTGTGTGTAACAGCTTTAGCAACTGGCACTGTGTGTACCCAGCTTTACAGACTGCACTGTGTGTATCCATGCTTTACAGACTGGAATGTTGTGGTACCCCCAGCTTTAACGATTGGTACTTGTGTGTACCCAGCTTTACAGACTGGCACTGTGGTGTACCCAGCTTTACAGACTGGCACTGTGGTGTACCCAGCTTTAGACTGGCACTGTGTGTACCACTTACAGACTGGCACTGTGTGTACCAGCTCAGATGCACTGTGTGTACCCAGCTTTACAGATACTGTGCACGTGGTGTACCAGCTTTAACAGACTGGACTGTGTACCCAGTTACAGACTGACTAGGTGCGTACCCAGCTTTACAGACTGGCACTGTGCGTACCCAGCTTTACAGACTGGCACTGTGCGTACCCAGCTTTACAGACTGGCACTGTGTGTACCCAGCTTTACAGACTGGCACTGTGGCTGTAACCCGCAGCTTTACAGACTGGCACTGTGTTGTACCCCCGCTTTACAGACTGGCACTGTGTGTACCCAGCTTTAATCCCTCTAAATGTCCAAATGCCATGAAAATAGAAGCAATGCAAATTGAGCTGCTAATAACACAGGTTTTCTAAAACTCTCCACTAGGGTCACTTGTTTGCCGACCACCAATACCTGACCAACCGGAAAGACTTATTTTGTAGAAGAATTGGCCACACACTATTGGTTGCTTGTGTCACTACTGATCTAACCAGAATTTTGGACCGGGGATGAATCTTAGACTGCTGGAGATGTGGTGCTAAACTTTCTAAATCCTATATAATAAAAGGTGTGCGTCCCTGAGTCCGTGTGTGTGTATTCTCCCATCTGCGCATGTGCGTGAGTGTCCCTGAACGTCCGAAGAAGTGCAAGGCTGGACGGAGGAGGAGGAGGAGGTCTAGCGCCGTTTATATAACGGGCTTAACTGTCTGGTTTAAATATATTATTATAACTTTCTAAAACCCTCCCCCAAAGGGAACAAAGAGCATCCAGCATTCTACCAAAGACTACAAACCACTGGCTATTAGGGGAGAACTGGGCTTGTGACTCCTCCATTACACTTATATACAATGGAATACAATTATTTTAAAAGGTTTATTGGTTAAAAATCCTGTCCACCCTTATATAAAGTTTTTATTAACCAGTTAAAATGAAAAGTACCAGGGGCAGGGAAGTAGGATTAGTAATTCCTACTTCCTAATACTGTTTCTGTGAGGAGCACCAGCACACAGATACTGTAACTGCTTCTGCCAGTCTTCCTCCTGGCTTCAGCACTATCTTTTATGCAGAAAAGTCCAGGACACTAACCTGGAAGGTGAAAACTGTATGTGCTGTAGCTCTTCAATGTTGGGAGGTAGGAATAACCAATCCTACCTTCCTGTCCCAGGTCTATTTTTACTGTGGATTTGTCCTTTAATGCAATGCATGTCTATATCTATATAAGCATTGTGGGGATTTTTGAAGGGGGGATTTTGCCCTTAGCAGCCCAGTCTTGTTTTACTACAGAGATACTGATCACATAAAGGGATTCATTAACATAGAGTATTTGAGAAGTGTTAATGAGATACAATTGGAGAAGAATTTAGAGAATGTAGAGAAAAAGAATTCTATAAGTTCAGACTGTGACCTCTATAGTTTCATCGCGACCCCTAGAACCAGGGGAAGGACCTGAAAATATCAAACGACAATTCCAGCTTGAAATGAAACTGACTTATAACACTTTTCTTTTTACGTAATTCCTAACCAAAGATACAATAGATCTGAAGGCCCCACACACGGCATCAATATTCCCACTTTTTCGTGTTTTCGATAAGCCGATCGTCAATATCAATTGGTCAATCAAAAAAAAAACTGAACGGGCAAGATGGTAAATTTTCCACTGACCCCATCTACCAGAAGCAGGGCTTGAAGCTGAAATCTACGATCGACGGTGCAAGGTAGGGATATCCGATAGGTTCTTCTGGTCGGATTTTTGGACGGTCGCAAATCCGATTGGAATAATCTTGGACTGTGTATGCCTACTTTAAGCTAGGGCAGACGTTATTCCGATCGGATTTCCAATCGAGGGCAACAAACAGAAATCCGATCGGTAGAACCGACCAAATTTTCTTACATTTTCTTTCTGGCCGATCTTCGTTTTTCGATAAAATGCTTTACCATTTGGAAAACGGGTTTCACCATTTTGAGCGATTCAATCGAAATGTTTTCTCTTACTTTGAGGCCCTATTTTTTTTAAAGTCTGTACCCAGCTAAATCCTCTCACTCGGGGGAAATTTCCCAGCAATTGTCATGGGGCAATTTCAAAAATCCCAACGTAGCCCTAATAAACCGTGACCATGGATAACAGGCTGGGTGACTAGGACCAGGAGAGATGCCCCATTGATATGCGTGGACAGAATTCCAACACGAGACCATGATAAAGAGAGACCTGTTTGATTGGTGGAGAAGGAGTGGAAGAATCTATTAATTGAGTTCCTGCTGCTAAGAAGAATCTTTCACTCTACAATGTCCTATCATCCTAATGAGGGGGAAACGTTGTTTATTTTCCCTCATCAACTGATTATACAGCCGTGCGGAGAAGATTAACTCTGCAGGTTCTCTGGAAATAAAGACTCCAAGTAATTAGAGAAAAGGTTTGTCATCCTGTTTGGCTTTTCCTTGAATGATCATGTTGGTCCCATTGTGTCCCTTTCACTAAACCCTGTAGACTGAGCAGTAGTAAAGACAAAGAGGGATTCACATTAACATCTAGAGACTCGCGTCAATGTGCAATTCCGCCCCCATTCACTGTGGCATCGGGTAAATCAATGTGGAATTTTGCCCTCATTCACTGTGGCATCGGATAGATCTATTTGCAATTCCGCCCCCATTCACTGTGGCATCGGGTAAATCAATGTGCAATTCTGCCCTCATTCACTGTGGCATCGGATAGATCTATTTGCAATTCCGCCCCCATTCACTGTGGCATCGGGTAAATCAATGTGCAATTCCGCCCACATTCACTGTGGCATCGGATAGATCTATTTGCAATTCCGCCCCCATTCACTGTGGCATCGGGTAAATCAATGTGCAATTCCGGTCCCACATTCACTGTGGCCTAGAAGCTCTATGTTGCCATTCCGCCCCATTCATGTGGCATCGGTAAATCAATGTGCAATTCCGCCCACATTCACTGTGGCATCGGGTAAATCAATGTGCAATTCCGCCCACATTCCTGTGGCTCGGGTAATCTAGTGCAATTCCGCCCCCATTCACTGTGGCATCGGGTAAATCAATGGCAATTCCGCCCCATTCACTGGGGCATCGGATAATCTATTTGGCAATTCCGCCCCATCACGTGGCATCGGTATATCAATGTGCAATTCCGCCCCCACATTCACTGTGGCATCGGGTAAATCAATGTGCAATTCCGCCCACATTCACTGTGGCATCGGGTAATCATGTCAATCCGCCCCCATTCACTGTGGCAATCGGGTAAATCAATGTGCAATTCCGCCCACATTCACTGTGGCATCAGGGTAAAATTAGTTTGCAATTCTGCCCCCATTCACTGTGGCATCGGATAGATCTAAATGGCAATCCCGCCCCCATTCACCTGTGGCATCGGGTAAATCAAAGTGCAATTCCCGCCCACATATCACTGTGGCATCGGGTAAATCAATGTGGCAATTCTGGTTCTGATTCTGATTCTGTTCTGCGCCACAGATCCTTCACTGTTGCATCTGGTAAATCTATGTGCAATTCCGCCCCCATTCACTGTGGCATCGGGTAAATCTATGTGCAATTCCGTCCCCATTCACTGTGGCATCTGGTAAGTCAACGTGCAATTTCGTCCCCATTCACTGTGGCATCAGGTAAATCTATGTGCAATTCCGCCCCCATTCACTGTGGCATCGGGTGAATTAATGTGCAATTCCGCCCCCATTCACTGTGGTATCAGGTAAATCTATGTGCAATTCCGCCCCCATTCACTGTGGCATCGGGTAAATCAATGTGCAATTCCGCCCCCATTCACTGAGGCATCGGGTAAATCTATGTGCAATTCCACCCCCATTCACTGTGGCATCGGGTAAATCTATGCGCAATTCCGCCCCCATTCACTGTGGCATGGGGTAAATCAATGTGCGATTCCGCCCACATTCACTGTAGCATCGGGTAAATCAATGTGCAATTCCGCCCCCATTCACTGTGGCATCGGGTAAATCAATGTGCAATTCCGCCCCCATTCACTGTGGCATATTACTGTTTGAGGCTCAAGCAGGAGAGTGCACGGAACTCACAGGCATTACTGTTTGAGGCTCAAGCAGGAGAAAGCAGAGGAAATCTCAGAGGGGCGGAGCTTAACATTCAGCAAACCAGTAACAAGATGTCAGCAACTTCCAAGGCACAAAGCTTGGCTCTGAAGGGGCATAGGTAAAAAAAATATGGCAACAGTATTTTTAAAGCTGCAGCTTCCAAATGAGAATAACTTGATTTTACAGTGCACTTATCCTTTAAGTCCAGATTATCTAATTTAACATTCACAAGCACATGCAGGGGAATATACTGTGAGTCACAACACCAAAGCTCCCATCTTACAGTCACACCAATGCATTTACCGAGGGTTAATGGGACTTTATGATAGGAATTGTGGTGACTGTGTGAGTTTCAAAAAAATCACCAATACATTTGCCACAAACATTTTAAATTTGTGCTTGCAGCAGCTTAGCCCGTTTTTTTTCACCAGCAACTAAGCTGGTCCTGACCTGAACCTGGTCCGAACTATTGACAGAATTTGGATGAGGAATATTTGAATATATTATTAATTTCCCTTTATTTTATTTTACATTGCCGCCCCCTGTATTGATGAAGGATTTCAGTGTTGGAAAACACATCAAATGCAGGTTTGGATTCCTTGCTGGTCTTTTTCAGCTTTCAATCTGTCTTTGCCTCCCCCTTCCCCCCAGCTTTCTTGTTACAACTGAATAAGTCAAAAAGAGAAAGTCCTGCTGTTAGAAAAACGGGGGCCCGTCCTTTTCCAGCTTGCCTCCTGAAGGTTTGTGCCAATTAGCATATCACAGCCAGGTGTTTGAATAGTGGCTTAGAGGTGTTATAGGAACGCCCAGGGTAAGGTGTCAAAACAGCATTGTACATGGTAGACAGTTGGTGTCGAAACCCCCCACCTCTATTTACGCTTGGTTTCTTTATTTTCACATAAATGGCCTCTGGCACCAGTCACGTTCCTTTGCCAATATGTTAATTTCACCAACAAGATTGAAGATATAGTACTCAGCGCAGAAGAAAAAATATGGTGTCATATGATATGACATCTCTCTTACCTGTATACCCACCAAGGAGGCTGTTGACGTGGTGAGAAAACGGCTAGGCCAAGACAGCACTCTTGCCAGCAGAACTGATCTCAACCCAGAACAGGTGTGTTCCTTACTGGACTTGTGCCTGAATACGTTCTATAAGCAAAAACATGGATGTGCTATGGGATCTCCAGTTTCACCCATTGTGGCCAACATTTACATGGAGGAGGTAGAAAAACAGGCGCTTAAAACCTTTAAGGACATAGCATCCAGCCACTGGTTCAGATATGTGGATGACACCTGGTTAAAATCCATCAGAAGAAAGTACAAGCTTTCACAGAACACATTAATGTGGTAGACCAAAACATCAAATTTACAAGGGAGAGGTACAAAACAACAAACTGGCTTTCTTGACTGTTGGTAGAAGTTAAGGAAAATGGTAAACTGGAAGTAGAGGTTTACAGAAAACCAACACACACAGATCAGTATTTGATGTTTGACTCCCACCACCCTTTAGATCACAAGCTGGGTGTCATCAGAATCCTGCAACACAAAGCTGAGAACATCCCCACTAGCACAGAGGCAAAGGCTAGAGAGTAAAACATCTCAGAGGAGCCATTAAAACTTGTGGATATCCAGACTGGGCCTTGTCAAAAGAAGTAGAAGGAAAGAAAAGAACACGAATACCAACAGTGAAGGGGAAAAGCAAGACAGGAGAAAGAACATGGTCATCCCATATGTGCAGGGGTCTCCGAGAAATTAAGAAGAATTTTCAATAAAAAACCGTATCCCTGTCTGCTTTAAACCAAACAACACACTGAGGCAGCAATTGGTACATCCGAAGACCCAATACCGAAACACAAGATAGCGACATCATATACGCAGTGCAGTTAAGAATGCTCTGATTTGTATGTGGGGGAGACCAAACAGCAACTGCATAACGTATGGCCCAGCACAGAAGAGCCAATTTCTCGGGTAAGGACTCGGGCGTGTACCTGCATCTTAAGGATAAAGGAAAATACCTTTGAAGATTGTAATGTTAACATATTGGCAAAGGAATGTGACTGGTTCAAGAGGGGTGTTAAGGAGGCCATTTATGTGAAAATAAAGAACCAAGCCTAAATAGAGGTGAGGTGGGTTCGGCACCAACGTCTGCCATGTACAATGCTGTTTTGACACCTTACTCCAGGCGTTCCTATAACACCTCTTAGCCACTATCCAATCACGCCCTTAACACTGGCTGTGAATAATTAGGATTTTCCAGGGTACATAATTGCCACAGATTCTTGTACAAGTCATTCTGAATTGAGAAAGCCAGTCGGATGACTAGCGAAACATCTTCAAGAACTAAACTGAAGTTCTTGAAGTTTAGTTAGTGGATGAATGAGAACCTTCACAACCTACATCAAAGTGCTTACATTTAAAAGAAATTCACATTAGGAGTTTTTTTTTTAAATTAAAAAAAAAAGTAATATTTAATTTGGCTTAAAAAAAGCCAAATTCCTGTTTTATCTATTTTTACTTTTTAGTCCCTTATCTTTTTCCTCTTTGGACTGTATCTACTCCCACAGTTCATGGACTAGAGACTATATGTGCAGAATACATAGGAGAAGTGTGCTATGACAGCTAAGGAATCAGTATGTTGTCCTTCTTACTTAGGTTGTAAGCTCTTCGGGGCAGGTATCTCATTCCTAATGTGTCATGGCTTGCTGCACTTAAATGTATATACACAATACAAGGATTGTGGAAGCACTCCAATAGGCTAATTTACAACTACATTTAGCGGAAGTGCTACTGATCTGGTCAAACATTTATACAAACATAGAAAGGATAATTAATGCACTTTCCTAGGCCCCATGCAATATTGTGCTTTTTAACACACTGATATTTCAACTTCTCGACTTATCAACACTACAATTTAGAATTTTCAGTGCTGAATTTTCCATGTTAAAATTTTGTTGAAATTTTTATTATTCTGCCTGTCAAAATTCCTGGATCCATAAAATTTCTAAATCATCGGTTCTGCCTAAAAATCAAATTAGTTTTGAAAGTGGGACTCATCATTAGTCGTGAAAAACACACTGCCCTGCAATGATAACCTCTAAAACCAGATGGATATATTTTAGTTACCCTTTAAAGAATGATCAGGAGAGATTCAATAAAAGTTCTTATCATTTAAAATGGTGCTAATTTTGCCCCAACCAATCAGAACTTATTTAACATTTGAAAGCTAACATCTGATTGGTTGGGGCAAAATTAGCACCACGATAAGAACTTTTTTTTAAAGGACAACTCCACCTCATAAGAACATCTTTTAGAAAGAATGGCCTCTTTAAAATATGTTGATATATCATATTTTGTTCTATGAATTCATTACTGTATGTCTGCTATGCTTCTGCATGCCTCATGGAAACTGAGCAATTGAGAAAACTGTACTGAGCCTGGGCATGCTCAGAAGAGGCAGATAAGAGATTAACATTCAGTCATTGCCTGTGATGTCAACTGTCAAATCCATAACTGACAGTTGCTAACTGGAAGAACCAGGAAGCAGAAACAGGGCAATGGGACATGTGCAGAATTTCAGGTTAGACCCATATATTCAGATTTTAAACTATTACTGTTTAGGGTTTTGGGGGTGATTTACCTGTATGTAAGTTTTCATTTTAGGGCTGGACTTGCCCATTAAACGATAAGAACTTTTATTGAATTACCCTGAATATTTTAGGAGGAATAAAAAGGGCCCTGTACCGGTACCACAGTATTTCTGTGGTCCAGGATCCTCTAGGCTTTGCTATAAAGTATTTGATCTTATATTCCCTTCATGTTCAAATCATATTTAAAAGACTGTAAGGAAGGGGTAGAGCAACAGAAATGGTTCCACATGTAGCATATTGAACCACATTGCCACTGTATTTGCTTTAAACCGCAGCCTGAATTATGTTATTGTGAATTTGGAACCATCTGCTGGGAAAATGAGTATGTAAATACAATATGTGTAAGTTTTAACAGAGATTAGAATTTTAATATTAAACCGCTTTAAACCCCCTTATCAGAGGATAAAGCTTTATGGGAAAGTTGCATCACTTCCTATGGTATTAAACCAAGAAACAAGCAAAGCAAACTAATTTAGTACAATACTATTGATTCTAGAGGGTGAGGCAGATGTATTCATTAGGGAAAAGTAAATAGGACTTATTTTGAAAAAGCCAAATTACTGTCTTTCTATTTCTTCTTCTTTTCTTCTTCCATTTTATTCTTCTGCTTTTTTGGACTGTATCTCCTCCCACAGTTTTTGAGCTAGAGACATGAAATTCGGTACAGACGTGCGGGGCATATAGGAGAAGTGTGCTATCTTCTAGCTAAGGAATCCGCGGAAGCGTTTCAGCGTTATCGGTGAATTTATGGACATTTTTCCCCATAGACTATAATGGTAACAATCCTCAATGTGGATATTTCAAAATAGTTTTTTTCATGGTCATAAATACAAATGGTGATACCCCCAACCCCCCCCCCCCCACAGACCCAGGTATACCCACCTACTGACCTACCTTTCCATTCCCATGGAAGCCATATATTTAAAGGGTAAACTAAATAAAACTAATTTAGCTTTTCCTCAATAAAAGATAGTTTTATGGTTGTAAACACAAAAAAGACATACCCCCTCAACCAGACCCAGGTACACACACCTACTGATCTACTATCCATTACAGTGGCAGCCATACTTAAAGGGTAACTAAAGTAAAAAAACTAATTTGATTTATCCTCAATAAAAAATAGGTTTATACCCCCTCAACCAGACCCAGGTACGCACACCTACTGATCTACTTATCCATATGGTGGCAGCCATATTTCAAGGGTAACTAAAGTCAAAAAAACAAATTTAGATTTATCCTCAATAAAAGATAGTTTTATGGTTGTAAACACAAAAAGACATACCCCCTAACCAGACCCAGGTACACACACCTACTGATCTACTTATCCATTACAGTGGCAGCCATACTTAAAGGGTAACTAAAGTAAAAAACTAATTTAGATTATCCTCAATAAAAAATAGTTTATGGTTGTAAACACAAAAAAGTCATACCCCTGAATCAGACCCAGGTACAACACACCTACTGATCTACTTATCCATTACTGGGAAGCCATACTTTAAAGGGTAACTAAAGTCAAAAAAGCAATTTTGATCAATAATCAAAAACTTTATTTTTTCAACCCCAACGTGATACAGGCATACACAACTACTGACCTACCCCTCCATTACTGTTGCAGCCATACTTAAGGGTAACTAAAGTAAAAAAACTCATTTTGACCAATCATCAAAAAAGTTAGTATTTTATCCCCAACCTGATATGAATACACAACACACTACTGACCTACCTTTAATGCATGTGACATTTAAAGGGTAAGTAAAAAACAACAATGTCCTCTTCACTGACTTATTGAGTTTTAAAATCTGCAGCACAAACACACAAATTCCCTTCCAAAATGCAGTCTTTCAAGCCAAATTTAAAGTTTATACTAAACTTTCCCTTGTAGTTTACATTAAAGTTTTTAACTACAATGAAAAGACATGGGCTGTAAAGTCTTTAAGGGCAATTGTGGTTAGGGTTAAATAGAACCTACAGTCCTTTAAAAAAAAAAAAAAAAAAAAAAAACTAATCCCTGGATCACATCTTGGCTACAGCCTGTGAGAAATAAAATTGCTGATAATGTTCAAACTTCCTGCTTTCAGTAGCTTGAGGTACATCATCTGACCCTCTGCTCCTGTGAAATCACCTGATACTCTGCTCCTCCTCTCTGCCCAGGAGCAAAACATGCTCACTTTCTGCTGGCAAAGACAGGAAGTACCTGCAAGGACTTTCAATAAAAATTGACAGTATTACTGCAGGAAGTGATTTGTCACATGGCTACAAGATGGTGAAAGCAGGAAGTGTTCAAACAGTTATATTGTTAAATATTTCCAGCAAAATAACTCACAAGGTTTACCTACAGATGTGATCCAGGATTAATTTCAAAAATTGATGGCTTTTACTTAAAGGGACCCTATACTAAAAAATGACTTTGCCTCATCTTAAAGGTCATCTATACTGAAAAATAGGTTATTTTAAATGACCATAACTCGAACTATATAATCTTCTAACTGCCACTGTATCATTTTTTTGTTGATCTGCTACCTATTTCTTTAGATATCCAATCTAAAGCTTCTTATATTCAGCTGTCAATCAAGTTCCTTGCTCTCAAAAACTATTCTTCTGTGAGTAGTTTTACTGTAGCTGGAATGGTGACAGAGTTTTGACAGTTGAAATGCTGTATGCGGTGTGCAGGCTTGACAGTTGGTTTGTGGGGAAAAAGTCAGGCCTATGGAAGTGGGTGGTTAAAAAAGGAGAGGGGATACTGCTCCTAAAAAAAATGTATGCTGGATTGAAGGCATGCAGCAACCACACACAATCAGGTAAGTGCTACTTACATGTATTCAATAAAGACATACGTCCATCAAGTCCAACCTATCAACCTATTCACCCTCCTTTTTTATTTTTATTTTTTTAACCCTACCTAACAGTTGACCCAGAGGAAGAAAAAAAAAAAAAACCAGCTAAAAATGGGGGGGGGGGGGGGGGGGGTTCAACCATACAATTCAAAAACTCCTACTGTCATTATTGTAATTACAGCAAAACTGCACACAGCAGAAGAATTATGAGAATTAGGCACTTGATTAAAATGTAAGATTCGAAACATTAGGGCTGTTTACATTGGAGAAGCTACGTTTGCATGTGGATATGATCACTTTATACAAATAAATTAATGGGCTGTACAATTACCTCTGGTGTGCTTGTGAAGGTTCTCATTCATCCAGGTCCTGGTATACCTGTTGTATTCAGTTAGATAACTGTTCTAAAGTTTAGTTCTTGAAGACGTTCACTAGTTATCCTACCGGCTTCTCAATTCTTCAAATCAAAAATCTGTTGGCAATATAACTCATCTGGAAGTCCCAATTAGTATATCACAGCCAGGTGTTTGACACAACTGTCGCCATGTGCAATTCTTTTTTGACACCTTACCCTGGGCAGGTCCTAAACCACAATGCAATCACACCTTGCATAGCATGACTAGGAATTACTGGGCCCCTCTACTTTTAATCTACAGTGGTTTTTCTGGGAGTAGGCTATATCTTTCAAAATAAGAATATGGGTTGGAGGGTCTGTTCCTGGTTGTTATGTTCCTGACTGTACAAGTTTCCATTATTGAGCCATCTAAACATAATAAAGCATTCCCTGCACATCCTAGTTTCCTCATTTGAACATGAACTAGAAGCATCATATGGAGCAGCTTATTTGGCTAGATACACTGATGTTTTACAATACCCAAGAGCAACATATATCCTGTTAAATATATCCTTTACACTGTATGTGTATGTGGTGTCAGCTATTTCATTAGTTGCACATGATTCATCCTGTACAAAACAGCAGTATTGGTTATTACCAATTGTTGTGGAGCGCATGGGATAAATACACAAGGTATATGATTGGTAGTTTTTAAGGCTACCTTGATAACGGCACATTATTTTCCAAATCTCTGCCCGTGGATTTACAATACAGACTGGTAAAGACCACATTGGCCAACTATCAGTACTATTTGTACATCTAAATGGTCATGGAACTCAGCTTTGATTATTACTATGATTATTATTTAGAAGAATAATGTAGGGGTGCATTTTTCACAGTCCATTAAAACTCCATTCACAATATCAGGTTCCCTCATCATTGGATCACCCCCTTCTCAGTTGCCTTTCTCACTTCTGTGACCTTCAGAAAGTAAAATTTCTGAGAAATAAAGGAAGGCTGTCAATCAAGATACTTTTCACCATCCTGTAAGCTCCATTTTTTCTTTGAGCAGGGTAAACAAAGCCTCTATTTATTAATAGATGGATATCAAACGATTTATTACAAGAAATAAGCATTGCCACAGATTCTTGTACAAGTCATTCTGAATTGAGAAAGCCAGTCAGATGAGTAGCGAAACGTCTTCAAGAACTAAATCTCAAGTCCAGTTGATCTAATTGAATACAACAGATATACTATAAGGTAGGAATACATGCTGTGCAACATGAGCTGCAATTTGCTTTTTTGGGCAGAGATTCCATATTCTTTTGTGGGGTTGGACGGTCTTATTGCATGATCCTGACAGCATATCCTGAAATCTTCAACTCTTTATTAAAAAGGTGGTTAACTGCCAGAGCATTTTTTTTTAATTAAGAATGATTACAAGGTTTGCATTGAGATATTTCCTATGAGAAATGCCGGTCGGAGGTGGAAGAGGAATCTAATTAATCATCACTTAAAAATCAAGTTTATGGGTCAAATGTTTTAGTTATAGAGATTTCCTTTAAGGCTGCATTCTTTAAAGATTTCAGTTTATAATCCCACACATAGTTCAATAAATGTTGCCAAGTTCTTTACCAATAACAGAAGGACAAGGCTTTGCTTGGTGTTTTTCTATGGCAATATAACATTCAGGGAATGCATCCAACACATGGTTTGTTACTTCTGCACTAGCCCCTGGAATACTTGTTTATTAAACTGATAAATCTTTATTCAATTGTCTTCTACAGTATTTAATACAATAGACCTCTTCCTTCCTTTCAAGCCCAGGATCATGTCTGTAGCTGTAGTCTGATTGTTGCCAACATCCCCAGATTTTGCTTGATTGCTTGATAGTACCACATTTTAATTTACTATCTTCATTTTGTTACACAGAATGTCCTGAGACCAGGCAGAGAGAGCAGGATATTAGAGAAATCGCCCAGGGCCCTTGAAATTCAGTGAACCAAGCTGACGTTGAAATATACAGTACTTGTTGAACTTGTTGCTTAACACTTAATACACAATACACTGCTGAGCTAGGAACGTTCATATTGTAAGTATTGACAAAAACCTGGCTTTGCATGGAAACGCTAGGTTTTCCTTTTGGTATTCCCAGTGGAATTTCTACGCAGAAATTGTTTAAAACATTTTAGTTTTTCAGTGAAGAACTTTGTTTGGACAGCCAAAGTTCTAAGACAAAACCTAGGGGCATATTTAAGAACCCAGGGTTTTGCAAATTTAAAATGTCCAATCGCGTACATAAATGTACATGTTCGTACAATACCATGCGGTAGCAAAATTCCCCAATGCTATTGTATGTGGGATTGTAAATCTACAATCACGTTAGTAGAGATGGGTAAAACTGGAAAAATCCAATATTCGATTGTTCAGTGGAATCCCGCCAGGTAGATTGTGAGGTGCACTCCCTGTAGCCTGTACCAAGTCAGGTAAGTATCAATTCTATTTTAGTTCATAGGGATGCACACTCAAATAGAATATAATTACAACAGTTCCATTTATTAAGTGCTCAACACACAAACCAGGTACACGTTTGTGTGTTGAGCACTTAATAAATGGAACTGTTGTAATTATATTCTATTTGAGTGTGCTTCCCTATGAACTAAAATAAAACTGGTAAAATCCATTCTACCTGAGGATTCGAAAAAATTTCGAAAAATTTTAAAATCTGTAGTTCAAATTTAAAAAAAATTTAAATTCTAATTTTCAAGGAATTTTTTAAATTTTTGTAAAAATTATACAGTAACTTACTGTAAATGGCTCTGTGACCTGGGAAATGCTGTGGGGAACAGACAATCAGATTCTTTTTGAAAAAATCTGATTGTAACCAATTCTGATTGGATACAATTAGATTACTTCAGAAAGTATCTGATTTGGTATACTAACCAATTAGATTATTTTTTAACCAATTAGATTCGATTTATTAGTTACAGTACTCCAATCCCATACACATGGATCATTGAACGACCTCGACCGAGAATGGACGATTCTTGGCCGAAACGGCCGTTCATCAGGTGTATTGCTCTGCCGTTGGGGGTCGTGCCTTGCTCGAAAATCAAGCGTGTGTACGAGGCTTAAGCATTGTACAGAGTCAGTGAAAATTTCACATAGTTCTAAAATAAACAGGCTAACAAGTACAAAAAACATAGCACAGTATATTACCTTACAACATTGAGTTTAAAACACATACAGCAGAAGAGTAAAAAAAAAAAAGAGTAAAAACAATAACCGTAAATGTGGTTATATCCCCAATAATAACAAGTCTTCCCAGGGTTTATATTTTAAACCTTCCAGGAGCAAGGTCTTACAGACCTTAATGGAAATGTCCCGTTCCCCTTGCTGGAGAAGATGTTGTTCTGTGTCTGCAGAGTTGTTGTAGCCGTACATTATGCTGTTGTTGTGTCTCTGAAGAAAGTGACATGTGGACTCTGTGCTGTTGAAGTCGGGGAGCAAAAGGAGCCCAGGCCCTGTCTGAGTTTCTGAATTGAGGCATCACACTCCGCAAGTGACGTGCAGGCTTTTTGTTTTAGAACTTGGACTTCGCAGGCATCGGCCTTTTCTGAAGGGCATCAACCGTTATGTGGGTGCATTCGGGGTTGGGCTGTGAGGTGAGCACATACATACATACATACATACATACATACATGCATTACATGCATACATAATCCCTTACAAGATTTTTACTTTATATAGTAGATAAAATACATATATAATGATCTGAATAGGATACATACAGGGAGATTCAATAAATATTCTTATCGTTTAAAATGGTGCTAATTTTGCCCCAACTAATCAGAACTTATGTAACATTTGAAAGCTAACATCTGATTGGTTGGGGCAAAATTAGCACCATTTTAAACAATAAGAACTTTTATTGAATAACCCCCATAATTTCTAACTAGCAAAGAGCTGGCACCTCAGCAGAATAATGGGGAGTTTTCTGTAAAATGTAGAAACATGGTTTGTTTCACAGAAGATTATTGGGTCATTTACAATTTAGCTTTAGTTGCAACTTTTATTGTGAAAAATATATCCTACTTAAAGAAAGAAATGCCATTCCCTTCCAAATGGGCCTGAGATAATATAGATTTTTTTTTTTAGTTAAGAACATGTAACACCAAAAAATAACACGTATTGTGTTATAACACCATTTTCTATATTGTGACAACTGTGCCTGCTTAACGTTTAGAATCTACTTTGCTGTATGTGGTCTGAAGGGTTAAAACCTTAAAATCAATAAATCAGTGGTACATATTACTAATGCACTCTTCACAGCCCTATGTAGTAACACAAATATAATTCATCTATTTCCTTTCCCCTTCTGAAGTAAATTAATGGAAAAGCAGACACAGATGGAATGGAAATTGCTACTAAAATAACTGGAACTGCTGCCTAGAGGCCAGGAGTTGTATTATTCCTGACCTTGAGATGGCTAGGATAGGGTGAGCATACCACTGGGATTAAACCCATTTATTGGTCCCAGTGATAAGAATTCTGTCTTTGCAATGTCCCACCTGCCTCAACATAAGGAACCGTTAAACCCTTTTGTTTTAACATGGGTTTCGCATTTTCTCACAGGTAGCTCCAACCCGAGAATAATATGGAAAAGGGATTTCTGTTTCAGTAACATGGATGCACACCCATACACCGGAGGTTTAAAAGTGTTAACTCATTAACATATTATTTAAACGGGTTAATTGACCAGACACTCTAAAAATAACTTAATATGCCCCTGCAAATTACTTTTACTACTATATTTTTTATATTTGAGCAGCTGCAAATTACAGTGAGATCCTAATGGAGAGTTATTCAAACGGTTGGTCTTCAAAGACCAAAAGCACATGGCAAGAAGGCCCCATACTAAGTAAATTACTGGTCCCCATTACACCGTAACCCCCAAACCTCCCCAGTACAATGAAAAGCCATTATTTTCCCACTGGACAATGGGAAACCACTCATTTAATTTTCTGCCCAGCTTGGATTATACCCCCAGTTGTGGCCCTGGTGGAAAATTTTACTTTTAACATGGTGTTGTAGATCATGTTTTGCTATAATTAGCAGGTAAGAACAAGAACTGTCAGACTTGAACTGAATGCAGCCCGTTATTAAAGGGCATGTTTACCCATAAAACAAAAACGGGTCAATTGTCATTTATCTGCCCCCAACCCCTACTGATATATTTTGCACTTTATAACCTGCATTAACAATCAGATTTTTAAGGATAGTTATTGTCCCCATTTTGGCAGAGTCAATCAAGGCTGTGACTGCTGCCATCACAACCAATGATTGACTGCTGTTTCACCAGCTGCCCCCTTGAGCACATGCTCAAGATTAAAAAACTCTCTTTGAGCAGAGGGAGGAGGCAGATACATTTGAAAGAAAGATATATAACGTATCAATGAATATCTAGTTCTAAATGCAAGTAATAAACTGTTTAAAATAGCAGTTGGGGTTGCGGGCAGATAAAAGACAAGTCACCAGTTTTTTTTGTTTTAAGGATGGACTAAATAAAGCGATTAATAAACAGGGCCAGTCATAAGGCGGCAAATATGACAACAGTACAGGAATAAGAGATTCCAACAGTCAAAAGTGAATTAAGTTAAACAGTCAAAACTAATTAATTGAGCGACACCTCAACATTAGCATGCTCCCTTAAATATAAATCCTCAGGTATACACACCCTCGGAAAAGATCTCTCATAATCCTCACAGTTCCATTTAAACCCTAATAATAAGCAAATTTAAAACCTTAATTGTCAAAATCTTAAAATACCTTTATTAATATAAAAAACATCTATCACAATATATACAAAACCTGTACAAACACCCTAGCTGATACCACACGCAAACGGGGTGTCCCCCATGTAACTTAGATCATAGTCATCCAGGAGTCTTAAGAAGAGATTCACAAGTACATTGATGTGTCTGACAGCGTCCCTCCAGAACTGCGCTGGGTTACTCAAACCTCTCTTTAATGGACACAGACTCAATCCAGCACTTGAGAAAGAGCGCTTGGGCGTTCGAAACATGTTGTGACCCTGTTGAAGCAGCAATAAACAGTAATATTGATTGCAAAGCTATGTTTTGCTTGTGTCTCCCTGCACTTGTTTCGGTTCCAGTTGGATTATAGCGTGTAGCGGACGCGCTGTGGGGATTGACACGCAAGAAATGTGTTAGCCACACTTAACGAATTCCTTACAATTTTGGAGGTTCAATCCAGGCATATGAGGTCCGATAATAGTTGAACAACAGTACCCAACTTTATAAGTGGCAAGTGCACATAAAAGTAGAAACATACAGGACTTCTTAGTCGGCACCCATTCCGCTGCTGGCTGATGCACCGAACCCCGGACTCACCGGGCTACAATAATACAATCCATTTCCTTTCCTTTCCTCCGGTCTTCACCCTCTGTGCTATGCCACTGAAAAAGCAAAACTTCCTCTCTGCTCTGGGTAGACACACAGGACCTATAATCCAAAAGGAATGGTGGCGATCAGCGTGTTACAGCTCCAATTCTAACCACCATCACCTACGCGTTTCGTCCCATCCGGGACTTCGTCAGGGTATTGCGAGAGCTACCACTGCTCCCTTTAAATAGCGCATCTGCACTGGTTACACTATCCCTGCTTCGTGGATATAAACAATGTTGCAACAGGTAGTATATATCAATTGTTACACAGTTTTATGTATTCAAATAGGACATCCCTATACCATGGCCACACAAAGATAAAAACTTAATAAAGAGATATCTGTTGTATTCAATTGCACATAAAAGTAGAAACATACAGGACTTACGTCGGACCCAATTCCGCTGGCTGAACCGGACTCACCGGGCTACATCCATTTCCTCCGGTCTTCACCCTCTGTGCTATGCCACTGAAAAAGCAAAACTTCCCCTCTCTGCTCTGGGTAGGGATAAGTTCTATAAGCAAAAACATGGATGTGCTATGGGATCTCCAGTTTCACCTATTGTGGCCAACCTTTACATGGAGGAGGTAGAAACACAGGCGCTTAATACCTTTAAGGGCTTAGCACCCAGCCACTGGTTCAGATATGTTGATGACACCTGGGTTAAAATCCACCAGAAGGAAGTACAAGCTTTCACAGAACACATTAATGCGGTGGACCAAAACATTAAATTCACAAGGGAAGAGGTACAAAACAACAAACTGGCTTTCTTGGACTGCTTGGTAGAAGTTAAGGAAAATGGTAAACTGGAAGTAGAGGTTTACAGAAAACCAACACACACAGATCAGTATTTGATGTTTGACTCCCACCACCCTTTAGATCACAAGCTGGGGGTCATCAGAACCCTGCAACACAGAGCCGAGAACATCCCCACTAGCACAGAGGCGAAGGCTAAAGAAATGAAACATCTCAGAGGAGCCCTTAAAACTTGTGGATATCCAGACTGGGCCTTTGTCAAAAGAAGTAGAAGGAAAGAAAAGAACACGAGTACCAACAGTGAAGGGAAAAAGCAAGACAGGAGGAAGAACATGGTCATCCCATATGTAGCAGGGGTCTCCGAGAAATTAAGAAGAATTTTCAAAAAACATCGTATCCCTGTCTGCTTTAAACCGAACAACACACTGAGGCAGCAATTGGTACATCCGAAAGACCCAATACCAAAACACAAGAAAAGCGACATCATATATGCAGTGCAGTGCAGTGAAGAATGCTCTGATTTGTATGTGGGGGAGACCAAACAGCAACTGCATCAACGTATGGCCCAGCACAGAAGAGCCAATTCCTCGGGTCAGGACTCAGCCGTGTATCTGCATCTTAAGGATAAAGGACATACCTTTGAAGATTGTAATGTTAACATACTGGCGAAGGAACGTGACTGGTTCAAGAGAGGTGTTAAGGAGGCCATTTATGTGAAAATAAAGAAACCAAGCCTAAATAGAGGTGGGGGGGTTCGACACCAACTGTCTGCCATGTACAATGCTGTTTTAACACCTTACTCTGGGCGTTCCTATAACACCTCTTAGCCACTATCTAATCACACCCTTAACACCTGGCTGTGATATGCTAATTGGGATTTTCCAGGATACATAATTGCCACAGATTCTTGTACAAGTCATTCTGAATTGAGAAAGCCAGTCGGATGACTAGCGAAACGTCTTCAAGAACTACATTTCAAGTCCAGTTGATCTAATTGAATACAACAGATATACCATGACCTGGATGAATGAGAACCTTCACAAGCTTAATAAAGAGAGTAAGTCTAATAATTACTTATTGGTAATCCATCCAAAACAGATTTCATCATTTAAGCCAAACGGACTCTTACAGGGAGATTCAATTAAAGTTCTTATCGTTTAAAATGGTGCTAATTTTGCCCCAACCAATCAGATCTTATTTAACATTTGAAAGCTAACATCTGATTGGTTGGGGCAAAATTAGCACCATTTTAAATGATAAGAACTTTTATTGTATAACCCTGTTAGTTTTTAAGTTAAATGTCCATTTGCTTTCCATTTGTAATAATCTCTTAGTAATATTGCCCCCTCTAATGCCCAATAACACCTTTTCCAGGCCCATAAATGAGAATTTCTTAGGATTCCCATTATGGCACTCATGGTTATGTTTGGCTATAGCACTAACCTCAACTTTACCATTTTTCACTGCCCTTAGATGTTCTTGGATTCTGACGGTCAATCTCCCTCTTGTTTGTCCTACATACAGTACATGGCTCCACATTCACATGTAATCAGATATATGACTTGGGAGCTTTGGCAGGTGATATATCCTTTTACCCACCACTTCTTTTTATTGTAGGATACCAACATTTTTTCCTCACTTTTGAGGGAACAGATACAGCATCTGCCGCATCTCTGATTACCTTGTCGCACTTCTCTTCCCAACCAAGTTGTCAATGATCGGCTGGGAGATTCGAAATGACTTTTACTGAGCTTATCCTTAAAATTACTCGCTCTCTTCGCTGTTAGTATAGATCTTGAACCCACTTTTTCTTGAATTTCTTTATCCCCTTCTAGGATAAACCAGTATTTTTGTAAGGTTTAGTTAATTGCCTCCCACTCTGAGTTAAAGGTAGTAATTAGACGTGTTTTGTTCCCAATCAACTCTGTCTTTTCCTTATGCCTCTCTTCGCCATACAGCAGTTTTTCTCTATTCGGCCATTTGGCTCTATCAAAACCTTTTCTGATCCAGCCCTTTTTGTAACCTTTTGATTCAAACCTCTGACTTAACTGGTCAGCCTGATCCAAAAAAGACTCCTCAGTGGAACAGTTCCTCCTCATCCTGAGGAACTGTCCCACCGGAATGCTATTAGATTGATAGGATGGTGACTCTCTGCAAATAGCAGGGAGTTAGTAGCAGTGCTTTTACGGAAGGTGGTGGTATTCAATACCCCACCTTTTTTAGAAATTTCAAGATCCAGAAAGTTGATCGAAGTACTGCTCCACTCAGCTGTAATTTTAATGTTATGTGCGTTATGATTGAGAGAGTTAATGAATCTCTCTAGGCAGTTCTCCGCGCCATAGGAGCAGGATGTCGTCAACAAATCAGATCCAGAGAACAACATTATCCTCCATTTTTAACTCTTGGACTACATTAGTTACGTCTTCCATTTCCCCCATCGCAGCCCCCCGCGTATCTGTCTATAAAATTTCTTATTAAATGTAAACATGTTGTTCTTTAATATAAATGACAGCAAACTTATTACAAAGTATGAATGATCAGCAAAACTCACCCCTCTCGACTTTAAGAACATTCTGCATGCATCAATCCCAATCTCATGGGGAATAGATGAATATAGTCCTTCAATATCTAGGGCTACTAAAAGACAATCGTCATCCACAACTAAGCCGTCAATTTTACGTAGTACATCTCCAGTATCTAAAACAAATGAATCAAGGGTGATTAAGAAGTGGTGTAAGATTTCATCCACATATTTTCCTGCTCTCTCAGTGGGACCTCCTATACTGGAGACTATTGGTCTACCTGGAGGCAATTTTTTATTTTTGTGCACTTTAGATATGGTGTAGAATGTAGGCAATTTAGGATCTTCGCAATATATAAAATCTCTTTATATATAAAAATTAGATTTACTAATTAGATTTTTTTCCCATCCAGAATACACCAAATTTTTTAATTCAGATTGAACCATCCTTAATGGGTTATGATCCAAACACTCATATTGAGACCGGTCCATAAGAAGCCTCAATGCTTCGAGTTTGTACTGATCTTTTGACATAATTACAACATTTCCACCCTTGTTCGCGGTTATAATTACCAAGTCATCTCTTTTACTGGGATGCTTAAGGGCCAATTTTTCACCCTCTGACATATTGGTTTTCCAAGGGTCTTTTATTTTCAGAGACTCAATCTCTTTAGTGACCTTATTAACAAAGGTCTGGACCAAAGGAACCGCGGACAAGGATGGGAACCACTCAGACTTGTTTTTCAGGGTGGTAAGCCCTCTACAGTCTTTAGGACCTATGGTCTCATAATTTTCGCCCATTCAACACAACAAATTTTCAAGCGCTTGTTTATCTCTCCCATCTAACCACCCTTGATCTTTCTTTCTGTTTACCAACTTAGAGAGTACTATTCTCCTGCCAAATAGATAAGGTAAGTCTTTAATAAACGTAAATTTATCAAGAGGTTTTAAGGGGGAAAACGATAGACCCTTGAAAAGTAAACCAAGGGTATCTTCATCGAATATTTCATTTGTATAGTTAAGGACTACAAATTTCCCCTCACTACAACTCTCTTTCACAAATCCTCCTTCTACATTCACTAGGATCTCTTTGTCTTTTTCTTAGCTTCCATGGAGATCTCCTCCGCGGAGTGCCTTTCTTTTTGTAACCCTTTTGATCTTCTAGTCTTTCTCCCTCATTTGATTCTTCTGAATTTACCCCTAAAGGAAGATCTCTATCATTGGATTTATTGTTCTCATTATCTTTGTGCAATATATTCAAGCACAACTACACATATCCAGTATATCATTTACTATATTCTGGTTCCTCCAGGTCACACAGCTCCCATTTACTATGTGCAGTACTGATAATATTAAAATCCAATATATCCCCCGGGCACACTGTTGTATGTGAAATCAAATCACGCTTTATTCAACGTTTTGACGTCACACAGGACGTCTTTATCAGGACATCAACAAAGTGCAACTGAGTGAACATTCACTTAAATACAATATCATGTGATCTAACACACCATCTTTTCATCATGTGATATAACACGCCTCTCTTATTACCAAATACTCCACCCATCCTTTTTTGTGTGACTCTTAATACATTTCTATTATAAAACCTAACCTTACCCACTTTACTACTTGGCTTTTAAAGTTCATATTTGCTAAAAGTGCATTTCAAGTGCCTTCTTTTTTTGAAGCTATCAAGTGCATTCAGTGCATTCTGTGTGTGCAACCGTTTTGTAAAGTGCCTAGGAAACAAAGCATTAAAAAGTGCATAAGTATAAACATTTAAAAATTATTGTTATATCAAACCTATTTTTCACAGTACAATCTAAAATACACTTATAAATATCATCATAAAAAAACATTTAAAGGAAAATTGCGTATTTAGCCCCTTTGGTATCAATGTATTTAGCCTATGGATCCATTCCGCTTCTCTGCACAATAAATATCTTATAATATGCACAAAAATCTTAACCTGATCAATGACCATTACTTTCAAAGAGCTAATTGGGTGTCCCTCTTTGGCATAATGTAGTGCCACTTCATTCTTTGCCATTCTCTCCTTCGTGGTTTTTATATGTGATTTATGAGTGGCAAATCTTTTCTTAAATGCTGTAATGGTTTTCCCTACATAATATAGGGAACATGGACATTTTATTATGTAAACACAATAGTCTGTATTGCAGTTGTACTTGCAGTTTATGTAAATTTCTTGGCTGTTCTGTGGATAGCAAAAATATTTTGCTTCCATCATAAAATTGCACATGCTGCATCCGTAGCATCTTGTGCATCCATTCCTTTGTGTATTCTCTATACATCTGTCATATCCTTCAAGTTCTTATTCCTTTTATACACTATTTTAGGTTTCCCCATCTTCGCTATTCTGGGGTCATTTTCAATTATTTGCCAATATTCTTTAGTTTTTTTCTTAATCTGCCCCCCATTTCACTATATTGTATTATAAATGGGGTACATTTTTCCTCTTTCTTTACATTTCCATCTGCCCGAAATCTAGTTCTCGCTTGTTCTAATGCTTTTTTTAAAACCTGATCTGTATATCCTCTTTCACCAAACCTTTTATACATTTCATAAAGTTTTTCTTCACAATCCTCCCTTTCTGAGCATATTCTCATCACTCTAAGAAATTGTGAAATAGGTAGTCCTTGTATCTGTTTCCTTGGGTGAAAGCTGTCCGCTCTCAAGATCGCATTTCGATCTGTGAGTTTCCTATAGAGTGTGGTAGTAAATTTTTGGTCTTTCTGCATTATAGTCACATCCAGAAAGTTTATTTCCATATCATGAATTTCAGGATTGAATTTAATTCTTGGACGGATCCCATTCAAAAAAACGATAAAGTCTTCCAATTCATGCAATGTTCCATGCCATAACAAAAATATATCGTCTATATAGCGCCACCATCTGGTCGCGCAATTCTTAAACATTTCTGAGGCAAAAATACAATGTTCCTCTAAATATCCCATAAAGAGATTCGTGTATGAGGGTGCTGCAGGACTTCCCATTAAAGTGCCAGTAGTCTGGAGATAAAAATTACTTTCAAATCTAAATATATTCCACTTCAACAACATTTCTAAGATCTTTATCAGAAATTCAGTAGGAATACTAGTATCTGTACGTTTGTGCAAGAAATACTTACCAGCTTCGATGCCAATCCCACCATCAATATTCGTATACAATGCAGATATGTCCATTGTTACCATAATCTTATTTCTTCCTGTATGAAGACGTCCTGTGTGACGTCGAAACGTTGAATAAAGCGTGATTTGATTTCACATACAACAGTGTGCCCAGGGGATATATTGGATTTTAATATTATCTTTTTCCTCTTCTTAATTTCTATCTGTAATCCATCTACATCTTTCTTTAATTTGGCATTAAATATTTCAAAGTCTTTCTGATCTTTATACTTATCTAGAGCTTATTTTTTCTCATCTAGTTCTTTCTTAATATTTACAATTTGCAATTTATCATCCGCAACAATGGGATTCATGAGTTTCGTCGAACACTCTGTTATTACATCCTCCCAATTTTTTTTGACAGTTTCGTGCTGGTTGTGCACATTCCCTGGGGATATCCTCACTCTCAATCCTCGTGGCACCATTTTGTTTTTAAGGTAATTTTCTAGTGTCGACACCTCCCATGAAAGTCTCAATTGTTGCAGAATTAACTTGCGATACACTTTTTAAATTTGTTTTAAAGTCAACGCTATCAGCTAGGGTGTTTGTAAGGGTTTTGTATATATTTATTGGGGATTGTGATAGATGTTTTTGATTTTGACAATTAAGGTTGTAAATTGGCTTTAATTATTAGGGTTTAAATGGAATTGTGCGGATTATGAGAGATCTTTTCCGAGGGTGTCTATACCTGAAAATTTATATTTAAGATATTGTTTTAGTCTCTCCGAGCACAACACTACTGTGTGTTACCAGCCCTATATGAGTTGTGCAGATGGAACATTTTCCGATTGTATCAGCATGCTCCCATGGCAGTTGTAGAAGTGGAAAGGAAACATAAGCATACAATTTATGATATAGGGTGATTCCCCAGAGCCTCAAAAAACTTGTTGGTGTAATATTGCAGAATTAGGGATATATCGTAGTGTTGTCCCAAACCTGGTTTCAGGTTAAAAAAGTTCAGCATCATAAAATCAATACAGACAAAATTTCAATGCAGATCCGTTAAAATCCAACCATCTAAACTTAATTTCAATGTCATAATTTTAAAGTTTTGACACTGAATTTCAGTTTCAACAATCAGAATTCCATGCAAGCTTTTGTGTATAACTGTTCAGCATAAGCTTATATTATTGGGCCCAAACACCAAATGCAGTAAGTAGATAGTAAAAAGTTTATCAATAGTTTATGGCTTCAATGGTGTTTGTATGTTTAAGCTTTCCATCCTGGGGCTTGTTTCTAGGTATAGGGTCATCATCCTGAATTAACAAATGACTTTCAAAAGGTCTCTTATACTTGTCTCTGTTCTGAGAAGAATTTGTCCTAATTTATTAGAAACCCATCTTTGTCTGTTGGTTTAACCAATATCAGTGATGGATTCTTAGTAATGAATGTGTTAAGATCCCTTTCTATAGTTGCATTTGGAGTTTTACAAAGTGACTTAAGAGTCTCCAGTACATTTTGTGATTGGCTATTTGATCTGTGCCCTAGAAATCTACTGCAGAGGGAAAAAATCAGGTTAACAAGGCAAAGCAAATGAACTTTATAAAACCTTAAGCTCTTGCTGTATTATGATTCCAGCATGGGGAAGGGATATTAAATATAATGAAGGCAAATATACCAAAAAAGAAATTATTAGGTAGAGGATGTATCCTTCATTAAAACTTGACATTGGCTTATTTTTCCTTACTGGCAGTTCAAGGCTTTTCAGTATTAAATCAACAGGCAATATCACATTCTTTGACTTGCTATTTTAGTTTTACAAATTGCTTAGTGTTCTTTCTTTCCACCCTGACGCATAGTATACTGTGGAATAGTATATCATAGCATATCTGTCCCATTTTCTATAGGCCAATGTGAAGTGGAATTTGCTATGGTGGGTGCCTTTTTTACACATTTGCACTTTTGAATACTTTCTCAAAAAACAAGAACAAGAAGCAAGTATCATGGTATAAACATTAGTTAACAGGCAGACACATTAGTTTACAAAATAAATGGACAGCATTACATTTACATTTAAATTTTTAAGGGAAAACAATTACCACATAATAACACATTTGCTAACTACTAAGAGTTTCTTAGTGCATAATCAGCAATAAGAACAAATAATAATGAAGCAGCATGTAGCGGGTAGTGTGTCTGGATGTGTAACCTCAGTTTACCTGCCTTGCAAAAACTTTATATAGAACACAGTAGAACTTCAGAGTTTTGACAGGTGAGTAACTGCTGTACTGCTGTACCCAGGGTGTATACCTAAACCCTAAAACCTATTGTTAAAGCCGGCTCCAGGTCTGCTCCCCTTAGTAGTGCAGAAGTGGCTTCCCATTGGGGGCCCACAAAATGGCATCACAAAGCCAATGCTGCTTGTTCTAAGTAATTAGGTGAGACCTAGAGGTGAGGACCCCTTGGTTTAGGTCCTCACTCTGTACTATTAAGTTAAGGGGAGTCACTAAGATGGGTGTATAGCTCGTTTAAAACCATGTAGAACAGTGATCCAAAGAGAGGGGAAGGTTTCATCCTTTTACCAGTACACCTTCATTTTCTATTTGCATGTTGTAATTTTCTGGTTTAGCTTCCCTTCTAAGAAGATTATTCTTCTTTAAAGAGCATGTCCACTCCCAAAATTATATTATATGTTTTAGCATAAAACTCCAACAAACCCTAAAACTGTTGGCAGAGTCCAATAGTGCCCCAGAAGAGAGTTATTCAGCCTTATTACTGCAGCCCATCCTCTGTTGGGTAGACCTGTCAGTCATAGCTGTGACAGATGACATTGCGGCCAGTGATTAACGTGTTTAGCCAGAGGTGTGTCCATTGAGCACATTAAACATTCAGCTAAACATGTCTGAGCTCTCTGATCTTGCACTGTGCTCAGTGAAGCTGGGTAATCATGTGCAGGGTTCAGGCTGAATAACTCTTTTCTGGTGCTTCTCGTGACTACAACACTTTTAGGGTTTGAGTAAGGTTTTTACCCAAAAATAAAATGTAATTTTGAGGGTGTCCATCCCCTTTAACTAATTTGCATTTCACATAAAATGTGTGTTATTTAGTTGCTGCAGTCACAGGCCCTAGAGTGAAGATTGATTTACTACCAGTACGGGTGCCGATAACATTGTATGTGTGTTACTGTACCTTTTCCCCATTAATATTTTTCTATGACATAATCTATAGTTAGTTTTTAGTTAACTCACCTTGTTCTGACATTCCTGCAAACAGCCTTGACTGGTGTAATATAATGAAATGCATTTTTTAGGTCACAATGTGTCATGGACCCTGTCGAATCTAAGAGGATGCTCTACACCAAAACTCTCTTTGATTTTTTTAAACGCAATGGCAGGGTAGCATTCCTTTTATGTCATTTAGAATTCATATATAATCTAAGGGGTCCCTATGTCCCATGTAAGATCACACAAGTAGTTTAAAGTGAATAAAAGAGTGTTTGCTGCATAATCCAAAATATACCAATCTCATTTGTGCAAACCAATAACCTTTAAAACTAAAATTGTTTTTCATTAAATTATTCACCATTTATGTTAATTTGAATAATAAAGCTTAGCCATTATTAGATAAACAAAATCAATATAAATCATCATTTATGAGACATGCTATTATTAAATGCCATTATATGGTTACATTCTCAGGTACTCAAAAGATGCAGGAAGCCATTTTGAACTGGGAAGCTCCTACAAACCTATACAATACAGGGAATATGAATATGTCCGAATTGGGAAACACCACAATAAATGTGGTATTACCCCTTTGAAAGTGGCAAATTTACATGTTGTGAGCCACGTCATTTAGAGAAGCTCCTTCCAGCTCTATTATGCCTGCAGTGTAGACATTCTGCCTCCATAGCAGAGCCTCTGGGTAACCAATAGGAAATACAACTTGAATAACTACTGTAAATGGCAGTAAGATGTGTATCAGGCTCTTACCACAAGTGCTGCATCTCAAAATGGCCTCATATATAGTTAAAAGTTTGCATTTTCTTTTTAAAGTTCAGCTGCTTTCAAACAATGCTTCTTGGATTTAAAAACTATTAAGAAGTTCTTGGAACTAAAAAATAATAAGGACCAGTTTAGGTTTTAAACTTACAAAGCTCTAAAATGCAGGGATTATTTCCAAATAACTCCACACACAATTCTCTATGTACTGTGCAATGCTCTATATAATTAGCAGCACCATAGAAGGACAGACATCTAAACAATCCTTTGTCAACCTGGGTTAAGGCAATTGTTATTAATTCAACCCTGTACAATTTTTATTTCAGGTTTCCAAAATATTTCAACTACCAGTATATAGCTTCAGTGCCATCACACTAATCTGTGTGCTTTATGTCTTTATGGGGGGGGGGGGGTCAACCGCTGTATATTCCTATAAATGATCCTGGTTTGCCAACATTCTGGGCTCAGTCTGCAGCTCATATATGAAACAGTGGTAGAACAGTTTAGTGGAGGGGGGGTTGACTAACCAATCCCATTGTTAATGCAAAGTCGACTTTCATCATAAAGTCAGGTAAATCCTCCCAAACAAAACAGTGCAATAATCAGATGTCATGGCCTAGATGAATTGCCTGTAAATTGTGAAACTGGAACTTGTTTGTATAGAATAACGTATAAACTTATTGGTTAATTAAATGGCAGAATATTGACTATGGCAATTAGTCTCTCATTGCCGCAAACCAGAAGTGATTAGGAGTGTGAGGGAGTCTCTAATGACTTTACCTGCTGATATTCAGAGACACAAAGAAATTGATACTGATGTGCTTCATTTAAAATTAGATACAGTTAGCTGCTCATCTCAATCAAAAATGAAGCCTTCATATTCCTGGGTAGAAAGGTTTTTGCATAAAAAATTTATTATTGGAATCGGTTAT
The DNA here is from genome assembly GCA_019447015.1 of Hymenochirus boettgeri. Classification (NCBI taxonomy): domain Eukaryota; kingdom Metazoa; phylum Chordata; class Amphibia; order Anura; family Pipidae; genus Hymenochirus; species Hymenochirus boettgeri. The sequence continues at coordinate 231,436,150 of CM033473.1, read as the reverse complement.
TACATTATTGCAGGATATAATAGGTATAAATATTGCAAAACTGGCATTAGATCAGTGGCTTAAACTTTTAAAGGGCATGTCCACCCCAAAATTTAACTTTTGATATGTGGTAGGGCATACTCTCCCAGCCCCAACCGCATTAATATAATTGTTAGAAAGTCCCCCGATTCTTACTTACCTGCCCTCTCTCCCCTGCTGCAGTGTTCAGGCCCTCTGCTTGCATGGAATTGAAAGCAGGGGGCGGGACCGGCAGCTGTGTCCGTGATTGGCTGAGAGGCAGGGAGGGCTGCACTGAGCATGCCTCAACCTTGATGAGGTTGAGGAAGTCTCAGGCACAGCATGAGTCACACACTGCTCCTACACAGCAGTTTCCTGGACTTTGGAGGGGCACAGCAGGGGAACTATTTTGAGCAGGAATGTAAGGTAAGGATTGTTTTAAACTACTTGATGTGGCCAGTAAGGGGTTAAATTTTAGTTTTGGGGGTGGACATGCCCTTTAAAGTTGCAGTGAGCCAGCAACTTCAAGAAAAGCAGTAATAATACTATAAGTAAAGATCTGCCTTTTAATGGAAATGGGATGGATGTCATTGAGTTAACATAACTCTGGTGGGTGGATTTTGTTGTTTCAGAGGACATGCCCTCTAAGGATTAACGGTAGAGCCCTGATTCAAACATTGATGGGTTCTCTATCAGAATTTACAGGAACACAGTAATGAAGTTTCTTATTTAGTCGCCTAGTTTGGAAATTTAATAAAACAGCAACTTAAATCTTCCAAGTATATAAAAATAGGGCTTTCCAGCCTTTAGTACATTTAATGGGGTAATCCCACTTTAATTTGTGCAGAAACATGTGTGTTTGGGATTACCCTATTAGCAGGGTTATTCAATAAAAGTTCTTACCCTTAAAAATGGTGCTAATTTTGCCCCAACCAATCAGATGTTAGCTTTCAAATGTTAAATAAGATATGATTGGTTGGGACAAAATTAGCACCATTTTAAAGGATAAGAACTTTTATTGAATCTCCCTGTAAATGTACTAAAGACTGGACAGCCCTATTTTTACATACTGAAAAGTTTATGGTTGGCGATGAGGTGGTCATTTATATATATATATATATATATTGTTTGGAGAAACTTATATATACTCCTGTTTATTCTGCAAAATGTGTTAATCAATAATAAAAAATATTTTAGGTCATGGTTTAAATTGCTTATTCATTTATAAATGAATGGGCACTTGGTCACTGTTTTCCTGCCGGGCTCTCAATAACACAGTTTACATATTATTAGTTGTGAACCAATCCGCGTTTTGAGGCGGAACTGTGGGTTTCAAAAATTTGCGGATTCAGTTGAAATTCTGGAATTTTGAAGAGTAGAAATTCTAAGAAATGAAGTTAAAATTCTGCTCCCATTATATTCAATTGGGTTTGATTCAAATGTTCAAAAGAAAGAAACTTTCTTCTTATTGTTATTAAATACAGTCCTATTATTGTCAATCCTCATTGCTACATGACATTACAGAAAGATGTTATATTGCAGGCATTTATATAATAAAATGTACCTACTGCACCTTTACCATTTACTTATTAGTTATCTCTATTACATTTATGTACAGATCTCAAGAGGTCTTAATGCAAACCACAGCTGATGCTTGTCAAACTCCTAAAATTATTGAACTGTAACATAAATAAATGTGATATTTTTTCCTGTAATAACTCTTAACAGTACTTTCTCTCCTGTATACCACCTATTATCTAGGCATTCAGTTTTCTACTATAATTTCCATATCCTGATATTTTGTTTATCCTATTTTTTTTATGCATCAAATTTACCTATGCGCCTCCTTCAGACCTGGGCACTTGTAATGTCTTCTGCCAATGGGTCATATGGACTTTTATATAATCCCTTTTTTCTAGGTGTTTGCGTGAAAATATATCCCTAAAAGAAGTAACCCAAGATAAAAATAATGACCATGGAAAAACTAGGTGAGAAATACCCACAGGAATTTCAGTAAATATACTGTATGTGTGTCCAGTACTTCTCCTGGTACACTATTGGTTAATCTTTATTTGCTCAGCTTTATGCAGTTTGAGTTGGCAGTAAAGCAGCCATTTATAGAATGAATCAGGTGCACATATACAGCAGCATACTTCATTATCATACTAGTGCGGTCGGCATGGCCAAGGTTATCCCACCAGTCACTTCAGACACAATTGGTGTTAAGAGCATTTGACTGTATTGAAAGCTTTGCTTATAAGAATAATGCATGTACAGTCACTGCAGCAGTGATGACACTGGTTGTCTTTTCACCACTCGAAATAACAAATATGATTATAAAGGCTGCGAGGAGGTAAGAGGCTTATGTTTCAATCCTATTTGGGATCCCCTGGACCACTTAATACAACCACAATATTAGAAGTGGTTTTATGGCAAACCTCATATTTGTAATTATTATAGTTATATTATATCTTATCACAAACTTTCTAATAAATTCCACATTCCTTAGGTACACACTACTATGCTCTACTGTAAAATAAGTAGAGGGTATACAATGGGCATCTTATTAGCTTCAGATGCAGCAGATTACATTAAAAACCCCTGTCCAATGCAGATCCTAGAGGTGTAGAACTAAATTTCTAGCTTTCCTTGGTACATTTTTGGATATAAACATATTAATGCCCATTTATTGACAAGTAGTGGGCACAGGCTAAAGGTGGCCATACAAATGTGCGATGTTACTTACCCGACCGAGCGCTCTCTCGATGTTCATCGGTCCTGCCAGAACCGCCTCTCCTGATCTTATATTTGACCGACATGTGATCGCAAAATCCCATTCATTTTGCGATCTCACTTCAGTCGAATATAAGATCAGGAGAAGCGGTTCCAGCAAGATCGCACGAACGTCGCGTGAGCGCTCAGTCGGGTAAGTAATATCGCACATATGTATGGCCACCTTAAGGTCTCATGATTTCTGTAAATCTCATCTGTCCAGGAAAAGAATTGAAAAAGAACCATTGAAAAGGGGGGCGGGATTGCCATCCTCAAATGTTCTTATCTCTAACAACAAACTTTAAATGAATTAACTTACAGAAAGTCCCCAATACTGTAGTGTCAAATGTTCAGATTTTCTTACTGATGATTTCAGTTCAGTTTTCCAGTTTTTTTTTTTACTTTTAACAGCTGTTTCTACATGTATCTATATTGTGTTTAGTTTAGTATAGTAGGTGCACAAATGTATGGGTCAAAACATTGCCTTTCCTTTTATATCCAAAAATTTGGACAAATAATTGACCAAACCGTATGGATTTCCAAACTACCTGATCTGAATGGCCTGTTAGATGACCAATCAGCTCTAGAAAGCTAGAGGAGATTCCAATTCTTACCTCTTCTGGACTGACATTCTAATTTCAAACACATAAATCTTTACTTATCTCGATTTTCATTGGGCATTTTCCTTTGATGCTGGCCAAGCACTATGCTAAAGTAAGGAAATATCTTAAGATATATACAATTAGGTCATTATATACAATTAGTTATTTTATATTGTGTAAATTATATTCAATATTCTCTTATCTGAACTGCGTACCTTAGTGATATAGTATATTCATGTTCCCTATAAATGGAAGTGCCATATCTCATGAGTTTTGAAAACTATACATTAAGAATGTTGAAGTAAACTTAACAACTGAGATTTAAGTTAGAAAAAGACTTTACTATTCTAAATATCTTGCTTCATATAATTTTACTTAAATGTATGGTGTACTTCAGCTCATCTCGCTATCATTGATTTATTAGCATAAATCTTCCTTTGCTGTACAGAGAGAACTAAATCAATGCAGCTCTAGGGACAATATTGATCCAGCAACATCCTGATTTGATTCTCCAGTCATTTCTTTAATTGAAATGATACTTTCTTATAACTTCTGGATGACCAAGGTCCCTGTTGACATTGATACAATGTTACTCAATCAGGACAAGGCACCATCTTACTCAGTTGCGAGACAGTAAGCTAATAATCAAGGTATTCCTAGCTTAGTGTATCTTGAAGAAAGAAATAAAACCTTTTAATGCTCAAGGTTTCAAGCACACATTGTTCTTAACATTTAATGTCTTGATAGAATAGGAAACATTTATCTGTTAGATCTTAAAAGGGGAAAAACGCAATATCACTATATCACTATAAAAAGTGATATTTCTTCAAAAGTGATTGGATGGATGTGCAGAATCCATGCTGCTTCAAACTATTGCATTGTCCAGTTTGTGGTATACGCAATTAGAAACGTAAACGCACTTGGTATACCTGTAGAAAGGGTGTGCTTAATATAACAGTATAATTAAATGATTCTTACAATACAAAAATATTTCTATAGAACTTTTCTCTCATGGGTCTCAAAGTGCTTAACAGAGGATGAAATCTACGCGTCTGCAAGTGCTACACTGAACAGGTGAGTTTTCAGTCTGGATTTAAACACCTCCAGAGATGGGGCAGTTCTGGCTTACTGGAGAAAGGAGTTCCATAGAGTGGGTGCGGCATGACAGAAGGCTCTGTGACCAAATGATTTTAGGTGGACTCTGGGGATAACTAGGTTATTGGAACCTGCTGATCTGAGGTTGTGGGAGGAGCAATGTGGTTGCAACAAATCTTTGATGTATCCAGGGCCTAAATTATACAGTGATTTATATGTAAGTACGGTTATGGTTAGTGCAGGTTTGGTGTTATGTGCCAGTGGCACAGCTATTTGGTTCGCAGCCCGGCAGTGTCATTTTGTTTAACTCTTCCAACGTTACTTAGGTGAAAGTATAAAGATTTCACAACAGCAGAGATGTTAGTTCTGAAGTTTAAATCACCATCAATTATAACCCTCAGGCTGGGCACATACTCTCAGAGCTATGCAGATCTGTACATATCCTTAGAGATGATGGTTGCAGATGGAGCTGGTCTGTTGCTAGAAACAGGCCTCCAATTACAAGGACTTTGGTTTTGTTAGCATTTAGTTTCAGCCAGTTGACACTCATCCACTCTTGTAGCTCTGCTAAGAAGGCATTTATGGTTGTAGTTGGGTCTGCTACACCAGGTTTAAAGGATAAATATAGTTGGTATAATCTGCATCGCAATAGTATGACAGGCCATGTTTCTGGTTTAGTTTGCCAAGTGGTAGCATATTTATTGTGAAAAGTAGTGGAGACAGAAATGAGCCTTGGGGCCCTCCATCCCTTAGTGGGACAGAGGTAGACAGAAAGGGTCCCATTGATACTCTCTATGACCTACCACTTAGGAAGTAGAGATGGCCGAATCTGTTAAGTTTTGTTCCATTTTCAGAATTAGGGATCTCGGAAAAACCCTGAAGATCTGAATTTCCGAAAACGGAACATGCTTTTGGGACTTTGGATCCCATTTTTGATGATTATTGAACATTCAAGCTATTTTCGATAATCCTCGCAAATACCCTCGAACATTCGATAATCCTTAAAAATACGGTTGGAATCTACTTTCAGATCATATTTTTGAGGATTATTGAACGTTCAAGGGTATTATCAAGGATTATCGAAAATAGCTTGAATGTTCGATAATCGAAAATGGGATCCGAAGTCCCAAAATCAAAATGATCCGTCTGGTTTCAGATGGAACATTCGGATTTCGGAACCAAGGCATTGCATGTTGGATCTGGGTCTGAGATCATGTCAAAAGCTGCAGTGAGGTCCAGCAGGATCAGTGTGGAGCATATCCTCTGTCTCTTGCCATGAGCAGGTCATTGCAAACCTGGATGAGAGCTTTTTCAGTGCTGTAATGTTTCCTGAAGCCAGACTGGGAAGGGTCATGGATGTTATTTCCAGTTGAAGAAAAATAGCCTTTTCTATGAGCTCCTAAGGAATGGGAAGTTAGGGACTGGTCTGTAGTTGGTCAATGCATTGGGATCCAGGGATGCAGAGAACCCAGAACAAAGTCCAGAAAATAAACTTTGCAAATACTTGGCAGGGATCAGCAACAATAACATTGCAAGGAGGGAGGAAGGAAAAAGGAGGAAAACAGAAAAGAACCCAGCACATCATGTTCTTGGGAAACAATGCTATTTTCAGGCATCAGTCCAAAGGATCCGGCTCAATTTCAATCTTTGTGCCTTGTTTGAGGAGGTAGAACAGCCAGAAAGGTAAGTATCGTTACTGACAGATTGCGTTTTTGCGGGTGGGCAGATTGGACAAATGGACAATCGAGTATGTCGGAAAATCACAGGTGATCACATGGTTCCCTATCAGAGATGCCCGATCATCCTAAATTCGAGGGTTACCAAATGTTGCTTTTACTTGGGTTATGGCCAAATTCGAGGGTTAGTGAAAGCTACATTCAAGGATTATCGCCATTCACTAACCTTGGTTTTGAGCCATAACCATTGAATGTGGCATTCGGTAACCTTTGAATTTGGTGATACCTTCAAATGCATTCGGTAACCCTCAAATTCAGCAATAACCCTTGAATGCGCCACACAGCGCATTCTAGGGTTATGGAGGGATATCGATTCAAAAATTCAATAACCCTTGAATTTTCAAAAGTTATTGAAAATATGTCCACAAGTTCGGAAAACCCGAAAGTTCAGAGAGTTCTAAAAAGTAAGCGGTCGTATGAACTCATAAAATTCGTCTCGAACTCAGGCTCAAGTTTGAGTCCTAGTCCATCCCAATTACCTATGGACATGGTGACAGTGATTCGTCCCAGCCGACTGCTCGCTAATGACTTGGGATGAACAAATTTGTTTGTGTTTACCTAGCTTAAGATGTGGTAATATTAATTAGATACTATTGCAATGTGAAAGTGTATTGATAAGGAAACTGGGCACCTTACATCCTATTCTTTATATTAGCCCCAGAGAAAGTCAGCCACTCATTACATTTCTTGTTTCCACAATTATTGTATATATTAAATAATAAGGTAATTGTATAGTGTTAATTAGGAGTGTAAACATTTTTATAATGTACTTTGGGGCTAATGCAATAAGAAGTGCAACAGTTTGCCCGTGCAATTTATTTGCAGCAACCAATCAGATGTTATCTAACTAAAAAAAATCTAACATCTGATTGGTTACTGCAAAATAATAGCATGGTCAAACTTTTGCACCTCTTATTGCATGAGTCGCTTTATGTTTCTCAAAGGTTTTTCCAATGGCTCTCAAAGGTTTTTCCCTTCCTGTCTTTAAATATAGTAAAGGAAAAAAAAATTTGCTCATTTAAGTTATCAGAATATGGAACGATGGCTTTAGCCATTTCATTTCTCATTGACAGTGTGCTTAATAACAACATTTATCATTGTTAGATTTTCCCTGAAACTCTAAATCTAGAGCTATAGATAAGATCTAAAAATGTGAATTTTCAATCCCCTGATGACCCTAAAAATGCAGGGCACAAGTGTCAAACTCATCTCAGAAAAAATGCATAAGGTGTAATGTCCTGGTGGAATTTCTTTCGTATTTAGTAAAAATAAAGTAACCTTGATGGAACTTTTACTCAAGATCTATATTGTTATTCTTTCTTGGAATCAAGTCTTTGTCAGAGATATTTTACACTTTACAAGCCTTCCAAATGTATGTATTACTGGAGGGAGGGGTGGACAGTCTGGGCACATGGATAGGTGGATAGCTTGGCTGCCTGGGTAATTTGGTGAAGGTGATTACAGAGTTAAGGATGTGGCATGAGCCAATGGTTTTAAAGACGTCAGATGGAAAAACAAGTCAAAAGGTAAGGGCAATTAAATCCCCCCTCTCCCCTCACTTAATTGTAATTAGGGTGAGGATATAAACCATGGGGTCCTCCCCCCTTACCTAATAACATTCAAAGCACTTTCAAAGTAATAAGACCCGGGGGTGAGGACCTATCGGTTTACTGTAGGTCCTTACCCTGGGTACTATCATAATAGTAATGTGAATGAAACTGGCTTTTAATAACCTAATTCTAATTTCATTTTCGGAATCTGCAAAGTAAGAGATGTTCCTCACTTTAGTTCATTTAATAACTAATATGACAATGACAAATGTAGCACTTGTTTAAATGACCCCCCTTTTCTAAGAAACAGCAAAAAATATAAATCAGATAGTGAAATGCGTTGTCTTTAAATTTGCTAGAAATGAGCGTGAAATATAATATGTGAGAAACGGGGAGGGGTTATTCACTTCCTACAAGAGGAAAATTTGCATCTTTTTTATCATCTAAAATATTGCCTTTATACAATGATGGCGCTTATTATAGTTTTAAATTGATCTGTCACAATTTCTATTAACCGATGTGCAACATAAGCTTCTTTTATATTAGCTCCGGAGAAAGGGTTGAGGTGAAATTAATCATGTTAAAGATGAACTTCCAGACTCATTTCAGAATATAGAGAGCTGTTACGTCTCATCAATAAACTTTCTTACCAGTGCAGTTATGGGTTTGGCTATGGAACATCCATTCTATAACGGACATCACAATCTGTTTCACCTTGTAATGTATTCATGCTAATTGTAAAAACGGACAGCAAAATAATTACTATACCTATATGAACTGTAAGTAGCCATAAAAACCCCCAATAAAATATAAATCTCCGCTATCCAGTGGACAAAATTAAATTTACTGGTGTCCATATAGCTAAGAAATTAAACTCATCATTGTAGCTCTGCCTTGTGTGCAAATATATCAGTTTTATTAGAATATATAGCAAGGGAGAAAGGAAAGGATAAAACACAATGGGCTCCCTGAAATTAATTTACTAATTAGAGTAAGAAGAGCGCAACAATTACAAATCTAATTGTAACAGAGCTAGCAACAGAAACACTCATGTAATGGTTATGTGCCTCCCGTTAGCCAGGATTATCTTCACTCTCTCTCAATGCACGGTGAAAACAGAGTACTTAAAGCAGACCATGGCACAGTAAGGCCCAGGTGCCACAAGCGGACCTTAAGCTCCCCCTAACTGTCCCTCTGCTACTAGGCCTGTACCTGTAATGGATCTGAAATATTGCACACCTTCTATGTAAAATTGCAATCTCTATAGTGAGAATTGAATTGAACCTATTCACAACCGTTCACGACAGTCCGAGTTTCTAATGCAGCCCCCTGATTTCCACTCTAAAATGTCTTTTACTTTTTTCAGTTTAATTGAATAATGGGAGGGGGGAAAAGCTATGTCTAACCTCCCGTTCTTCAATTAAACTAGCAGGAGACAGGAGCGAACATGAGAAACATACCCGAGATCGTGCTCCTCCTCCACTTTCTCAGACAGGTCCCAACGCTCCCTTGCACTGTATACGCATGCACATGGAGTTATTGTCGCTTTAACTGATTCAATATCAGTAATCCCAATTTAAACTCTTTCAAAAGACATCTGCGCAGCTGGAATTCAATATGCGCTTTGTGCATATTTTTGGGTGACAATTTAACACTAGCTATTTGATTTCATCACAAGACCCTGAAACTTCCAGTGTTCATGATTGAGAATTGTACACATTGCAGTCAATGGGAAAAAATGTCCGGATATTCGCAGATAATATGGAACATTTTCGAAATTACGAGGATTTCTTGTATTTTCGAAAATGTGTGAAAATACGTATTTTCGAAAATCCATATTTTCGAAAATTTTCGAAATTACAAGGATTTCTGGTATTTTCAAGGATTTTTTTCATTTTAGTGGGTCGAATTTTTCCGAAAATTCGCGGATCCTCGAGCGGACCGGATTTTGCGAAGTTCGGACATCTCTATTGCTGGCACAAGCACAGGTCAGATCCCCTTGGACTACTAGATAGAGCTGGATGATGGCATAACACCAATATATGTCCCATTTGATAGGTCTCTGGCCCAGTGTAGTTAAAAGACAACCGTATGGTTTTTGCTGCACCCCCTTGTGGTCTGGGGCCTAACCAACAAGAGATGCACTTTTTCTCATTGAATAGATCTCAGACAGAGGTGGGGCTGACCTTAGACAATGCAGTTGTCCTTTAAGTGCAATCTGGGCACACTTTTACTATGCTGGAGAGTGAGAGTATACATAGTAATGAGACCATGATTCCTCAATCACAGTAGTCTTGTGAAAAGCAGGATGATGCCATTTTCATTGTATTTGAAAGGATCTATTTGTGTAGGTGGTAAGAGATGGGTCCTCTACCAAGGAAATTAATCTTTCTTTTTTTATAAATTGAGTTTTTGACAGTTTATTGTCCTTTTAAGTATTTTGTTGTAGATTATCAAGGACATGGAAATAAGGCACATAATATAAAACCCAGGGATCTTGTGATGGAATCAATAGTGACAAGTACAATTTATATGCCTTATTATCAGAGAGACTGTATTTTAGGCCAATTTTAAACCGCTGTTAAAGCTAAATGTTAAATTCATATTTTAAGGCTGACATTGGGTGCTCTGTGGCTGCTGGACTCATTTGTCATATGATTGTAATCAAGAAATGGACAAGGAAAGAACAGGAGTGATAAAAAATCTATGGAAGAAAATAATTCCGCAGGAAGCTCCTTCACTCTCGATTCAATTCTGCCGGACAAAGAATTGTCCTATAAATCATACATTCTGTTAGCATTCTATTACCGAGACACCCACAATGATCTGAGGGTTATTTACTTTAGATGTCCAGCTGAGGAACTGAATTAACCTACAGGAACAGACAAACCGCATCCTGAAATTTTAAAGGATTTCTTATTTTAAAGTCATTGCTTTGTTGCAGTGTTGGCCATATTACATAGGGCTCTAGACCTAGGAATAAAATGTTACTTATAAATAAGTGATCTGCATACAGGATTGTAGTTTACCCTGTATCATCTTATTGAAGTAACATAGAGGCATACTGTAGATACGGTAGTGTCAAGTACTGATTAGATGGCCAATAAATTCGAGGGCTACTGAAATCAACGGCTACAATCGAGGGATACTGAAATCAACTGCTACATTTGAGGGTTACCGAACGATACATTCGAGGGTTACCGAAATCAAAGGATACATTCGAGGGTTACCGAACTCAAATGTTACATAGTTGAGTTCTCAAATGTTAGGATAGTTTGAGTTCGTCTGAACTCATAAAATTCAGTCTGAACTCGGGTTCGGGTCCAGCAATAGTACTGATACCACAGTTCTGAACCAGTGGCTTTGGAAACTTATGAGGTATCTGTCATTTACTGAATGGTATTAGTTGGCTGTTCCGTTATTTTACAGCCATGGTCACAAACTTCCAGTCACTGCTATAAAACACCAGCTTGGTCATAAACAACAGCAATGGTCATCTATAGGATGTCATCTATGGGTGCAGTATTGATATTGTGCACCACAGTCTGTATTTTATAACCACCCTGCAAATTACAGATGTTGTTGTTGTTGTACAATACCAATACCTTGAAGTTCTACAGGTTAAAGATAAACTGTAACGTCATACATGGCATTAGCATAAATTACTTCCATTTGCTATCAAGGTGTATGCAACTATATTTCTAGTGAAATAAATCAAAAGAGCCTTCACAATAACACTTGCAATAGTGTGCATTTTATTGTATAACCAAACATCAGGTAAGGAGAACTACACCAGTCATCAACAGAGAGATATACAGTATATATATCCCTCTTTACCAAGCCCCAAGAAACACCCTCGATTAGCTGTACCCAAAATAAATAATGTACCGTTACATGCTAAATATTACAATGCTAGTTAGTTTTCCTGTTTCTACTTATTTTATGCCAAGCCTTATGGAAATTACGCCTGTCTTACCTACCATTCAAATTTGTCTTCTATTTTCTATGAGGGCTTGGTCCCACTGTGCGGTGCGTTATCTGTTTTGTGTGCGTTTAGGACAATGCGTTTTGTCTGCGTTCCGGTCCATTTGTAGATTAACAGACATGCATTTTTCTATGCATTTGTCCGTGTGTGTCCGCGTTTTCAGTCCAGTCCATTTGCGCTCCTGTACATTTTTTTGGAAAATGGCAGAAATATTGATGAAAATGTAAATCAAATGCAAGAAATAAGTTTGTCCGCATGCATGCAGATAAAAAATGGACCAAATAGATTAGACCAAATAGATTGCACATAGTGGGACCTAACCCTTGTGCAAAAACAATACAGGGTAATATAATTAAGATTGTAGACTATGGCCCAATGGGTGTGTTGGTTGCTTAATGCGTGCAGCAGTGCATTTTTAAAATGGACTGGAGTGTAATGGAATACAATGTAGCAAGTGTGAACGATATTGTGAAATCGTATGGAGTTTTACTTTATGTCCATTTTTTAAAAAGCTCCTGCATTTGAAAAACGGATACAAACTTATGTAGTGTGATCAAGCCCTAAGTAAGCATTTCTTGTTTTCACAGTTCACATGGTAAACTGAGGCTGCCATCAAGGTCTACAGTTCTATTCACAGGAATAGTGTGTAGTCTGTTTAATTCATGAAAAGTTTTTTTAAGAGTCTGGTCATTACATCCCTAATTCTTGCATACAATTGAAAATACAGTGAAAAGCGGTTCTCCATATCTTCATATACACGTTTATCTCATATATATACTTTCCCTTTAAGAAGCAAACAAGCTGAGTTTATTCTATTTCAGTTGAAGGTATTTTCACTCTGAAATCTATAGTAAATTACTGGTAGGTAATTTGCATTTACTTCTAATTACTTTCATTTTTGCTCACATATTAAAAAGCCCCTTACTAAGGATTCTTACTAATACAAGGCTATGAAAGTGAACACATGAATGGCAGACATGCCCATCTGCATTACTAAGCGAATCCCCACTGTCTGGAGCCTTACACAGGCGTAACGACTCCCCTGAAGCCTTTCAATTCAATTCTATTGTATTGAATAACAGTAATTGTCTATTTTATTAAAACTGTGAAAGATTAAAACGATGAAGATGCTTCTTCTTTAATCATCCAAACAAGACCATTTCATTAGCTTATTTGTTCAATTATTGATCCAGTGCCAATTGTTTGAGGCTCCTGAACCCTAGAGACAAAAGTAATCCTAAAAATTGAACTGGAATTCTTCCAAAAGTGCCTAACCCTGCTATACTGGATACTGGTATTGCAACTCAGTCGTCCAATTAACATTCATCATAGCCTTCCCTACCCCATTTCATGGATAGTGCTTGCTCTGCTGATAATTACAAATGTAATCTTTGCATGGGTATAGCAGTTCTGCAGAATCAATTCTGTTATTGGACAATTTCCATAATGGAAAACAAAGATGTTTTTTAATGATTGTTCTTCTCTATTAGATTATTTAAAAATGTTAATTTCTATATGAAAAATAAAGATTAATTCAAGTGACAACCATCTTGAGGAGATTTAATATATTGTGATAATTTACCATTCTCATTCCCGTGATGTTTTAACAGGCTCAACGTGGTTAAAACAATGCAGCAATGAGTGGAGGTAAGTTGTGATATGGAAATATATTGCATCGGCCCTCTTGTTATACATTCAAGATACCGAATAACATTTTCAATACAGCATCTTATTATGTAAGAATAAGGGGCAACTATACTGAAAAGATTACTTTCTCTAATCCTAATCTATAAACAAATACATGTAAGATGTATTTACTCTGAGGTGTATATGTTGCTGCATGCTCTACTTGTTTAGCTCAAGCTGAGTAAATCTGTAATCTGTACTTGTTTTGCTCAAGCTGAGTAAATACCTTCCCACTCTTAACCAACTGCTCCTAACCTGACTTCCTGTGAGGCCAGGCATGCTCAGTAATCACTATGAGCCAGCACTGAGCAAGGAATCTGTCACCATTCCAGTTACAGCAAAACTGCACGAAGAAGAGTTTATGATAATAAGGTACTGCACATAAATGACAGCTGAAATGAAAGATGCTTCAGAATGGATATCTAATGGACATTCAGCTTTAAATCTGCCAGGCTTTAGCATTATCTTTAATACAGGTAATTCCAAGATACTAACCTGGAAGATTAAAAATGAAAACCACAAAACAATATTGGGAGGTTGGAGTAATCAGTCCTACCTCCTTGTCCCAGGTACTGTACTTTTTTTTGAAAAAGTTAATTTATACAGTATTATTTACAGTATAGGTATATACAATATATATACAAGATACCCTAAACTAAGGATTTCTGTTTTTTCCATAATCTCGCAATAGCTAACTTGTCTATTATATGTTGACCTTTGAAAGCCCATAAAATTACATAATAAGAATTAAGCATGATAGATAAATAAATAATGCCAAAGTTGGTTTAGCATTCAAATTCTTAAAGGGCATGTCCAACCCAAAAACTATAATTTAACCCTCTACTGGCCATACTCTGCAGTTTAAAATAAACCTTACCTTACCTCTGTGCTCCTTATGGTTCCAAAGCTATTCCTCTTCAGAGTCCAGGAAACTGAAGACTCCAAGCTGTCTGTGAGGCTTCTGATCCATGCAGTTTCCTTGTCCTCATCAATGTCTGGAGCATGCGCAGTTCACCCCCCCCCCCTCCCACCACCCGGATACATCCTCAGCCATCGTTGATCCTATCTTCAAATCCTTTGGGGGTAAGTTAGGTAACCCATGCCCACCCCCAACCACATGCATATTTCTTTGAAAAAATTCCCCGAATTCTATTAACACAGCCTTTCACATGACGTCAGCCGCATCTGTGATTGGCTGCCTCTCAGAAGGCCGGATTGCAAGCAGAAGGCCGGATCGGATCGCCGCGGGAGAGAAGGTGGCGAAATATGCCGGCGGTTGGGGGTGGGTAGGGGTTACCTACCTTACCCCCAAAGTTGGTTTTGGGGGGTGGACATGCCCTTTAAATAGATTGGTGATGAAACAGTTTTGTAAATTATTCAACAATGCATTTTCTTATGAGAATCCATTAAACGGACCGTTTTTATGTACTTCATAAAGGATGTGAAATCAGTAGCTATTATTCACAGGAAGGTGAGAATGCTTTTTCCCACCTCCTCCCTTTTAAGTAACAGAATGCCCTGGTAACAGTGACCTACTGGCGATCCACTTGTAGCTCTCCCCAACAGATGCACTGTGTCCCAACTGAGCTCCTATCTTATGCACAAGCACGCCAATACAAAAGATAGAAGTGCGATCAGGACAGCTGGAGAGGAGCCGCGAGTGGAGCACTAGTAGGTAAGTGCATCACTATTATCCATCAATAATAAATTAAATAAGAATGGGAGGGAATAAGGCATTACAATTCCCCTTCAGTATATGCAAATAAGCAATGGAGACTTCTGGGTAACTTCCATGTTTCCATGGTAGCTCTTGGGAAAGCTATAGGTTTTTTACAGCATTCCACAAGCTAAATGCAAAACCAGAGAGCCAACTACAGACCAGTTTCAGCTTCATTGAGCTATCATCAGTGTACTCCTGATGGCTTAATAAAGCCAAAACTAGCTTTATTGAAACTGAAACCCATACAAAATTAAGAGTAAATCCCCCCAAACCCCGAACTTTATCTGCAAAAGTTTGCCCTTAAATCTCTCTCTATATTGAGATCAAATTAATTTTTCACAGAACTGTGTTGAACAGGTTTGGCCCTTCACAATAGTCCAGGTTTTTCATGTGGCCGGCTGGGGAAATTATTTGCCCACCCCTGATGTATAGCCACAAGTGCTTTGCTTTCAGCAGTTCAATGTCATGCCTGCAGCTCTGTGTTTGCCACAACAGAGCTGCAGGCATCAGCTTCAGTTTTGTTCTTAAATAACCCTTCGTAAAAGGTAGACAGTGTAGCCCAGGTAGACTCCTGGTGCCGGTGAAAGAAAAGTGGAGGATGCCACGTGTTGTACTGTAAAGAAAAACCTTTTGTGAAACTAAAACTGATACACCAATATATGAGCTGAGCATACGCAATGATCACATGCAGGAAACTTATGAGAAATCTGTGAAAATATTCATAACCATTCTCTGAGAAACATTAAACATTAACATTCAAAACCTATTATCGCTACTACAGAGAATGCAGAGTGTATCAACAAAATGGTGACTTAATGTGATTTGGATGCTTAGGAAATGCAGGAATCATTAACATCACTAATACAAGTCCAACAGCCCAGAGGAGACAGTTACCATGCCAGCTCTCTGACAGCGTTTCCGCAAAACTTTTTTCTGTTGGAATTTTTGAGTATTCAATAGCCTTTTTTGACAGACATTTTCAATTTTTCAGTGGAATTTTTGATTTTCTTAATATTTATGATTTTTGATTATTCTATGAAAAGTTCATAGTTTCGGATCTGTGGATTTTAGAAACTGGCAGTTCCAAATAGAAATTGGAATTCATCACTACTGAGTAAACAAGCCAGGGATGCCATCAGAATTATCTGGGTAGATTAGTGAGCCCAGGGGTGTTCCTAGGGGTTTTGATACTTGAAACAATGTTTAAATATTGCCTGTCCAGGGACGGATTTACTATTAGGCACAGTAGGCACGTGCCTAGGGGTGCCTGAGGTTGGAGGGGCAACTGTCAATTTCCTCCTGCCAATCCAACCCCTTTATAGGATCTTTGGGCCTAAAGGCTCCTGAGGTGTAAATCCAGCCCTGCGCCTGTCAGCAGGCGATGGGGGCGGCACGTGAAGCGGGCATTGCTTTATCAGGTAACATAGGCTTGGCTTGTAGAGGTGGGTATGGTGGGCTGACCAACCCTGACTGGAGGGCTGACTTAACACTGATTGGTAAACTGGTGCTGAAATGCGGTATTGCAGGAAGGAGGATTTTTTAACTGCCGCCTTTTAAGTGTTCTGCATGGGGTGTGCCCTGAGCAAATGTTTCACCATGCTTCATGGTAGAGGCACCCCTGACTGGGCCCCCTCACCATCTTACTCCATAAAACACTTTCAAACAGATGGCACATGTAAGTAGCCAGCACTGTAATGGCACTGATGATTATCTGGCACTGGGGAGTAACTTACACTGTAATGGCACTGGGAAGTAACTGGCACTGTAATGGCACTGGGAAATAACTGGCATTGGGGAGTAGCTTGCACTGTAATGGCACTGGGAAGTAACTGGCACTGGAAAGTAACTGACACTGTAATGGTATAATGGTACTGGGGAAGGAACTGGCACTGTTGTGGCACTGGGAAGTAACTGCCACTGGTTTGGAACTGGGAAGCAACTGACACTGGAATGGCACTGGAAAGTAACTGGTACTGTAGTGGAACTGGAAAGTAACTGGCACTTTAGTGGAACTGGAAAGTAACTGGAACTGTAACGACACTGGGAAGCAACTGGCACTGTAATGACACTGGAAAGTAACTGGCACTGTAATGGTACTGGGAAATAGCTGGCACTGTAATGTGACTGGGAAGTAACTGGCACTGTAATAATACTGGAAAGCAACTGGCACTGTAATGGCACTGGGCGGTAGCTGGCACTGTGAAGTAACTACCACTGTAATGGGACTGGGCAGCATCTGGCATTGTGAAGTAACTGCCACTATAGTGGAACTGGAAAGTAACTGGAACTGTTATGGCACTGGGCGGTAGCTGCCACTGGGAAGTAACTGCCACTGTAATGGCACTGGGCAGCATCTGGCATTGTGAAGTAACTGCCCACTATAGTGGAACTGGAAAGTAACTGGAACTGTTATGGCACTGGGAAGCAACTGACACTTTAATGGCACTGGGAAGTCACTGGCACTGTGATTTGAACCGGTGGCCCAATGGTCTGTGTGTTTCTAAAACCAGCACTTTTGCAGTGAGCCACCACTGCATATACAGAAGAAGTGGGTACATTTACAATCTTTACCTTTTTCTTGGTAAAAATGACAGCAAAATCAGGTAACTATTTTGTTTTGCTCCAGGAAGGCTGTCAGCAATTCACATTGGTTGGTAAATAAAAAACAGAGCTGCTACAGTATATATTAAGTTTGGACATGTAGAAACTTTATATTTTTCTAGAAACAAAAATACTATTTTGTATTATCATAAGTAAGCCAAGGGATATGAACCTGTGACTTCTTGGGCTGTCTGTTTCTAAAATCATGGCATTTATATGTTGTGCCACTAGAGATACAACAAAGTATACAGGTACATTTAGAAACTTTATATTTTCTAGAAATAGAAGCCAGACTTTGTGCATAGAGACTGTGAATCCTGGGTCGGGGGGGGGGTGGCTTCTTCTGACCTGGATAAGGAAATGGATTGGAATAGAAAGGTCGAGAAAGTGTAATGTGTTTAATATTCTGCCCAATCCATACCATTAAAATACTACAAATGATAAATCTAGTGAATGATACAGAACCGTAATAGTTGTAATAGTGATGATGTTATAAGATGTGTTTATATCAACCGTATTTGATAACCTGACCAATGGACATGATGCCACAAATCATGTCAGTCTATGCTGAGCTACTCAAATCTTTTGAGTATTATAAGCAATTCATCATTTTAATGTGGGAAAACAAATCACTGACATTTCTATCAGTCTGTATGATTATTTATCATCTGCTTCTCTCTGTGTGTGCCCAGTACAGTATTATTTCCTATTGTTTAACACTGATCGATAGGGAGGTATGTGTTTGAAACATCATAAGTCCAGAGTAAACTGATATCCCTGCAGCATCGCATCGGGTGTGTTTTATTACCCTGTCGCATTAAATGGTTATGTTGTACAGAGACTGCAGCACATCTAGTATTTTTTTTTAAAACAAAATGACCATTTTAGCCAAAAAAGTGATGTGTAAATCCAGTTGAGAAAACAAGCTGGATCATCTGGTTTTACCCAAATAAAAATGACATTCAAGAAGGATCCTAAAGGAACATTCTAAACACCCACCTCCCAATCCTTCAGCAGCACGGTTTGGGAATATTGATTATTAACTAACACTACAACATGCTCGTAGGCTGCATTCCATGTAACGGTGCTTAAATTGCAAGCAATAGGAAACATGTCTGGAAGTTATCGGCCAGGACGATATCCCAATCAATTTTTTATAGTGCCAACCATGGAAAAATTCAAGGATAGCAATAAGTTTGTTTCACTTGAAAGCCTTAAATAAATATTTCAATTTCAATGGTTCCCCTTCCTCCAGCTGTAGTTCGCTCTATTCAAGCTAGAATGCACTAAATAGTACAACAAAAAACAAATACGTCACTGAAGGCCAGATATAACAGGCTACATGCTTTCCTCTGGATCAACTGTTAGGTCGGGTTAGTGAGTAGGTTATAAAGGTTGGACTAGATGGAAGTATTAAATCTCCATTACTTACTTACTATGGGCAATATTTAAAAACCCTGCGGTATCAGTACCATTACTGTACAACCACAACTGTAAAATCGTACGTGAACATTCGTTTGTAGAATACCAAGCGGTAGTAAAATACCTCAATGGTATTCCGTAATCACTATAGTAAATATAACAATCACCATAACGATGATTAAAGGCATGATTAAAATTGATACCACGCCTTTATGAAAATGGCCCTATGTATGTTACAGAGAATGCTTAACCTGCACACTGTGCTCTGTGAGTGTCTCTCTCAACTTACATTTGCTTGGCAGATATACCAGGAAACAACTAAAGGGCCTTCCTTGAGTGTTGCTTGTAACACATTAAATGCAGAAGTTGCAATATAAATATTTAGTTTTCCAATATATCTAGTGCGTTATCTATGGCCTTATATCACATTTTGGACACTAATGCACATAAAAGTATATACACCACAAATTACCGGAAAAGTGTTTAGTACAGGAAACAAATATTTTCCAGATTGGCTGGTACTTTATGAGTTAAATGGAACGCTGGATGTCAGGTACTCTTTCAGGATAAAGACATGTTACGGAATAATAATATATGACTTATAATCCAAAACTTGACATTTAAAGAGATGGAACTAACATCTGTAATGTTATGTTCTTCAGGAACTGTAAATGGAATTCAGAACCCTATTGATATCAGTTTCCTTCTTAAAGAGTAAAATTAAATTTACCTGCTTAAGTGAAGGTTCTAGTGGCTTGAAAGACTACTTTAGTTGTTAGTGGTTTCTGGCCCACAGCAAATAGAACAAAATATACTTACAATATTAAAACCACATGTGGCTTGATAAGTACTATGTAAGACAATGTATAATTCTGCTTACCTAGTCTGGGTAAGCAATGTAAACAATCCTTCTTGTAAAATATATATAACAGCATTCAAACTATTTGAAATTGTGTTTACATTTTTCTAAATTACTCTCTAACCAGATCCAGCTTTGCACTAAGAAACAGTGGATATCCAAAACACAATGTTCGTTGTTGCCTCAAACACAGATGTATGGCTGGCAAAAAATCAAATACGTTTCATTTATAAGTTTTCGGAAATTAGATTCCATTTCGGAGTACAGAAGCAAGACAAACCGGGTATAATTTATTTCATACTTGCTCAGTATATCAGTCATGGGACTCACTGTACATGAATTGGTGATAGTGCTGTGATCAAATACTTTGACCTGATATGCTATAAGAAAAGAAAGTACAGATGTATGACATTATTGCACAATCCAAGCTGCACTGATTGTTGTAAAACCTCTTGCATCCATCAGTCACATTGCACTTTCCATACAGAGTACGCAGCCAAGAGTAGACAGAACATTGCATTGAAACAGGCCTGGGTGGTACACAAACAGAGCTGGGCTTAAAAAAGGCCCCTGCTAGGGAAAATTCATTATTTTTGGTTTAAATGATTTCAGTGCCCAATAATTATTTTTCAAACCTTATTTCTATTAAAAACATTTTATAATTCCATTTTATTTCTGATTCTTTACTTTCTCGATATCTTGTAATAGTAAATTAAGCCTCTACATTCACCTAGCTACCAAACATAATTTCCAGGGAAAATGTATTACTGGTTTACCACAAATACCAGAAGTCTATACAGTCTATTTCCATACATCAATGTTTTTAGTGATATAAATGTGTCAATACTATGTTGAATGAATATATATGAAATGTCTACATTGCTAAATCTCATTTTGGTTTATACCACAAAATCTCATTGCTGTTTCAGCAGCTGAAAGTACATATAACACCCCTAGGATATTCATTATTCATATCCCCTACTCTACAATTAATCTATTGCTAAGATAGAATTAAGATAACTAATGCTCCTAATTTTGCTATGGCAGAATCCCTTAAAATAGGCATTAATGTGACTTGCAGGGAGCTAATTATATCCTTATGGGTACAGGTAACTTTTTATTGACAGGGTTGGTAAAGTTGGGAATAGCATGAAAGAGTTTTACTTACTGTAATAGACATTGTTTATTTCCAACCAAAGATGACAATCATTTAATCTACCTTGGATGTACTAAATTAGAAAGTTGGTTATATACTGTACATGCAACTTTCATTGCAGGTTACATGGCAGGTCTCATTGGGTCTTTATGTAAAGACTGCACATACACTCTGTTCAGGTAACTACATTAAAGGGCATGTCCACCCCCAAAACTATAATCCCCCCCACTACTGGCCCCATTGTGTAGTGTAGTTTAATCCTCCATATGGTTCTCCTGTAGTCCCCCCCCAAAGTCCGAAAAACTGCCCACCAGGAGGATGGCAGAGTCCATATAGGACTCTGCCTCCTATCTGGCTTCTGGGAGAAGTTTGGCATGCGTACTGCAGCCCTTTTCAGAAGGGTGGACATACCCTTTAAAATAAAATCAATGTAAAGACCCAATTCACCTTTACGTCCAATCAACCGGGCCAATAAGGTGACACAATGCTGACTACCAGCAATTACATATAATAAAATAAAAACTATACATTTCCACAATTGCTATTGGCCCCCCATATTTTATAGTCGGACCCCAACCTACTATACCATTTTTAATAATCGGCTAATTCTGTAGAGTTCGATGGGTTGTGCCAATTAATGAGCATGTATATGCCTAGCTTAATGTTGCAGTTTAGTTCTGTTTAGACAGAGAATTTAGAATTTTAGACAGAAACCCAGTCATGCCTAATTTTCACCATTTATCGAAAATCCATAAGAGATTTGCAAATTTATGACGAAACGTGCGTCAGTGAGTTGGAGGGCAAGGATTATCTGCTTGCCAGAGAAAAGGTTTTTCCAGCTAGCATTAATTGGTGAGCAGGGGAGATTCAAGGACACCTCAAAAGCACAGAGTGAAGTACCGAGGGAGCGTTGCTCCAGTGCCCTAGCACTGCTGTCCAGCTGAATTTACCTGCAGCATTCATTAGGTTGACAGATAATAGCTTGCGCAATCTGTCAGAAGTCCCGGGTAAGACTGTTTGATTGTATACACACAGAGGTCTCCCTCTGCCACCATGTTGCAAACGGATTAGTAACTCTGTATATTGGATATTAGTGCTGCTATGAACTATCTATCTATTTATTTGCATTGGACACTTTATGAACATTGACATTGGAGCACTTTCATTCAAGTCTTTATTCCTTGGACTTCCTACCTACTTTTTAATTAATTATTTATACAGATAGCTGGGGATACCCAGTATTTTCATGAATAAGATCCACTTTGGAGAGTTATAAGAGTGGGGGGATGGTGTATTTTGGTTTAAGGGATCCAAAATGTTTCTGTGCCAATAAATAATTTTTGTTCTAATCTGGATGTCAAGTGTGTGAGTGCTTAGAAGGATACTGGGGTTCTTTCCCCATTTCATTTGTTGTATATGTTATATATTATATCCTTAGCACCATCTAATTGTTTAGATAACACACATCCTCTTTAAAAGGTAGTGCATCCTCTGCTCTTTATATAATATATACACACTAACAGGTGTTCCGTTGGGTCAGTTCGCACGGATACGGCGGAATTGCTCTACAGAGCAGTCTTTTGAGTTAGCAGCTAAAGAGCTGAGGTAAAGATTCATGGCCAGAGGCTACATTGCAATGGATGTAGATAATGCCTATACCATATACCGTGAGAAGGATAGGAGATCTCTACTTTTTGATGTTAAGCCTAGAAAATGTAATGAGTCGAAATCATGAATTTAGTGAGGAATTTGAAGCAATCTGACATATACTTATATGCAATATGCCTATTCAAAATAGAGATCCAGAATTAAGGGATATACTAAAGCAAGGCCTCAATATTGTGGCTAGGAAGGGCCCCTCGGTGGCCAAACTATTATCACCCAGCCTATGCTGGAATGACAGAAAAAGATTAAGAATAAATACATGGCTAACTACAGTAGGGAGTTACAAATGTGGATGTTTTACAAGTGTAAAACATGTAATACTATAGCAAGAGGCACTAGTCCAGCGTTACACAACAGGAATTTAGTATAAGAGCTTATATAAATTGCAATACGACTAAAGTAGTGTATCTTATCACCTGTACAAAATGCACCAAGCAATATGTAGGCCTCTGCTTTCTCCTGCTTGAGCCTCAAACAGTAATGCTTGCGAGTTCCGTGCACACGCACGTGCACGGAACTCACAGGCATTACTGTTTGACGCTCAAGCAGGAGAAAGCAGAGGAAATCTCAGAGGGGCGGAGCTTAACATTCAGCAAACCAGTAACAAGATGTCAGCAACTTCCAAGGCACAAAGCTAGGCTCTGGAGGGACATAGGTAAAAAAAAATATGGCAACAGTATTTTTAAAGTTGCAGCTTCAAAATTAACATAACTTGATTTTACAGTGCACTTATCCTTTAAGGACACTTCAGTAGTCTAAATCGTGTCAGGGTGAACCCTATTTTTTGTGTTTGTTGTTTGCCAGACACCAGCTGCAATTATGTAATAATTATATGTAATTATGTAATAATAAAGTTTGGACTTTTAACAGACTTACCCATGGTGCTGCAGTCCTTTATTTTTTCTGATTATTTTTTTCTGGTCATACTCTATATGTATGCTTTCAAGGGGGAAAAAAAGAATATTCTTATTTCAATGCATACTTGTTTTTTTTCTACTGACTTCCTGTATGCAGGAACCATTATAATGTCCTTTATGTTCTTGACCTTGACTCAGCACTTAGGATGATTGAGTTGCTCCATAGAGAGCGGGTTTGACCCAGCCAACAGCCAATAAGATAAACTTTACTTTTAGGAACATTTCAATAAAAATTAGCATCCCCGGAAGATGGAGGACCACTGCAGAATCTGAAATAACAGCAGGGTATGGCAAAATATATTAAATCAACTGATTATTATAAAAAGAAGATGCTATGTAGAATAACTAAGTATTTTTAATATAAATAGTTCAAGTTTTTTTCCCCATTTACTTAGAACCAGAAAGGAAAACTAAATAACAGAACAACAAATATATATATACTAGACATTAAGTCCGCTACAATAACGGGCGCTAGAAGCACAGAGTGCCCCCTTAGTGTCCCAAGGCCATAGTCCTCCTCTGTGTCCCAAGGCCAGAGTACCATCTTAGTGTCCCAAGGCCAGAGTACCCTCTTAATGTCCCAAGGCCAGAGTCCCCCCCTCTTTCCAAGGCCAGGGGCCCCCTCTGTCCCAAATCCAGAGGCCCCCCTTGTCCCAAATCCAGGGCTCCCCCTCGGTCCCAAATCCAAGGCCCCCCCTCTGTCCCAAATCCAGAGGGCCCCCTCTTTCCCAAATCCAAGGGCCCCCTATCTGACCTGAATACAGGGCCCCCCCTCTGTCCCAAATCCAGGGGCCCCTGTCCCAAGCAACCTTACCTGCAGTCTGTTTAATTGCTGTTCTCCCTCCGTGTGTTTCCTGTGTTTCTCCCTCTAGTGGTGAGTCAATAGGAACTGCGACACTCTCCCTCTAGTGGTGAGTCAATAGGAAATGCAGAGACTCTCCCTCTAGTGGTGAGTCAATAGGAACTGCAGAGACTCTCCCTCTAGTGGTGAGTCAATAAGAACTGCAGAGACTCTCCCTTAGTGGTGAGTCCATAGGAACTGCAGTGACACAACACACAGGGACGCGCACTTAGGGTTTTATTATATAGGATATACAGAGCTGTGTGGGTGGAAACCTATAACTTAAGAGCAAAACAGCAGTGGAATATACAGGGCACACCCACAACAATAGTCTTAAGAATAATAATATATATTATCCCATAGATTATGGGATAATATATAAGTGCACAAAAAAATCTAAAAAATCATCCCCATCCCCTGTATTCATATGTATCATATAAAAAGTACAAAAAAATTATAATAGTATGGTATACCGTATACTAATGCGACCATTCACACACTCACATAGTTAAATAGCATCAGTAATCACAAAATGAGTCTCTGAAAATCTATAATCCCTACAAAATATCAATTAGACCCAACTAAGGGGACAGATAATAGAGACTATACCCAGTGGCTGAGCAAGCAATTTTTAAGCATGAGGGTCACACCAATGTATACCAGCAACAGATTCAAAATCTGGAGAAGGGGAGCAGGATTAAAAATGCCAGGGTGAGAAACTTACAATGTCACTTTTACTCAAACAATTAAAAAACATTCAAAAAAGATAAAAAGGGATAAATACCTAAAATGTAGATTAAGACTAAGGGCTAGGCCACACTTGCGCGTTTTTTTGCACTTGTGATTGCGCATGCAATTTTATTTTATATGGAAATCGCTGGGGGGAAATGTTAGCGGTTTTCTATGAGGTTCAATTCGCACATCAGTTTACGGTCAAATTTTCACAGAACTTATAATGCGAGGAATTTACTAACATTCAACTAGCAAAAATTCCAGCAGAAATTTCAGAGTAAGTCAGAAAAACAGCATAACTTTCCAGAAATGTGAATGTGGAATGGTCATGCACACCTCTTATTACTATGTTACTATGTTACTATTCATCATTGAATTCGCAATAGCATGATTTAATGGGTGTTCCAGTACTACAGGCAGTAGAGATATCCAAACATAGGAATGAAAACTGGGCACCCCGTCTTAAAATCTGACTAGTTTATTTAGTCATAGAAACAAAACATGGACGTTTAGATGTGGGAACACACCTTACATTTCTGTGTTTGGATATATCCAACAGGACATGTTACAGTAAACAAGAGGAATTTGTCAAAGGAATTAATGACTGTAAAACACTCCAAATACTTTACTGTAGATATGACAATAGTTTTTTACACCTCTCAAGCTAAAATGTAGCAATGCCATGCATAAAAAAAAAAGTTCAGAGAGCTTTCATGCATGCTCATTTAAGGAATCCCCAGATAGACCTTCTAGTAACAATTGACAGGTCTACTCATTGGAACCAGAAGATCCATCATAGGGGTGGTGAACATCAGGCTGCCTATGTCACTTTGCATCATTCAGAAAAAGATACCAGCTCAGGGTCCAGATAGAAGGAGCAATCAAATTTCTGGCTTTTACAAAATGTGCTTTGGAATTTATTCTTAAATTTTCAGTTGCATAAGAAAGTCTTTGTCTCAATTTTACCACAGACTATATATTCCTATACTACATGTTTTCCATTGAAAGGGAAACACAAAAATAGATATAAGAATTATGAAAATGGAGTAAATAGAGGGGCTGTACTGTAAAGCTTTAGTCCATTAAAACTTTTGTCATATTGTTTTTTTAAAGGTAAAGCAGAAACACAATGAGCTTACAGTCTGGATGGCTCCATTATGGAGAATGTTCTTGAGTTTGTAATTCTTAGGTGCACTACATATAAATTGATTTTCATTTAATTTTGAAATAAGATGCAGGAGGTAAGAATTCTAACCCCCCGAGGTTTAAGGATTTGCAAACCAACTAATGAGACTATATTTTTATCCCTGAAGTCATTTTGTGCTCAATTACAATAAGCCTGCAGTATTATGGCACATAGACCCTGCATTTGGCTTACATTAGAGATTAACAATCAAGAAAGCAAAGTGGCTAATTAGTGATTTGCCCTTGTAATGCTATGGAGTCCCTTCTATCATATTATACATTGTAGGTTAGGAATCCTTGTTGTGTTAGTGGCATTCAATTTTTCATTTAGAAGAGGATAGGGTGTACATTGGGATTTTTCTCATCTTCATTACTAACACAACTGTGCCATTTGGCATCCTGCAGAGTATTGCTATTTTTTGTGTATGTAGATGCCGGTTATAAATCTCCATACAATGGATTTACTATTCCTTTGTAGCCTCTACAACTATTGTACTATGTGTGATCTGTAACTTGGGGCTTTTCCTACATTCTCTCCCCATGTACACACATAATATTAACTTATATTATTTTAATTTTAGACCACACAGGCTTTAAAGGGAAACTCCAGCCTTAAAATCCCTCCCCTGTCCCCCATAAAAGCACTTAGGGTAATAACCTGAACCTCTAGGTCCTAGAGATAAGTCATACAGGGAGATTCAATAAAAGTTCTTATCGTTTAAATGGTGCTAATTTGCCCAACCAATCAAATTTTATTAACATTTGAAAGCTAACATCTGATTGGTTAGGGCAAAATTAGCAACATTTTAAACAATGAGAACTTCTATTGAATAACCCTGTATGTTTTTTTAAAAAAAACTTGCTTTGTTTCTAAACTGCTGGATTAAAAAATCCACCCAATCCAATGGGACTTTCAGAAATTACAAAAGACAGAACTTTAAATTAATTTGAAAAAAGGAATTATCAAAATCTCACAAACTGCAGTAAAACTTTTAAAAAAAATCCTGACAAAAAAGTAAAAATCATGCCAAAAGTTAAAAACTCAGTTGAAATTTTCGAAAATCCTGGTCAAAAGGTCAAAAACTGGGATAAAAAAAAAATCAAAAAATTCTGCCTCTATTTGGTTTGAACCAGACTCTACAGAACTGCTGGCTGAACCAATTCATTGTTCAATCAGTCATCTCTACTAGGTCCCCCCCCCCCCCCCCCTGGATTTGCAATAATTAAAAATACATACCGAAAGTTGTACTCACTTTCTGTCTGGTCCACTCCGCCCCCATCCTGTGTCTGGACGATGCCAATGAACAGACGCCACCAGTAGCAGTTAATTTAACCTAAGTTTAGTTTCTAAACTACTACAATCCTAGAGGTAAGGAGACCCTAGTGGTTCAGGTCCTCACCCTGAGTACTTTAACGGGGTAGAATTTAACATTGGAGTTTCTTCCTTCATTTTTTCCATTATTGGGATAATATAGCTAATATAACAAGATCTAATAAAACTGTTTAATGTAACAGTTAACACAATAATTAAATTAAATGGGTCAATTTCCTATAACAATTTAGTTGAGTTGAAACATTAATTATCCCTGGATAGAAAGATGCTATAATCAATGAAGTCTTGATTCTAAGACCAGGAAGGGATTAAAAACTGTCAAGTTTTAAGGCAATTAGTGTGTTAATAAACTTGATGTTGCAATGTCTGCAAAAATACAAGATCAGTCAAATTACAAACAGACTCGATGATCAGAAACCAAGAAACGACAGAGCAACTGGCAGTTATGAATGCACACTGGTAGATGTTTTCTATATAAGCACTATTGCCCAAGACAGCAATTTTAAAAGCTGAAAACTATCTTAAAAGATTATTTTTTACATCCATATTTGTACTGTGCCTGTACTGACTTATTGCCTAGTTGTGGTGTGTTTTGTAAAATATAACATTTAACTGCATGCTTGGGTGTTTTTTTTAGCGTCGACCCTCGGAAAGAGAACTCTTGCACAGCAACAACAATTTTTTAAAAAAGGTATCTGGAGTGAAAAAGGAAACCTTACCTTAGCGTAAGCAACCCCCAAATCTCTTTTTTCCAATACTGACCTTTTCTGAACTTTTCTTCCTGACGCTCCCGAGTCCAAATATCTTACCTTACAGTTTCCTGTTGCTCTCTGCCACCTCCTTTACAGCTTTGTGAGCTCTAGGTATGCTCACACAGTTGTAAAAGGTGAGCATTGCTGTAATGTCACTATATGGCCTTAACTGACATTGCAAGTGCGGCAAGTTCAAAGTACGATACAAGAAGAACCTGTGGGAAAGGTAAGTATTGTGGAATAGGGTTGGGAGGGGGGGTACTCTATGTGTAAATTTTTGTAGGGGTGAATAGAACTTTAATGCCTGCATGCACACTCTCTGTGAGAGGTCTCCAGCCTCATAGATTCCCATCCTCCTGCCCATCCCTACAATTTGCACACATGCACATTTGGAAAAAATAGGAAGATAGGATGATTGAGTTTCCATTCACAATTGGAAAGTATGAAAACTACATCAAGTGAAAGAAAAAAGTGGAGAGCCAGCAGCTTAATGGGTATCTCCTCCCCCAAATATTTTTTTTAAACCGCCAGGTTTAAAAATGCCCCAGAAATCGATTACCATCCATCGTCCCCTTGGCTCTCTGCCTCTATTGCTACTCATTCCCGAAAGTGCAATAGGGGCTGGACTGGTAGCTGCATCTATGATTGGTTGAAAGAGCCGAGGGAAGAAATGTGGGTAAGCAGGGCGGATTTACTCCTCAGGAGCATGTAGGCCCAAAGAGCTGGTGCCGTTAGCCCTACCCCTAAACACAAACCACACCTGTTTCCTCTTTTTAAGGAAACAAAATAGACTATAAAGGGATGGATTGGTGAGAGGAGATTGACAGCTGCCCCTCCAAACCTCAGTCACCCCTAGGCATGTGTCTACTGTGCCTTATGGTAAATCTGTCCCTGTGGGTAAGTCAATTTCTGGGGCTTTTTAAACATATAAACCTGGCAGATAGGTTGGAGAGGGGTGCCCTACACTACTTATTGATAAAGCATGATGGCAGCTTGAAGGATCCGGATGGAATGGAGGGAGGGGGGGGAGCTTCCCCACATATGCCAGAGTTAAGAGGAAGCAGCAGGTACCCAGTGACACACAGAGAGCTCCTACTTTTCACTTTCCTGGACTTTGAACGGCACTGCAGGACCACCATAAGGAGCTGAGGAGTAAGGAAAGATTTTTAACACTACACAGTGGAGCTAGCACTGTTTTGAGTTTAGTTTAGTTTTGGGGGTAGACATGCCTTTTAAGAGAAAATATTCTTATTTATTCCAGAACACTGGATCTGCTACACATTGGCCTAAACAGACCTTTCTCATACCTACATGACTACCTCACAAAGTACTATACATTTAATAGGAAAATTGACATTTCAGTTTAAAGAGCTTGTCCTTAAAACAAAAAACTGGTGACTTGCCAGGTATCTTCCAGCAATCCCAACTGCATTTGTAACCAGATATTAAATTATAAATAATTTTCCATTATGGAAAAGGTATCTGCCTCTTCCCTCTGCTCAATAAGCTTTTATGAGCTTGAGCGTGTTAAGAGGAGGCATACCGTATATACTCGAGTATAAGTCGACTCGAGTTAAGTCGAGGTACCCATTTTTACCTCAAAAATGAGTAAAACCAATTGACTCGAGTATAAGTCGGGGTAGAGTCTCCCCTCCAGCCCCAGGTCCAGCCCAGGAATAAACCTATTTCCCTGCACCCATCTTCTCACCCTGCCACTACACTACACTACACTACACGTACCTACACACTACTCCCTGCACCCACTTATCACCCTGCCACTACACTACACTACACTACTACAGTACACTACACTACTCCCTGCACCCATCTTCTCACCCTGCCACTACACTACACTACACTACACTACTCCCTGCACCCATCTTCTTTACACTACTACTAATGCCTTACCTTTGCAGGAGAGTCCGGGCCCCCGACATCTTGATGGAGGAATCGGCTGCCGCGAGATGGAGGAATCCGGCTGCCGCGTCCACTGATGGTCGCATCCACGACGTCACGACGGCGCCGGTCTAATTTCCCGGCGCCGAGTCGTGACGTCAGTGGATGCGACCATCAGTGGACGCGGCAGCCGGATTCCTCCACCAGTAAGTGACTGACTCGAGTATAAGTCGAGGTTCAGTTTTCAGGCTGTTTTCACAGCCTGAAAACCTCGACTTATACTCGAGTATATACGGTAAGTGGAATCAGCAGTCAAGCATTGCTTGTGATGTCAGTAGCCGCAGTCTTGATTGACTGCATAGAGGGAGGAGCCAGCTTACGTTGCCAGAATGGAAACAATAACTATACGTAATTATCTTAGCAATAATATATCACATAATATGCTGAATATATAAATAGTGGTTGGGTGCAGGTAATGGACATGTGACCATTTTTTTTTAAGTGAACCAGTTTTAATGGCTTTTATAGAAGGGGGAATTTTTGATTGTTTTTGAAGTTTGACTGCCAGACGATTATGTTATTATATAAGATAATTTTAAATTGTTATATTTTAAATGAACCAATGTGATTAGAGTCCATATTCTCTGAATAAAATATTAATATATAAAAAAACTTTTTTGTTGCATTGGTACAACTATATAGGGGGGATAGTGTGTTTTGTCTTTGTTGTATTAGCACTTTATATTGTTTGGTTGGGATCTTAACAATATCTCCCCCATATAAATAATTAATTAAGGCCTTATTGCATAATATTACACTAGTTTTAAGGGTGGACATGCCCTTTAAAGGAATAGTTCACTTTGAAAAGTGAACTTTTCCTTTAATGTATTGATTGAAGCCCAGGAGGTTAAGGAGCTGTGCCTTACCTCCCATTCTTCAATCAACATACTTACCTTTATCCCTGGCTCCTGAGATACTGTATTGGTTGAAGAACATGAGGTAAGACATAGCTCCTCAACCTCTTGGGCTTCAATCAATATTATAAAAGAAAAGTTCACTTTTGCAGTGAACTATTCCTTTGAGTACAGTATATGTTGCCTAAGGCAGAGAACAGTGAAGATGATGCTTAAAATTGCAAGTTTATTTCAAGGGGGTGGGAAAGTTCTCTTTGTTTGTTATATTGTGCGATTGTGTATGTGCCTGGGCCATTTTTATGTTCATATGAATACTGTAAGTTCAGGTTTAGTTGGGAGACTTCTATTCTCTTTAATGTTCCGTTAATGGGTCTTTAATGGTGCTGGATATTTATTGCCCCCAGTCACTGGAGAAACAGAGAACTTTTGTAACATTTTAAATTTGAGTTGGTCAGAAGATTTGAATTTAAGTCCAGACTTGGAATGTTATGGGGTTTTCAGCTGTTTTTATAAACATTACTCATAATACACCTCTTTGTGGTAGCAATGCCCCTTAGGTCAGTCTCTCTGCACACACACACACACCTTTAAATGTTTGTATTTCTGTCAACCTGAAATAATTGGTTATTATTTATACCAGTAATAAGTATAATTTTTATCAGATAAATAAAACATTATTATTTAGTAAAACACATCTAACAGGTTTTCACATGTATATTGACATAATCGCTTGTCAACAATACTGATAGACTGTGGGCTGACGATGTTGGATCTTAAGCCAGAAAATAATATGATCTCCGTTACATGCTGTGAGTATAAGTCATGTTCATAGAGCTGACTTGACATCACTGTCTTAATGGATCCTAATTATAGAATCATTTTATGTAATGACAATTAGAAAGACATCTTGTATCAGACTAAAAAAGGTACATGGGCATATTCACTGCTTAATGTTTAACTGGGCCTGTCACTGTCTCTTATTTAAACTACAGTAATTAGGATCTTGGCTTAAAACACAGTTTCCACAGTTATAACTTAATCTCTTCTGCAGCCCTTATGGTGGGTCAGTGCAGCCATTCCTCAAAGCTAAAATTCAAAGGTGTCCTAATTTGTAAACAGTCACATTTGTTTCTATATAAAAAAGTATTATTAAAGAATAAAATAATGTATCATTACTTAAGGGAAACTAAAATAAACTACCTTTTCCTGGTTTACAATATTCATCCATTTTGCAGAAGGATTAGGAATAAGGCTAATTATCTTTTTGAGGGGCCCACCCTTAAAACAAAAAACTGCCCATATGTCCATTACCTGCCCCAAATCCAAACTGATATTTTCAGCACAAAATTAGATGTATTACTAACCAGATATTTAAGAATAATTATTGCTGGTCCCTCCCTCCCTACAATCAATCAAGGCTGTGAGTACTGACATCCCAACCAATGATTGACAGATAATTCCCCTGCTGCCTCCTTTGCACATGCTCAAGATTAAAAAAAGGGGTTTTTTGTTTTAAGGGTGGAGATACCCTTTAAGTTGTTTCAGAGAAATAGAAATTATTGATGATGTTGTTACACAAAACAAAAATTAAAGGAGAACTAAACCCAATTTTTTATACTCTAGAATTTGAAAACAAACTCCCTAAAAACACCAATAAGCTATAAAATACCACTTGAGTAAATTGTATTAAAGTAAATGTAAGCCTGTTAAGAACTGGATGAAGTATCTGTGTGTATGTGCAGTGTCAGACCACACCTCCTGACCTCAGTCACATGCTTCCTTGCTTTATCTGTCCTGTAAAAGGATTGGCTAGAGATAATTAATGGGTGTGACCAACTGTAACAAGTTTCTGCCATAGCTAAGGACTGATGTGCAGAACATAATGGTCGTTGACCAAATTGTGTGATAGTAGAATGCTGTGAAGTAGAGCACAAACCATAAGATATTTAGGTAAATTTCCCAGCGCCCATATGAAAATGAGAGGTAAGACACAGATTACTGGTTTTATATCAAGGTGTTCTGCCTTCTGCTTCAGTGTTGTTCTGTGGCTTTAGTTGTCCTTTAAAAGTATCAATTCATAAGTTTCTAATAATATTCTTCAAAACACTTGAAATAGATCACTATGAAATTTGGCTTTAGTATAGTATAGTATTTGAGGTTGAATAAAGACATATATCTAACAATACCCACATTTACTGACTAACTGTTAATCCAGAGGAAGGCAAAATTATGAAGGGGAAAAAAAACCTTATTGACTACAAGTGGCAATCGGAAATATTTCAGATCAACTCCCACTTTATCAGGGCGATTTACCCTGATTCAATATCATTCAAAAGGATTTACCCACAGCATGATTTTAATGCCAGCTAATGCCCAACTCTTCAAAACTTCCCAAACTAGAAACTGACAGGCTTATTTACGATAATTATCAAAAATTCGATAATTCGGTAACCCTCGAATGTAGCCTTCAAATTTGGTAACCCTCAAATGTATCATTTGGTAACCCTTAAATATATAATTCAGGAACCCTCGAATTGACCACAACCCTCGAATGTAGCATGCAGAAACCTGACAATTGCCCGATCGTGGGGAAATCCAGAGGAAGGCAAAAAAAAAGTCACCAGAATTATGAAGGGGAAAAAAAATTCTTCCTGACTCCAAGTGGCAATCAGAAATATTTCAGATCAACTCCCACTTTATCAGGGCAATCATGGGAGGACTGGCCCAGTAGGCTGAGGGGCAAATGCCCCCCGGGCTAGTCTCCAATGAAAATGTGGTTCTGCCACAGAAGTTATTAGTAAGTTATGTGCTTGAAAGGCCCAGCGCCCACCTCTAGCTTTAACATGGGCAAGGAACTAGATTGTTTACCAGTCAGCCCTCCAGTTTATTATTAGTGTTAGTAGGCCCCCCAGTTCTTTAGCCAGTGTCATCAGACTTTCAGTTCATTAGCCAGTGTTGTCAGCCCTCCTGTTCATTAGCCAGTGTTTGTCAGCCCTCTAGTTTATTATTCAGTGTTTGTCAGCCCTCCAGTTCATTAGTTGGTGTTAGTCAGCCCTCCAGTTCATTATGAACAAAGGAAAAGTCAAGTAAAACTTGACTTAGATAGTGTACCCAGGGGGAGGACTTAGTGATTCAGGTCCTCATCTTGGGTACTTGTAAGGTGGAGGGGGAAGATTTTAGGACAATAATTGTTCTACACTTGCAACAATGTAAAATGTGAATAGTGGTCTTAAAAATGGGTGTAACTTAAATTTTGTGACCTTAGCAAAGTAGGCC
Source organism: Hymenochirus boettgeri (assembly GCA_019447015.1). NCBI lineage: Eukaryota > Metazoa > Chordata > Amphibia > Anura > Pipidae > Hymenochirus > Hymenochirus boettgeri. Next base: position 231,401,458 of record CM033473.1, on the reverse strand, counting down.
TGGTCAAAAGTTGCAATCTACCGTGAAAGGGTCACATGGTTGTATTTACCCCCCAGGCCAAAAGGTCCCAGTCCTCCCCTGAGGCCGATTTACCCAGAGCTGCTATATTTCTAGGTAAATCTACTGAACGCGGTTCAATATCATTCAAAGGATTTACCCACAGCGTGATTTTAATGCCAGCTAATGCCATCTCAAGACTTCCCAAACTAGAAACTAGTTTGGATTTTTCAAACTCACAGACTTATTTATGATAATTATCAAAAATTCGATAATTCGGGAACCCTCGAATGTAGCCTTCAAATTTGGTAACCCTCAAATGTATCATTTGGTAACCCTTAAATGTATAATTCAGGAACCCTCGAATTGGCCACAACCCTCGAATGTAGCATGCAGAAACCTGACAATTGCCCGATCGTGGGGAAAGTTAGTGTTTAAAGAACTTTTGGTGATATTTACGTGTTCCCCAGACAATTTCCCAGATGCCACAGCTATTTACAGTAAGTTACCATTGCCATTTTAATTGTATTTAATCCGAACTTTTCAAACTATTTCTCCCCATTGGCTTTAATAGGTTTGTTTTCGAACTTCTGAACTTCCAAACTTTTTGAAAACGAACCTAAGTTCTCTATTTCCTAGTAAGCTGCTAGTAACTTATTGTTAATGTTATAAAATACTTCTGAGGTAGTTCTGAATTGTAGAATCTATTCCTGTTTCTTTTTATCAATTTACTTTGTTAAGGCTTTCCAATGAACGATTGCACTTGGGCCACATGCAGTCACAACCTCTCTATTATTTAAAGTAGCTTTTGAGATTTTTGTACGTCTTCCTACTGGCAGGATCACTGAGGGGAACAGGCTGATATTTTAAAAAAATATCTAAACATAAGGACATGAAACTAACAGCTTTTAGAGCAGAAGAAATTACAGATCTGTGAATGTGGGGGTTGGTTTATTCTTTAAATCTTTTATTCTAAACCCATTAGATCTGTGGTACACTTACGGGGTTATTCAATAAAAGTTCTTATTGTTAAAAAGGGCACTAATTTTGCCCCAACCAATCAGATGCTAGCTTTCAAATGTGAAATAAGATCTGATTGGTTGGGGCAAAATTAGCACCATTTTAACCAATAAGAACTTTTATTGAATCTCCCTGATGGTCTTTTATATAGACCATGCACACTATCCCTTGTCAGGTAAGTCTGTTTGGCATAATGTACTCAAGTTGTTAAGCAACACCAAGCAAACTAAGGAGCTCATTTTAAAGTGTTTGAGGACATGGAAACTTGCCTAATATTAATGCAGTAATATGTCATATTAACAAGGGCCTGCTTGTTATTCAGGAAACATTAGCTTGAAAAGCTGAAACCTTGGAGGGAACAAACAGTTAGCTGATCTTTCAAGTGGAACAGTCTTGCAATGCAAAAATTATGTTTGACATATCCTATTTTATTTTTAACTGATCGTGTGTCGAGAACCCAATACAGCTTGCTAGATCTCAGCACTGATGACTTTATTTAGACTAAAACACTAATTAGAAAACAGACAGGAACGAGGGCAGAAACACAGAGCACCAGAGTAGAAGTTTGGCTCTCCTATTTTGGTGTGTGTCGGCTTTCTGCTGAGCTAAGCAAATGCTGAAAATATGTGAAATATTTAAGTCCTTTGATGTAAAGATTTTAGCAATAAATACCTAGTTTGCAGATTCATCTTCTTCAGGGTTGTTAATGAATTTGAGAAGCCAAATAATATTTTCCAGCAAAAGAAAGTTCATTGAAGTTTACTGGATTTACTATGATTACCTATATAGTACAGCAGTGACTAAAGTTTGTGTGTTTTTTTTGATAGCAGCACGAGTAAGCAATGTTAGCCTTGTGCTCTTGGTGGTATTGGGGATTGCGCTTTGAGACCATCAACAAAGTTATGGTATAATGATGGAGTGCTCAAGCACTTGGTAGCCAAGCACTTTTGCTAGGATGTAGGTATGTATGTATGTATAATTTTATTTATGAAGCGCCATTTGGGTACACAGCGCTGTACATTATAAAATACAGACAAGGGGATAAGTGCAATCAATTATACAGATAAATAAAAATTAATATATGTATATATATATATACTGATATACTGTATGTATATATATATAGATAGATAGATAGATAGATAGATATAGACATAGATAGATATATATATAGAAACTAGCAAAAGTGTGGCTGTTGGTGCACAGTGGGAAATATGTGGGTGTATGTTTAGCTATATGTGGATACAGATGATATAAAATCTTTATACTCACGAATATAAAATTTAGGGATTTGAACAAAAAAAATAAAGGCAAGATGTTAAAAATAAAAGATTTCCTATGAAATCTTGGTTCTATTAGTCTCACATCCCCTAAATGAATATTTTGATCTATTTATTGTAACATTCTATAGTGTTATAGTTCAGTAGAAACACCACAGTGAAATACAACTGTTGTGCAGAGCTTGAATCAATCTTCCCCCTTAAATTTCCAACCAATAATAGATCAATAGGAGATCCATTGGATCATTCTATAATTAAAGTTATCAATCTGTCTTTCAATACTCACCCTCCCCATTAACTCACAGCTGTCACCAGGGATTCCGTTAGAGAGGGATCACTATTGGTAAATGTGTTAGAGAGGGATCACTATTGGTAAATGTGTTACAGAGGGATCACTATTGGTAAATGTGTTACAGAGGGATCACTATTGGTAAATGTGAGGTAGATAAGTAGGGAGGAGCATTTTAGTAGTGGAGCGAGAGAGAAAAGTGCGGATATTATCAATAGCAATATTGCGAAGGAAAAAATTACACGTCCTATTGACATCGTTAAGGTGATGATGGAAGGAAAGAGAGGAGTCAAAGATTACTCTAAGGCAGCAAACAGATTCAACTGGGTTAATGATCATATTGTTAATAGAGATGGAGATGGGTGGGCTAGGTCCCAGTTTAGGAGGGGAAATGTTTTTTTCCGGTTTTAGATAGATTTTTAGATTGAGAAGACAGCGGTGCCCATCCAGGAAGAAATTTGGGACAGAAGGGGGCCTCTGGATTTGGGACAGAAGGGGGCCTTGGATTTGGTACAGAGGGGGAGCCCTGGATTTGGGACAGAGGGGGTGGTGGAGAAATAGCTGTAAATTGTAAGAAGAAACATCTGTAAACATCTATTTAGAAACAATATATCGATCTCCTATAAGAAGCATGATAATGAGACCTGTTCATTGAGGCCCCGAGGGGACAAAGTATCTAATCGGTGCATCCACCTAACCTGTCATGATTAACCCTCGCCATGTTCTGTATGGTCTCAATGGCCATCCAGCGTAGATTACTGAGCTGGTGGCGGGCAGATTTGAAGTGTCTGGTGATGGACCGCTTGCCATAACAAGACATACTCCTGCTGGAGCAGTCAGCTGGTTCCTTGTTCAATGCCGACCTAAAAGTGGAACGGTGGTTCACCATCCGTTCACGTATAGACGTGATGGTTTTACCCACGTAATAAAGTCAACATGGGCACGTTATAATATATATGACGTGGGTATTAAGGCAGGTAATTCTATGTCCGTCATGGGGATGGGGGAAATCGGGACCATTAATGATGGATCTACAAGTTTGGCACCCTAAGCATCTGGGTAACCAGTTGTTTTTCCCGCGTCTGTTGGCAAAAACTGGGTATGTGTCCTGAATCAGATTTCAAAATGTCCCAATGTTTATGGACACTATTTTGAAGTGTGCCAAAATATTGGGAGAATTGCTAAATAAACGGTAAGGTTTTAGACTTATCGGGGTCACAGTCCCTGAGGCTATGTTCCCCATTAGACATCCTCAGACGTGCTCGTGACAATTGTTTGTTGATCAGATCCCTATGGTACCCCCTCTCAAGGAATTTATGAACCATATCCTCCAATTGTATTTCACAACTATGGGGGTCCGTGTTATTAGGTAATACTCGTAGAAACTGTGAGTATACTACCCCTCATTTTTGTGACATAGGGTGATAGCTGTTGGCATGTAATATGGTATTGCGATCTGTACTCTTTTTGAAAAGGGTTGTACCAAACCCTGTACCTTTCTTGTATATGCACAGATCTAGAAAATCTATGCATTGCTCGTTTATGGACATGGTAAACTTTATGGGGGTAGACAAAGAGTTAAGTTCTGAGGTAAACTCTTCACACTCATCTTGGCTGCCCTTCCAAATAATGAATAAATCGTCAATATATAGTTTGTTTGTATAGTAATATTTTGTCACCAAACTTTGGATATATGAATTTTTCTTCAAAACGTTCCATATACAGGTTTGTGAATGATGGGCCCACATTGGTGCCCATCGCCGTCCCTGCGATCTGTTGAAAAAAAGATTTATCAAATCTGAAATAGTTACAACTTTGTACCAAAGTTAGTAAGTCAATAAGAAAATCTATAGGTGGATTATGAACACCCTTTCTGAGTAAAGCCTGTTTACATATGTTAATCCCCTCATCCTGAGGGATGACAGTATACAAATTCTTGACGTCACATGTGACCAATAGAGTCCCCTCAAGTGACTCATTAAACTGACTTAAAATGATTCTAAGGTCCCCACTGTCCCGAAGGTATGATCTCATGGATTTAACCATGGGTTGGAGAAAGTGGTCTACATAGGCCGATGGGGATTTTAGGATAGAGCCTGTGAGGGACATGATTGGTCGTCCTGGGGGACTAGTTGTAGACATGTGGATCTTGGGGACAGTGTAAATGATAGGGCACCTGGGGTACTCGTTAACCAAAAACTTAGCTGTATCCCTAGTGATCCAACCCCCTTTACAGGCTTTATCAACCATAGATTTTAATTTTCTACTAATGTTACTAGTGGGGTCACTAGGCAGTTCCATATATGTGGAGGTGTCAGACAATTGAGACAGTAATTCGTTCTTATAATAGTCCATGTTAAGCAGTAGAACAGCCCCCCCCTTATCGGCGGGATGGATAACCAAGGTAAGATCGTCAGTCAGAGACATATATATAGATATAGATAGATAGATATAGACATATAGATATATAGATATACAGTAGATATATATATATATATATATATATATATGCACTGAACTTCCCCTTTAAATCTGTTGAGTTATACATCTAATAATGTGCTGAACATACCATTTGTATTTGGGGCAGGTTAATGATAAGTGGCCAGTTTTTGTTTAAGGCTGTACATGCCCTACAAATGCCAGTCTCCATGCCAAACACATGTTCAATACTTTATCATAATTAGCCCCTGTAAATAAGCATGTATAAGGTATCCAAGCTCAGTACATCGTTAAGCACAGCCCTTTCAAACTGTGCACTAAACTGATTACATCAACACCTCTTTAGACTTTTACAGAACCCTATAAATAGAAAGAATACAAGTATAGAACCCTTTACTTTGTGTATTGTGCTTAGATTTCTGCCAGAAGACTCTCATTGGGAAAATATGTTTTCAGCTTTCTAATGTGCCCATTATAGGTATCACAAATCTTTTATTCTCTTTATTCCAAATGCTCCTAGATATATATCTAAAGATTTTCTTTGGCTTGCACCTACTGTGCGATCAACTGATCATTTTCAATTTGAGCTAACCTAACCACATTTTGTCAGGTTCTACTCAGGTTTTCTTTGTAGCCAGTTAAATAATGTTCCTTTTTCTCCTAAATGCACACTTCCTATTATTCTGTTTTCCTGCATGATTTTTTTTTTTACCTCTGGCCAAAAAGCTTAATACAATTTGCTATAAATATAGCAATTCAACCACTGTACTAGAGCAAGCTTATAAAAAAGGCGGCTACAAAAATCTCCAGTATTTTGGGTATCAACTGCTTCTGTAAGAGGAATTCTAATCTTGATATCAGCAAGTGCATTTTAATACCCTAAAAGCAGAAAAAGAAGTTGCAGCTTAAACTAGAAAGGAAAAGTTTAAGTATAAACATTGCATTTGGCATGAAAGGCTGTATCTGAAAATGTCTGTGCTGCAGGATTGAAAACTCAATAAACTTGCTATGACAGTTAAAGCGGATGTTCCAATTTCATAATTCATTCTGATTAAATACATGTGATTTTATTATTAAACTAGACATTAAGTCCGCTACAATAACGGGCGCTAGAAGCACAGAGTTCCCCCTTAGTGTCCCAAGGCCATAGTCCTCCTCCATGTCCCAAGGCCAGAGTACCCTTTTAGTGTCCCAAGGCCAGAGTCCCCCCTCTGTCCAAGGCCAGGGGCCCCCTCTGTCCCAAATCCAGAGGCCCCCCTCTGTCCCAAATCCAGGGCTCCCCCTCGGTCCCAAATCCAAGGCCCCCCCTCTGTCCCAAATCCAGAGGGCCCCCTCTTTCCCAAATCCAAGGGCCCCCTATCTGACCTGAATACAGGGCCCCCCCTCTGTCCCAAATCCAGGGGCCCCTGTCCCAAGCAACCTTACCTGCAGTCTGTTTAATTGCTGTTCTCCCTCCGTGTGTTTCCTGTGTTTCTCCCTCTAGTGGTGAGTCAATAGGAACTGCAGACACTCTCCCTCTAGTGGTGAGTCAATAGGAAATGCAGAGACTCTCCCTCTAGTGGTGAGTCAATAGGAACTGCAGAGACTCTCCCTCTAGTGGTGAGTCAATAAGAACTGCAGAGACTCTCCCTCTAGTGGTGAGTCCATAGGAACTGCAGTGACACACACACACAGGGACGCGCACTTAGGGTTTTATTATATAGGATATACAGAGCTGTGTGGGGTGGGAAACCTATAACTTAAGAGCAAAACAGCAGTGGAATATACAGGGCACACCCACAACAATAGTCTTAAGAATAATATATATATATTATCCCATAGATTATGGGATAATATATAAAGTGCACAAAAAAATCTAAAAATACATCCCCATCCCCCTGTATTCATATGTATCATATAATAAAGTACAAAAAAATTATAATAGTATGGTATACCGGTATACTAATGCGACCATTCACACACTCACATAGTTAAATAGCATCAGTAATCACAAAATGAGTCTCTGAAAATCTATAATCCCTCACAAAATATCAATTAGACCCAACTAAGGGGACAGATAATAGAGCTACTATACCCAGTGGCTGAGCAAGCAATTTTTAAGCATGAGGGTCACACCAATGTATACCAGCAACAGATTCAAAATACTGGAGAAGGGGAGCAGGATTAAAAATGCCAGGGTGAGAAACTTACAATGTCACTTTTACTCAAACAATTAAAAAACATTCATAAAAAAGATAAAAAGGGATAAATACCTAAAATGTAGATTCAAGACTAAGGGCTAGGCCACACTTGCGCGTTTTTTTGCACTTGTGATTGCGCATGCAATTTTATTTTATATGGAAATCGCTGGGGGGAAATGTTAGCGGTTTTCTATGAGGTTCAATTCGCACATCAGTTTACGGTCAAATTTTCACAGAACTTATAATGCGAGGAATTTACTAACATTCAACTAGCAAAAATTCCAGCAGAAATTTCAGAGTAAGTCAGAAAAACAGCATAACTTTCCAGAAATGTGAAATGTGGAATGGTCATGCACACCTCTTATTACTATGTTACTATGTTACTATTCATCATTGAATTCGCAATAGCATGATTTAATGGGTGTTCCAGTACTACAGGCAGTAGAGATATCCAAACATAGGAATGAAAACTGGGCACCCCGTCTTAAAATCTGACTAGTTTATTTAGTCATAGAAACAAAACATGGGACGTTTAGATGTGGGAACACACCTTACATTTCTGTGTTTGGATATATCCAACAGGACATGTTACAGTAAACAAGAGGAATTTGTCAAAGGAATTAATGACTGTAAAACACTCCAAATACTTTACTGTAGATATGACAATAGTTTTTACACCTCTCAAGCTAAAATGTAGCAATGCCATGCCATAAAAATAAAAAGTTCAGAGAGCTTTCATGCATGCTCATTTAAGGAATCCCCAGATAGACCTTCTAGTAACAATTGACAGGTCTACTCATTGGAACCAGAAGATCCATCATAGGGGTGGTGAACATCAGGCTGCCTATGTCACTTTGCATCATTCAGAAAAAGATACCAGCTCAGGGTCCAGATAGAAGGAGCAATCAAATTTCTGGCTTTTACATAAATGTGCTTTGGAATTTATTCTTAAATTTTCAGTTGCATAAGAAAGTCTTTGTTCTCAATTTTACCACAGACTATATATTCCTATACTACATGTTTTCCATTGAAAGGGAAACACAAAAATAGATATAAGAGAATTATGAAAATGGAGTAAATAGAGGGGCTGTACTGTAAAGCTTTAGTCCATTAAAACTGTTTGTCATATTGTTTTTTTAAAGGTAAAGCAGAAACACATGAGGCTTACCAGTCTGGATGGCTCCATTATGGAGAATGTTCTTGAGTTTGTAATTCTTAGGTGCACTACATATAAATTGATTTTCATTTAATTTTGAAATAAGATGCAGGAGGTAAGAATTCTAACCCCCCGAGGTTTAAGGATTTGCAAACCAACTAATGAGACTATATTTTTATCCCTGAAGTCATTTTGTGCTCAATTACAATAAGCCTGCAGTATTATGGCACATAGACCCTGCATTTGGCTTACATTTAGAGATTAACAATCAAGAAAGCAAAGTGGCTAATTAGTGATTTGCCCTTGTAATGCTATGGAGTCCCTTCTATCATATTATACATTGTAGGTTAGGAATCCTTGTTGTGTTAGTGGCATTCAATTTTTCATTTAGAAGAGGATAGGGTGTACATTGGGATTTTTCTCATCTTCATTACTAACACAACTGTGCCATTTGGCATCCTGCAGAGTATTGCTATTTTTTGTGTATGTAGATGCCGGTTATAAATCTCCATACAATGGATTTACTATTCCTTTGTAGCCTCTACAACTATTGTACTATGTGTGATCTGTAACTTGGGGCTTTTCCTACATTCTCCCCATGTACACACATAATATTAACTTATATTATTTTAATTTTAGACCACACAGGCTTTAAAGGGAAACTCCAGCCTTAAAATCCCTCCCCTGTCCCCCATAAAAGCACTTAGGGTAATAACCTGAACCTCTAGGTCCTAGAGATAAGTCATACAGGGAGATTCAATAAAAGTTCTTATCGTTTAAAATGGTGCTAATTTTGCCCCAACCAATCAAATTTTATTTAACATTTGAAAGCTAACATCTGATTGGTTAGGGCAAAATTAGCAACATTTTAAACAATGAGAACTTCTATTGAATAACCCTGTATGTTTTTTTAAAAAAAACTTGCTTTGTTTCTAAACTGCTGGATTAAAAAATCCACCCAATCCAATGGGACTTTCAGAAATTACAAAAGACAGAACTTTAAATTAATTTGAAAAAAGGAATTATCAAAATCTCACAAACTGCAGTAAAACTTTTTAAAAAAAATCCTGACAAAAAAGTAAAAAATCATGCCAAAAGTTAAAAACTCAGTTGAAATTTTCGAAAATCCTGGTCAAAAGGTCAAAAACTGGGATAAAAAAAAAATCAAAAAATTCTGCCTCTATTTGGTTTGAACCAGACTCTACAGAACTGCTGGCTGAACCAAATTCATTGTTCAATCAGTCATCTCTACTAGGCCCCCCCCCCCCCCCCCTGGATTTGCAATAATTTAAAACTATACATACCGAAAGTTGTACTCACTTTGTCTGGTCCACTCCGCCCCCATCCTGTGTCTGGACGATGCCAATGAACAGACGCACCAGTAGCAAGTTTAATTTAACCTAAGTTTAGTTTCTAAACTACTACAATCCTAGAGGTAAGGAGACCCTAGTGGTTCAGGTCCTCACCCTGAGTACTTTAACGGGGTAGAATTTAACATTGGAGTTTCTTCCTTCATTTTTTCCATTATTGGGATAATATAGCTAAGTATAAACAAGATCTAATAAAACTGTTTAAATGTAACAGTTAACACAATAATTAAATTAAATGGGTCAATTTCCTATAACAATTTAGTTGAGTTGAAACATTAATTATCCCTGGATAGAAAGATGCTATAATCAATGAATGTCTTGATTCTAAGACCAGGAAGGGATTAAAAACTGTCCAAGTTTTAAGGCAATTAGTGTGTTAATAAACTTGATGTTGCAATGTCTGCAAAAATACAAGATCAGTCAAATTACAAACAGACTCGATGATCAGAAACCAAGAAACGACAGAGCAACTGGCAGTTATGAATGACACACTGGTACTGTATGTTTCTATATAAGCACTATTGCCCAAGACAGCAATTTTAAAAGCTGAAAACTATCTTAAAAGATTATTTTTTACATCCATATTTGTACTGTGCCTGTACTGACTTATTGCCTAGTTGTGGTGTGTTTTGTAAAATATAACATTTAACTGCATGCTTGGGTGTTTTTTTTAGCGTCGACCCTCGGAAAGAGAACTCTTGCACAGCAACAACAATTTTTTAAAAAAGGTATCTGGAGTGAAAAAGGAAACCTTACCTTAGCGTAAGCAACCCCCAAATCTCTTTTTTCCAATACTGACCTTTTCTGAACCTTTTCTTCCTGACGCTCCCGAGTCCAAATATCTTACCTTACAGTTTTCCTCTGTTGCTCTCTGCCACCTCCTTTACAGCTTTGTGAGCTCTAGGTATGCTCACACAGTTGTAAAAGGTGAGCATTGCTGTAATGTCACTATCATGGCCTTAACTGACAATTGCAAGTGCGGCAAGTTCAAAGTACGATACAAGAAGAACCTGTGGGAAAGGTAAGTATTGTGGAATAGGGTTGGGAGGGGGGGTACTCTATGTGTAAATTTTTGTAGGGGGTGAATATGAACTTTAATGCCTGCATGCACACTCTCTGTGAGAGGTCTCCAGCCTCATAGATTCCCATCCTCCTGCCCATCCCTACAATTTGCACACATGCACATTTGGAAAAAAAATAGGAAGATAGGATGATTGAGTTTCCATTCACAATTGGAAAGTATGAAAACTACATCAAGTGAAAGAAAAAAGTGGAGAGCCAGCAGCTTAATGGGTATCTCCTCCCCCAAAATATTTTTTTAAACCGCCAGGTTTAAAAATGCCCCAGAAATCGACTTACCATCCATCGTCCCCTTGGCTCTCTGCCTCTATTGCTACTCCATTCCCGAAAGTAGCAATAGGGGCTGGACTGGTAGCTGCATCTATGATTGGTTGAAAGAGCCGAGGGAAGAAATGTGGGTAAGCAGGGACGGATTTACTCCTCAGGAGCATGTAGGCCCAAAGAGCCTGGTGCCGTTAGCCCTACCCCTAAACACAAACCACACCTGTTTCCTCTTTTTTAAGGAAACAAAATAGACTATAAAGGGATTGGATTGGTGAGAGGAGATTGACAGCTGCCCCTCCAACCTCAGTCACCCCTAGGCATGTGTCTACTGTGCCTTATGGTAAATCTGTCCCTGTGGGTAAGTCAATTTCTGGGGCTTTTTTAAACATATAAACCTGGCAGATAGGGTTGGAGAGGGGTGCCCTACACTACTTATTGATAAAGCATGATGGCAGCTTGAAGGGATCCGGATGGAATGGAGGGAGGGGGGCGAGCTTCCCCACATATGCCAGAGTATAGAGGAAGCAGCAGGTACCCAGTGACACACAGAGAGCTCCTACTTTTCACTTTCCTGGACTTTGAACAGGCACTGCAGGACCACCATAAGGAGCTGAGGAGTAAGGGAAAGATTTTTAACACTACACAGTGGAGCTAGCACTGTTTTGAGTTTAGTTTAGTTTTGGGGGTAGACATGCCTTTTAAGAGAATAATATTCTTATTTATTCCAGAACACTGGATCTGCTACACATTGGCCTAAACAGACCTTTCTCATACCTACATGACTACCTCACAAAGTACTATACATTTAATAGGAAAATTGACATTTCAGTTTAAAGAGCTTGTCCTTAAAACAAAAAACTGGTGACTTGCCAGGTATCTTCCAGCAATCCCAACTGCATTTGTAACCAGATATTAAATTATAAATAATTTTCCATTATGGAAAAGGTATCTGCCTCTTCCCTCTGCTCAATAAGCTTTTTATGAGCTTGAGCGTGTTAAGAGGAGGCATACCGTATATACTCGAGTATAAGTCGACTCGAGTATAAGTCGAGGTACCCATTTTTACCTCAAAAATGAGTAAAACCAATTGACTCGAGTATAAGTCGAGGGTAGAGTCTCCCCTCCAGCCCCAGGTCCAGCCCCAGGAATAAAACCTATTTCCCTGCACCCATCTTCTCACCCTGCCACTACACTACACTACACTACTACAGTACACTACACTACTCCCTGCACCCATCTTCCCCAAATCCATAAATATCCATCCACACATAGACTGCAGTGTTCTCCCCAGCATCCTCTATTAACTGCCCTCCCGGCTAACAAAACCACTGCCTGTCACATTCTAATCCAGCTAGAAACTGCAGAGGCAGCTGAAAGAACTCACAGTACCGAACTCTCCTCTGTCAGTTCTGCCATAATTGCAACATTGTATTGTGCTAATCAGCACCTGGAGCAGAGGATACAATGTTGCAGTTATTAACAGAACCGAGAGGAGAGTGAGAATGCTTTCTGCTGCCTTTAGTTCTGCAGTTTCTAGCTGGATAGATTGTAATAGAGAACAGTGAACTTTTTTTATGTTTAAAAAAACCCAAAAAACGGCCTGCAAAATGTCAGTCTGCCTGTCAGTCTCGGTCTGTCTGTCCCTGTCTAGACAGACAGAGAGACAATAATGTGTTGCGTGTTGCTAAAAGACACCGTGGAGAACACTTATTAAAGGGAAAGTTCAGTGAAAAATATAATTTTTAAAAAATAATTCTTAGTTTGTAATATGCACACCAAGTTATTCTACATATTCTCTTCCATTTTGAAAAATCAGTTGAATTGATAAACCTGCTATTCCCTGTTGTTGACATTAGTGAGACGACATTTCAGGTTCTAACAGTCCTTACCAGGATGCACACTACCTTGGAATTTCTACTGATTGGCTGTTGGATGGGTTAAACATCTCTATTGAGCAACTGAATCAACCCAGGTGCTGGATCAAGGGCAAGACCACAATGGTCTCTATTAGGGGTCCTGCAAACAGGAAGTCAGTATTTGGGAAGCATTTATTTATACACAGACACAATGCTGAAAAGGCAGGGGGACGTAAAAATTTGGCTCTTTTTTTCTTAACAGCATATGTATTTGCACTGAACTTCCCCTTTAACTAATAAAAATAGAGCACACCTCAATTCCCCTATGATCAAATGTCCCCGCCCTGCCCCACCCAGCTACTTTTCCATGCCATCCGGCTGGAAACTAATTCTGGGGAGAACACTGGACTGTAGTGCACAGCAATATGTATGCAATGTGAAAGAGTCACTCTTTACTGCAACACAGAATATTTCTGCCTGCATGAAGATTCTATGTTGTAATAATGAACTCCATACTGGTAATTTGGATCATGGTTAGCAGTTATTTATTGTGTACTAATTCTGGAGTATGGAAAAAAAACTGTAGTCCCACATATGTGTACATGCATTAATTGTCATTCAACTCTTTTATGCTATTAGGTCCTAACTGAACTGGAAGATCAGCTTAATCGGATTAGTCAAGAAAATGCAGATTTAAACAATCAAAACTTTTACTTAACAAAACAATTAAATGAGGTATCGGGAGCTACAGATGAAATTGTACAACTGCGAAGTGAAGTGGACCATCTTCGAAGAGAAATAACTGAAAGGGAGATGCAGCTTACAAGCCAAAAACAGGTGTGAATTTTCATTATTAAAAAGAAGTAAAAACTTCTTATGTTGGCTGCTTCCATTTTTGGTTAATTAATGTTGTATTTGCAGACCATGGAGGCCCTAAAAACCACATGTACTATGCTGGAGGAGCAAGTGATGGATCTTGAAGCCCTGAATGATGAGTTGTTGGAGAAAGAACGTCAGTGGGAAAGCTGGCGCAGTACACTAGAGGATGAAAAAACTCAGTTTGAATGTAGACTTCGAGAAGTGCAAAGACTGCTTGATACAGAGAAACAGAGCAGGTATTTTTAAAATCTACAGAGCATTATATTTTGTGACAGACCGCTTCTTTTTTTAAAAACATTTTGTTTTGAAAACAGGTCAGAAATGTACATTACAATTTCTGCGTTATATATCCTATAGTCAATTTTCTACATTATACATCCATAAACCTGTGCTTTTACATTATATTCAGTTAAAGAAATAACATGAAAAGGGGGGGGAGGGGGAGGGAAAAGGGAGAGGGGGATCTCTTTCTGGTGTAGTATATAGATCTTTATCAACAGTGACCTCATATTCAAGTTACAATTAGTTTATCTGTGCTGTTTGTTTCTTTTGTTTTTGGACATGGATGTTGCAGTCCACCCTGGACTGCTCGTGTGTTATTTAACGGCTGTGTTGTCCTACTTCAGTGAGATTAGATATGTCTATTCCCATATGTTCTTACCAGGGTGTCCATATTTTGACAAATTTGTCCAGTATGCCCCTGTCTAGGTATATAAGTCTTATTAGTGGTAGGTCAGACATAATCATATTCTTCCATATTTTACTATTAGGGGCTTGTTGGGACATCCAGGTGAGTACTATGGTGAATCTGGTGTAGAATAGGGTGTTGTGTAGTAGTGTCCAGTGTGGGCCTGTCCACTCTCCGACTCTCTTAATTCCCAGTATACATATTCCGGGGTCTGGCATCACTGGTACCTGTAGTCCCTGTGACCACTTATTACTATTTTAAACAAAAGAAATTTGGACACATTAAGCCAGACTGCAATTTGTAATGTCACCATTAAATAACTATTTTTTAAATAACTAATGTTTCAACTTTGCAGTTAGTGTAGCTGCAAATGGCCTGGTGGGTTTATTTTGCTGCATGCCTGTTGAATGGAGAGTGTTAGTAAATCAAATTTACAATAAGATGCAGGCCAAGGCTTTATTCATTGTGTTCAGGATATGTTTTTAATAACGCTTTGCAGCTCAACCATATATGATCTGGGCAGTTTAACAAATAAACATCCAGTCTAAGCATTAACAAGGCAATGTGCTACTGCGGCCATGGACCAAAAACACAAAAAAAACCACCAAAAGAAGCTTCATGTTTTCATGGATACTTATTTCTTTTGCACATTTGCTTATCAATTCTTCATTTCAGCATAAATGAAAACATTTTGCAGTTTGAAAAGCTATGAACGAAACTTATCTTTTAAACTTTAACTTAAAGCAACCACTAAAAAAAATAATTGTTTGTGCTCAAAACCATATGTTTCTAGCTGTTTAAATATCTGACATAAATTGAAAGTCTGGCTATGAAATCCTGCATTGGCTGTGAATGAACATTCCATGTTCTCTGTTTTACTGAGCAGTGACAAGATGAATATTGGCAGAACAGAAAAAAAAAGAGTATTCCATATTTATAGTATAAAAATCCCTTTGTTAACATGGAAAATAGTGAAATATTTAGACCAGACTAGAAAGAATGGGATGTTTCCCTGTCTTTCTTGTGCCCAATGTAATAATGTGAATAAAATTGATGGGGTTGACTCTGCCTTGACAGGACAAAGGCTCTCCATTAGAGGGTACCATACGTGCAACAGTAGGTTTGTGGTATATTTGTTGTCATGTCCCTGCAACTTATTATATGTGGGGGAGACAACTCAACCAATTAAGGGGAGGATTTCCCAGCATAAATCAGATATTAGATTGAAAAATGTAAAACTACCTGTACCTGCTCATTTTTGTGAACTGAAACATACAGAAAAAGAGCTCAGGTTTGCAGTGTTGGAATTTGTGCCACCACTTGTGGAGGGGACAGGGTACTTCGTCTCAAACAGAGGGAAGTTTGGTGGGTCAAGCAACTAGGGACTATGGACCCTAAGGGCTTGAACAGGGATTATGATGTACATGTATACTTGTGATGATCCAGGGCAGTTTTAGGGTTGTGTAATTATTCATGTTACAGGTGTTGGTGAGGTGAGGGGAGGGACTTAGAAGGTGATGATGTATTTCCCATGATTACCCTATATATATGTAAATTGTATTGACATCTGTGTACATGTCTACCTGTTGCTGTGTGCCTGAGGAAGAGGGATTGCCCCCTCGAAACGTTGCAATTTTAAGCACAGCGGGTATGTAATAAAGGAGTTATATTGCATATTGGAGTGCTGTGGAGTCGCTATATATATATATATATATATATATATCTATATATATATATCTATATACTCGAATATAAGTCAACCCGAGTATAAGCCAAGGTATTTAGTTTGATCATAAAAACAAAGTGGTAGAAATTATGACCACTACTTTTAGCTCCTTTTAAAGGACAACTCCACCCTAATAAGAGCATCTTTTAGAAAGAATGGCCTCTTTAGAATATGTTGATATATCATAGTTTGTCCTATGAATTCATTATTGTATGCCTGCTATGCTTCTGGAGGCCTCATGGACACTGAGCAATTTAGAAACCTGTACTGAGCCTGGGCATGCTCAGAAGAGGCAGACAGAGGATTAACATTCAGTCATTGGCTATGATATCAACTGTCAAATCCATAACTGAGAGTTGCTAACTGGAAGAACCAGGAAGACAGGATATTGTGCAGGATTTCAAGTTAGACTTATATATTTCACATTTCAACCTATTACCGTTTAGGGTTTTGGAGGGTGATTTACCTGTATGTAAGTTTTCATTAACTCCACTTCACCTTATCCTATAACACAAATCAGTATCCTGTGCTCCCAAGTCCAAACCCCATAGCAACTATAAATCTGGTACATGCTGTGGTAAATACCAATATGTAGTACCATAGCAGGTTTAATCCACTTAGCCCCTCTGGATATCTGCTGGCTGTGGGAAAGTTTGGTAAGGTTCATGATTTCAACTGCCTTAAGTGATCTTTACTGTCCTTCCCTATTTCAATAGTGTAATAGCTATGGATGTAAGGAAAGGTCAGCTGGATCACTTGCATGTTCGATGTTTTCAGGCATGTTTTAATGTCTGTAAATTAGAAAAATGGCTTTATTCCAGGATGTATGAAAAACAACATTTTCCAGCATTCTGTGTAGCCAAGGAATGCTGGGAGTTGTAGTTTTGAGTTGTGTGAAAGGTCCCAAGTTTACTACCCCTGCTCTATACTATAGGCTGTATTACATCTAGACATTTGCCTTTGAAACAGGCTATAAATGATACATTTCATGCCCCCGTCCAATTCCCTAGGTAAGCAGGGTGTGAGAAATATGTCTTTATATGTTAGATTATTAGGGCAATGCTATTATAATAACATGAGGCCATGTAAAGATTTTGTATCTACACATAGCAAAACCTACACATGCATAATTTCCACTGTGCACCAACAGGCACACATACACATAAGACTCCAGCATGCAACTACACATATAAGCATAAATTAGTTAGATATAATAATTAAACATATATGCAAGCAATTTTGAGTAACCATCCATTAACGGACGATGAATATACCTTGCTTAGCAAATGACTTACCTATGTACCTACTCCTACTCATGACCCTTTACAGGATGAAATAGATCTATTTAGATTCCAGAGACTCTTAAAACTGAAGGACCATTTCAAGTCCAATAGAAGCACCCCTGAGCTCTTTAAACCTAAGAGCACATTTGACCCTCTGAATGCCGCCCCGGCCATCAAGGTGTTAAACAACATGGTAAAACAAGATTGGATACAAAGTTTGGAAAACAAGCATAAACCATACTCGAACCTCACTAGAGTCTCTGACTGACGATCTTACCTTGGTTATCCGTCCCGCCGATAAGGGGGGGGGATGTTGTACTGCTTAACATGGACTTTTATAAGAACGAATTACTGTCTCAATTGTCTGACACCTCCACATATATGGAACTGCCTAGTGACCCCACTAGTAACATTAGTAGAAAATTAAAATCTATGGTTGATATAGCCTGGAAAGGGGGTTGGATCACTAGGGATACAACTAAGTTTTTGGTTAACAAGTACCCCAGGTGCCCTATCATTTACACTGTCCCCAAGATCCACAATTCTACTACTAGTCCCCCAGGATGACCAGTCGTGTCCCTCACAGGCTCTATCCTAAAATCCCCATCTGTCTATGTAGACCACTTTCTCCAACCCGTGGTTAAATCCATGAGATCATACCTTCGGGACAGTGGGGACCTTAGAATCATTTTAAGCCAGTTGAATGAGTCACTTGAGGGGACTCTATTGGTCACATGTGACGTTAAGAATTTGTATACTGTCATCCCTCAGGATGAGGGGATTAACATATGTAAACAGGCTTAACTCAAAAAGGGTGTTCATAATCCACCTATAGATTTTCTTATTGACTTACTAACTTTGGTACTAAGTTGTAAGTATTTCAGATTTGATAAATCTTTTTTTCAACAGATCGCAGGGACGGCGATGGGCACCAATGTGGGCTCATCGTTCGCAAATCTGTACGTGGAACATTTTGAAGAAAAATTCATATATCCAAAGTTTGGTGACAAAATATTACTATACAAACGTTATATTGACGATTTATTCATTATTTGGAAGGGCAGCCAAGATGAGTGTGAAGAATTTATCTCAGAACTTAACTCTTTGTCTACCAAGTTTACCATGTCCATAAACGAGCAACGCATAGAGTTTCCAGATCTGTGCATATATAAGAAAGGTACAGTGTTTGGTACAACCCTTTTCAAAAAGAGTACAGATCGCAATACCATATTACATGCCAACAGCTATCACCCTATGTCACAAAAACGAGGGGTAGTATACGCACCGTTTCTACGAGTATTACGTAATAACACGGACCCCCATAGGTGTGAAACACAATTGGAGGATATGGTTCATAAATTCCTTGAGAGGGGGTACCATAGGGATCTGATCAACAAACAATTGTCACGAGCACGTCTGAGGATGTCCAATGGGGAACATAGCCTCAGGGACCATGACCCTGATAAGTCTAACACCTTACCGTTTATTTTGCAATTCTCCCAATATTCTGGTACACTTCAAAACAGTGTCTGTAAACATTGAGACATTTTGAAATCGGATAGTACCCTTAAGGACACATACCCAGTTTTTGCCAACAGACGCGGGAAAAATCTAAAAAACCTACTAGTCCATACTGATCTACAAAGTAAAACACTGGTTACCTAATGCGAAACCAGGGTGTTACAGATGCCTAGGGTGCCAAACTTGTAGATCCATCATTACTGGTCCCGATTTCCCCCATCCCCATGACGGACATAGAATTAAAATTAAGGAAAAAATTACCTGCCTTAATACCCACGTCAAATATATTATAACGTGCCCATGTGGACTTTATAACGTGGGTAAAATAACTACGTCTATACGTGAACGGATGGCGAACCACCGTTCCACTATTAGGTCGGCATTGAACGAGGAACCAGCTGACTGCTCCAGCAGGAGTATGTCTTGTTATGGCGAGCAGTCTGTCACCAGACACTTCAAATCTGCCCACCACCAGCTCAGTAATCTATGCTGGATGGCCATAGAGACCATACAGAACATGGCGGGGGTTAATCGTGGATACACCGATTAGATACTTTATCCCCTCGGGGCCTCAATGAACAGGTCTCATTATCGTGCTTCTTATAGGAGATCGATATATTGTTTCTAAATAGATGTTTACAGATGTTTCTTCTTACAATTTACAGCTATTTCCAGCGTCTGTCATTTGTTACTTAATATGAGCCACTGTATCTTGTATTCAGCCCCTCACAGAGCTGATGGATGTATTTATTAGTACTTATTTATATGTATATCAGACGTTTTAAAAGTTCGGTTTTAATATTTAACACAGACAGTGTATGTAGGGGGAGGTTTTATGGGTATTAGTAGGCGGGTTGAGGTTGTACACAGGGGAGGGTTGGATCCTTACCTGTCCTGGTTAAATAGCCGGAAATGACATGTGTTCAGTTGTCCTGACGACGGCTTGGAGCGAGCCGAAATACATTGATTACTTTGAACCATCTTAATAAAAGTTATGTTTTATTGCTAAAAAGTCCCGCCGAGTGCCTCGAGATTTCTATTCGTATATCTATATATATATATACTTTTAAGGAAAATAGGCAGCATTTTCCCATTGACCTATCCAACAGTCAATTGTTAGAAATTACTGTAAAGAGCATTAAAAGAAAGTGTGTAAGGACAAGAGCAGAGCATAGCAAAGGGTATGAAATGTATGTGTGTATGTGTAATTTTATTTTAAAGCGCCATTTGGGTACGCAGCGCTGTACATTATAAAATACAAAGTGCGCAAACAAGGGGATAAGTGCAGGCAATGCTATAGATGAATTAAAATGAAATAAAGTTTCATACATAGGTTAAGAATACATATATTTAAATTATAAATAAATTGATATGTGTAGCATGCCTTGACACATTAGAAATGAGAATGAGCCTGCCCTGTATTTAAATAACCACTATGTGGACAATATAAGTGGATGGGATAACATACAGATACAAGGGGGATATGTACAAATGGCCATATTTATAAAGGCACAGTATTGCTTTTTAGCGATACTGCACCTGTAATGATCATTCCGGCATTCATAAATTTACAACCGCTACCGTAAATCTATGATAGCGGCCGTACATGAACGCTAAACCACAATCATAGATTTACCATCTGTCATAGAATACCATTGCGGTAGTTTACTATAGCATGGTATTCTATGGACAAATGTTTGTACATTAACAAACGTTTTCAGTACATGTATGATCACTGGTGTACATTTACGGCCAGGGTCGTACAGTAAAGAAAACCCGTGGTATCGGGTATCGTGGTAGAGTTCTCTAGATAGCTAATAATCATTTATTGTTCTGGTGCTCAGAAAGGTAGGACAAAAGTATAGATTTGAAAGTATCAATGGATGTCACCTGGCGAACTGAGAGTGGGAGAGAGTTCCAAAGGTAGAGAGCTGCGAGAGAGAATGGTTTTATGTGGGAGAAGGCAGTGTTCATTGGGGGTTTGTGGAGAAGATTGCCTTAGGAGGAATAGAGGCCATGGTAAGGAAAATATGGGGCTATGGGTAGAAGATAGGTAGGGGGGATGCAGCAGACCATTAAATCTAGGTAAAAAAAAAGGTATTGAATATAATTCTTTGCTTGATGGGAAGCCACCCCATTGCCTGCAGTACCAGGGTTATTTGGGCAGTGCATATGAGCATGCGCATAGAGTACAAAGTGCATCAGGATCTGTCAGAGGAAGTGCCGGAGGAGTGCGAGACCAGGTAAGTTCCTTAGAACAGGAGGTAAGACACGGCCCCTTTACCTCCCATTCTTTAATATAATAGAATGGCCAATAGTCATTTTTAGCAGTGGAGATACCCTTTAACGTCTGCTTTAGGGTTTAAATACTCAATGTACCAACAGACGTTATGTCATATTTTGCAAAATAACTCAAATTACAATTAATGCATTTACACACAAAGCCAGAATTACATGTGTGGTGAATTAATTATGTCCATGTTGCTAGGGAGATGTAATAAAAGTTCTTATCGTTTAAAATAGTGCTAATTTTGCCCCAACCAATCGGATGTTAGCTTTCAAATGG
Source organism: Hymenochirus boettgeri (assembly GCA_019447015.1). Lineage (NCBI taxonomy): Eukaryota > Metazoa > Chordata > Amphibia > Anura > Pipidae > Hymenochirus > Hymenochirus boettgeri. Next base: position 231,379,864 of record CM033473.1, on the reverse strand, counting down.
TAAATAACATCTGATTAGTTGGGGAAAAATTAGCACCATTTTTAACAATAAGAACTTTTATTGAACCTTCATGAAAGTTTCCTATTCAATGCAAAGACTGTCTTGTCCAAGAATGGTGTATATGTTCTTTGCACATAAAGGAGCCAATGCAATATCGAATGTATTTTGCTGAAATACCTGCCTCATGTCTTATTGGGTTAGCGTGGGTTTGGCACTAATTTCATGTGGGCCACTCCATTTCCAAATCTTTTGTAAATAGTGCGGCATAGCCAATGTGGTAATGGCTAAGTTAAGATTAGCAGAGCTATTTTACATTAATCTTAATGCCATGTAATTCTTAATGCCGGTGTAATACTCAAAAAAGTTTGTCTTACCTGACTGGGATCTCGCAATGCAGTAAGTCTCACGTCATCGGCCCCAAAGTAAAACATGCCTAGTATATACGTCATCGGTCATTTCGATAAAGCATATTTTAGTGTCATGTTTTATTTGTGCAATATTACACAGAATGCAATTCCACTAGTTTCCATTCCTCTCTTAGCTTTTAATTTGATCATATATCCTTGCCCTGTTGTTTTCATGGGATACTCAGTTTGTACATTAGTATCTGTCATCACCTGATTTCCTTTTGTGCAGTAAAATGCTTTTCATCTAATTCTCGGTGGTTTATGGGCTATGATCTGTCCTGACCCTGCCCAGGTATCGGGTAATAGAAACGAACCTCAATCCCACAGAGTGCTATTAGCAGGTAATTAGTGATGTCACCTCCTGTAATGTTCTCAGCCTCACTGAGTGAGATACCAGAAAGGTTTATTAAAAATGACAGCGGAGATATGATTTTGCAAACTAAAGTACAAATGAAAAGTACAAACTGCAACTGATCGATATACAGACAGGAACAAAGAAAAAGATTGGGAGTGGAAGAAAAAGATCCCTATATTTAAAGTTAGATACTTAATTGGATTACACAAACAGGCTCATTTAAATCCAGAAAATTATTTTAAAAATCTAATATAAAAAATGTAATGATAGGGCACAGGGCAGCAAACAGGGATCGGGGGGGGGGGTTCCAGCCAGAATCCTCTCAGAGGAAAGGTAAGAGGCGGAATCCTTTTTACTCACAGACAGGCTCCTGCTCTTTCTTCACTTTCTGGGACTGAGGACAGACGCTGCAGGAGAACCATTTTGAGCAGATATGTAATGTAAGGATTTTTAAATACTGCACAGTGGGAAATTTTAGTTTTGGGGGTGGACATGCCCTTTAAAAACAAATTGTACCTTAACCTCTGGAAAATGATTTTTAAAGTAAGGAGAGAGACTTGCTAGGAGATCACTATGAAACGTAATACCTACATTCAGTTTGTCACAAAATAAAAGGAAATAAATGAATTGACTGAATGAATAGCATTAACATATGAGAAATGTGTAATCATGAAAGTTAGAATTAATTAAATAAGAGCTGGGATCTGTAAACCAGAATCAAAGTAAAACTAAAAAAAATAATAACATTCTAACAAAAAGTGTCTTTTAAACTTGGGAAATCAGTCAAAAGTTGTCTGTTTCTCCCAAATGGTATTCAGACGATGGAATGTATGAGTTGAATCCAAGAAATGACTGCATCTTCTGTATGGGACTTCAGGAAGAAATATGATCTGGAACTTTAAGATAGATGCATATTTAGTGTATGGTAAAGTTCTTGTTGAGTAAATATATATTTTTTTCTCAGTTTAGACAAGGAGCGCCAATACAGTGTTTTCATTTCATTGCCTGGGCCAACTAATCGCTCATGTTTAAGGGTCAGGTAAGGAATCTGGCTCAATATCCTACTGCTACAAGCTGTTTGTTCTCTTTGGCTTTGGTCTATGTAAGAGACACATTAAACTTAATATTCCTGCACTTTCCAAAGTGGGCTGCTCTGTACATAGTTGCTAGAAAGGTTCTTAACATGCTCTTTGTGCACAGAAAATGTAGAAGGTGCATGGCGCAATGTTTGACAAACATGTAATACAAATCAAAAGACAATTTAATAATATGTGTTTATAATACATAAACTGCTACTATGTTGTTGATAAACTGATATTTAGTTTCAATCATTAAAGGGATGATTGTACAAATTAACCCATCATTTTTCAGATAATTTGTTGACTGTAAGATTGTTGTTATTGATGATGATTTTACAGTAAATTGGTTGCAGGCCAACATGAATTGCAGTATGTAATTTACAATTTACTGTAACATTTTGAGCTGCCCAGGAAAGTTATAGCTCTGTAAAGAGAACAAAGACAAGAATCCAAGTTTAAAGATCTGGTCATAAACACAATATTTTTTTCTATAATTTACTGCATTTTGGTCCTTAAAATAACTATAGTGCGTGATATTTCATTTATGTTTATCTTCAAACTGAACTAGCATAGCTATGCAGATCTAGGAAAAGGGAACACAAGTGGTTTCTAAAAGTCTTTTGACATTGTGGCTAGTGCTTCACATATTAAATGAACACAATTATGCAGATGAAGATACTGGAATACTGTATAGTAAGCTGCACTGAGATGTTTTGATAAATATAAAGTGAATGTAAACCTTACTTATATACATAGGGCATTTTGATTGCCTGCTATTTTTATTATTTATTATAACTATCAGTGGAACAGGTGAAGCCTCTTAATTTTATTAATGTATTTATTTAGTTCAGTCCTAAGATGATAAGTTGCCTAATTACAAAACTCCATGGTTCATGGTAACTTAATTTTCTTTCTTCCCCTACCCCAATCTCTATGAGGTAGGAAGTACCAATCCTTATAATGATGTCACAGAAATGTGTACAGTCAGGTATTGCAGTGTTTATGGAAAGGGGGGAGGCAGAACCAGATTTATTACTCAGGAGCCTGGGGGGGGGTATTTAGCCTTTGAAATATTAGGAAGTTTAATCTACAAACAATCCTTTCTATGATTTCTGTTACATGTGCTATCATGCTGTGTTTCATACTGACACCTATGTAATTTCTGCCCCAATTTGTCCTGCCTACAGTTATGCCTTCTACAAGAATGTCAATCTAGCTAGCTTCCAACTACTGTACTACAAAGAGCCTCCATATTCCTCAAAGGCTTTCAGTTGAGTGAATTCATATTGTCATATAATTCATAATTCATAAAGTGAACCAAACAGAAATGCACATTACCATGTAGTTCAGCAATTATAAAGAAAGAAGAGGGAAAGTAGCCAGAAATATGGAGGAATTTACTTTAATAAACATTATTAATTTAAAGCAGTGAGTTTAAAGGGCATCTCCACCCACCAGACCCCCATCCCCCTCAAAAAAAAATTATTAAATATTGTACTTGCAAGGCCCCATAACCTAGACCTCGCTAGGTAAAGGGGCCAGACTGGCAGACATTAGTGATGGTCTTGGTCTCAGCCAATCATTGAACGACTGCCGGTTAGGCCGCTTCTGCTGCTTCTGCGATCTGAAAAAGCAGCAGAAGGAAAGCTATGAAATGAAGGCTGATAACTAGGTTCCGAATTGGAGAAAAAGACCTAGTGAAGTCTAGGTTATGTGGCATTTTGGCCATGCAGGACAACCATATGTAGCAGAAGAGAAAGGTAAGATTCATTTAACACAGTTAGGGGGCTGGATATTCCCTTAAAAGAATTATTAAGAGCACCTCTGGTCTTGGTGCAATAATGAAGCATATACCCCCAACACCGTGGTCTCTGAATAAATCAGTATCTTTACATTTTTGGTGGGGTGTTCCTACAGTATAATTTATATATGTATATTGATCCAGCAATGTTTTTTTTTTTTTTTTTTGCAGTACATATTTTTCCTTGATTGCCCATCCAGTAAGTCTTAATATGTTTTAAAACATGAATGTATTATTCTGCTTTGAATTGCTACTTCTACATCCAGTCCTTTTTTTCATGAATTTGACAGTGTTAGAAGGCAGGTTATTTAAAGACATGTATTCCCATAAGATGTAAGGTCATTGAGCATTAAGTTTATTGATCAGAGATCTCTCTCTCATTTTTTTAACCATTTTAGTTTCATTTAATCTTCCTTGGCAGAGGGAAGCAGTTCGATAAGAGGAATTTAGATTCTGTTTGTACCTCCAAAGTGTCAAACCAACACTGAATGAATCAGACAGACTATAAAGTGCAAATAAACATCCAAATATTTTAAGGACTTAACATTCACATTATACTTTATCATCTGAATTCCTACATTTGCAAGAGATGTCCTCCAAGATATCCTCCCTAATAAGTAGGTATGACGGGTATGTTGGACTGGCAGCTTACAGATCCTAATGTAAGGTTAACATTTTAGATTGTCTGTTGTATTCAATTAGATCAACTGGACTTGAAGTTTAGTTCTTGAAGACGTTTCGCTAGTAGAACTAAACAAGTCCAGTTGATCTAATTGAATGCAACAGATATACCCTGGATGAATGAGAACCTTCACAAGCATTTTAGATTGTCATTTCACAAGTTGTTGGCAAGCAAGATGTATTATTTAAGGAAGAATGGATGTCTAATTTATTTCAGGTGAGTTCATGTAATGAACATCTCAATTGCAATATTTGTAACCTTCAAAATATGACTAATAATGTGTGTTATTGCTGCTTCAGGTAATACTTACCTGTGAGCTAAGTCCTCTTTTGGCACAAACCCAATAGACTTAAATGGGCTTTCATCACCACCAGAAAAGAAAGGAGGCATAAATAATTAATAAATAATGGTTTTAAATTATTTGGTAGCTTTCAAAAAAATATATATCAGATGAGGTCCTAAATACAAAGGGATCACCTGAACTTAAAGGTGAACTTTGGTCTCTTAAATGAAAGGCAAGTTTCCTACCTTTAAAACGAGCCATTAACCACCTCTCCACGTGCTCCACAGCCCAAGATATAAAGACATTACAGACCAGAAAGTTAATGGGTGGGAGGATATGTGTCAAGCACTTACCGCTTCCCGGGTCCGGAGTTCTTTGACGGCGGTCGCGCTCGGGGGCGCGCTTCTGGGATGCAGCCCGGCGGACACGTGCAGGGTCGCGCGACCAACAATGATGAGGTCACTAGGGCCTATTTAGGCCCCTCCTGGCAGCTTGCCTCTTGCTGCCAGTTCAGGGTTTGTTGCTCTGGACTTTTAGCTCCTTGTTAGCACTAGTCTTGGTATCCTGTTGTTCCTGACTCCTGCTTTCAGTTTGCCTGCATATCTACTACAGCTCCTACCTCCAGTTACCTCCGGTCTGCATACCTGCCACAGCTCCTACCTCCGGTCCGCATATCTACTACAGCTCCTACCTCCAGTTTCCCCCGGTCTGCATACCTATCACAGCTCCTACCTCCGGTATGCATATCTACTACAGCTCCTACCTCCAGTTACCTCCGGTCTGCATACCTATCACAGCTCCTACCACCGGTCCGCAAATCTACTACAGCTCCTACCTCCAGTTACCTCCAGTCTGCATACCTGCCACAGCTCCTTCCTCCAGTCCGCATATCTACTACAGCTCCTACCTCCAGTTACCTCTGGTCTGCATACCTACCACAGCTCCTACCTCCGGTCCGCATATCCACTACAGCTCCTACCTCCAGTTACCTCCAGTCTGCATATCTACTACAGCTCCTACCTCCAGTTACCTCCGGTCTGCATATCTACCACAGCTCCTACCTTCGGTCTGCATCTCTACCACAGCTCATACCTCCAGTTACCTCCGGTCTGCATATCTACCACAGCTCCTACCTTCGATCTGCATCTCTACCACAGCTCCTACCTCCAGTTACCTCTGGTCCGCATATCTATCTCAGCACTTATCTCCAGGTCTTCATATACTCTACAGTTCCTACTCCCCAGTTATTCCAATCTCCACTCCTGTTGCCTCTCCACATTGTGGAATTGGTCTTTGTGGTTCTCTCTTCTGGAGCCATGACCTGGTGCCTGCTCGCCGCAAAACATCCTCACCATTAGAGGCTCTGGTGAAGACCGGCAGGTACTTAGACTCCGCGTCCAGAGGGGGTCTCATAGAGGCCTTATCCTGAAGAGCACATAATAAATATGTGACATTCCATAACAATATGTGACATTCCTAAGGCTGCTCCTCCGCCGGCGAGCACAGCCTCAGACATCGCCGCCGGCGAGCACAGCCTCAGACATCAGTGTGTAAGGGAGAAAGGAAGTCCCTCCCCCTCCCTGCTGTGTGAAGATCTCCACAGTGAAGGTAAGGGAATCTATAGCCCTACCCTCCCACTATGTAAAAACAGTCTTTTCAGGTTCTCACTCTGCCTGAAAAGACTGTTTTCACAGTTTTCTGCAGGGAGTTGAGTGGGGAGGGGCCCATGGCTCCAGCGAGTGGGCGGGCCAATGCATCCATGAGTGGGGGAGGCAAATGGGGCTGTAAGGGAAGGGGCCAAGGAGGACACCTGAGGAAGGGGGTTGGACCCCCCGAAACGTTGTGTATCTGGCTTGTATGTTGAGCACTCAATAAATGAAAGTTTGCTATTAATTTCTACCTGAGTGTGCCTCCCTGCATATTCTATATTGAAGGGGACAAGGGATGCCTACAAAGAAGGGTCCATGGGGCCCATGAGTGGGAGGAACCAGGGGGGCTGTAAGAGCAGGAGGAGACATAGGGCAGAGTGACTGTCACAAGGTTTCAGAGCAGGAAACAGGAAGTGCAGGGTACCTCGTGATGTTGCTGCCATATCACACACAAAAATGCAAATATCTCCAAAACTATGCAAAATAAACAATGAAAGTTAATTTCAAAAATTCTCTGGAGAGCAATTCCTATCAATTTACCCAAAGTCATTTTTGTTGTCTAATTGTCTGCTTGGATCTAATGGTCTACATTAGTTTTGTGAACTTGGGTTATGTTACACTGCACTGTATTCCAGTATTGGAAATGCAGCATTAGACACTGTAAAATCAAAAGCAGTCAAAAACTACAGAAAAAGTTAAATATGTATTGACTTTTAATTTGCCCTCATCTTGTGAAGATTATGTATAAGGTTTTGTACTACTGGATAGTTGAAGTTTATACCGTGTTAGACATAAGTAAGAGAAGAAAAGTAGAGCTGTGATACCTTAAAGGACAACAATATGAAAAAAAACAATATCACCCCCATTACATGTCCACACTTCCAGCATCTGAAATCACTTACTCCCATTTACAACTGTGCTGCCCTCCCTTAGATATCACACAGCAAAGATGAGTGCTAAAAGCCCGCCTCCTAGATGGCCCAGGGCCATGATTAACATAACACTTGTCATTGGCTGGTAGGAATGTCTGTTACAACCTCTCTCCTCCTCCTCTGCCAGTTAAACAAACTTGAAATGCCCTGTTGCTAGGATACAGCCTACATAATCAAGCTGATCATGGATGGGTGGAGGAGTGTTTTTCCCATGCTAGCTTTGAGTGACAGTTAGAGGCAGACAGAATTGTTACGCCCCCTTCACAGCATGGCTAATTGAAGGCAGAGAGAAGCTCGAAGTCAGGAAAAAAATGTATGGGGAGGGCTGCAAATCTTTACTCTTTTTATAGCAATTATTTTTTAAAAATGCATTGAGGCAATACAGTTATCCTTTAAGGTGGCCATACACATGCAATTTGTACAGCAAGTGTACCGACAGATCACATTGGTATCTGTCGGAACACATGCTGTGGGAACGGCATACACATACTCGGTCGTGCGGCCATAAACGGTATGAACGTATCGGCTCCCTTTACTAAAGTAAAGGGAGCCGATAATGACTGGGAAATTTTCCATCTTTCCACTGTAGTGGCGACTATGGTCGTTCTTCGGCACTCTGGTTGGTCGGGAAAAGCCCATACACATGAACGATAATGGGTAAATCCCGTCGTGGACCGGCGGGATTTACCCATCATCGTTTGTATGTATGGCCACCATAAGCCAATAAAAGGTATCACAGCTCTATCTTTGTTCATTGTGGCCTTTTCCAGGGATCTTGGTTTAGTAAAGGGAGCCGATAATGACCGGGAAATTTTCCATCTTTCCACTGTAGTGGCGACTATGGTCATTCGTCGGCACTCTGGTTGGTCGGGAAAAGCCCATACACATGAACGAAATGGGGTAAATCCCGTCGTGGACCGGCGGGATTTACCCATCATCATTTGTATGTATGGCCACCTTAAGCCAATAAAAGGTATCACAGCTCTATCTTTGTTCATTGTGGCCTTTTCCAGGGATCTTGGTTTAGTAAAGGGAGCCGATAATGACCGGGAAATTTTCCATCTTTCCACTGTAGTGGCGACTATGGTCCTTCGTCGGCACTCTGGTTGGTCGGGAAAAGCCCATACACATGAACGATAATGGGTAAATCCCATCGTGGACCGGCGGGATTTACCCATCATCGTTTGTATGTATGGCCACCTTAAGCCAATAAAAGGTATCACAGCTCTATCTTTGTTCATTGTGGCCTTTTCCAGGGATCTTGGGGACCAACACATTTCATTTAAAAATGAAAACCACCATACAGTATATCTCACATTTTTCTACATCACATATTTTAGCTGTCAAAGTACAATATAATCACTTGTCTACCAAGGTCAACGCTTTACCTTTCCTAAAATGAATATTTAAATTAGAAGCAAAGATCATCTTAAGCCACAACCAAATTGTAAGGCAAAGGATCTTTATTGACACAGCTGGCAATTGGACTAGTCCTTGGATTAACATGTGTCCCTTGAATTTTCTTTCATCCTAAAAAGGAATTATTTATTTTTTGAAATTATTAATGGAATCTGCCAGTGCAATCTCTTCCAAAACGAGGTTGCACAGTATTACTATTCTCATCATAGACAACCTTTTTTACATCTGAATTTGACATATTTTTTTTTTAAATAACATTCTTTCTATTAAGAAAGATCTATTAATGAACAAATAGGGCAACCAGAGAATCGAATGTAATGCTCATTCATATATATTTACAAAGTGATCACATTGCTGCCCAAGCTTGCCTTTTATAATGTAAATAATTCTACCTTAGCTAGCCTTTCTTCATTGCTGAGCTGTTACATTGCCCTTATGTATTTAATTGACACTGGGTATTAGATCTGGATCTTTTCCAGTCCTATTATGTCCCATTTCTTTGCTCGATAACAATACTGAAATGCATATTATAAAAAGGAATGAACACTTCATTAGCCAAAAATAGAGACATGTCATGGGCAGAGCATGCAAAGTATAGGAACCTGGAAAGTATTTTTCTTAATTAAATTTGTTTCTTTAACTGACACATATTTACTGTCTGGCATCGTGGCAATATTAAAGGGCATCTATAGTGAAAAAAACACATTGCCCCTTTGCAAAGTTAAATTCATGTACTCTGTGCTGCCTTAATCCTATCCCTGTCAGTGACTCTGTTTAACCATGGTGTCAGATCTGTGTGCAGCACTCCCCCCTTCAAACTCCCCTCTGTTACCTCCTCCATGTCTCAACTCCGGCTAACCGACAAGCTTATCATGTGCAGTAGGAGTTAAAAGTTCAATATCCTGAAAAACACACCCACACACAGTGACCAATAGAAAGCAAGCTGTCCTGGAGACACGGAAGAAGAAGGAGAACAGTACAGTTTACAATCTCTCACTTTGTGACCCATCATCAATCAGTGAAAGCTATTAAGAAGGGGGGTCAAGTGCAGCCTTATATCTACCATCAAAGCTACCTCTCTCCCCCTGCTAATGCTGTTATCTCTATGTTTATTACAGAGCAGGGAGGGGGAATCACTCACATGGATTTGATTGACAGTCCAATAGGAGTAGAGGAATGCAATCACGTATTCTTCTAACTGGTGTATCTCAGGACAGAGAGGGAATCTGAATAAAGTGAAGACACTCTGGGGGTTGTGGGGAATTATAGAACACATGGAAAGAAAGAAAAGTTCATTTTCCCACTATAGATGCCCTTTAATTCTAGTAGCCTCTCTTGGTTGTTTTGCCAGATAAAGTTATCCTGTTTTTTATATGGATCCTACTGGTTATTGGCAATTATTTGATTGCTTGATGCCTCAAATAATATATATGGCTGATTCTTAAGAATTTGCCAATACATTTGAATATGTGTGCCTTGAATATAACCAATCCCAATCCTAGAGAACCAGTGCTGCTAGACATGGGGTCAGTCTATGGAAACTGACCACAGTCCACTAATGGCCTACCACTTTTAAGTATATGGAGCTGATAAAAGAAAAAAATAAATCAATCTAAAAAATATAAACTGAACTAATTAAAATTACATTGTAATAAACAAGCTTTAAAATTATACAATGAAGATAAGCAGTGGATCATAGCCTTAGATAATGTATTGACCAAAAATAATTCCTGTCAAACAAAATACTAAATGGAGCAGAACCATATTATAACTACTGATGAGCCAATGCTTCTCCGAACAGTGCCAATATACAACAAAGGTGACCAAACAACAAAAACAAACAAAAACGACAAAACTTGTATATTATAAGATAGAGCAAATTTCTATATATATTTCTCATCACAAGAACAGGATGAGCGCCTGGGTTTGATTAAAATGTCAGTGGGAATATAGCCAACTGATTTCATCTACAGGCTTAGAAACTTATGAACTGGCAGAAAGTTTGGACAGCTGATTCCCATTGGAATTTCTCAAAACAAATTACAAATCATGCTAAACAAATTACAATTCTCAGTAATTCTGTTATGTGACTTGTTTTATAAAGAACAAATGTGCAATTTCAAGAATATTTTGCAAACCAAGATGCACCAAGAAATCACTTATTGCTTTATCATTTCCAAATGACTTGACCATCAATTGTACTGATATATTTACATCACAAACAAAGGGAAACTCTTATTGATCTGTTCTCTAATGTCAACTAAATTCCTCGGATCATATACTATGTTTAAAATGCCATGAACATTTTGCTGGCAACCCATATACAGTTTTAATGTATTACTTACAAAACACATGTAACTGTTGTATTCGGTTGGATTCAGCTGGACTTGAAGTTTAGCATTTGAAGACATTTCACTAGTAATCTGACTGTCTCTCTCAATTCAGAATGCCTTGTGCAGGAATCTGTTGGCAATAAATACACTGGTACAGTATGTGTCCCAATTGGCTTATAACAACAAGGTGTCAAGGACCTCCTGAATGTACATGGCAGACAATTGGTGTTGACCCCCCCACACACACACACACACACACACACACACAAACACCTCTATTCAGACTTGGTTTCTTTACTTGTCTTTGTCTTTACATGTCCATTTTTCTCTTAAAGGGCAACTGCGGACTCTATACAAGTGGCCTTTTAAAAATGACCCTGTGAAATAATGCTTCTAACTGCAGTCTATCCAATGTTACATCAGTTGAAAGGGTGTTTTTTCTTGAAAGTACCGTGAGCTGTCACATCACCTGCACTGCATCCAAATTGAAGGTTGGAGCATGTCCACGGAGCTTCATCTGCTGCATCATAAACCACACCCCAAAGTTAGATTTTTTTTCTCTCACTAATGTATCAATAGGTAGAGGAAAGGACAAAAAATGGTTGCAGGTCTGTAACGAGCTTCAGAAAAGATCACTTTTTGGCATGCTTATGACACATGCTTGTTACAGAGACACAGAGGCAGGGCAGTCTGGAAAATGTAACTTTATAAGCCTATAACTTAAGATACAGAGAAGCTAGATATATCATCCCAGTTTTGTTTGAAAGATATGAGGGATCTCTTTTCAATAAATGATACTGGTATGGAGACCACAGTCACCCTTTAAGGTGTAGGTACATGGCTAAGTTCTGTGCTGGGCCATTCGTTGATGCAGCCGTGCATTTGATGTCGCTCTTTTAGTATTCGGTCTTTTGAATGCACCAGTTGCTGCCAGAGTGTGTTGCTGGGCTTAAAGCAGACAGGGATTTGGTGTCTCTTGAACACTCTTCTTAATTTCTCTGGACCCCCCCCCCCCCCACACACACACACATATGGGATAACAATGATATGTCTCCTGTCTTGCTTCCTACCTTCACCTGTGATAGTACAAATATACACAAGTTTTAAGGTGTTGTAGGGTTTTAGATGACACCCAGCTTGTGATCTAAAGGGTGGTGAAAGTCAATCATCAAATACTGATCTGTGTGGGTTGGTTTTCTGTAATCCTCTTCCAGTTTACCATTTTCCCTAGCAGTCCAAGAAGAACAATGAGTTGTCTTGTGTCTCTATCTGTGTAAATCTGATGTTTTGTTCCACAGACTTGATCTGTTCTGTAAAGGCTTGTACTTCTTTATGGTGGATTTTAACCCAGGTGTCATATCTGAACCAGTGGCTTGGTGCAATGCACTTGAAGTTATTAAGAGTCTTTAAGGGAGATGTAATAAAAGTTCTTATCGTTAAAAATGGTCCTAATTTTGCCTCAACCAATCAGATGTTAGCTTTTCAAATGGTAAACACCTGATTGGTTGGGACAAAATAAGCACCATTTTTAACAATAAGAACTTTTATTACCTCTACCTGTTAATTTTTACTTCCACCATGTAAAGGTTTGCCACGATGGGTGAAACTGGAGATCCCATAGCACATGATTTTGCTTGTCGAAGTTATACTTATATACACCTGGGTTAAGTTCTTGGAACAGACATTTTCTCACTATTTCAACAGCCTCTGTGGGGGGTATAAAGTGAGGAGGAATGCCACATCATAGGACACCATAGCTAACCAAGGACCACAGGATGTTGCTAGGTATTTCAACACCTTGGGCCTCATTTCGCAAACCGGTTAGCGTGACTTTAGCTCCATATTAGCGTTGGATTCGTGGGTTATGCAAAAATCACACATGCTTCTGACGCTTGCGATTTAATATTGCGTTTGTGCTCTTTTTAGCGCAGGATTTTAACACCAGCAGATAGTGGCTAAATCCCTACTGGGATTTACCCACATTTGCAAACGCGATATTAAATCGCCAACAGGACTTTTACCCAGAGCGGTAGTGGCTCTCGGTAAATAAGCCTGCTTGTATGTTACAGAGTGGATACTGATGACTATTGGTCTTAGTGGGAACCCTCCCCTGTGTATCTTAAGTAGTCCACTATAAACGTGAATGTGCCTCACCAGGGTAGAGGCGATTATAAATTGCTCAATTAATAGCTTTATACTTTTAAAGCTGTTGTAGTTAGCCTAACACCTTTTTCTTGTAGCGGCTTGTTGTTATCTGCCAGGAATGTGGTCACTTTAGCATGGTAGTCCAAGGCGTAGCGTACCACAGTGCATCTTCCCTTTCATTTATGGTCAGGTTCGTTGGTGGTGGTTTAGCACTGGCTCAAACAGTAATGCTTACAGTAAACGCACGTGCATGGAACTCACAGGTATTACTGTTTGAGGCTCAAGCAGGAGAGTGCACGGAACTCACAGGCATTACTGTTTGAGGCTCAAGCAGGAGAGTGCACGGAACTCACAGGTATTACTGTTTGAGGCTCAAGCAGGAGAGTGCACGGAACTCACAGCATTACTGTTTGAGGCTCAAGCAGGAGAGTGCACGGAACTCACAGGCATTACTGTTTGAGGCTCAAGCAGGAGAGAAAGCAGAGGAAATCTCAGAGGGGCGGGAGCTAACATTCAGCAAACCAGTAACAAGATGTCAGCAACTTCCAAGGCACAAAGCTTGGCTCTGAAGGGGCATAGGTAAAAAAAAATATGGCAACAGTATTTTTAAAGCTGCAGCTTCCAAATGAGAATAACTTGATTTTACAGTGCACTTATCCTTTAACCAGATTATCTAATTTAACATTCACAAGCACATGCAGGGGAATATACTGTGAGTCACAACACCAAAGCTCCCTCTTACAGTCACACCAATGCATTTACCGAGGGTTAATGGGACTTTATGATGGAATTGTGGTGACTGTGTGAGTTTCAAAAAAATCACCAATACATTTGCCACAAACATTTAAATTTGTGCTTGCAGCAGCTTAGCCCGTTTTTTTTCACCAGCAACTAAGCTGGTCCTGACCTGAACCTGGTCCGAACTATTGACAGAATTTGGATGAGGAATATTTGAATATATTATTAATTTCCCTTTATTTATTTTACATTGCCGCCCCCTGTATTGATGAAGGATTTCAGTGTTGGAAAACACATCAAATGCAGGTTTGGATTCCTGTGGTCTTTTTCAGCTTTCAATCTGTCTTTGCCTCCCCCTTCCCCCAGCTTTCTGTTACAACTGAATAAGTCAAAAAGAGAAAGTCCTGCTGTTAGAAAAACGGGGGCCCGTCCTTTTCCAGCTTGCCTCCTGAAGGTTTGAAAAGCAAGTTGTAAAAAATGATTTTCTTTTAACATTTTCTCTGACAACTGCAAAGGCAGTTTGACAGCACGGACATCTATGTTTTACTCTGGTGCATTTATCATGAAAAGGAGGAAAAGTGCTTTTTCAGCTTTTGGACCTCCTTAGACACCTATTTTCAAAGCAGCATTAATTGGAGATGTAGAGGATACAAAGTTCTCATTAGGTAAAGCCTGAAATGCACTCTGAATACACCCATCTTGGTTTTCCAACATGCTGAGCTGACAGCCCACTGTGTTTAACAGAAAAACAATATTTATTAACCATTCAAATCCATTTCTGCCTTAAAAAAATGTGTTAGTTATACAAATTGCTGAAAAAACAACACACAAATTGTGTATATGTGCAACCTACGTGCAAAGTAAAACAGAATGCCGGGAACAGACTACCGAATACATCAGTGTTTTATTACACAGCCAGCTTCCAGTTTAATGGCCCTCGAGCAGTCTAAGCAACAAGGGGATATAATGTTAAGACAGGAATATAGTGGTTTCACTACCAGCATGAAAAGTATTTCTAGAATACTCAATTTATTCTCTACTGAGACTGTGTGGTAGTGAGGAGGGGATATTTGTGCCGTATTTATAAAGGATCACTATTGTAACATCCTGTAATGATCCTTTACACTGGATGAAAACAATACCACCAGTATTGTTTTTGTCTGCTGTGTTGATTTGTGACTGTGTATCACTAATTGAAAAAACAAAGTCAATGGGCCCATGCCAGGCAGTACTAAAATACCATCTGATAGCGGCTTTTTGACCACAGCTTTTTTTCACAATCAAAAAATGAACATACGATATCATTGTAATATTTTAAACTGGTATGAAGGAGTGCCATTGGACCTTACTGATAACAATCCTTTAATTAATATGGCACATTGCTGGAATTAAAATAGGTGATGGATACATACTGTTTGAAGTTATGTATCTACTATTGCGTAACTACTGATCAGGACCGAGGAAGAAAGTATGTGGAGATAGCATGGTACAAAGTCCACACAAAGTAAAGGATTTACTCCCTGATGGCATCCCAGAATAAATAATTTGACATATCTGGTTTGTATGTATAGTAAATGTGCTTCAGGTTTTTTTACCTTTACCAGGATCAGTCTGTACAGGGTTACACAATGATGGACCCTCATGGACCCATGTTTTTTCCATTTACCCTGTCACTGTGTATGTGTATGAATATACACACTATTTGACATCATTATGTTATAGAACCAACACATCTAACCTTTCCTTTCTCCGCTCAACATGTCATAATCTTGTCTTTCTTAATCAACCCTCCACTCTCTTTCTTAAAAACAAGCAAAAAAAAATACACCCAAAGCTTTTACACATGTATTTTCCAAACAGGAGTCTTTGAAAGTATTATTATCTCTCATTCTTTGTAGCTAGAACTAATCTTGAATCTGCTGTCATACACACGGCAATTTTGCCCTTTTACCTCCACTTGGATCAACATTTTCTTCTTGGAAATCGTGACCTTGCAGTCTAAAACCTGGCTAAATTCCCATGCACACTTACTACAATAATGTGCTTGGACATCAGAGGTCATTCTCTTTTAAAACCTGATCTTCACACAGAAATCTATTCATTTTGATTAAAACTTCCCAGGAAGATTTTCTTTTTGAATCAAAGAATAGCTATATATTATATAACACAGTGCACTGTATTTTGCAAACAAGTGGTATCCCCCATAAAGGTCTGCTGTAGTTTTTACTTTATGCAGTCAGAAGTTTGTAGTCATCTGTCAAACCCATAACTGACAGTTACTAACTGAAAGAACCATTAAGCAGAAACAGGGGAAACAGGACATTGTGCAGGATTTCAGGTTAGACTTATATATTTCAGATTTCAAACTATTACCGTATAGGGTTTTGCAGGGTGATTTACCTGTATGTAAGTTTTCATTTTGGGGCTGGACTTGCCCTTTAATGATTCCCTAGAACCCATCTGTAAAACCAAAACTGTAAAAATGTCTGTACAACACAGAAAAATCCCTATTGCTTTGTTCCCCTTAGGGCTTTTGTGAAACAAAGGCCAATTTTCACTGAAGATTATAGTTCCCAACCTTCTATATAAACAAGCATTAACTTTCCGCTGCCATTTTTCCTGCCTTTTTGGACAAAATTGGACTTACCTCAATTTATAAAACGGTGAAATCCGGCAGCAATGGTCAAGATGGCTGTGATAAGCTTGTCACCAATTTGCAGATAAGTTTGGATGAGTTTGGCCATTTCAATTTGCCAATTGGAGTGGGGAAAATGGGCGAGGTTAGCGCTGTGCTCCCCGAGGAAGGGGGTGTCCACTGGGGGAGGGGGGCCCCGCACCTCCTGGTTTCAAGCTGCAGGACCCCCAACAAAGGCACTTCTAAGTTCTGTAAAGGTGGAGGTGCATCCCCCCTGGCGGCAAAGGTGCGCCCCCCCCCCCCACACTAAGTACACTATTGCAGAGAAAAGAGATAAATTACCACTGCCCATCACTGCGGCGATACTTTTCAAAGAAAACGATTGCATTTTTTAATTTTTGTGGCGGTAAATTAAAGAAAATAAAAACGGGAAAATAATGGCCCTTATATATATATGCCCCCTAGTGTTAGAACCACAAAAACTGCTGATTAGTTAGAACTGGCGTGACCAGGCAATCATATCCAGAATCACATTTTCATTGCTGAATATGCAGAATTTACAATAAATAATTTTCAGGACATTGTTATTTACATTTGTGGCAATGTTTCTGGGCCGCAATATTCCTTTAACAAAATGTCCCACGTTCATTTTTATAGTTATTGATTTTTTTAGATATTGTATTGAATTGGTGTCCACAGTCAACATATCAGTTTTACCGGTGAATCTGACTCATGATGTTTGGCATCTATGCATTTCATTCCATTACTCGCCCATTTTGTACATTAAGGAAATCACAGACTGATTCATGCTCCACCAATTCAATGATTTTTCCCTTGGTGAAACCAAAAGAGTTAGCTAATTGCTCTGTGAACAATTGCTTAAATGGGAAAGCACAATACAAATATTTCATGTATTGAAAACCAGTAAGTAACAAACATAACTGTCGGCAAGTGGCGCTATATTAATAAATTTATACATATATTTTGAGAGGATTTTATTGAATCCTGCATTCCAATCCTACATTGTCCAAGGATTCCCTCATCCATCCACTATGTATAGACTAAAATGTGTCTAAAATGTGTGCAGGCTTGACATTTTATCTGTGCCATCTTGCCAATGCCAACTATTTTATCAGTGTGTGTGCCAACCATTTTATTCTATGCCAGTTTGCCAAACATTTTACCAGTGTCTTTGTGACAATAATTTTACCAGTCTTTTGGCCAACCATTTTATCAGTGCCGGTTTGCCAAGCATTTTACTAGTGTCTGTGACAAGCATTTTACTTGTGTCTCTTTGTCTTACTCTCTATCTATCTCTCTGTATTATATCTAATCTGTTTTGTGTCTGGACAGTCTGTCTAATCCTTATATTTATCTGTATGTAGAGCATCAATCTGTATATCTCTATATCTGCCTGTTTGTCTTGGTCTGTCTCTCTGTCCCTCTTAAAATATGTGTGTGCAAAGTGATTACTACATTGTGTGATCTCGGGCAAGTAAGTAATGTGGCTTTGCAAAATTGCATCTTCCCCAAGGGACTTATCAGATAAAAAAAACAGGCACATTTTTGCACCTCTCATTAAAGCGTATGTACACTGGAATTATTTTTTTTCAATTGCCAATTAGTGGAAACTATAATTCATCCCAACTATCACTGTACTGTTTTTTTGTTGATCTCCTCCCTATTTCATTAGATACCCAATCTGGCATTTCTGTAAACAGTTTTGCTGTAGATGGAATGGTTTGATAGTTGGTGTGCTGTATGCTGTATGCAGTTTTGACAGTTGATATGTGGGAAAATAGTCAGGTCAGTGGTCAGAGCCTGACCAAAACAAGTATTGGATTGAAGCCATGCAGCAACACACACACCTCAGAGTAAGTGCCACTTACATGCATTTATTTATAGATAAAGGTGACGCAAAATAATTTTTTCAGTATACATACACTTTAAATTAACCCCTAAGTCAACAAAGCATTCATACTTTTCATAGTATTTAGTATTAGTCCTGTAGCCTTATGGATATTGATAAAGGGTGGAGGTCCACCCGAAACATTGCCCTAGAGGTTTGCTTTCACAAATGGATGAATACAATTTTTTTGTAAATTTACAAAAGTTGGTGAGTCCTTTTGCACATATCTTTGGATGATATATTGAATGGACTGGATAGCAGTACAGTCTGCAGCAGGACGACCCTGAGAGGAGTGGTGTGCTCAGTGACTGTGAGTGTTGCCGTATGGATATGGTTTCTACAAAATGTCCTGTGATCTGTTTTTTTCTTTGTAGGTTTCTCTAGGGTTTTTTCATGATTGAATTAGGCTTGAGTCTATCTATTCCTGCCAGTCTCTTCTTCCTTTCCCTAAAGCTTTTTCAAGCATAAATGTCTTTGTGGCTTTAGGACACAATCAATGTAAGTGATGGTTTAATGGTTTAAAGCCATACTGACTTGCCTCTGACATGCTTAGTTAAAGAGTTACTGTCCATAAAATTCAAACAGTTTACCATTATAAGTTATAACATTCCCTTTAGGGGGGCTGTTTCATTAAAAGTCTATGGCGAATAATCCATTTTGCATCCAAAGACAATTAACTCTTAACCAATTGACAAATGCATAGTAAAGTTTGCAAATTAAAATGTATACTTCTAAATAGATAGAATACTGGGCCTCGAAGCTACATCCTGTATGAAATATTTAGGTGGGTTATCGTATCAGGTATTGCCTCATAGAGATGAAGAAAATTGGCGAATTTTATTCCGACACAGTGGCGTAACTAGGAATCACTGGGTTTCCAACCAAAACTATGATGGGGCCCCTATCTGTTATTCATCCACAGTGGTTTTGAGGGAGGAAGCTATATCTGTCATAGGGAAGATAAGAAGATGGGGGGCCCTTGGCTCCCAGGCCCCACTGTGGTTGCTACCCCTGTTCCCCCTATTCCGAGGAACCTATTGAAGTTGACTCAAACCCAATTAAGTCTGAATTTTTTGAATTTTCTAATATTCAGTCAAAATTTTGAACAATTTGTTCAATCAGAATTTTAAAATTTTTGATTGTGTAATATTTGATTTTCAATGTTTCGATCATAAGTTCTGAGTTTTGTAAATTCCATCTGATCCACAGATTCGGCAGTTCCGATTCGAAACATCATATCCATCACTATTGCCTTATTTATTTATCTTATTTATAATAAACAACTACTAATACTACAATATATAAAAGGTTTTATTACTTCTTACAAAATGAGTTATAAAAGTATCATTAATATGGAGATGTAAGAATACATTGAAAACTGACTATAATAAATATTGTTTTTTTGTTTCTATAGGCCAAAGCGATAATTCAGGATTACCTGTAACTAATCCTTAACTAATGAAGGCAAAATTCTACAAGCAAGTGGATAAAGTTCATGTAAATAAAGAAAGCTGCAGGGCTTTATGAAAAGACATACTGTATGGCTTTTTGCCATCTTTATTCATTCTATTTCTTTGGTTTCAGTACCCCATTACTGATGGAAAGCTAATTCTGTGACTTTATTTAAAAAGGGATCAGCATCAAAGCCTGGAATTCATCAAGCTGTAAGTCTAATATTTATACTTGGAACCTTCCTGAATGCGGTGTTTAGGAGAATGCAGGGTATACATATGTGCCTGTGGAACATTTAGATAATCAGTAAAAGCTACCATTGATTTCTAAAACATATTTTTGTTAAGCAAAACTATTTCAAAAAACCATGTTCAAAAATCCATCTCTACATCTCTGCTCCAAATGCACTTTCTTTGTAAAAACTGAAGAGTAGGAGCTGCCAGAGCTGTCAGTGAGTCATCTGGTCCCTGCTGCTTCGTTAACCTCAATAAGGACTTTGACATTGCATAGACTTAAGTATAACTGGCTATCTGGTAACTGAATTACTAGTAATAAACTGTTTTAAAAAATAGGTGTGGTAAATATGTGTGCTGCGCTAGGTGGGGCAATATTATTAACCAGTATTAACCAGAAAACCTCTTCTGGGCTAAAATGGTAATGGCAAAAGAGGGGCATGGAAAACTTTTCTTACACTGTGCATCGTCTTCCTTAACCTATCCTAGGAAAAATGGTCACCCTTTGCCTATGGTAAAATACACACTGTCAAACCGTATGTTATTTTATCTTTTCCTAAGTGACATTCACTCAGACATCTCCTCTCTCTCCTTCCTTACAATTTCACTGTAGTTCTCTCCAGTCATGAGTTAGACTCTCCTAATTGCCTGTACCCTAACATGGTTACATCATCACTGCTGTATCCTTACAAAGTTGTATTTAAATTTTATCAATAAACTATCATTTCCATTCTCCTATTGCATATACAGTTTATAAATCTGTTAGTTAAATGGCAGAGCAGATCTGGTGAAGTTAAAAACAAGATCTGCATTTAATAAGTGAACTAAGGTAGTCAAGTATAAATTAATTCAAATTATTATATACAAATACATTTTTGAAAAGTATATAGAAGTAGCATTATCCAAGAGGTTCACAAAAGGGATTGTCAGCACCAGAAAGGAGAGATGGATTTATTTATTTTTTACAAAATAAAATTATTAATTAATTTACGATCATGAACATATTTTGTTCTTCGTGCCACAAGTCAAGTCAATGGCTAGTATTTCCATTAATATTTTCTTCTTCTTTTCATTTGATAAATATGGGTCAGTCCGTATTTAATCAAAAGAAAAACAGAAGATCTCGAGATCTGCAGAAACACATAGAGAAGTAAGAAGATGTTGAAATCCCAGTGGGTCTGAAATCTTCCCTTTATATCTATTTTAGTCTTGGGTATCGAAGATATAGAACTAGGTTAGTGTAAGGCTACAGTATATGTGATTTGGTGGTGCATGTGCTGTCTAGTATCAAGGGAAATCTGTGGATCAGAGAAAAATATCTGCTAAGGAAGCTTTGCTTTCATTTTTACTTTATGGGGTATTTAAGCATTGATACATTCACTGAGTCTAATAAGAAAATAAAGGTTCCAGTGCAGTTTGCTGAATTTCTGGGGTAAAAGAGTTGGATTGATTTTTTTTTGGGGGGGGGGGATTGGTGGTGGTAAAAAGCTGTCACTCATGTTTAGAAATAAAAAGTATGATGCAAAATTTTCCAAAACCAACAATATCCTGGTTAGTATGAAGAGAAAGCAGAATAATTCCTGTATGTCAGGATGTTCCTTTGTATGTTCCACCTTATCAGTCCCTCGAAACACAGCATCAGCTTGCAGTTAGCATTTACTGATTGGATACTTAATAAGCCAAGGTTGTATCTCAACAACTGTGCTATTTCATTAGGTGATATTGTTTGAACTTCCCACTTCCTATCTCAGTTGATAATTAATAGACCAATCATTTCTGTTTAATTCGGATATAAATCCAGATAAGGCAAAAAAGTAAAATGCTAGGAATGATTGTTCTTTTCTCTTCCATCCACAGAAATCTGTAACTCTAAGCTAGCCTTAAAACTACAGACATACTGTATGTACACACAGCAATTTTTATACCCCTACACTTCACTTCAAAGATGTAACATTAAGTTAATAAATTGGCTTTTGTTTGTGCTCACAAAGAGTATTTAAATATTTACAGTAAATAGTAATCTCTACGCAACATCATTTGAAATGCATGGATAAAACTATTGCTAAACATTGCAAAGTGTTTGGAGTGTTCTGTGAAAACTTTAATAAATAAATAAAACCAACTACTAAAATGTTACTTTATTCTTCCAAATAAATGTATCCCTGTATCTTCTTGAATTTGAAGGAAGGTGTTTAGAAGCAAAAAACACAAACACTTGGGGCCATATTTATAAGAGACACTGTGTCTAAACTGATTGTTAATTTCCGATCGGTTTGTGATCGTTAATTTATGATCGTTATCGTAAATTAACGATAACGATTGTAAATTACCGATATTGATCGCAAATCTATGATAACGTGATTGTAAATTTACGATCCCCATACAATACCACTGCAGTAGTTTACTACTGCATGGTATTCTACAACCAACACTCATTAATTAACGATCGTTCGGTGTAAATCTACGACCACGGCCATACATGGTACATGTATGGACGCAGTTGTACATATTGCAATACAGCGTGTTTATGAATATGACCCTTGATTTCAGTAGGAGACTTCTTCCATGACATGACTGCACTGACTACACTGCCAGAGTTATCTGATAAGTAGAATAAAACAATAAGTAGACGTCATCTAAAGAAGTTCATCCTAAAACCCTGACATCTTATAGGAGATATTTAAAAGATGTTAAGATATCCTTATCTTAACGTATAACTTATACTCTGGAATCCATTAGCTTATGCCTGCAATGCTCCTGGATGTCTCGTGGAAACTAAGGGGTAGTGTGTGAGCTGGTTTTGAGCTTGAGCATGCTCAGTGTAGGCAGATAGGGGATTATCATTCAGTCATTCACTGTGATGTTGTCTGTCATTTCCATGACTGACAGTTGCTAACTGGAAGAAGAAACAGGGCCAACAGGTTAGTTGTTGGGGTCTTGGGTGTGACTTACCTGTATACAAATGTTTGGACTTGTCAGGGATTAATTTAAGGAGCATGACTCCTTTAAGACAGTACCTCACTTTATTAGGCTCACGCTAAGCATTGCATCTCTATTGTCCTTAAATACCAAAACAATCACATCTGTAAGGAGACATTATACTGCCCAATTAAGTTTTATATGACTTTCATTATCTTAACGATAGTTCTTAAACCCTGTGTGATTCTTAGTTCAAATGTTATTGCGCAGTAATGCCAAACAACCATTTTACAAGGCTGCGCAGAAATTTGGCCACACAAGACACATAAATCATTGGCCTTTTATTAGACTCCACTGAAGAAGCAGTATGGCACATCCAACTCGTGTTTTAAATGCAAACATAAAGTAGGTAATTGAGGGTTGCTGTGTAGAATTACCCATCCATATACAGTATGGTTTAACCCAGGAATATTTCTCCTTCGAAAAGAACAATTATCACAAAAAACATTTACAATGTCAAAATTCTTATTATAAACCACAGCAAACCTAGAACTGCCCTTCCTATCTGCAGGCAATCAAATACAACTTATTGTACACTGGATACAACAATAAAAAGATTTTGTTGATGAAATTAAAACAACAATAAAAATCTGGTTGTGATCGTTCCTATTTTCCTTTAGAGGTTCTGTAAACATCCAGATGCTAGACAGTCTCCGGGCTTCTCTTTGCTAGTTATAAGCAGCCAATTCTAAAAAACAAAACTTGTTTGTTAATTTCATTTTAAAGAGTTTCTTTTCATCTAGTTTTAGAAATGATTTTGCTAGCAGCATCTGCCGCATAGACGAGTAGAGTTTTATTACAGGTTTTAATTGTTTCTCTCTGTTACCATTAAAATGTGCCCATTCAGCTGTTTATTTTTAGTTGTCTATCAACTTAAGTTCTTTCATTTATCATTTTTTTTATATTTATAATGATTGTTTTGGCCCAAAACCAAATCAACATTTCTGCCATGGTTTCCATACATCTCAGGTGTGAAAATGGATCCAAGAGTTGTTATGTGAAAGTCCTGCAGATGCCAGTGGGCCAACAGTGGCAAGGCACAGAGAACACAATCGTATATAAATATCCATTAATTGGAAATCAAAAAAATATTAAATATCTGAAAGTCTGATAGGAATCGCATGATAATGCTCACTTTATATGACATGGCAGGCCGGGTGGGCATTCCTTGTCCCTTATAGCTATAGAAGTAAATCAGTGTGGGAATCAGTGTGGGATTCCTGGAAAGTACAACTGACCGATATAGGAACATGACCTGGTTGCATCAAAGCCCCAGGTCCTTCACTAGACCAATCCAACTGGCAAACCAAAGAAAAAAGCAGTGAGAGGACTGAGAGACAGGATCAAGTAGAGGGCCAGTAGCTTAGTAAATCAAACAACTTTATTAGAAACAAGTGTACGACAGACAAGCCTCACCTGATGCATTTTGTGCCATATGTAAATACACCTACAAGCATTCAATAAACTGTACTTCTTTAGTATTTGGCACAAGAGCATGGCCCTACACAAACTACGTACCTGGATACGACCCCCCTCTTCTGAATCATTTAAGCTTTTAGTTGTTAGGAGCCTCTCCAACCACTCCGGAATCTCCAAAAACACAAGTATATTTGTTGTGCTAACACAACCTGTTTAGGACATCTAGGTTCTTTCTCAATTCCTGAGTGGTTGCGGAACCACCTTTCTCAATTCCGGAGTGGTTGCGGAACCACCTTTCTCAATTCCGGAGTGGTTGCGGAACTACCTTTCTCCATTTCTCAGAGTGGTTTTTCTGAGAGGCTCCAACTACTTATGTTCTACTTTATGATTATTATGTCTTGGAACAGGCATAGGAGCAGCCAGAGATGATAGAGTCTGTGTGGGTAGCTATAACTTTGATATAAGATTTTAGCTACCAATACAAACGTAATTGTTTCTCCTTTGCAAGGCTAGCATGACCAATGAGATTTACATGTGTATCAACAAACAATTAGGAAGGCAGTGAGATAACAAGCAAGAGTTTTCATGGAGGATGGCTTGCTGGGTGGGGATCAGTAGTGAATATAAAGAGGTTTTGGTGCCCATGTATTTATAATTGCAAGAATTATTTGGGGCAAATAAGAACTGAAACATTTTCCCCCAGAACAAATCCAAATAATTTTTTCCAAACGAACACTTTACAGCCCATAGAAATTTGACCATAAGCCCCAAAGGAAACAGAGTTAACACTGACTTTCAATTTTAACCTGTAATTTGTCCCAAATTGCCCTTTCCAGCCCATGTAAATCACATTCGGTGTGCACAATCACGGCAGACCTTTGGAATTCCCCCAGCTAATGTATATATTCTGTGCTTTTATTCTTAGTAAGAAATCAGACGAGGTGAATTAAATAAAGGTAAGAAAAATAAATACAGGTAAAGCTTGATTACTACAATGAATATTTATAAGCTCATTCTCTGTGGTATACAAACCAGCACTGGGGGTTAAGTCATATGGCTCCCAGTAGGATGAATTTAAATGCAGATCTTACTGTGGGGGCTTTGTTTGGGATTACCAGTATAGAAGGCTGCAGGTATTAGACATAGTGGGTGAGACTGCATTGCAATCCTCCACATCCAGAGATCTCCATTATTTATCTACCCAGTGGAATATTTCAATACATAAAGAGAAACAATAGTAAAACATTTTTATGGTTGTGCTTATAGTTACAATCATTAGAAACACCCTAGCCTAGTTTCAAAGTCTTACTATTTTTAGGATTTATCTTTTTTATATTTGTATATTTCTATTATTCCTAGCATTGTCATTTTATAAGGTGAGGTTCAAACCATAAGAATAATATAAGTGAATTACAGACTACACAAACGCATGCGTTACCAAAAGGGAAACATGCGCAATCGCATGCTCATGGAAATTGCGTAAATTTTTGCGTTCCAGCGATTTCCATTATAACCAAAACACATGCGCAATCGCAAGCACAAAACGCGTGCGCAAAAGCGCATAAGACACGCTAGTGCGGCCTAGCCCTTAAGTCATTTTTTAAACATTATCTTTAAAGGGTATGTCCACCCCAAACAATGGTTATTTGTTAGTTACCTGGCCTCAATTCCAACTGATATATTCAGCACATTATTAGATGCATTACTAATTAAGATATTTAAGGATAATTATCACCCCCATTCCTGCCAAGGAAACCTGCTCCCCACTTCATGAAGGCAATCAATCATAGGCTGACCTCACAGCCAATGAGTGCCTGCTCTCCCCTGTTGACTCCTCTGTAAATATTCAAGATCCTTAAAGCTCATTGAGCAGGGGGAGAAGACAGCAACCTTTGCCAAAAAGAGAGAGAACATTGGTAATACATTTTATTTAATATCTGGTTGGAAATACATGCCATAAAGTGCTAATATAATAATAACAGTGGGAGTTAGAGGCAAACAAAAGACAAGTGAATAGATTTTTTATAAGGATGGAGTTGCACATTAATTAAGCTCATATCAATAATTATACATATGAACCAAACATGCCTCATTCATGTTCACATGCATTACAATTTCAATAAATATTTATGACATGTCAATGTTATGATCCACATCATTCACAACTTGGGGAGCACCTAAACATGGTAACATAGTATTAGAGGTTGAATAAAGACATAAGTCCATCCTGTCCAACATTTTTAGCCTACTCAATAACCCCACTTAACAGTTCATCCAGACAAGGAGGGAATAAATTCCTTCCTGACTCCAAATGGTAAAAGATCCCTGGATCAACCAAAACTAAATTTATATAACTAAAATATTGTTTTAGTAATTGTATTATTGTATTAGACAATAAAATGAAAAATAATTTTTCAGGAATTGTAAAAAACAGGTGAATCCCACATGTTCCTGCTCCATGGAGTCTAAAATTTTACACTTTAACAAACCCTTAAGGTGTACGTTATTTATTAGTTTTGGCAAACCCACCATAACTTATATAAAAGCTGTATATTTGGAATGTGTTGCGTCCAAGTCAACTCAATCAGACAGTAAATTGCTGCACAAATGCCAGCTATTAAACAGGCCTGATTATACGGTCTATCCCTCAGAGGTTTATCATACAGCACTATCCATGGATCTGGGGGGGAGGAAGATACTGCATAAATAAGATCGCCAATCAGTTTAGAGCTTAATCCATAAGAGGTGCAAAAATTTGCATGAGCTGTTAATTTGCCTCAACCAATCAGATGTTACCTTTTTACTGGTCTACTACAGTTATATAAAATCTGATCGGTTCCTGCAGATTAACAACACAGGCAACATTTTGCACCTTTTATTGAATAAGGTCCAAAGCCCAATATGTCTAAATCTGTTGGACTTTTGGGCAGCACCACAAGCACTGGAAGATGGTCCTTTCTCGTCTCAACCTCTAAAACTATTTGAGATGCTTAAGGATCCATTTTATGCAATTTCAAAAAGGTCATATACCACCTATGTAAAATGTTACAGATCTTTACATGTATGATAATGCTGAATGAACATTTATGTATGTTTGAAACGTTTTATCCATTCTTCCGTAATGTCATTTCATTTCCTAGTATTTCGATATATCATCTTTTCTGAAGATCTTACCACATTAATTAACATGAAAATTGATTAGTGTTAAGCGACTTTTAATACCCTGATCATTTACAATTGTTAGTTCATTCCATTTTCTCTTGTATTGCCAGGAATGTGATGATATAGGTTTTGAGCTGCCACCTCTTCCCTTTGAAACTGAACACATATAAAATATACATGGTTCAAGGCTAAGTACTAATCATAAAAACATGTATGCTGTTCTACTATTGAAACCAATACAGCCTACACCATGCTTTTAATGTAAATACTGGTTATGTTGATCTTATAGGTGCTCGTTTTTAAAGGGAAAAGGTGGCAGCCCTATATGGGTTATTTTATGCTATGGGTTATTTTCCTAATAATTATAATAGACAAAACATTGTTTACCTTTTGCCAACTGTAACATATGCACACACCGAATATAAGTTCATCTGTTCATCTATGCTCTACAAAGCCCAGTAAAGCTACTGAAAGCATCCTATAGTGTCTTGATTTTTTTCTCTCTTGACATTTATGTGTTTGTCATTAAAGGGGAACTAAAGCCCACAGACACCCCCCCCCCCAATAAATAAATAAATAAAATAAACTTGCATTAGGTCCTCATCCCTGGGGGCACACTGGTACTCAGAAAATGTACCACCTAGGTGCATACCTCCCATACAATCTAGGAGCATCCCTACCATGCCATCTAGCTGCATCCCTACCAAACCATCTAGGTGCATCCCTACAATACGAACTAGGTGCATCCCTACCAAACCATCTAGCTGCATCCCTACCATACCATCTAGATGCATCCCTACTATACAATCTTGGTGCATTCCTACCAAACCATCTAGGTGCACCCCCCCATACAATCTAGTTGCATCCCTACCATACCATCTAGATGCATCCCTCCCATACAATCTAGGTACATCCATCCCATATCATATAGATGCATCGCTCCATGACCTCTTCACAATTTGAACTCTCCAACCTGTTGGAGAACACACTTTGCAAGAGGCAGAGGCTTTATTTACCCTTTAAAGGGCATGTCCAAAATTTTATGTTATTGTACATTATTCTATCTTTGAAACAAGCCTTCCCCCATCAAAATCTGTTCAGCCAATTTGAAGATATATACGTTTTTCCAGACCAGCAAACCAGGAGCAGCTCACTGTAATCCAATCCGTGCCTTCAGCCTCCCTTGGTGCCTCCCCTCCCTCCCACTATCCGGGTCCATCCTCGGTGGGGGATTTTTCTGAACGGATTTTGATGGGAGATGGCTTGTTTTAAAGCTAGAATCATGGTTAATAACATATAAAATTATAGTTTTGGGGGTGGACTTGCCCTTTAAGATTATAAATAAATCAAAATACTGCAAGCAAATAGACTAAGGAAAAACACAGAAGGATGTATTTACAAAGGCTCATTAGAGGTAATGTTGTGGCAATTCTTTTGACCGCAGAAATCCGTGGCAAAAATCTTTGCTTGAAATCAGCCTGGTATCAGCCTGGTATCAGCCAATTATTCATTTTTTTAACATCAATAAAGGATCTACTGTTTCAGCCTCCTTGACTTTTTCTGCCTGTTTTCAATGGGTGCATGTGCACAGAGTGGACAGCCCTCCTTTCTCCTATACTATTCTACAATTCAGGGGCTATAGTTCTGGTTCTGGCATATAGTGGTTCTTAAATATATTTTGTGTGGAAATATATCACTGTTAGCCATAACATGCCGGCGGATGTGATACTAGTAAGGGTTAAAATATAAAGTTTTGCATTCCAGCTAAGTGCTGAATGTTAGATTCTAATGTCGCCATATGAAGTTGATTTTCAGATGTAATGTATGGTGTTACTTATGATCTTTCTCTGACACCTACTGGAAAATTCATGGAACAACATCGACACTAAAATATTGCTCAACACCAGCACATAATGCTATGTCGTTCCTTTCAAGACAGTAAATACAAAGCAGACCCTAAGAGAGCTACAACAGTCTACTACTTGCACTACAGTAGCATAATGTCACTGCCCAGGAGATAAAGTGCATATCGAACATTTAGATAATCAAATAAATGGGTGTTGTAGAAAGAGAGGGCATGTTGTGCCTAACCTTACATTAATCTACAGTGAAAGACATTTATCTTGTTCACAGTCCCTACAAAGAGTGGTGTCTGGATCGTTTCATAGTAACATAGTAATTGTGGTTGAATAAGGACATACATCCATCTAGTCCAACCATTATACTCTCCTCTTAAATCCCACCAGTTGATCCAGAGGAAGGCAAAAAAACAAAAAGAAAACAGCTAAAAGGATGGTGGGGTGGGGGGTGGTGTTGAATTCCCTTGTGACTTCAAATTACAATCGGTAAGTATCCCTGGATCAACCAGAACTGCAGTATATGTATTAATACCAGTAATTCTCAATATTGTTTAGTTTTAGACACTTATCCAGCCCACTTTTAAAGCTATTCAATGAACTTGCCATTACTACATCTGCTGGAAGACAATTCCACAGTTTCACTGTTCTCACTGTAATGAAACCTAAAGATGAAACTTTTTTTCTACTAATCTTAAAGAATTTCCACAGGTTCTTTGATGTGACCTATTAATGAACAATAAACAATGAGTTCATTGTATGGCCCAATAATATATTTGTATAAAGTGATCATATCCCCATGCAAATGCCGCTTCTCTAATGTAAACAACCCTAACTTGTCTAATCTGCCTGCTTAGTCAAGCCCCCCCGTTCTCTTTATTATTTTAGTTGCCCTTCTCTGAACTGCTTCCATTTCCAAGATGGGATTCCAAAACTGCATTTTCCAAAATGAGGCCTTGCCAGTGCCTTGAATCTATTCTTCTCTTTATACAATAGACAATGTCTTGCTAGCTCTAGCCAATGCCATCTGGCATTGTTTGCTGTTATCTACTAGAACCCTCAAATATTTTTCACTTAACATATAGTTATTTAAGGTGTAGGTGGCACAAGGATTATAAAACCCCAAATGCATCACCTTACATTTATCAACATTGAATCTCATCAGCCATCTATCAAGGTCTGCTTGCAGCAAATGAACATCATTTGAAGTCCAAACTCTGCATAGCTGCACAGTGTTCTCCTAATATCTCTAAAGAGGGTCAGATGCAAGACCTGCTGATTGTAGGACACCCTGAGAATGGCATTTCTAAAGAAGTAATACAAAGTTCATTCCTTTTTTGTTGTGATGTGTGCTACACCATTGTGCACTGGACTCCTTTAAAATTGCATTCATTATTGCTCACCCTTGCTTAAAGATAATGATGGAATATTATTAATATATATATATATAATTTAGCTCTGTTTATGAAAGTTTATGTATTTTGTATATTGCATCTTGCACCTACCGTAATATAACACATTGCTATTCTTTAAATACATTTATTGTCATTCATTTCCTATATGTAATATCCTATACCCCTCACCTCATTGACTCCTAAAAACTCAGAAAACATGGAGAATAAATGGTATTACCAGCCTCGATGCCACCATCGGCTGGTCTTAGTGGAGGAAGTTATGTGATGCACGGTTGCGTCTGAGGACACGAGCGCCATTTCCAAGCTAAGTTACTACGTGGTCTTAGACGCATATGGACACAGAAGGATAAGTGTGGGGGTGCATTGTATATAATAGAGAATCCTAAGTAAAGCGTGTAGGAAATATGTACGGTTTATTGAAGTGCCGCGAGATATGTGTTTGCTGATTTATGGTTATTAGAGACCTGTTTTATGTAATCTAATAATGCTGGATCAATGAGATTAGGACTACAGGCTCTAGTTATACTAAGGACGTACACTATGAGGCTTCATAGGTTCCGCTGACCAATACAATATATATAGGAGCGGACTAATGCGTAAAGTCGTGATATATCCGTTATGTGATAATATTGGATCCTCCATATAGCAGACTGCGTGACCATTATTAAGATTATGAAATAAGGTCCAGACGGACACTAGTAGTGTTTGGGTCCCACTTCAATCTACATTGCAGACACATTGTGTGGCGGTAGATTTGCAATTAGTCCATTAAATACATGCAGTATAGAGTGTGTTGATAAGACACGTTCAACAATATTGGATATGTGTGTGATATGAATGCATCATCAAACCATCCTCCATCACTAATTGTAATTTGTTGTTGGTGTGTTTTAGGTGTTTTTAAGGGGTTTTTTATATAGTATTTAAGTTGAGACATCCTAATAGAATGTCATTTACATAAGTTTGAAGTGTATTATTGTGGACATATTGTGGTTTTGACCATGTCTTAGTATTACTGTAGGCTTGGTGTGTTGTTGATAAAACCGTCAGTATGATGATACTGTGCCTATAAGTCGAAAAGAGCGCGGACGGGGGCACTACCCTTTAAAGTATGATATATACTGTTGGGTATGATGTCTGAAATGACGTAACTATTTATAATTAGTTTGAGCAGGTCTATACTAATTTAACCATTACAATACACATGTCCTGTGTAGCAGACAGAAACTTTTTTTGGATTAGACTTCCTTTCAGTATTCACATGGAGTAGACACAGGGGTGTGGGTTAAGCTGCCATTTTAGCTATACCATATTCCAATAGGAATCACAGCTCTGTAAGTAAATTAAATGTACTTTGTACAAGTTGTATATTTTGTCTTGTACCTAATAAAAGTCAGTGCTATACTTTATATACATTTATTGATAGTCATTTAAATGGTAATAGTGAGATAGTACACACATACATATATACCTTTCCTATATGTAATATCCTATACCCCAACCTCAATGGTAGCTCCTAAAAACTCAATGCAATCTCCTAAGAAGATATAAATATTTTTATATAATATAAGGGATAAGGCATATATAACTAACAAGGAAGGAGCATTCCTGGGGTTTTTACAGTGAAATATTTATTCATGCCACATCAACGTGTTTTGGCCTGTGCTGGCCGTTCTCAAGATGGTGTTCACGCAAAACTAAAGTGATTAGGGGGAGCGTGGCTTGCAGGCAATGGAGTAGCACGTGTTACATGTGAGCTCCGGTCCTACAACTTGCCGAATCGTGCCTTACAGAAGAAAAGCACTAAACAGAACTTCCTCAACAGCTACATAAAGGTATCAGAAATGCAGATGAACGGAACTAACAAAAACAAAACAAAATACAAAAGCTTACCTCATATTTCGGCCCAGAGGAAAAGCCGCGAAATGGAATCCAAGATGGCGCCGGCCAGCATGTGAGCTCCAGTCCGAGTGAACACAGCACAGAAACGGACAGCACCTGTCAAATAGAGAGACAGAATCAGAACATAAAACCACAACAAAACGAGGAGAAGATATCAAACTCCAAAAAATCCCCACAGGCATACAATAACCATGATGCCATACCACACTCATCACCTAAGAAGGAAGTGGAGGATACAGAGCTGGGAGCCCCTGATGAAAGTGGAAAACAAGGTACTCAGTACACCTATAAATGTTTTCAGAATGCCCCAGATCTAGACGCCCCAATAACTATAAAAGTGCTGAGGGAGATGTTTAATTCCCAACACAATGCCTTTATCAGAGATGTTTCGGCTCTAATGCAAGATTTGAGAAAGGATATTTCTGATATTGGTGAGAGAACTCACCACATAGAAAGCAAATTCTAAGAATTCTCAAACTCATACAACGAATTGGTGGATTCCCACAATTTCCTTAATGAATCAGTAACAAAATTAGAAAATAAACTCACGGATATAGAAAATCGAAGCAGACGCAATAATTTAAAAATCAGGGGAGTTTCAGAATCAATCAAAAATGACCAACTACTAGAATACACCACAAATCTGTTTAAGATGATACTCCCAGAAGCAACAGAACTAGATCTAGTAATAGATCGCATTCACAGATTACCCAAGGCCAGATCTGCTCCCCCTAACACGCCAAGACACATAATACTAAGAATCCATTTTTTCCCAATTAAGGACAAACTGGTATTAGCAATGAGGAAAGCTAAAAATGTACCATTAAAATACCAGAACATATACTTTTTGGCAGATTTGGCACCACAAACTCTTCTCCATAGAAAACAATTTAAAGATGTGACCACAATATTAAGATCAAGGAAAATACCTCACAGATGGGGATTTCCCTTGAGACTGAATATAACTTATGGAGAATCACAATACTCTGTAACAACTACTCTACTCTGCAGTAGAATTACTTAAAAAATGGGGTATTTGGAACAACGAATACACACAAGAATCTAATACCTCACCTGTTAGGAAGTCCCCAACAAGAATCACGACAGAATGGGCCACATACGGACAATCTTAACTAAAATAAAAGAAGAGAAGAGAAAATTATTATATTACATCGAACCACGCAAGGGTATCTCAAACTGAGGGGGAAAAGGAGAAGGGAGTAGAGAAAATGATGGACTTGGAAATCACAACGATCCATGCAAGTGTATTTCAAACTGACATATACCCTAGAACGCTGGTACAAAGTTATGTTTACTTCTTTTTGTTTTTTGTTAAAATAAGCTAATGATATGATATACCTAAGGCTCTTTGCATACATATGGTATACAATATATTACCAAAGAATATAAATGTACTAAAGGAAGTTAGAGAGGAGAGGAGGTGGAGAGGGAAAGAGGAAAGAGTCGGTTCAAAGTTTGTTTGCATCGGCGGTATATAAGATATTATACTATAGTCGTGAGTATTGCACTCAACAGTTTGCTGGTGACTTTCCTTTCCTTTCCACCCCCATATAATATATTCGTGAATACTGTATACATGTTTAGATATTATATGAATAACACACACTGAAAGTTAACATATGTTATGAAACCAATAAATACCAAGCACGGAGTTCGGGGCGAATATGGATCGTGTCCAACGAATATGGACTGATGTCCAAGATAGAATTAGAATATATATATAGACATTAATACCTAGGTCGATTGGAAAATAATACGCCCGTACAAATGTGGCATGCAGAAACCAATTGTGTCATTGTTAAAAGAAAGGGGGAAAAGAAGAAAGGGGAATAAATAGGGAAAGAATATTTCACAACATCGATCCATGTTCAGACTTCGGACTTGGTGCAGTGAAAGGAGACAATGCTTACTGCAATATTCAACACAAATGAATGTAATTAAGAATATATACAAAAGGATAAACACGAATACACATACCAGTATATACGTATAAGGGAAAATATAGAAGGCAGAAAGGAAATGACTCAATTACACAGCACATCAATAACAACCAAAACCAATATCCAAATTAAGAGGATAAACAAAATATCTACTTAGCACTAAGCAGAAAGGGGTGCATTTCAGTGCTATTTATAACCTAACGACTAAAGGCAAGTAGATCTATGGAAAAATAAAAAAACTTAGCCTCCTAAGTATAATGAGGACTGTATATCCTCAATTATGTAAATATGTATATTTTATTCTTGTTTTTCACTATATTACGTTAAATGTTTTAGTTTACTTAACCAAGAAAATTCGTGTGATGAACAAAATATGCCAGAGACCTTCCTACACTAAATACAATATGAGTATAAGACTTTTAAAACAATCCAATACTACACCTGAATGGTACTAAAAATTATGAGTTATAATGTGAGGAGACTGAATTCCCCATTTAAAAGATTTACGGTATGGAAAGAATCTCTATTAAACAATATCGATATCCTATGCATACAAGAAACACATCTAACCCAAAACTTTGAACATCTTCTTAACAACAACAAATACCCAATAATATATAAGGCATCAATAAATAAAAAAAAGAGAGGGGTAGCAATTGCCATCAGAAATTTGGTAACATTTGAGGAAAAAAAAACAATTATAGACAAAAATGGTAGATTTATCATACTACAATGTAATATAAATAACAAACAGTATATTATAATCAATGTCTATGCCCCGAATAAACACCAACAAAAATTCATAAATAAAGTTATTAACAAAGCCAAACAAATACAAACTCATAACATCATCATGACAGGAGATTTTAACCTTACTCTAGACCCACAAATAGATTCGACAGGGAAGAAAAACACCAACAATAATCCAAACTTAAGAAATATAACCATTAAGGAAGACCTATACGATGTATGGAGCGTTTTGCACCCTTTAGATAAAGACTACACATACTTTTCTAAGACACACAATGTATATTCCAGATTAGACACTTTCCTCACAGATAAATGGTTATTACAAAAATGCATTCACTCCAAGATCCTAAACAGATCAATTTCAGACCACGCTCCTATTGTTTCTTGGATAAAAGAAGATAGTAATTCAAACTACACCACATTATGGAAACTGAATCCATATTTACTGAACAACCCAGAAATAAAATCCTCAATCCAAAACTCAATTTTTGGAATATTTTGAATTTAATGATAACGACCAAACAAACCAATTTACAATATGGAATGCACATAAAGCAGTAATAAGAGGAGAATTCATTAAAATAGCGGCTACCCAAAAAAAATTAAGGATGGAAAAAAAAATGAAACTAATAGAACAAATCAGAAACCTTGAAGATATACATAAAAGATCCCCTACAAATTCAAACCACCAAAATCTAAAGCAAGCCAACGAAAAATTACATTATTTGGATATGTACATATTTGATAAATATATAAGACGCACTAATGCCAATTATTATGCACAAGGCCCAAGAGCCACTAAAATGTTAGCCAACAAATTTAAAAATAAAATAGTTAAATCCAGAATACCATATATCCTTAACCAAGATAAAAGTAAAACTTACAACCCCAAAGATATAGCAAACCAATTTGCGGAATATTACAAGGCATTATACAACTTAAACGAAGAAGTAAATCTTCATAACCCCTCCAGTGAAGATATTGAAAAATTCCCAAATAAAATCAACTTGCCTCTACTTACAGAAACACAAATAAACAAAATCAACAAACCAATAACACTATCTGAAACCGACATAAAGATATATTCCAAAATCCTAGCAAACAGAATCCAACCACTATTAGAAACACTAATCGCCCCAGACCAAGTGGGTTTCATCTCACACAGACAACCCGGAGATAATACGAGAAGGTTTATAAATCTAATGAAATGGGCAGAAAAAAAGAAAATAACCACTCTAATTTTAACATTAGATGCCGAAAAGCCATTCGACCGTTTAAACTGGAATTACCTAGAGGCTGTACTAAATACGTTTAATTTTGAAGGATGGATAAAAAAAGCAATCTTGGCACTATACACTAACCCCTCAGCCATGGTATACATTTCAAATATGCTCTCGAAGACCTTTAATATTTCCAACGGCACCAGACAGGGATTTCCATTATCCCCTCTGATATTTGATTTGAACTAACCCAAATATACAAGGTATAAAAATTGGAAAGACACAAACTAGCCTTATATGCAGATGATCTAATCTGTGCTATTACAAACCCCATTAAGTCCCTTATACACCTACAGGAAATGTTCAAATCTTACAGCAAGGTTTCATATTACAAGATAAACGAAAACAAATCTTTCATACTAGGCCTAAATGTATCACTGGCCTTAAAAACCTTTCTATCTGCTAAATACCAATACAACTGGGAAGAGAAAGAAATAACATACCTGGGGATACAGTTAACCTCACCAACAAATGAATTATTTTAAAAGAATTTTGTCCCTCTCGAAACAGAACTCAAAAACGATCTGCAGAGATGGACATCCAAATATCTATCTTGGTTAAACAAATGCTCGATAATAAAAATGTTAATGTTACCTAAATTACTATATAAATTTAGAACCATACCCGTTCTGATACCAGACTCCTATTTTCATAATCTACAGATAGAAATGAATAAATTCATATGGAACGGGAGGAAATCTAGAATAAACATATCCACTATGTCCAAAACTAAGAAAATAGGAGGCATAAACTTCCCAATTATCAAAGATTATTACTATGCGGCTATTATGGATCAACTGAAAACCTGGTTAATCTAAACTCACAGAAAATGGGTAAATATAGAATTATATATGAACAACAGTATTCCTCTCAAAAGTAATCTAGATCTTTCCATACTACAAAACAAAAAGATTTCATCTGATTTTATGTCAATCACAACAACCAACGCTATATGGTGTAAGATAAATAAAATACACGAATTAAGACAAACATTCTTACCTTATGTATCAATCGAAAGCATGGGGAGGTGTATTGTAAATTTAGATATTTCTCACTGGAACATATCTGGATTATCCCAAATATCAGATCTCATTAACGACACTTCAATTATCCCATTCCACGACCTAAAACAAAAATACAAGCTGAGGGATAGAGACTGGTATTATCAAATAACAAGTTATTTACAAAAAATACCTCTCATATATGAAAGAAAAGATAATGAAATAACAGACTTATGCCTATCAGACTCTTCAATATAAAAGAATATCACAAAATTCTACTCTTTAATCAACAATAAAAACAAATTTGTGAAACTGAGCTGTATAGGCATGTGGGAAAGAGACTTGCAAATAGAAATATCGGAACCACAATGTATCAAGATGTTTGAGCTTACTTTTAAATTGTCTAGTTGTATTTTTTATTGGGAGGTCAATAAAAAACTTTTTTATTTTTATTTTACAGAACCCCTAGTAGCCTAAACAAATGGTTCAAAAAAACATCAACTGAGTGCTGGAGAAAATGCGGAATCACGGGCACATTAATGCACATATGGTGGGACTGTATCAAGATAAAGAAATTTTGGTATATGATTTACAACTTATTAAGGAGTATATTGAATTGCAATTTAACTTTCGGCCCAGGTTTTTTCCTCAAAGCGTTTTATAATTCCCCGCACTCCGGTTTATTAACGTTATTGATGGTGCTGTTTCCCCAAATTCCGCTCACCACTGGCAGTTGTATACTATTGTAATAAATATTTATAGGGAAACGCACTCTTTCAAACTTCAATCAGTTTATTAGTGACATGCTGGTTCACACAACGTTTCGGGGTCCTCCCCCTTCCTCAGGTGCCCAGGTTTTTTCCTATTGAACTTGGGGCTAGATAAATATAACAACTCACAGAAAAAAATTTATACCATACCTTTACCATAACCAAAATACTTATTACTAAAAACTGGGGAACAAATAAAATACCCAGTATAAAAGAAGTAACCATAATGTTAAATAGAAACATGAACTATGAAAAAATGTTTGCTATCTCACAAGGTAAATTTGAAATTTTTTTAGGAAAATTGGGAACTTTGGTACATAGATAATAGATCTCTGCTTATATAAACGAACATACAGGGGTAGGAATAAAAAGCTAATCGTATATATGAACAACAAGGCTATATACAATCACACAGGTTCTCTGGTTATAATATACCGTATATACTATAAGCCGACCCGAGAATAAGCCGAGGTACCCATTTTTTGACTCCAAATTTAGAAAAAAACATGATTGACTCGAGTATAAGCCTAATACCTTTCCACTGTAGATGTTTGGAAACTACAACTCCCAGCATGCTTTAGTTGCTGGGAGTTGTAGTTTCCAACCACCTATAGTAGAAAGGTATTGGGGGTTACTGTATGGCATACTGTCCCCCACCCTAATACCCTAATACCTTTCCACTATAGATGTTTGGAAACTACAACTCCCAGCATGCTTTAGTTGCTGGGAGTTGTAGTTTCCAACCACCTATAGTAGAAAGGTATTGGGGGTTACTGTATGGCATACTGTCCCCCCAGCCCCCCCCCCCCAGCTCACTTACCGTACCTGGTCTTCAGTCTTCATCTCTCTGCCGGCTGCCGCTCGCTCTGTGCAGAGCCGGCAGTTCCCAGTGTTGCTTCGCGGCTGCGCGTTGACGCCATCCCGCCAGCGTGCACGATGACATCATCGCGCACCCGGGAAGAACTACTGGGAACTGCCGGCCTGACTCACAGCTGCTTCTGGATTGAAGGTAAGTTTACTATTGACTCGAGTATAAGCCGAGGCAAGGTTTTTTAGGTTGATTTTTAAACCTAAAAACCTCGGCTTATACTCGAGTATATACGGTAAGAGAATAAATAAGGAAAATATTTTTTGACATTGTATAATACATTATTATAATAATCAACTGTTAAAACAATTGCTTTAAAACTGTTGTTATATTCATAAAACTCTCAATAAAAATCTAATGAGAAAAAAAAAGTGATTAACTACAAGCCATATCTGCAATTCCCCCTCCCCTTAGTGACATCATTTTCAGGTCCACTTTGAAATCCAAATTTAAAAAGGGAATCCTCTCCTTTATGTACTGTATAACAGGTATCTCGTTAAGACCGCTGGGGGATAGAGTGTCCAACCTTTTGATCCACTGAGCTTCACGTTGTAACAGGGCTCTATCTATATCACTTCTCTCATGGGGTTTAACCTGATCTATAGCCATCCATCTCAAATTGGCTAAGGAATAGTGGGCTTTTTTAAAGTTCCGAGCTACCGACTGTTCCCCGTATTTGGTCATGGGTCTAGTGGGGTCTGTATCATCTTGGGCTACCCCCTCTAGGGCTGTACGAATTGTTTTCTGTGATTAGCCATTCTTTCCCTAACTGTGGTAATCATTTTACCCACATAGTAAAGACCACAAGGGCACGTAATTATATATATTACATAGTCACTTAAGCAGGATAGTCTATGTAGAATTCTATCTTATGGGGATGTGGGAAGTCAACCCCTGTGGATATCTATCTACAGGTCTTGCATCCTGTGCAGCTGTAACAGCCCAGCTTAGTTTTCCCTAGCCAGTTTTTTTGATGTCCGGGGAGCTGGCCCTTATGTCAGTCTTGACTAACAAATTTCTGAGATTTCTAGAGACCCCCATCAAATTCATGCAGTCCAGCATGTGTTGACAGATTGAAAAGCTGTGTATACAGGTCCCCAGTATTCAAATACAAGTAGAATCACTCACAGGTCTTTTGAATATAAATTTATTCTAACATGGTCTACACTAACCTGTTTTCAGTAATATTCTAGGGTTTAATATGGCGCTTCTTTTACAGGGTTCCAAAAATCCCTATGGGTTCTTGAGAGGTTGCTAAACTGTCCTTAAACAGGTTTTTTTTTTCTAATGTCCCCAAATAAATTAAGTGGTTTGAATATAGATTCCCCCTAAAAAGTTAAGGCTTTCAATTAGTAAGTACACCCATTAAATATAAACATGATGACCTATTCTATATACAGTGTTTTATCCTCATATACTTCCTCTTCCTTGTTTGCTGTTCAAAACAAAAGCCCCCAGAAGAATTGAAAAGCATAAAAATAGGTTTTAATTGAGGAAACTTTAAATTCTTAATAGATTACAGGATACAGCTACAAAAGGGCTGCTAGAGAAATTATACATTTTACTCAAGGCCTTAAATTTTTCAACACAGATACTGTAACACCAGGTATTTACAAATGGTCTCAAACCATCTCTATTCAAAATCCTTTAAAACTAAACCCTTAAGGAAAACATTAATCCATGCATTGCACTTTTTATTCAACGTGTCTATTGTGGTCTCCATTTATGAGATAAATGGCCATTTGAGTTGGGCGATAGTTACTGTGTAGAGGATATCGGTAGTATACAAATGAAAATTAATTTGCTTTTTAATTTACCAATTTTCTTACATTATTTTAAGACTTGTCATCTGCTTTCAATAAAAAGGTGCCACTAAATCCTTCTAGTCCTGTTGTTATACTTGATTAAAGGAACACTAAACCCCAAAAAATAACTATTTGCCATTCGTTTGTATTATTCACAGGGAGTTGAGAACGCTTATTCTCACCTCCCTGTGAATAATATTACGCTCGGGGGACCTGGAACTTACCTTACCGCCACTCCAATCGCAACCGCTCCTTCACTGACAGCCGCTGTGTCCCGACCGTGGGCCCTATCTTAGGCACATGCGCGCCAATACAAAAGATAGGGCACGCGATCGGGAGAGAACAGCTGTTCAGTGAAGGAGCAGCTGTGAGTGGAGCGGCAGTAAGGTAAGTTCCAGGTTCCCCGAGCGTAATATTATTCACAGGGAGGTGAGAATAAGCGTTCTCACCTCACTGTGAATAATACAAACGAATGGCAAATAGTTATTTTTTTGGGGTTTAGGGGAGTTTAGTGTCCCTTTTAAAGGGTGATCAAAGGACATGTAAAACACACACCAGTTGCGGACTGGGGTGTTTATGGGCCAACAAGAACAAGTTTAGGGGCCCACCTAACATTTAAGCGATCACTCATGTTGACATAAAGCATGAGCACAATTTCCCGACCACTTCACTTAGGGACACTAAATAAATCTCACAAGTCTTTTGAATAATTGTTCAATTCCACAATAATGCCAGTATGTTTTTTCTAACCAAACACGTCACTTTTAAACCACTCCTTTACAAGCCTTGTTTGGTGTTTGGTCTTTCAGTGCATCAATGTATTTTGATTTGCAGATAAAATGTGTTGAATTGAAAATCTGACTAGTTTGTTTTGCAGAAAATGATGTATTTAAGAATGAAGAATGCACACTCATCTGTAAGGTAAGGATAGAGCAGAAATATGGGTATTTCACATCAAAGTAAATGGAATAGAACATTATTGAACATCAAAGAGCTCACCAAATACTGTATAATAGTACAGTACACATTAACATAAAATATAGCTTGGATAGAAACACCGTAGACCATAAGAGAAAATAATGTAAGAACATATTACAAAATAAAGATACATCAGTACAGATACATCGATAATGTTATTAAATACCTGCTCAAGAATGACCAATTCTGACACAACAACTTGCAATATAAAATTATATTAAATCCCAAACTACAAGATAGAACAGCACTCCTCCCTTCCATTCTTCATTTTAAAAACACCTAACACAAGAAACTTGTGTATGAAACTTACAGGGAGATGTAATAAAAGTTTTTATCATTAAAAATGGTGCTAATTTTTCCCCAACCAATCAGATGTTATTTGCCATTTGAAAGCTAACATCTGATTGGTTGGGGCAAAATTAGCACCATTTTTAACAATAAGAACTTTTATTACATCTCCCTGTTAAAGTGTAATGAATCAGGCGGTAGAATCTCCACAAACTGGTGCTCCTGACCCTACACCAATCCCATGATGCTATATGTG
This sequence comes from Hymenochirus boettgeri, assembly GCA_019447015.1. Classification (NCBI taxonomy): domain Eukaryota; kingdom Metazoa; phylum Chordata; class Amphibia; order Anura; family Pipidae; genus Hymenochirus; species Hymenochirus boettgeri. The sequence continues at coordinate 231,337,122 of CM033473.1, read as the reverse complement.
ACAAACTAAATACTGCATTGCAAGAGCATGATATGGCTAGGAGCACTGGGTTGTGATATGGCATCATCTACAATATGCATTTTGCAACTTAGCAACTTACTCCTTGACTGACAGTCTCAAGGAGCATAATAAATTTGGTAATTAACTTAAAGGGCAAATATAACCTTAAGGTTCATTCCCTCTCCTGTTGATAGAACCCAGGTTGAGGACCTAAACCACGTTATACACACCCCCTGGGTCTTATCTTATTGCAGAAACGGAGCCCTGCAAAGTCGGCTTTGTGAAGCTGCTTTCAGGGCTCCCCTGCCATAGTCCCATTTATGGCAGGGCTGACCAATGGAAAGACATGCTCCTTGCAGAGCTGACTTTAAGAAGCCGTCTTTGGAGGGGTTGTTTGCAGCAATAAGGTAAGGCCTATATGTGATGACCTAGGGATTTAGGCCCTTACCAACTTCTACTTTGTACACATGGATGGATGCATAGGAGGAGGTAACTCATTTGCTTAAATCTGGGTTGAGGATTACCTGTTTGTATTCATTGGTTTTCCACTTTTATGGCCGGGTGCAGGAAGAAACTGTAGAGAATGGTCAGGTGGTAGGTTAGGTTGGAACACAAAGAAAAAATGAGTTGTGGTTAATGTGCTAGTGAGCAGGTTGTAGGTAAGAAAAATTTGACCTAATGTTAGCCACAAAATAACTGACTTACGACAACCGCCTGAGGGGATTAGGTTATGATTGGCATTATAGGCCATATTTATAAAATCACAGTACAGAAAATAAAATAAAATTATTTTCCAACCACAACAGTAATTGACACTATCAGTCGTTATTTTACTCTACTGCAGTTATTTTACAATATTGTGCATTATTTTACACTAACGGGTGTTATTTTATTATATCGTTCATGAATGCATGATCGTGTTATTTTTCATTGTGATATTGTGATAATGGTCATTATTTTACATCCACATTGTAAAACAAAGATATGATATGTAGATTAATGATAACTCCTCGTTAAACTGTTAGGTATCATTGTTTTTCAATACTGTAGCTTTCTAAATACCCTTAATGCCAATTAAAAATAAGGATTTGGCTGGGAAACATTGCAGGAATATCAGTGTCAGTAGCGGTGCTTACCTTATCGCTATTTTTACGATGCTCTTCTGGGTCTTGGCGTCTGCATGCACGTGTTTGGCTGTCTTTGAGAACACTTGTTAATTTCCAGGGATGTTTGTTTTTTTCCCAAAACAATCAGTTCTTTTCGTTTTGATTGGCTGTTCAGGGTTTAGCGGCAGACCTGAATCCTGGGCTATCTTTGGTTTTGGTGTGTCACACACTTCTGGTTTGACTATATGTGTCTCTACTCCCATCTGCCCCGGTCCCAGCAGTAGTTACAGCAATCAGCATAGGATTGGAAGGAGACTCTATGCAGTATTCCATGTTCTGGACCTGTCCCTGACTCTGATTTCTCCTTACTCTTCTGGTACCTTGCTTTGTCTAGCTCTGCCGCAAAAAGTGCCCTGTCTGCCAGTTGTACTTTGGTTTCCTCAAGTTTTCCTGGCCTCAGCTCAGATACCTTCCAGGGGGCAACTGTCCCTGGTGAGGCACATCAAGCCTCATGGCAAACAGAGGCTTGTCTGTTGGCGAAACAAGTGGTTATAGATTAATGTTAATGATTGTGTTTCCCTATAATTCTAAACCTTTGGCTAGAGCTGTGCATCATAAAGATGGGGGAGGGGGTGGATGATAAAGTCCGAATTCTGCATTTAGACCATTATATCTGTAGTTGTACCACTGCACACCCAAACATTTGTAGTCAATACAAGGCAGCAGTATAAATCAAAGGGGCTTGGATTTTTTTTGAGGTAGTATTTTCAACATGCCCTGTATTAAATGGAAAAAAATTGAATGTATGTTTATATATAGATTTTCTTATGCCACTGCTTGTCAATTTCTTTAATTGATTTCCACCTGCGTTTAACTGTATGGGTGACTGAAATTTTCAGATAAATGAAACAAGTCCTTTTGTTTTTTATTTCAATTAGCTAAAAAAATATTTAAACAGAGAACTACACAGGTCTCTTTTCAGAACTCAACCTTTTGTATTGTTTACTACATATATTTGTAAATACTGACAATCTTGAAACTTGCTATGTTTATCTATATCTTTTATTGGAAAAATAAAAATAAATATTGAACATTAAGAAATATTTAAAAAGAACAGAGATTACAAGCCTTTGAGCAGAGTAAAGACAACAATTAAAACATATGTGGCTATTCAAGCCCCTTGTTAGATCATAACATTAATAGATACTGGATGGCCAACAAGCACCGATCAAAGCCAAGTGCCACTGAACATTGGTCATATCTCAGAGAACACAAACACCTACTGACAAGATGTTTTCTGGTTGCACCATACAAAGCACACGGGACTTATCTGTAAACTATCTCCCTGTTATATCAGCCCCATCTTCACAGTAAAGGTATATAGCTCTAGGCTTAAAGGGCATGTCCACCCCAAAAACTATAATCCCCCCCACTAATGGCCCCACCATGTAGTGTAATAAAAATCCTTACCTCACATCCCAGCTCCATATGGTTCTCCTGTAGTCCCCCCCCAAAGTCCCAAAAACTGCCCACCAGGAGGATAGCAGAGTCCATATAGGACTCTGCCTCCTACCTGGCCTCCGGGAGAACTTTGGCATGCGCACTGCAGCCCTTCTCCCCCTCCCTCTCCCTCCCGTTTTGAGATCCCTCTCCCTAGCATAGAAACCCTTGGCCAAATATTAGGGTTCCTTTCCCCAGCCCCAACCGCTAAAAAACATTTTTAAGAAAGTCCCCCGAACTCTACTTACCTTCCCTCTCTCCCCCCGCATTCTGAGAAGCCGGCAGCTGCATCCATGATTGGCTGCCTCTCAGCCAAGCAGCCAATCGCGGCTGCCGGTCCCACCCCCTGCTTGCAGTGTATTGCAAGCAGAAGGCCAGGCAGTGCGTCGGAGGAGAGAGGGAAGGTAAGTAAAGATCGGGGCACTTTCTTAAAATTATTTTATAGCGGTTGGGGCTGGGGGAAGGCATTCTATTATATGGGGGAAATGTTGTATAAGGGTGGACATGCCCTTTAATCTCCACTGGTATAATCAAAATTTTGGTATTCAATTTTATTGAAGAACGAGAGGTAAAGGACCCATGTCTTACCTCCCATTCTTCAGTAAAACGGACTCTGCCTTCTATGCACATGTGCAAGTCCGTTGGGACCTGGCAGAGGACACGGCGGAGGAGCGAGTGATTGGGTTTTATTAAAGAGCCGAAGGTAAGTAACAGCTCCTTTTCCTCCCATTCTGCAAGAAAACTAAATACCAAAATTTTGATTATACCAGTGGAGATACCCTTTAAAGGAAATATATTTTATACTGTACAGGAATATTTTAAATATATGTGTTAAGGTGGGTACACACAATAGCAATCAGAATCTGCAAGATGGGAGTACAAGCAGTCATGATCGTTCTCCCTAAATAAAGCAATTATAAAGTATAGGGAGAATGTTCGTGACTGCCATACTCCCTGCAAAAGCGGGCGACTGACTTTAGTATAAGGGGTCGATCGCGACCAAGAGAATTTGTAACGATGCCATAGCAAAACATTCGCCGTTGTCGGAAACTAACATTTCGTCCATACATACTTTAATGATAAAGGGACAATCACAACGTTACCAACAGGATTGGCCCTTTATCTGGACTGTGTATACCCAGCTTTATGTTGGGGGTCCTGACTGTGTATGGCTAGTCTAACTGCAGACTATCTACAGTGAACAATTCCCTTGGAAGTTGGAATTGTTGGAATTTCCATAAACCCTATATCAAAGTGAATTGTGTGGGTTGGTTTTCTATGCAAAAATCAGAATCTCATTACTTATTATACAGAAAGTCAATAGCCGGAAATATCTGAGATATTTATATTTATGCTTGTCATAGCATTCCCAAAAACACTTGTTATTGTCTCACTCCATCAGACAGATTGGGATGCAGCAATGAATGCTGTAAATCAATGAGCTCAAACAGTTTTGTAGAGAAAAAAAATGGGAGTTTTCTCTTTGACAACAATACAGCTTTGATGGACTGCTATATGCAACGACTGTTCTCAAACACATTGACAAATTGACATTTTTTTATTGAGCAAAACAGAACAGTGCTACAGGTAAGGCACTAACATTTAAAGGAAAACTTAACGCAAATGAACAGTAATAAAGTGTATGAGACCACTTTAGCATAGAGATGGCCGAACTTCATAAAGTTTGGTCCGTTTTCGAACTTCGAAAAGTTTGAAAGTTCGAAAACAGACCCATTAAATTTAATGGGAGGTAAATAGTTCGGAATTTTCGAATGAACTTTTCAAAATATAACAAAGTAAACTTACCGTACAGGCCTCTGGGACCTGGGAGATGTTCTGGGGAGCACGTCCGTGCGCTGGTAACAGAAACAAAATGAACGTGGTGCACACGCTATTCCAAAAATCCCAGAACGACAGGCGATTCACGAAATTGGCCGCTCGAGGATTACCGAACGGCCGACAATCCTGCAGATGGATTGGGGGTCTCGCAGCTCGAAACCGATGTTGAAGCTGCGACAATGGCCCTTTGGGGCTTAAGGGGTCCCGCAGCTCGAAACTGGGACCCCCTCTCCGACACTTAGAAGTGTCTTTGTGGCACTTATGATTGGTTAATGTATAACCAAGCATTGAAATATTAACCAATCACAATTGGATTTGGTCCTTCTGCAAACCTATATCAAGAGCTGCAAACCTTCTTTCTTCTGCCATTGCAGCTGATGGCAGAAGAAAGAAGACTTCGGATCAAGAGGTCAGCAACGTTGATGTCGCCAGTGATGGCGACATCAGCGGAGTTGGTGTCACCGACAAGAAGACGCCAGGACCTGAAAAGGTCCTTTTTAGGACCAGGGGGGTCAGGGCCACAAGGGCACTTATAAGTGCCAGGGAAGGGGGGTCCCAGTTCAACCTGCGGGACCCCTAAATTGCCCTTGTTGGGTCCACAAGGGCACTTCTTAGTGCTGCAAAGGCACTTATAAGTGCCGGAGGGGTCCCGGTTTCGAGCTGCGGGACCCCCTTAAGCCCCAAAGGGCCCTTGTCAGGGCCACAATGGTCCTTGTAAGGAACCGGGAGGGGTTCCCAGTTTCGAGGTGCGGGACCCCCGAACTCCTCACCATGGGATTGTCGGCAGTTTGGCAATCCTCGAGCGGACAATTTTGGGAATCCCCGTTCGAGTTTTACTGAACGTTCAAGGATTTTTGAAAATAATCCTGTGAGTCCAGAAAATCAAACTAGTTTGTATTAGAATTGTTTGAGTTCATAAACTCATAAAGTTTGGCTTGAACTCTGGTTTTGTGTCCATCTCTATTTTAGCACTTACATATAGTGTTACTTAAATAATGTAACTGTTGGTGTCACCATATTTCTTGCTTTCCAGTACAACTTGACCTCTTCAAACAAACTTTCTAATATCAGACTGCAACATGATTGGCTAGAGGGTTCTGCTGGGTCCTGTAGAAGCTGAACATTTGGCATGCGTGAAACTTAACTAGGGGGTTATTTACACTATTTCATCTTTTGGCGACTTACAGGAATGTAAAAGTTCCTCTTTGCTGTGGACATTTTTTAGGGTTGCCTGATCATATAGATTTTACTAACATGCACTTTCAGAAAGCATCCTACTTACTAAGGGACAGGGAGGTAGGATTGATTATTCTTATCTCCCAATAACATTTCATTTAGGAACAGCAGGTACAGTTTTAATCTGCCAGGATAGTGTCCTTGGACTTCCCCTATTAAATATACTGGGGAAGCCTGGCAGAAGCAGGTTGTTTTTGTGCAGGTGAACCTCACAGAATTTATATTGGGAACTAGGAATTACCAATCCTACTTCCATGCCCCGGGTACTTTTTATTTTAACGGTTTATTTAAAAACTGTGTACACTCTTTAGTTATCATTGAAACTCTCCCTACCTCCCAAAAAAACACGGCACAAATCATCCAAATACCTGTCTATAGAGATCCCACCATGGAGACTTGTCATGCTTCTTGGTGCAAGAAAAAGTGGATGAACGTTGTTTTAGTATTGGGTTTAAATATGGTAGTCTAGTTAGGTAGGGAATGTGACTCACATTATAGGAAAATTTATAGACAAAAGTCTATTAGTTTTCCTATAATGTGAAAGGCTTTTCATGTGTAATATAAGTGCAGTATACACAAGAGCTGATCATTAACCCTTAAGCAGCAGAAGGTGGTAAAACATAAACATGCAAGCAGAGATTTTATCTTTTCTTCATTCCTCTTGCAGTTATTTATTCTTAGTATTTGGGTCAATTGTTTGAATTTATTAGACAGAGGCAACTTCATTTTAATGAATGTTAAACCTGACATGGGTGAATAAGCATCTAAAACTGCTCATAGTAAATGGTAGGTGCAGAGAGATGTGACCTTCAGTTTAGTCTGCCACTCAAAATCTTATCAGGCCTATTAGTTACACTTCCGTCTATAACAGACCTAGGCAAAGGCCCGGGGGCCCTTTGGCTGCCCCTGACTGGCCCCTCAATACTAGACCCAAACAAATAAGATAAAAAATGTTGATTGATGGTTCATTGATGGCTGGATAATATTTTTTTTCGGGCTGGATAACCTCCCTGTCTGCATACAGTATACCGTATATACTTGAGTATAAACCGAGGTTTTTAGGTTTAAAAAATACCTTTTATAAACCTCGGTTTATACTCGGGTCACACACAGATTAAGTTTTGTACGGACAAAAAAGAAGCCTACCAGTTGGAGATTGGACCATTCGGTGAGGAGCGAGCAGACCGGAGACCAGGACCGGAGCAGTTAGAGGTGCAGGCAGTATGCTGATGACGTAAGTGATACGCGCGGGCACGTAATATCACTGCTCCGGTCCTGGTCTCCGGTCTTCTCGCGCCTCACCGAATGGTCCTGCCTGCACCTCTACCGTAACTGCTCCGGTCCTGGTCTCCGGTCTGCTCGCTCCTCACCGAATGGTCCAATCTCCAACTGGTAGGCTTCTTTTTTCCTAACTGCATCCCAGATGTACATAGAGGATAAGGAATTCTTGTGTATGAGGGGTTTAGGGGTGGGCTAATAGGTCTGTACAGTGGAGGGGTGGGGTGGTTTAGAAAGTTTGCAGAACACCTCGGTTTATACTCGAGTCAACACTTTTATTCCTTTTTTCAGGCAAAAATAGGTACCTCGGTTTATACTCGGGACAGTTTATACTCGAGTATATACGGTAATCATCTTAGCTAAGTACAGCCTGACACCTTGTAGTTACATCACGTGTACTGTACGCAGGCAGCATTTTTATCTCTCCCCCCCACCCTTATTTTCCCCTTTTTATTTCCTTTTATCCCCCTTCTCCCTTTCTTCCTATTTGTCCTTCCCCCTTTTCTTCTTTCTTTGTTTCTCTTTCTCCTTTTTTTCTTCCTATCTTGTTCCTTTTGTTTCGATTAATTTGTGCTTCATAGGGTCTTTTTGGCAAATGATAAAAAAATTGGTGTGTAATTGCGAGTACTTTGTGCATCTCTGTATTCATCACAGCCAAATTATCAATTTCCATCTTTATTTTATTACCAGGATACCCATTTGTTCTCATATAGTGGTCACTATTTGTTTAGCTGTAGTTCTGCTTCGTTAATGTAATCACCATTATTCATTACCAGTGGCGTAGCACCGGAAGTTCGGTTCCAGTCTTTTAAACAGCTGATTGCATGTATCTTTACTTCATATGTGCGATCATCTGTATAAAAACAGATGATCGCAGACCTCTGGGGATGAGAATGGTGTGCAAGGGGTCCGGCCTCCAATCTTGCCAGATTACACCACTGTATTACAAAATCACCCCCCCTTTTTTTTTGTCAGCTTGTTTAATTACAATGAATTCATCCTTTTCTAAAGATTGTAATGCCTTTATTTTCTTATGATAAATCCTGTTACAATGTTTTATAACCAGGGTTTAAAGGGACTGAGGCAATAAAAAGTACTTCACTAAGAACTGTAGGTTCCAATGTAATTCTACCCCTCAGTTTTACAGGTTATGATCTTTACCTTGTATGTATGTATGTATAGTTTATTTATAAAGTGCCACTTGGGGACGCAAGCGATGTACAGTAACAAAATACAATAAAGTCATACAAGGGGATAAATACACAGTTCATTCAGTACATAAATATATAAATAGAAGTGCTAGAGCTTTGCCACAAGAGGTAAGGAGGTCCCTGCCACGTAGAGCTTACAATCTAGTTGGGAGGGTAACAATGGATACAATGGAATGGGTATAAGTGCTGGAGTAAGTTTTAATTTACGAACACATTTTTAAAAAAAAATCTTATTATTAAAATCGAACAACCCCATATGATACCACCTGGGGAAATTTTGATTTGAAATGGAACATAGACAGGACACATGTTATCACCACACTATATATAAAACATACAGATACAGTGACAACCCCCCCACCTTGAAAGTAACCACTCCCGAATTGTGTAGATAACATGTCGTCACATCAGTGTCCAATGATGAAATTAACCAAGAGAAAGCAAACCCTTAGATATCCTTGGAGAAGAGGGTACAATTCAGGATGTAAATGTGTTTGCTTTTTTTTATTTATTTGTTCACCAGAGTTAGTCACAAAAGTTTATTAAATATTGACCCATATCGCAGGGTGATAAAATACAAAGAAAATCATGTAAGCAATTCCCAAGATTTGTGTATAAAAGGGAAAAGAATCTTAAAGTGTATGTATACTGAAAAAATTACTTTGTCTCATCTTAAAGGGGAACTGTGTGTGATATGGCAGCAGCATCACCAGGTCCTCTGCACTTCCTGCTTCCTGCTCTAAAACTATGTCAGTCAATCTGCCCTGTGACTCCTCCTCCCCTTTGCAGCCCCCCTGGTCCCTCCCACTCATGGACCCCGTGGTCCCTTCGGTTGCAGGCCCCCCTTGGCCCATTCTCTAACAGCCCAGTGCACAAGCCCCGCCCACTCACGGGTGCATAAGCACCTCCCACTTGCAGGTGCCGTGGGCCACTCAGACCCCCCCCCTACAGAAAACTCTGTGGAAACAGCCTTTTTAGGCAGAGTGAGAACTCTGCCTGAAAAGGCTGTTTTCACATAGTGGGAAAGACGGGCTGTAGATTCCCTTACCTACTCTGTCAGGACTTCACACAGCAGAGAGGAGGGACTTCCTGTCTCCCTCACACACTAAGGGAGTCTGAGGCTGTGCTTGCGGGCGGCACTGTGCAGGAGAAGCCTTAGGAATGTCACATGTCAGCCTCCCACCCATTAGCTTTCTGGTTGATGGCTCGTTTTAAAAGGTAAGAAACTGGCCTTTATTTTAAACTCAACTAGTTTGGAGACCACAGTTCCCCTTTAATCTATAAATAAATATATGTAAGTAGCACTTACTCTGAGGTGTGTGTGTTGCTGCATGCCTTCAATAAAGTACTTTTTTGCTCAGGCTCTGACCACTGACCCGACTATTTTCCCCCATGCCAACTGCCAATACTGCATACAGCAACTGTCAAACCATTCCAGCTACAGCAAAACTGCTTACGGAAATGCTGAAACACTTCAGATCAAACGATATTTCAGATCAACAAAAAAATTATACAGTGATAGTTGGGATGAATTATAGTTTCCACTAATGGACAATTTAAAAAAACAAATTTGCCAGTGTACATACCCACAGATCTTTCCATGTTTAGGATGTCAGAATGGCTCCAGCATTTTTAAAAGGGGTCAGTTTAATGACCCTAATACCAGTGAGTTGACACCAGTTGAGGGTTATTTCACGTGTCTATCTACTAATGTGATCTACATGATGAAAGTCAGTTTAGTGTATGTGGAAGAAACTGCACAGGCCCAAAAGGAAAAGGATAAATGCACAATCATAAACCATAAATCTAAGGATACTACTAACAACATTTTAAGGGAAAGGAAAGAGGACATGGAGTTAAAGAAGTATGGACAATGATATAAACTAATAATGAGCATTTATTTATAACTTTTAAATTACCTATCATATATATTGTTTTGCATGCTAACATATCTGACCGGCAGACTACCAACTGACATACTGTATCAATCTGTCAGGGTGGAATACTCTTCAAAAGGTTTGCCTTAGAGTAAGACACCAAACCACAGGGTTAGTTTAATGAATGTTGCGTAATATGTCTACATTACTATATTAAAGACCTACCAATCATATTGCTGCTAATTATTATTAAAAATAATGCACACAAAGTATTACAGTTTTATTTTGAATGCACCTTGGCTGGAGATGCTTCTTTTGTTAATGCCATACAAAGTGTTAATCTTCCATTTATTTTTGTGAACACATGCATGGTGTTACAATACAAAATAAGACAAATTCAATATCAGTCAAGTTAAACAAGACTGGCAAGTCAAAAAAAAAAAGCTCTGTCTCCTGTAGTGTCTCTAAGAAACAGACAAAAATTAAATATTGCCAAACATTTTTAAATACATAAACTAAAATACTTTGCCTTTAAATGCAGGAAGTGAGAAGCAGGAATGCCAACCCTGTTGCATTTCCTCCTGTGTGGAAGGTGTACACGAAAAAAAGTCTGTAACGGTCAAAATGAAGTTGATCTAATGTGAACAAACATGGTTTAACACAAGCCAAGGAAATAAGATCCTACTTTGATTTTCTCTTGGTAGGAGGTCATATTCTGCTAAGAATTTTTTTAAAAAAAAAATAAAAACGGTATCATGCTAATCGTTTCTTTGCAAATGGCATCTCTCGACAAAACACTTTTTTTTATGCTTTCCTTCACAGACATGGAGTCCAGTCATACACTCTGTAACGTTCAGATGGTCTCTGAAATACTGATAAACTATCCAAAAATAATTCCTAAAAATTCTTAATAAAGCCACGAACATTCAGTAGTGAACAATAACAAATGGACCATAAATCGAAGTTAAAAAAAAACTGAAGTTAAAAAAAATTACAGTGAAGACTTCCTGTTTAAAAATAAGCATTCACAAAAAAGGACCCTAGAGCAATGTACAAATATCTAACATTGGAATTAGCTGGCGTGTTCCACATCTTTTATCAAGACATGTTTATCTATCCAATCAGGATGCAGGATTCAGCCTGAGCAATTTACATCCTTTCTCAAGGCTTGTTTATCTGTCCTGCGAACAGCACAATCCCTAGAAAAGCAAAATAGAGAAAAATAAGGAGAGAGTAAGACCGTAGCCATACAAAGGAGAACTACAAATGAGAATTAAACTCTAATACTTTAATTTCATATGATTTCCCAAGTAATAAGCATCTGGACTGTTGTATTTTAATCTTTAAAAGAATACAATCATGAATGCAGTTTTTCACAGTTCTCTGAGACTGGAAATGTTAAACAAATGGAGGTGTTCTAGCTTTTACATTTACAAATGCATGTATTCTAAAGGGCATGTCCACCTTTAAAACAAAAAACTGGTCACTTGTCAGTTACCTTCCCCCAATTCCAACCGATACTGTATATTCAGCATGTCATAAGATGTACTAGATGTACCAGATATTTAAAGATAATTATTGCCCCCATTCTGTCAATCAAGGCTGTTACTGCTAACACTGACTGTATGTTTCCCTGCTGCTTCCTCCAAACATGCTCAAGTTCCCAAAAGTTTATTGAGCAGGAGAAGGAGGTGGCAACCTCTGCCAGAAATGGAGCAATACTTATTATTAAATATCTGGTTAGGAATGCATGTAATAAAGTGATAGCAGTTTGGGTTGGGGCAAATAAATTACAAATAACCATTTTTTTTGTTTTAAAAGTTGGGCAAACCCTTCGAGTGAGTGACAGCAACTGAGAAACTTAAAGGTGCTGACTACAGGTTTACTGGTGTTATTTTTTTCATTCTTTTAGCTTTCTTAACAATGTCTACTTTTAAATTGAAGTATGTATGCTTTAGGGTTTAGGTGTGTATGCAATAGTACACAGATTATTTTACACTCCTTAAAAGACAATTATACTCAACTAGACCCTGCTACTGCCATGCATAGTACCCAGGGGGAGGGAACTAAAACGCATGGTCCTCACCCCTTGGTTCACTTTCTAACTCTAGATTTACTCACCTAAAGTGATGCGCTCCCACTTCTGCATTTGCAATCCGGCCAATGAGAAGACACACTTCTTTCAGAGTGCGTCTCCTCATTGGCTAAAGTCGCAGATGAACTTCAGGATCGGAGCACCGAAGGGAACTTAAGGGAAGTAAATCTAGAGTTAGATATGAACCCAGGGGTGAGGATAATGCAGTTTAGGTCCTCGCCCTGGGTACTTTCAAACAGGGGAGCGTGATTTTGGTGAGTAAAGTCAAAGACAGGATGTGGAGTAACAAATATATGTTCACCCATAGTCACTTTAGAAGCACAAATCTTTATTTAAATAGACTTTTCATGCAATAACTTTATTTTACAGCATATACATATATTTGAACTTTAATTCACACAATTCCAAGTCTACCAATTTTGGACTTCTAGTACTATAAACTATGGCAGTTTAGGTTCTCATTAATCATCTGAGCTTAATGTATTACTAGGCTGTAGTTGTCACGAATTCCAAATATATATGTTTTTTGGGCAAAATGGTCTTAATGTCTAGTTCAGAATGCAAATTGTAAAATGTACAGTAGGGGTACAGTGTACGTGTGTTATAGTCTGCATAGAATGCAACAATGAAAGTTCCCTTAATCAAATTGGCATTTATTGGAGCATCATACACTGACCACTTCTAACACTTGTCAGCTCATTATAGCCTTAAAGGATAAGTACACTGTAATAGCAAGTTAAGTTAAATTGGAAGCAGCAGCTGTTAAAAATCTTTCCCCCTTTTTCTTTTTTCCCCCTAGGTCCCTCCTGAGCCTACCCTGCTGGTCTAACGTTGCTGACATCTTGTGTGATGTGAAGACTGTTTAGCTCCTCCCCTCTGACACTTGCTGGATCCAGTTCTTCATAAGCCTCCAAAAGCCGGGATTGTGAGGTCCGTGTGCGCGCGTGCCGCCATGATTTTTAACAGCTGCTGCTTCCAATTTAACTTAACTTGCTATTACTGTGTACTTATCCTTTAAACATGCTAAATGCATGCTACATGCTAAAGCCATTCTTAGGAGGGAAGGTTCCACCAAGATATAAGCCACACTAGGCATCAATGCTATAAATACACACAAGAATCTTGTTTAGGGGATATTCTCTCCCTGGAAAAAGACATCTCAGAAGCCATGTATGTAATGCTGCACTGTAACCCATTTATTGTAAATTCAGAATTTGTTTGGTAATACACAACACTATATATGTTGGCACATTGGTCAGGCCAAGCAGTTCTTTGGAGGTTGGGAGAAATTCACTGGAACATGGTATGGTGAAATTGTAGTGTACGGGCACCTTTAGCATCACTCCAAAATTAGGCTTAAAGCCATTATTCATTTGCAGCCTATTTCTGCAATTCTACCAGCAGATGAAGGGGTTGGGTTGACCGAAATTGCACAGTAAACTGCTAAACTCTAATTATTCCTTGCTTTCCTAGCTCAGAGGGAGTAAAGATAAGCGAAAGGTGAGATCTGCCAAGTGTTATAGTACCAAAAATGGAGGTCTCATTTCACAATTTGACAAGGCAATTCATCCTGGTCATGGTCTGTCTGTCGTATACAGTTAGATCAGTGGGCTTAAAGTTTAGTTCTTGAAGACGTTTCGCTAGTCATCCGACTGGATCTCTCAATACAGAATGACTTGTACAAGAATCTGTTGGCAACAAATACCCTGGAAAGTCCCAATTAGCATATGACCGCCAGGTGTTGGGGACCTTCTCAATGCAAGGTGTTGATTGCATTGTGGCTAAGAGCTGTTATCGACACTGCCCAGGTAAAAAGCATTGCGCATGGCAACATAGTAAAAATGTAAAATATGCACTTCTAAAGTGTGGATATTACCAAAAAGAGAATCTTCAATTGCTAATAGTGCAATATATGCATTCAGGGGCAATATACTTCAATATGACAGTTTCTAATGTGGCTGATTATTGGCCACTGTCACAAAACCAGAAAATCTATTCTATTCAATAAAGGTCCACAGAATATCATTTACCCTGGCTAATCTGATCTCTGTTATCACAGCCTGCCCGCCTCCCACTTCCAATATGATCAATAATCTCTCTAGTTTAAGGTTGGGTACACACAAGAAGATTTTTGAGGCCAACTGACCAATATTTCTATGCATCAATCTTTTTTTGTTGCCGGCTACAATCGATGTCTGTCACCCGTTCATATGGATCAGACAAACAGACAATTGAACATGACAGTAATTTAAGGCTCATGGTGCGGCCTCCTATGGACTTTTGCCACGGCAGACAGTGATTCGTGTGGCCAATCACTCACTAGTGGCGAACAGTAGGTCACGACATATGATTTGTTTGTGTGTACGAGCCTTTAAACTGGATCAGAAAAATTGGATCAACCCAATTTGTTGTTAAAACTGTGCAGTATATCAATGAACCTATTTGTATCACCTCAAAAAAATATATTTTCTATATCAGAAACTACAGAGATTAGGACATCTATACCAGGAAAAACAATTCTACATACGCAGGAAAAATCCCCATCACAAATAAAATGATATATATGATTTATTTCTCTTTCTCCCTCAGTTCATTACAATATCATACATTATTGATAAAAACACAATCAAATTAAAGGGCACGTCCACCCAAACAGTAAGTAAGGCTGGTTAGCCTAATTACCACCCAAAATGTGACTGGCATTTTAAACTTACCTTGATCTGACGCCCTCACGCTAAGATTTACCTTACTAACTTTTTCTTAAGCCGATCCCTTGCTTGAAGTCCCGCCTCCTTCTTCTGTTTCAAGCCGTCTATTTCAGGTATGCACTGTGAGCCATTGGCTGTGACGTCACCGACGTTGCTATGACTGACAGTACATCCCAAAAGAATTCTAGAGGCGGGACGTCTAGCAAGGGATCAGCTGAAATAAAAGGAAGTATATCTCAGTGTAGGATCATCGGATCAAGGTAAGGTTTAAACGCAAGTCACATTTGGGGGGGGGGGGGGTAATTAGGCTAACCAGTATCAATTATTGTTTGGGCGAACATGCCCTTTAATTACAAAAAAATAATATATATCCTGCCACTACCTAGAGAATCCTCTGTGGGAAGCCGAGAGGTCCTGCATTAGAAGAAGAGTTAGAAAACAGTCCTTAATGTGAATCCTGTATGACTAGATATTCACGTGGATATCTTTGTGGGTAAGAACCTTTGTAGCACAACAATTAGATAATACAACAATAAAACTATTTAGACATCTTATGGGATAATTTACCTTTTGTATTATGCCGGATAAAAAACAAAAATGGCCTGTCCACCGTAAACCATCGAGGAGAAGATCTTGCAATCAAAACCGCAGCTGGTAAGAGAAAATAACAAAAAAACATCAATCAGATGATGTTGGTTGGAAAATATCTAAACCAGCCAATTAGATCCAATCTTACCTGTTCCTACTGAGGCCTTTGTACCATCTTCATTTACTTCTATCTTAGCCTTTTGGAGCAGATGCGACACATGGAGGCTCTCTGACCCTTGGTACAAAAGAGAAAATATTACCCAGGCCATACATACAATATATATATATATATAGAATATAATTCCCGGGCACACTGTTGTCTTGTGAAAACCAATCACTCTTTATTCAACGTTTCGACGTCTCGCAGGACGTCTTCATCAGGATATCTATATGTCCTGATGAAGACGTCCTGCGAGACGTCGAAACGTTGAATAAAGAGTGATTGGTTTTCACAAGACAACAGTGTGCCCGGGAAATAATATACACATAGCGAATGGAGCTGTGTGACCTGGAGGCACCTGAATTAGTAACATGGTATATTGGATGAGTGCATTTGAACCTGAAGATATTTATATATATATATATATATATATTTATATTATTATTATATCTTTTATTTTTTATTTTATCTTTCCCACCCACACCTATTCCATTAAAATATTTTAAAAATGCATTATTAGTGAATCCCAAATTATTTTAAAGCCAAAAGAAACTCAACATTATTAAAAATGGACATGTAAAGTCCAAACAGCAGAGGGCAGTATTAAGCAAACATTGCTGAATTTTGTTGAGGTTTCCCTTTCTTCTTTTTCTTTCCTTCATATTTTTTCTTTCCATTTGGTAAATTATGTTGTTACATTCTTATTAAACCACTAGACCAGATCTCTCAACTGCAGATAACAACCCAGGTGATCTATGGAAAACATGTGGATGTCAAAAAAAATCACCTAGAATTGTAAATGACATTGCGGTGGTGCATCTCCCATTTATATTTACCAAAACCAATTACTGTGCTATTAAAGGGCATGTCCACCCCTTTTAAAAACTTTTGATATGCGGTAGGGCATGCTCCCCCAGCACCAACCGCATTAATATTATTGTTAGAAAGTCCCCCGATCCTTACTTACCTTCCCTCTTTCCTCCGCCGCAGTGTTCCGGCCCTCTGCTTGCATGGAATTGCAAGCAGGGGGCGGGACCGGCAGCCGCGTCCGTGATTGGCTGAGATGCTCCTACACAGCGGTTTCCTGGACTTTGGAGGGGCACAGCAGGGGAACTATTTTGAGCAGAAATGTAAGGTAAGGTAAGGTAAGGCTTGTTTTAAACTTCTTAATGTGGCCAGTAAGGGGTTAAATTTTAGTTTTGGGGGTGGACATGCAAACATGTATGTAGACTATATTGGGACATATATCGTGACCCCTAACACACAGGTAAAGCCCTTAAAGGCTTGGAGTACATGGAAGGTCGCACACCAAAGTATAAATTGTGAATTCTTTATTGAACCATAACACACAACGTTTCGGAAGGTTCCAGCCCCTGATGGAACGTTGTGTCTTATGGTTCAATAAAGAATTCACAATTTATACTTTGGTGTGTGACCTTCCACGTACTATTGCTAAAATTGGATACCATTAACCCCAAGGGGTAGGGTTTGGAAGGATCTGCACCCTGGCTGATGGATGTGCATAGGAATTCTTCTGTTTGAGATATCTCCACCTGTAAAATAAAATTTTTCTGTGGTGTAGGAGACCCAAGCATACCCCAAACGCCATGTTTGTTTGCTAAAAAAATCATCAGGAATGTACTTACAGAGCTTCATTTCCCCAGCGTTCTGATCCGGCCCTCTGCTTGCAGGAAATGGCAAGCAGGGGGCCGGACCGGCAGCCGCGTTTCTGGTTGAGAGGCAGACAATCACAGACGGGGCTTCTGGCAGTGCAGAACGCCGGGGGAAATAAGCAATATACGGTAAGTACATTCCTAATGAACATGGTGGTTGAGGTTGGGCTAGGGTCCCCTACACTACGGAAAAAGGGTTTTAAGGTAGGGCAATAGGCAGCAAAGAGGGATCCAGAGGGGGGGAGGGCTACACTGCGCATGCCATAAACATCTCTCAGAGAACAGGGAGGAACCAGAAACCTTTCTGGTACTTTGGCTAGATACTGCAGGGTAGCCATATGGAGCAGAGGGGTAAGTTAAAGGGCATGTCCACCCCCCAAACTAAAATCTTACCAACTACTGGCCCCACTGTACCAAAAAAAAATCCTTAACTTACATCCCTGCTCCTTGTGGTTCTCCTGTTCTGTCTCTTCAAATATCAGGAAACTGCTGGGTAGGAGCTGTCAGTGACTCATCCGCTGCCTGTATCTTCGCTAACCTCAGCAAGGTCTGAGGCATGCTCAGTAGAGCCCTTTACCCCCCTCTCCCTCCCTCCCTCTCTTCCGATCCCTCCGTGGCTGGCAGTCTTCTAGCTATTAAAGCTTTTGGCACCATGCAGGGCATACCCTCCCACCCCCAACCGCTATATTCATAACTGTAAAAGCGTTTGCTATCTGTACTTACACCTCCTCGTTCCTGCGCTGTTCTACAGTGAAGGATGCTGGTCTGGCCCCCTGCTTGCTGTTCTGGCGGAACCAGAGCAGTGCAGGAACGAGGAGGTGTAAGTACAGATTGACAGCGCTTTTACACTTATAAAAATAGCGGTTGGGAGTGGGAGGGTATGCCCTGCATGGTGGACATGCCCTTTAAGGATTTTTTAACATTACACAGTGGAGCCAGTAGTGGGGAAAGTTTTAGGATATGCCCTTTAACGCCAGTACTAAGTTTCCTGAAATAGACACTTTTAGCTTCCTTACTGCTGATCTTTGCAAAGTTGGCTTTTGATGCATCAAACATCTCTGTGATACCCAAGTTGCGTAAAGGCTCCTTCAGATCGGCTTCTGCTTCAACAGTGAACCTGCAGAGACAATAAATAAGTAACACGTTGGGGAAAGACAACTTCTAGCACTAGTAATATTAGGAACACTATTGGGGCGATGTATAGAGAGACCCAATTGCTTTCTATTGACCCCGTAAGGCAATGCAACGAGCCAATAGTGTCTCTCTATGCATAGCGAATGGGGTTAACTGATTTTGAATCTTTAAGGCCAGCTATTTGCTGGTGTTTCAAGGTTCCGTCTTTAAAATCCGCTATCGGCTTGGAGCATTGGTTGAGGTGTTTGCGCAACGACTGCTCTTAAATCCATATTAACCCTTGGTACATTGGTTAAAACAGTTAAAGAAATAAAAAGCCTACATCGGCTCTTCGTAAATCTCCCCATATGTATCCCAGCCAGTGTTCTCTGTAATATTTATTATGCTTTGTACATATAAAATGCATCTCTTAGGCATAAACACAACTGTACAGCTTACAGGGTTTATTGCTTACCAGCATCTCTTTATTTTAAGCAAAGCTGGTGGGAATAGGCAGTTCCGCAGTATCATAGAGAAACTAAGCAATCCTGGCATGTAATATGTACCCCATGTACAAACAACTTGTTGCAAATATTAAACAAGGCTACTGCATTCCACAGAACACACAGAAAAAAAGATCATGTTATAGAATTTTCCCAAACTTAGATTAGAGTAAGCAGATGTTTAACAAGTCCAATCATTTTAATACAGGGAGACACAAGTAAGCTGATTGGGAAATACCTTTCTTCCTGGGTGAATGATATTGGGTTCTACAAGTGTGGGTAGGGGTAGGAAGTATCTGCAGGGCTCTTTGTACTGTATGGCATGACATTCACAAGGTGATTTTTGTGTAACTTCTGTCTGATGATATTGGGCAATTGAAACAAAAGCTAATCAGACATGTAAAAAAAATTCAGGCAATCCAATCTGGAACTTCATAATCTTGAGAAGGTTTCAAGCAAAAATCTGCTTGATATTGCTAATTGTTCTTTACTTTCTGAACAGGTTTCAAATGTTAAATACTGATCAGCTACACCATCATCATCAACAGCAGCTATTGGGCCATATTTGGCGTCCCTATAATTATAGATTGTATCTGATTAGGGATTACATAAAAAGACAAGATATACATTGCTTTAATCAGCAGATCCAAGACTGTAAATCAGGGGAAATCATGATTTTTCACCTTTTGCTACAGCTAGCTGAAATACATGACTTAGAAACAATTGTAGAACATATGGGATTAATACTCAAACCAAAAAATAAATAAAGTTTTAAAAGGTTAAATCCACAAAATTTGACCCATTGCTATTTATTTCCATCTGAATTTAAGCTAAAGATGCAGATGGGGCTGGAGAGCTCACTTTACCCAGCAATGGTTGGGCCAGAATCCAAGCGAATTAAGATTGCAGATGCCCCCACACCTTTTAGAGTGATGACCAATGGAGAAATGTAGGGCTTAGCGCCATCAACACCCTAGTCCATCAGCATATCTGGAGCTTTGTTTAAAAGGAAATCTGATACTTTAAAAAGAATAAATATGGCCATACACAAATAGACATTGTGGATGATGTTGTGGGATGTTAATCAATTGACGATGTACCGTACATATTGTTCGATTTTCGGTTGTTTGATGATCAATGTTGTCAATCCATATCTATGCAAGGTTGTGGCAATTCAACATTTATAACTCGTCTAATCTACAGGAATGTCTGCCTAGTGTATGGCCAGCTTTAGGTAGTGATTTAGGGCCATATAATAAATGCTCTGATGCATTGTTCACCAATAGGTCATATCAGAAGACATTCTTTAAGATTAGAAGAAATTAAGTTTCTGGTGAAGAACGGTGAAACTGTGAACTGTCTTTCAGTAAATGTGGTAATGGCAAGTTTACTGAATAGCTTTAAAAGTTAGCTGGATAGGTTTATAAAACTAAAAAATATTGAGAATTACTGGTATTAATACATATAGTTCTTGTTGATCTTGGCATCCTTTCTGATTCAGAGTCAGGAAGAAATACCCCAACCCCCCTTTTTTTTTTGGCCTTCCTCTGGATGAATGGTTAGGTAGGATTAATGAGTAGGCTATAAAGGTTGGACTAGATGGACGTTATGTCTTTATAAAACCTCCATTACTATGTTACTTTGTAAAGAATTTAAATTTAGCTTTATTTTATTACTAAAAATCCTCCATGCAACTAGAAACTATTAAAACTCTTCTGATAGCAGATCATATAAACATATATGATCCTCTATAAACTACTTAAAGGGGAACTGTGGTCTCAACCACCTGTCTATGTGCTCCACAGCCCAAGACATAAAGAAATTACTGACCAGAAAGTTAATGGGTGGGAGGCTAACATGTGACATTCCTAAGGCTGCTCCTCCACCTTGCCACTGGCGAACACAGCCTCAGTTTTCAGTGACAGGACAGGAGACAGGAAGCCCCTCCCCCTCCCTGCTGTGTGAAGATCCCCACAGAGAAGGTAAGGGAATCTACAGTCCTACCCTCCCACTATGTGAAAACAGCCTTTTCAGGCAGAGTTCTCACTCTGTTTTCACACAGTTTTCTGTAGGGGGGGTCTGAGGGGTTCACAGCACCCGTGAATGGGCAGGGCTAAGGCACCTGCATGTGGGTGGGGCCACATGGGGCAGTAAGGGGAATTGGCCATGGGGGGGCTTGCAAGAGGAAGGGGGCTGCAAGGGGAGGAGGACCACACAGGGCAGATTGACTGTCATCCACTGACATGGTTTCAGAGCAGGAAGTGCAGGGGACCTGGTGATGCTGCTGCCATAATCATACTCAAAAATGTAAAGATCTTCAAAACTATGAAAAATTAAAATACATTGCAAAAATTCTCAGGAGAGCAATTCCTATCAATTTATCTAAAGTCATTTTTGGACCACAGTTCCCCTTTAAGCAAAAGGTATTATGTTGTTGCCTCCTATTAATACAGTGCATAACATGACAAAAGTTGAAGCCGTGTCCCCAATCTAATCATGAAATCAGGAAGTTGTTGGTTAAGGATGCAAAGCCTTCTGACAAGGATCCCTCTTTCAACTCATTACAATGCTCCTGCAGTCAGATTTAAATCCCTTTGGCAAAAACAGGCTGCAATGCTGAACCATAGGTAAACTTCATCCGTTTTTTTGTGAAGACTGTGATGTCCATAAGATAAAGGGAAGATAACTGTTGCAGGGCTACAAAGTCTGGAGACTAGAGGACACATTAGTAGTGGAGGGAAAACAGAGAACAGAAATGGTAAAAAGGGTAGAAACTTTAGTCTGAGAGGGCCCATTGTTCAATAGCATATTTTGAATATTAACCATAGTAAATAAATTGCTTATAGCCATGTAAATGCACTTGCAGCATCCAAAAGAAAAAGAAAAACAAAGCATAGATAAAGATATTCCTGCAGGGCTGCCAGAATACATAAAAGGCTGAAATCTCTTCAAATACATGGGGTTATTTATTAAGAGATGCAACATTTTTCATGTGCTCTTTATCTGCAGACATCAGATGTTACCATTTACAGTATTTTCTAACTGTGGTAGATCAGTAAAAAGGTAACATCCGAATGGTTACTACAGATTATTAGTACAGGCAAATATTTGTACCTGTTATTAAATTAGCCCCATACTGTGAGGTATATAATCAAAGGTATTTAGCACATGGACCACATTCAGTGTTGCAGTTTTAGAATTGTATATTGTAGTATAGCAGGAGAAATAAAATTGCTTTTACTTACTTTGGTAAAATGAGTTGGATTCTCTTTGGTGTCATGGTCATCCAGCTTTGCAGAGTTTTTGTACTAATGTGAGGAATAATTGCAGAGAGAGGAGTACTTTCCTCCGCAGGCAATACCACCAGCATGCTCATGTTGCCACCATGGTACGGAAGTTCAATGACATTGTACCATAGACCATTGGGTGTGCTGGATGAGCCTAAAAGGAAAAGAAATTCAACATATCACATTAGAAAATGAAATGAAAATGTCCCTTAACACTATTTCTGTGAAAATAGAACATCCTAATTTTATTACAAAACTAAAAGCCTCTAAAAATGTTTTGCCACACTGTAGTGGATAAAAATTCCTATCGCTCCATAATTCAGAGATGTGCCACCTGTGGCCTTTCAGTTGTTTGGAAACTACAATTCCCAGCAATACCCTGGCTGCCCTTTGCTTTATGGGAAAGCTGGAAGTTGATGTGTTTAAAGGGTCGCAGGGGATCCCTGCCCTACATCCATGTTTTGTTATAGATGAGATGAATTTTTGGTCTGGAACTCTCTTTTACATTGAGTGTTATGAATTTATAAACAAGCTAAAAGAGAGATAGAGCATATCACACCATAGCCAAAAGCTAAAATTGACCACAGCTTTATATTAAAGATATTAAACAGTAACTAACCATTTTTTAAAATATTAAAAAAAAGATAATGAATCTACAAAAATAGTTTTTAAGAAAAAGATTCTCAGGCACTTCCGATTGCGTTTTGCAAATTGCTTGCCGGCGCATTCAAATATGACGGATGTGCCTTTCAAGTAGGTTTTAGTGCAGAGGGGTGTGCAATTCATTATTGGGCGTGCATCCAAGTTGATTCACACTGCTTGGATTAATCATAGTGTCTTTATTATACAAAACGTGCGCTACATGTTTTGTATAATAAAGACATCTTGTTTCACAGCTTGGAGTCTGTGCTATTTGTAAGCTGCACTTATACCTTAACTTACTTGAATTAGTGAACCTGGACCAGAGATACCAGAAAGTGTAGCCTACAGTATCTACGTTGCTCTCTGGTTTAGAGGGTCCCTATTCACTTTGAATTAATCATGGCTTGGCCAGGGGCACAGAGTTATTTCTAAAGATTTGATTGACATCCTTAATGTGGTTAGAAATTAAAGAATCCAGTAGTGGGACAGACTTTAGTTTTCCTTTAAAACTGTAGAATTTGTAAATCAATTGTTTTAATTTTACATCTCCAAATATGCTTGTAAAACTGGTACAGATGATGCCTTGCCAGTGTGCAGTGCCCTTATAAATATATTTTTGATCAGATCTCTCAGACCCAATACTCTCGGGCCAATCCAGGTTGACCAACTAACTGATTGATTAATTGATTGGTAACCTGTTATCGGCAGAAGCTGAAAGTTAGTCGCTAACTCAGAATTTAAATGCAAAAATGGACAGACAGTAACACCCTTACAGGGTTATTCAATAAAAGTTCTTATTGTTTAAAATGGTGCTAATTTTGCCCCAACCAATCAGATCCTATTTAACATTTGAAAGCTAACATCTGATTGGTTGGGGCAAAATTAGCACCATTTTAAACAATAAGAACTTTATTGAATAACCCTGTTAGTATATACTAAAAGTTCAATTAAAAACAGGGATATATGTATATCTTAAAAAGTTGAAAACAACAAGCAGAGGAACATACACTATATGTAGTATATATGCATATCAAGAGCTACAGCATGGCATCATCATTCAAATACCATCTACCAGTCTAGAAGTCCCACTAATGTGCAGTAGTCCTAAAGTCCACAAATAAGTAGAAAGAGGAGCTGTATGCATTAAGTATATACGCCATGTTGCATTCTCAATGGCTGAGAAAGACGGAAGCACAGTATGTGCTATTTACAATGTGATTTTACAAATTATATCTCTTGTATTCAATTAGATCAACTGGACTTGAAGTTTAGTTCTTGAAGATGTTTCGCTAGTCATCCGACTGGCTTTCTCAATTCAGAATGACTTGTACAAGGGAAGAGGTACAAAACAACAAACTGGCTTTCTTGGACTGCTTGGTAGAAGTTAAGGAAAATTGTAAACTGGAAGTAGAGGTTTACAGAAAACCAACACACACAGATCAGTATTTGATGTTTGACTCCCACCACCCTTTAGATCACAAGCTGGGTGTCATCAGAACCCTGCAACACAGAGCCGAGAACATCCCCACTAGCACAGAGGCGAAGGCTAAAGAAATGAAACATCTCAGAGGAGCCCTTAAAACTTGTGGATGGAAGTAGAAGGAAAGAAAAGAACAGGCATACCAACAGTGAAGGGGAAAAGCAAGACAGGAGAAAGAACATGGTCATCCCATATGTAGCAGGGGTCTCCGAGAAATTAAGAAGAATTTTCAAAAAAACACCGTATCCCTGTCTGCTTTAAACCGAACAACACACTGAGGCAGCAATTGGTACATCCGAAAGACCCAATACCCAAACACAAGAAAAGCGACATCATATACGCAGTGCAGTGAAGAATACTCTGATTTGTATGTGGGGGAGACCAAACAGCAACTGCATCAAAGTATGGCCCAGCACAGAAGAGCCAATTCCTCGGGTCAGGACTCAGCCGTGTACCTGCATCTTAAGGATAGAGGACATACCTTTGAAGATTGTAATGTTAACATATTGGCAAAGAAACGTGACTGCTGTTTTGACACCTTACTCTGGGCATTCCTATAACACCTCTTAGCCACTATCCAATCACGCCCTTAACACCTGGCTGTGATATGCTAATTGGGATTTTCCAGGGTACATAATTACCACAGATTCTTGTACAAGTCATTCTGAATTGAGAAAGCCAGTCGGATGACTAGCGAAACGTCTTCAAGAACTAAACTTCAAGTCCAGCTGATCTAATTGAATACAACAGATATACCATGGCCTGGATGAATGAGAACCTTCACAAGCAGATTTTACAAATTATTAGCTAAATGTTAGAGACATTCTTAATTTGCACATTTATTTCTTACCACTTCTGAAGAGAGATAGTTGAGCTAACATGGGCACTTGATAGTCTTTGCCATCCAGTCCATGAAAGGTACGTTTCTTAGTGTTTTCTTGCTGGAAGCGGGATTTCCAGCGACCTTTGAAATACAGTGCATTAACTAATACTAGCCGTGTCAGGGAGCTGTCCAGCAAATCTGGTGAGATCAGGTTGTCTATCATTCCTGAAAGAATTAGGAAACAATATCAGTAAAGTGATGGGGGTTATAACACACCATGTAACCATCTCCTGCACATTATACCCAAAGACGAGGATAGGATAAGATTTCATTCTATTCGTTGTAATTGTGCACACTGAATATGCAGGCTACAGTCAAACAACAAATGATTAGGTAAGCTTTTCTCTTCCTCTGTCTCAAAATGATATAAATAACATTATAATACATAAGTGTGATATTTTATAATGGGAGCTGCAGTGGTATGTATCCTTATAAAAATCACTCAGCTATGTCACTAAGTGACTCATTTCTTATATCCCACTACTCCGCCCATTTCAGCGTTCATGCCTGGACAATGACTCAGCATTTTTTGCCGTGTTTAACTTCACTAACAGAACCTGCTGGAGCTGCTTCCGGTCACTTCATAACCAATGTCTCTCTCCTCCTCCACAAAGATTTGTTTAACCGCATAGATGCTGGGATGTTCCTTTCTACTGGGTTTAAGTTACAGAAGGTAGCTTGGGGGATTTAAGGTGGAAATAGGGACAAGGCTAGAATTTAAAATGTGAATGGGGTGAAGGAATCCAATACTTATGTATTATAAGAAATAATGCGTCCCTTCACATTATAATATAAGGACATTACACCACCTCGGAGTTCCCTGTCCTGTATAAAAGCACTCGGTCTGTCCTGTATAAAAGCATGACATCTTATATGTGAGAAGACATCAATTTCTATGTGAAGGATAATTATGCAAGGTTAGTAATATAGTACAAAAATAAACACTAATTAAGACTTATAAAGATATGAGATAAACATACCACTGCTATCCTGAAAAATAAATTGTGTGCGCACAGGGAACAATATAGAATCCTTATCACAACAATATCATAGCCACAGAGGAATGTAAAGAATCTTGTCAACAGAAGCATTAAAGGGTCAATCACATTTCCAAAAAACACAAATATATTTTATTTGGATTAAACAATTTATCATTCATAACCAATCAAAAACATTCAAAAAATTAAATTACTTTCTGCCTTTGGTTTGCAAAAAGCAAACAAGGAAATGACAGAATGGAACCAAATCATTTCCCTTTTGGTTACACTCATCCAAGTCCCCTAAAAAATAACCCCTAGCAATTTGCTGTTGTGTTTTACTTTCTTTATTATACAGTAAGATCAAAGGAATAATCAAAAAATCGAGGATATTGGAGAATTATACAGAACTACAGCTGGTAAAGGGGCCTTTACAATACCAGAGAAGACTGTGTGGGAGTTTTTCCTGACAGGATAGCATGCAGCCGAGGCATCCAGGCTTGAAGGTAAGCAAACATATTATAAGTCTTATTCAGTCAGCAGAAAGGTGCGAAAGAGCCTTGTCAGTGACTGTTATTAATTAAATCGGGGTGAACTGTAAACAGGTTACCCCATGGTTTTCCTAGTAGCTAAATCCTTTCACCTCTTCTAACACGTAACTTATCTTAGAATCGATACATATAAAACATTGATTGTATAAATGTGCATGTGTAATCTGGCCACTGTTCATTTTATGCACATTGAAAATGCCTGCTTAACTTTTGGCTATTTAATATGAGGGGTTTTGGGGAGTTTTACGACGTGTGCGACAGTTATACAGTACTCACTGGAAAACAGAATCACCTTCTGTGGTGAACTAAAATGAATGAAAATGGAAGCTTTCCAGACATTTCCGGCTTCTTTGTCAGCAGTGGTGTAGCTACAGACCTATGGGCCCCAATGTGAAATGTGGACATGGGCCCCTCACCTCAATCGACACTTCATCTTTTTGCACCAGTTACCTACCCCATGATTTGGATTTTCCCCCCAAATCACATAGCTAAGTCAACCTCCTTAAAAAAAATGTAACACCTTCACAACCATTTTTTGTGCCAACAGACATTTTCATTTATAATTTTATCTTCTGATATATTTTTATTACTTTATATACACACACATATGTTATGACACTGCAGTAGTGAACATTGCGACCCCTACTGGTCTGACAGTGTTTGTAAGGTACTGAATCAGACCAAGCACATAATGGACTGCATCACTGTTTTTTGACTTCCTTATTAAAGGGTATGTCCACCCCCCCAAACTAACACTGGCCCCACTGTGTAGAGTTAATAAATACCTTATTATTATATTATTTATTATAATAAATACCTGTAGTGTTAATAAATACCTTACCATACTCCTCTGCTCCTTATGGTTCTCCTGTAGTGCTTGTCCAAAGTCCAGGAAAGTGAAGAGCAGGAGTCTTCCTGTGTAAAGGTCTCTGCCTATTCTTGTGCCTCCGGGAGGTTTGTTGCAGACATGCACAGAGGAGCAGTTTACCCCCTACCTCCCTCCATCTACAGCCATAGTGCTGGATTTAACATCATGGATTAAACCCCTTTTCTGTAGCATAGCCTCCCCCTCCCAGCCCCAACCACATTGTCAGTTTTTAAAAAAAATATCAGAATACTTACTTACGAGGCTTCGTTCCAGTGGCGTTCTCAATAGCCGACAGCCGTGTCTGTGATTGGCTGCTTCGCAGCCAATTACAGAGATGTCTACCGGTCCGGCCCATAATGTTACTTCCTTTACGGCAGTAACATTACAGGCAGAGGAGACGGGAATGATGGCTGGTAAGTAAGTGATCTGATTTTTTTTTTTTTTTTAAACGGACAGTGCAGTTGGAGATGGGAAGCTATGTGTATTCAGATCAAATCTAGTTAAAGGACAATTATACTCACCTTCCCTCCGCTCCACATCTTCGTGCAGTAGCTTTTACCCAGGGTGAGGACTGAACCGCTAGGTCTCACCCGGGATTCACGAAACCTACATCAGCTTGTTGCAGCAACGCTGCTTTGGTAGGCTCCGCCCCTCCTCCCCGTCGGCGACGGGGAGGAGGCCAATAGGAAGGCTCTGCAACAAGCGTGCCTTCCTATTGGCCTCATCGCCGACGGGGAGGAGGGGGCAGAGCCTACCAGAGCAGCATTGCTGCAACAAGCTGCTGTAGGTTTCGTGAATCCCGAGGTGGGACCTAGCGGTTCGGGTCCTCACCCTGGGTAAAAGCTACTGCACGAAGATGTGGAGCGGAGGGAAGGTGAGTATAATTGTCCTTTAAATTGTATTGCCTCGACCATAGTTTTCTCCACAATGTCTTGGCTTTCATTAATGGTCCAAACACAGTACAGTTCCTTACCGCTTATTAAAGGCTATGTCACCCTAAAAAAAATTTTTTTAAAGGGCCCCCCTTGGCTCCAGCCCCAACCGCTATAATTTTTTTTTTTAGAAAGCCCCCCAAACTCTACTTACATCCCCTCGATCCTCCGCCGCGCTCCCGGCCCTCGCTTGCAAGAAATGCAGAGCAGAGGGCGGGACCGCAGCCGTCTGTAGTGCTGATGAGCGGCAGCCAATCACAGACGCGGCTGCCGGCAGCTCACTTCGCCGGAGGAAGAGGAGAGGTAAGTAAGAGTTTGGGGAGCTTTCTAAAAAAAAAAAATATGCGGTTGGGGTGGGAGACATGGGGGAAATGATTACTGAAGGGGTTTTATGCTAGGGGGAGGGATACTAGAACGGGAGGAGAGGGGAGGGAGAGGGAGGGGGAGGGAGGGGGGAGAAGGGCTGCAGTACGCATGGCAAAAATCTACCTGAGGCCAGCTAGCAGGCAGTGTCCTATATGGACTCTGCTAGCCTCCTGGTAGTCATTTTTTGGGACTTTGGGGGGGGACTACAGGAGAACCCTATGGAGCTGGGATGTGAGGTAAGGATTAAACTACACTACATGGTGGGGCCAGTAGTTGGGGGGATTATAGTTTTGGGGGTGGACATGCCCTTTAAAAAATGCATCCAGATACATTTCCAATGCATTGTGGATCATAGGAGAAACCTATGTCATATGGTGGCTGCAATTTAACCCTCATAAATTAAACTGTGACATTCATGCTTCAAAACAAATTGCCATTTTCTATTCATACCATTAAATGCAAATATTCAGAGGGGGAATGTCCAAAAAATAAAATGTTTACCTCTTCACTGACCATTTAACAGATAATTCCAAACTCTGCATACAAAAACTCAGAAATTATATTTTCTATGACCCTTCAATATATTAAATGGCTTTGAATACTTACCCTTGGTCTGATTTTTCATCCAGTGGTTGATACTGGAAGCAGCTGTGTTCTTATCCTGAAAGTCAACACTTTTGACATCACTGTGAAAGATTTCTCTATTCTTGTAGATAAAGGATCCCTCCATTTTGAATGTATTACTGCAAAACATCCCATTTGCAGAAGTAATATCTTTATTCTTATTTGCAGTAATGACCCTGTTCATTTTCTTAAGACTTTTTGCAACCTCTATAATAAGAGAGAATAGATTGTAAAACAAGAATAAATAGATAGCCAGAAGGTAGGTAGATAGATAGATAGATAGATAGATATTAGGTAGATAGCTAGATAGATAGATAGATAGATAGATAAATAGATATTAGGTAGATAGATAGACAGATAGATTTGACAAATTAAGTCTAAAGTAGAGCAGCTCCTACTGGTACTACAGCTAGAATGTGGGGGCATTTGCAGTGTACATTATATAAATAGACATGTTTTTCATAGTGAGCCATTTATAAAAACAAAGGAACGGTAAAGCAGATATAATAGCCTGACCCAACTAGAAGGGGCATTAACTAAACTTTTATAAAAATATAAATGTCTGGAAGGTCCTGAGATGAAAACTAACCAATAGAGCCTCCCCTAATAACACAAAGTAATCTCCTGAGCAACAAATACACAAACCATGGAGGTGAATTTACCGTAACTTATAGAATGTATGCTAATAAAATGTATGCACCCTGTAGTTTACAATGAATGGGGTAAGAAAAATACTCTTTGTCAAACTGGTAATAATTTAAATAAATGATGCTACAGTATGTACAATAATAATCCAACTGCTAAACTAGAAAACATTTTACACAATGGAGTTATGCCTAGAGAGTGAAAGGATGTTGTAACTGACCATTCACTTTATATCGCATGGCAGTCATGAGCTGTTTCTTAGTCTTCCCATCTGCCCCTAACTGCAAGATGCCCAACAGTGATGCGATTCCATGTGGTGAAATAATGACATTGTCATGTGGTCTGCTCTTCACTACTTGGTTAAAGACCTGAATTCCAATGTCTGACCCAAGCTCCTCAAGAGACTGCGAAATAAGCTCAGGTTGTACAGATGTCAAAAATGCCACCATGCACAAAAGGGGACATAGCATCCTCATGATTTCACAATGTAGAAAAAAACCTGAAAATAGAAATCAGAAAAAAAATGCTATTAAATTAGAAGTGTAATGTGATTGATATAATTTAATACCCAGAGGATAAGCACAAGTACCGAAAATCTGTCAGTGTATTAAGATGTCAGGCAAAAAAAATTAGCAAGAGCAAAGTCTGTTTTAGAAGGATAAACATTGTGTGCAAATATCTACAATACAATAAGAACCAGAAGTACCAATCAGGCTTATATTAGATATAGTCTTATATTGCGTCTCGTTCACTAACTGCAAATGTTAAAAAAGATGGTGACCACCAGCAACCAATCAGATGTTATCTTTTTACTAGGTTACTGCAGTTAGATAACATTTGTTGGTTGGTGCAGATTAAAAGCATGAGCAAATGTTTGCATCCTTTATTGCATCAGCCTCTTTTTAGTTGGAGTAACTGACAACAAGGTGCAAGCCTGGCAGCATAGAAGCATGTTATCACTACTAAAGTATATAATTAAACTCAGTAATTTCTTTTATTCTTTTTTTTATCTCTCTACAATAGGAATAGGCTTTGAAAGTTACCTTTCAGGAGAACTAAAAATAAAATACATAAAGTGGATTATGTCAATTCGGCAATCGACAACAAGCACAACGCTGTATTTCTCACCTGGGAAATCATTAGCATTGTGGAGAAATCATCTTTTCAATTTTGCATTTAGCAAAATTTAACAGAGAATCAAGTTTAGCTTATTTCATTTTTAATAAAACTATTCCATGGTACTCTCGTTCTTATTTTACCATCTCCATTGGATCAACAGCACCCCGCCATTTTTTAATGGATTGAGTCAAATAATTGGCAATAAACACCCACATATTGTAATAAGTAGCAACACAATCCCAGCAATCATTTACTGAAGTTAGTTCACTCCACAAGCAGCCTTCTCATAGACTTTTTAAAGAAACAGTGTTAAAGACACAAATAGTGTATGTAGACCCAACAGTTTAGATCTTATACATTTGATACTTGTAATGTTAGAAAGGGCATCTAAGTAATCACTTTGCAAGGAATAAGCTTTATATTGCAAGGGTAAAACTGTCGCAATGCAACAAAAGAGCTGTAGATTTCCCATTGAACAGAAAAGGGCCTATGCAATACAGCAATCCATTAAAACAAAAAGACTATTTATCTCTCTGCTGGAATGTCATTACTGCACTATTTATAGACTGACAGAAATCATTTCACTTGTTAACTAGCAACTTAAAAAGGTCACAAACAGTTTTAAATAGCTCTGGAAATTGAATATACAACACCTTGGCTTAAAGATTAACAATTTAGGAAATCCACAGAGTTAAGTGTGCATTTGAAAACTCTTCATAATCAAAAAGGGAACAACGAATAAATTGCTGGGAACCTTTTGTTCTCAGGGCTGTTGCATGCATAAATGAACAAACCAGTGTAAACAGAGTACCGGTATGTTGGCTGTTCCCTATAATTGTTTACCCAACCTTTAGATGTCTTCTGAGTATCCCTCTGACTTGCTTACCTACTTCTTTATTGGAAACAAAGTTTATTTAAAATAAGTCTCAGGCAGTAAACTTTCTACACAATGACCCAGATAACCACGGAATAAAATGACGGTTTACAGCAGGTCAGGTGGATGAATGTTTACAATTAAAAAAAATAGCAGGAATTCTGTATATTTCACAGGCCAAGTACACCCACAAATGAATGCTTAGATGCAGGTTAAGCAGCCCCAAAACCTCTCTTTTTTTACTTACCTATACCAAAGACACTCCTGAAAGGACTTACACATGTGATTCCTCCTCACCAGCATGTTAAGCCTACTCTCCTGCTGTTGCAAGTAGAGATGGACTTACAACCGAAGCAAAGTTTGACCCGAACTTTAGTAGTTTGGATGAACTCGAACTATTAGAATTTTCCGAAATAGTTTTTTTTTTTTCACTTGCGCATGCGCATAGAAGACAGAGTCTGTCGGGACCTGTCAAACTACCTGGTGCGGGAGCGAGTGTTGGGGTGAGTAGCTTACCTTCTCTCCCGGCTCCTGATCGTTTTATTGAAGAACAGGAGGTAAGACACAGCTCATTTACCTCCCATTCTTCAATAAAACTAAATGGGCAAACTTTATTTTTTCAGTGGAGATACACTTTAATTGTTGATATTGGGCTGTGTACAAGCCTTACTGCTGAATAAAATACTGAGCAGAAATTGATACAAACATATGGAAAAAGCCACCTTACTTCATTAATCTTTTTTATATCAAAATGTTTAATTATACACTATGACTCAACCCCAACATCTTTGTGTACCAGATTGCTAGGTAAAATATTAAAGGGCATGCCAACCCTTTTTAAAAACTTTTGCCACCATGCAGGGGATAACCTCCCACCCCCAACTGCTATATTGACAACTTCAAAACCGCTTCCCTTCTTTACTTACACCTCCTCGATCCTGCACTGATCTGGTCTCCCCTGCCCGCCGGAACTGCAAGCAGGGGGC
Source organism: Hymenochirus boettgeri (assembly GCA_019447015.1). Classification (NCBI taxonomy): domain Eukaryota; kingdom Metazoa; phylum Chordata; class Amphibia; order Anura; family Pipidae; genus Hymenochirus; species Hymenochirus boettgeri. Next base: position 231,304,001 of record CM033473.1, on the reverse strand, counting down.
TGGACCAGCAGCCGCGGCTATGATTGGTTGAGAAGCAGCCAATCAAAGCCGTGGCTGCCATGAATGAAAACGGTGCTGGGACTAGGTGGTGTTAGTAAAGAAGGGAAGCGATTCTGAAGTTATGAATATAGCGGTTGGGGTGGGAGGGTACCCCTGCACAAGCTTTTAAAGCAACATAACTGCAAGCCACAGAGGAAATGTGAAGGAGGGAGGGGGGAAAGGGCTCTACTGAGCATGCCTCAGACCTTGCTGAGGTTAGCAAGGAAACAGGCACCGGATGAGGCACTGACAGCTTCTACCCAGCAGTTTCGTGAATTTTAAAGAGGTATAACAGGAAAACCACATGGAGCAGGGATGTAAGGTAAGTTTTTTTTTTGTTTTTTTTTTTTACAGTGAGGCCAGTAGTTGGTAAAATTTTAGTTTGGGGGGTGGACATGCCCTTTAATATATTTGTGACGGTTCTCATTTCTCCAGACTATGGTACTGTATATTTGTGGCATTAAATATTATGGCAAACAACTCTCTGCTTGTACTAAAGCATGCTGTTACGTCCACAATGTTTGGTTTGGGCCTAGGAACTTCTGTGGCACTTTGGCAGTGTAGTTGCATTTGAAACTTGTCAGTCCTCTACCTTGGGACTTGTGCTGTTATGTCACCTAAGGTTTGGCATGGTATTGGCTAAAAAAGTCAAAAATACCGTACTAAATCCTTGTCAAGTGGTGTAATTTAGGAGGAAGAAACCAAAAACCAATTCCTTCCTTTGGGATATTCTAATGCTGCCTGTTGTATTATATAGTCTTCAAATTAAAACAAATTGTAATTTCTTTATTAAAAAATTAAACACTTTCCTGAATTTTACAATAATAGGGAATGAAAAAAATAATGTCCATGTCCTTTAAATGCTCTGACAAACAGGCTACAACAACCCTGGGGTGTCTTCCCTACAGATTTCTTTTACCACCATATAACAAATGCTTTGTTCTTAGAAAGAGCTGACATCTTTGTGCTTGTCCAGTACAAAATAAAGCAGTTTGTTTGGATGGGCTGTCACTGACTAACTCCTGTTAGTTGAGTCTGCTTTACTGTGTGGTACTTGTTCAAACTTGGGGGAAAGGTTTTAGCTTGAAATTTTCCTTTAACTTTAAAATGTGAAAGTGACAATGTAAAAGGCAAAAATGGAAAAATAATTTAGGTATGAATGGAAAATGCTGGCAAATTGGAAAACTGTGTACCTAATATAATTGCAAAGTTTGGCTTATAAGATAATATAATGTTATTTTCTTCTTATGTATTTTATTAAAAGCTGCATTTATAGCACGGGTCTACATGTTCTTGGATGCAGTAGTTATTGATTCATTTTATGGTACCATTTATATTTACCAAATGTCGGTCCAGAAAATATGTGTAATATTTTCTGCAGCTACTGAAGCATGTTAATAAATGTATCATATCCCATAAAAGCAGATGAAAATGTAAAGAACCTTTGTACAGGGCAAGTTGTTTTTTCTTTATAGGATTTAAGCACAATAAATAACATTTATTGCTGTCAGCAGCACAGGATGTTTATAGGCCCAGGAAATAAAACAAGAGCTTTATGCCTACAAAAAAAAAAATCCACTCTGACGTCCAAGAGAATAAAAAGCGCTGGACCGGATTAATTCAACTTTGAAAACACAACCTGTCTTTTTAGCCAAACGACCTGTGTATAAGTGAAGGTCTGTTGGGTTTGGGCAGCACATTACTTGGTTCGGATGCAGAGAATAGATGTTAATGGTGTTTTGTCAATGTAGACTAAAGTTCTAAGTGATGGGCCACAGGGTTCTGTGTTGGGGCCACTTCTGTTTATTAATGATTTGGAAGTAGGTATTTTTTTTAGCAAGGTCTCTGTTTGCGGACGACACAATACCGTATATACTCGAATATATGTCGATCAGAGTATAAGTCGAGGTACCTATTCGACTTTATGCTTTGCTTGCTGGGAGTTGCAGTTTCCAAACATCTGTAGTGGCAAGCACTGCATACCCCCAAAGATCTGTATAGGAGAGAAGACTTGTGGACAGAGGACCTTCAATCCGGAGGAAGAGAGGACTTACAATCCAGAGGAAAAGAGGACAGACAATCCGGCTGCATCGCTCCACGCACACTGTCTCCTGGCACCTGACGTCACTACTCGGCGCTGGGAAGCAAAACCAGTGCCGAACAGTGACATCAGCAGGCAGAAGAGTGGACGCGGAAGAATTCGGCAGCCGAAAACAGGACAGTCAGGTAAGTGACCCAAGTATAAGTCGAGGTAAGATTTTAAAGCTATTTTTATAGCCTAGACGGTAAAAGGGCCCACCACAACCTCCGCTATCAGCTGTTTAAAAATAACTGATCGTGCATACAAAGGAAACATAAGCGCAAACAGCTGTTTAAAAGACCGGAGCCGGACCGGAAGTTCAGGTCCAGTCTTTAAAACAGCTAATCCCGTGTATATGTTTCCTTCATATGTGCGACCAGCTGTTTAAACACAGCTGATCATTTGACCACTGAGGAGGGGGTGAATAAGGGGTACAGCCTCCAATCTTGCTGGGGGGCCTGGGCCCCTGCAGTTATGCCCCTGACACTATACTAATATTAAGATGTTGAGGTAAATGTAACAAACAAGCACGTGCATGCACCGCTAAAGACTGATAAAATGCAATAGACCACCCTATTAGAGCCACTCTCTGTATGTCAACAGGAAACCACTAAAAAACTATCTGGAAAAGTAAAATCAAGCAGTAAGATCACAAAAGTATTACAATTAAATCCATGGACCAAAAATATGGACTATAGTGAATGGCCTGATGACTCATGGGCCGATGACCATGGGTCATCATCCCATGGTTTGACCTAGTTTAGCCATACCATGCTTGGAACTTTGCACTTTATATATGAAAGGAGCACATCTTACCATTGGACAGTTTTGGAGGAGTCACAGCCTCTGAGCGGGGGTGGAGTGAGATTGAGATTCGCAGTACAAGATGGACTTCTCAAGCATTGTATGTCTGAAGCAAGGCAAACCCAAGGCTGAAAATCTAGCAATTTGTGTCCTAATTCAGGGTAAAATTTAGGGCTAGGGTAGTTTGGGGTACTACAGTTGTCCTTTAAATGACATATCCACTTCCACATTCAAAGTGTACACACAAGGAGGGCCCCCCAAACCGCAATCATTTGGTGTTTTCCCGGTGTCCCTAAATGGAGATACTTATTTTCCTCGCTTACTCTTCTTCCCAGTCCTTCAATATAGCAGTCACAACATAATTTTCACATATGTGATAAGCCGCTAACGTCTTATGGCTGCTTCCGAGCTGCCTCTTCTATGGCTGTGCAAGCATGTAAATCTGACAGAGAAGGATTGAACCTTCAGGATAGGAGCCAGCAAGGAATAAAATAAATATCTACAATCAGGGGCGCCAGGAGAAATAAGTATTGGGGGCTGGGGGTTCTGCAATGTATGTATGACTTTGAGTGTGGGGGTGGACATGTTATTTGAACAGAGCTAACTGAAGAATATTTATTCTTTTACCTGCTGAAGAGACATAAAGATGTTTAAATCCCCTTTCAACAAAGTCTGAGAGATGGACTAAAGTATTTCTCTATCCTTCCACTCAAATGAAATATCTCTCCCGTAAATCAAAACAATAAAAAGTCACTGGGGATTTTTTTTATTTAAAGTAGGAGGCCGAAAAAGTATTTCTTGTGCGGAAGACAAACAAGTATAAAATTGATTTATTTTCTCTATCTTATTGATTTTTTTATCCTGGCAAAACTACTGGAAAATGTATATTGTTTATTTTAGTCGTGTCTGTGTAACATTGTGGAAGAACGACCATTATTGTTGGCTGAATCCAAAAAAAAAAAAAAAAAAAAAAAAGAGAATAAAGCCTTTCAAATAGTTTTCTGTAAGCTGCAGAGGTGCGAATGTAAAATACCTTAAGAACATCTCCTGCAACCTTCTCTTATTCACTCCCTCCTCCCTTATCAATGAGGATGCAGAGTAAAAAGGTTTGAGCGTTCCCCTCTCTCAGAGCAACAACTTTAAAGGGCATGTGCACCCCTTTTTTATCTTTTGCTGTAGTGTACCCTCTACACTCCTTTGCTCCCTCCCCCAGCCCCAACCGCTATAATAATTTTTGCAGAAACTCCCCCCGATCTATACTTACATTACCTCTCTCCTCCGACGGTCAGTCCCGACCCTCTGTTTGCATGAAACTGCAAGCAGGGGGCCAGACTGGGAGCTGGGAGGCTTCCGGCTATCCAGAATGTCGGAGGAGAGAGGTAATGTAAGTAAAGTTCGGGGGATTTTCTGCAAAAATTACTATAGCGGTTGGGGCTGAGGGAGGGAGCCCTACACCACAGAAAAGGGGATTGAAGCTAGGGGGAGGGAGAGGGAGGGCTGCAGTGCACATGACATTTTTCTCCCGGAGGCAGAGTAGTATATGGACTCTGCCAGGCTCCTGGTTGTCAGTTTTTGGGACTTTGGGGGGACATTACAGGAGAACCATTTGGAGCAGGGATGTGAGGTAAGGATTTTTACACACTACACAGTGGGGTAAGTAGTAGGTTAAATTATAGTTTTGGGGGTGGACATGCCTTTAAATCAAATCCCATCAGATTGTGAATAGGTCCCGAAGCCAACAAACTGTTAATCTCAGCAGTTTGTCAGCGGGACCAATTGAGTAAGACAGAAAATTTCTGTCAGATCATTACCAGCTCCATTTACTACAGTAGAGGGAGCTGATAACATCACACCATGTAACGATCGTTCTGTATAAAGAATTTACGGACCATTCATTCCAGTGCATTTGTGAATTGTGCAAATTCATAATCAGATTCTGGTGGACTCTACCGTGAATTCATAATAAAAGTCACGTGTGTATGGCCAGCTTAAGCATGCTGTAAGAACCTGTCCCTGCTTACAGCCTACTATTCCTCCATACATTACTATTAGGTTGTACTTTCTTCATGCAATTATCCTACAGCCGTTTAAGTGGGCCCAGCCTACTAAATTATTTGAACAGCATTATAAACAATTTTGGTAAAATTGCAGGGTGTGACCAACTTTACATGTGCATAACTCCATAAATAGTACACTTTGGGAGAAGGATGCCATTTTGCTAAACCCCATGGTCGAACTAGCCTACTAGGATATCACATCTCCTGATTTAATGTTTATTAACTTGACATTACTTACTGTCCCTTTGCCTCAGTATGTAAATGTAACTTTTTTTGTGTTTAATAGGGGAATTTGGTGTGGGTTTTCACACATGCTTGTGAAGGTTCTCATGCATCCAGGTCATGGTATATCTGTTGTATTGTAGTTCTTGAAGATGTTTTGTTAGTCATCCGACTGGCTTTCTCAAATCAGAATGACTTGTACAAGAATCTGTGGCAATTATGTACCCTGGAAAATCCCAATTAGCATATCACAGCCAGGTGATAACCACTATGCAATCACGCCCTTAACACCTGTCTGTGATATGCTAATTGCGATTTTCCATCTAATTGATCTAATTGAGGGTCTGAGTGGCCCACGGCACTCGCGAGTGGGTGGGGCCACGGCACCCGCAAGTGGTTGGGGATAAGACAACAGTGAGTGGGGGGAGCTAAGACACCCGCGAGTGGGCGGGGCTAAATCACCTGTGAGTGTGCGGGGCCACATGGGGCTGTAAGGGAAGGGACCAAGGGGGGCCTGCAAATGGAGGGGCCATAGGGCCCATGAGTGGGGGGGGGCTTGCAAGGGGAGGCAGAGACACAGGGCAGATTGACTGTCATCCACTGACATGGTTTCAGGAAGCAGGAAGTGCAGGGGACCTGCTGATCACACACAAAAATGTAAATATCTTCAAAACAATGCAAAGTAAACAATGACAAAAAATTGCTAAAATTCTCAGGAGAGCAATTCCTATCAATTTACCTAAAGTCATTTTTGGACCACAGTTCCCCTTTAACAAGTTGCACAAAAATAATACATTAGCATTGCTAGTACCGTAATAGTAATAGTATATTAAAACCACACAAGAATTTGGAAAACCTTACCCTTTATTATCAGTATTGGATTTTACCCAGTTTGGCTTACTGTAACAAACTGGTAACTTGTTGGCAAGTATTAGCCTTTTAATATTAATTCTATACTTGGTAAAGGTGAGGAGTTTAATGAACATGAGATGGAAAGACAAGATTATTTAACTTATATTTAAAAAGATAAAAAACTAACAGCTACTAATGGATTTTTATGAAATCTACAGGAAATGATTTCTATTCATGAGCGGAAAAGAAGAGAGAATATAGAGACAATACAGAAAACTGATCCAATTATGCAACAGTTAAAGGGCATGTCCACACCTTTTTCAAAAATTCAGTATATAGTAGGCCACCCCACAAAATCTGGGTTTCGTTTTACTTACATGTGACAAAAATGTTCCCAGGCTGTTTACAATCCCACAATTCAGCGCGGGTAAGCCCACGCCTCTGCTGCTGCTGCACGTGCCCTTTACGAGAAGCGGTAGCAGAGACTCGTTCGGGAATAGCAGTCAGCCATTGGTCATGACCACGGCCGTGACTGACCGCCCTTACCCGGAAGAATCGGGGAGCCACGGCGCTGGAGCGTGGGATTGTAAGGAGCTTTACAAAGCCTGTGAGCATCTATATTACACATAAGTAAAACGAAAGCCAGCTTTTGTGGGGTGTCCTACTATATACCGAATTTTTGAAAGAGGGGTGGACATGCTCATTAAACAAAGAATTGGCCAATACCAAAGCAGAAGTGCAGACACTACAAATCTTAGAGGGTATGCCCACCCCCCAAACAAAAATTAATATGTTGCAGGAAATGCCTGAAAACCTCTACCTTGTAAGGGTTAAATTACTAAAAGCTGTCCCTAATTGTACTTACCAGCCTTCGTTCCATCGCTGCTTTCTCCCAGTCTTTCATGCCTTTTACGTGCACAGAAGACAAGCAGAAAGGTCTTGACTGGCTTCTGCTCCTGTGATTGGCTAAGACATCACGCCTTCTTAGAGAGGATTAATTTCTCTTTTCTCTGTGCTTTAAGCTAGGTACACGCAATACCCATAAAGCCCCGATACCGTCGGATATGATGTACTGGGTGTACCTTGCTATTCCGAAAGAGGGCGTGTGCCCACCGAACATTCGGGCCGCCGCACACTCGTTCGGAAAAGAGGGAAAATTTCCCTCGTCCGTGGTAGAATTCCTATAGGAGAGTCTGCCACGGCCGAGGGAAATACACAGTCCTGAGAACTGTGTGTATGCAGATCTTTGAAAAATGACAGACAGGATCTGCAAGATCCTGTCTGCCATCTTTCAAAAATCTTTGAAGTGTGTACCCAGCTTAACTCTTAGCCAAGCTTTGCTTAGATGGCCTATAGTCGATAAGCACAAACCATCTCACAATGGCCAATTATTACACAGCCACTGTTCTTTTCTTTTCTTACTCTGCTGGTATAGGGCCCAAAGAATATGGTGCCAAAAGCATTACCAGAAAATTTTTAATTGAAATAAATTACTATTCATTAATTGTATATCTCTTTATACTACATATGACCTAAAGACAAAGTAAGGGTTTATTAAACTAGCCTAATTAGTGGAACTAGCCATATAAAGTAAAGGCTCATACACACGCGAGATAGCAGGGGCTGACCCGTGGAATATTATGTGTATGAGCATCCCTTTTGGCCGACAATCGTGCCATGTATAGGCACTTTTGGTCTCTGATAAAGAGGATGTAGTCTGTGAAACATGTCAGACCTTGCATATGTTCACTCACTGTATGGATTTTATGACATATTAATAAAGTTGAAGCCTTATTGAGTTAGGAGTGGTTTCCTTGTGTTCAAAGCGGGGACACACACATACCATGTTGAGAATATGCATGGGCACTTCAGGCGAAAAAGAGGTTTTGGTCAGGGCAACGGGTCAGTCCCTGTGATCGCATGTGTATGAGCCTTAAGAAGCTTTTATAAATTTCAGTGCATCTTAAAGTGCATTTGTGCCAGAAGACAAATATAATTTCCCACACTCAATACAACTGTAAAACTACAAGTGTTCAAAGTCTTGAAAACTGTTGGTACAGAACGCAAAGAAAGAAATTGCGAAAGGGGTTTAAGAATACAAGATACTACAATAAAGTGTTAATTTAAATAAAGTATTTTATGTTAAACACAATTGAAATAAATTGCTTTTAATGAGAATGATGATTTTTTGTGTAAACAAAAGAAATGTGCGGTGACTATAAAAGGTAGTCCTTGTTCAGGTCTGATACAGAAAGGTCCATAAAGGGGATACAAATTTAAAAGGCATGTCTCACAGTCAAAGTCGTACTTACATGGAGGTGCTCCCTAAAGGCTCGTACACACGTGCGATCGCGGAGAACGAAAGTTGTGTGTAGGCGCTTTATCGGCTGAAACGGTCGTTCGTTTGGGGAGGAGGAGACGTTAAGCTTTAGGACGATGGCCTGTGATAATTCGAACCAGGAAGCGGTCAAAGATTTGGAGTTCAGCAGGGTTGGATTGCGCAAAAGGTAGATATACTTACCTTCGTCCCTGGCTCCTGAGTTATTGATTGAAGAACGGAAGGTAAAGCATAGTTCCTTAACCTCCTGGGCTTCAATCAATACATTAAAGGAATAGTTCAATTTTAGAGTGAACTATTTATTTAAAGGGTATGTACACTGAAATAATTATTTTGCCTCATCTTAATCTACAAATAAATACAAGTAGCCCTTACTCTGAGGTGTGTGTTGCTGCTTGCCTTCAATCCAGTACTTGTTTTACCAACTGTCTATTGTAAACATGAATATATCTTTAGTTTATTATATTTTACTACACAGAAAATCTTTCTCTGCCCTCTCCCCTGTTAATATATTTTTCCCTTTAAATGTTGGGAATGTTTTAAGTGAATAATTTCTGAGAACTGGCTGATGGGTAGTAGACTGTATATAAACCCACTGTCCCTGAGGTGAATACCAATAGCTCAGCTCAAACAAGGAGGGTCTAAAAAAAAATATTGTTGTTGCTTATCAGCAGCAAAGGGGAACATTCCTTAGAAAGTGGTATGGAAGAGCCCAGCATGGAAAAGGTTAACCGCCTTGGTGCTAACAGCCTGTTGGAATCCCGTTAGTCCCCCCTTCCTCCCCACCTAAAAAAAAAAAGCTTTTTTTCAAAATTCCTACACATGAAATAGTGTCCTCATTCCTTCTAAATTCATCTCATGTAAATTGAATATGCACAAAACTGCTTTGTTGATAGTATACAGCTTTGAAAATAAAACAAATGTTGCCTTACGCTTACTAGTGGATTTATTGCACGAACAGGCTGGTGTATACACATCTGTCACCATCCATGCATGTCATCAAATACACCTTGTCTGTTGATGGTCTGGAGAAAAACTTGTTAGATGCCTTCACTGCCCTAACTAACAACATCAGCTGTGACAGTCAGCAACATATTGACCCATCTGAGCTAACAACAGATAATAGCAAAGTTCTACAAGTACAAGAAATGCAAAGCAATAACATAGATGTAGCTTTACAGGTAGATCCCCCCCAAACAGGTAGATCTATTGAAAAATGCAATGGCAACTCTGTACAGTCAATCAATTGTATCCTGGTATTTATACTGCAGCCCCTGCAGCCAATCAGCTTTTGTGTCTCTGTACTGCTAAACAATCCTCAGTGATCATCCAGATGCCCAGCAAATCAGCATTGTTCCCAATAGACCAGACTCACCTCCTGTATCTGGGTGCGGGTTCCCTCGCTCTGTCTCTGACACTGATCTACCTTTTTAGCTGGATAGGACTGTGATTTTTCTCTGCTGGTTTCTGGGAAAACTAAAGACAACCCCTTTCCCTCCGCCCCCCTCAGTCTATTCGCAGGTCCTGCCTGGCTCAGTTAATCTCCTTTCCCGCCTCCTGGTTCTGTCTGTTTCTCCTTGACAGTTCATTGATTAGGAGAGGGGACAAAGCAGCTTGCAGTTCACTCCTTCCTGGGTGATAACAAATGAAGGACTGTGTACCAATACTGTAACAAATCACTTAAACTGTATGGTAGTGCCCTGGCTTTAATATTAACCCTCCAGAGCAGAGGGAGGCGCAAGACAAAGGAAAGTGTTAACAATCAGCGCAGAAACTGCATTATCAAAGCAAACCAAAAACACATTGGGCCTTATTTGCTGAGAGACGCTATCACAAAGAGCAACGTTCCATGCACTGATTTGACATAGCAATAGCGTCTCTCGGTTAATCAGCTTCAGTTTGCAAAAGTCTATCAAATGAGCACTGCACACTGAAACCAATGCAGCCTGGAATGATGTTTCTAATGTTCACCATGCTGATATTATGTGTTACTATTTAAAGTTGGGACTTTCCATCTGCATCTGTTTACACTACACCATTCCCACCACTCACACCTGAATAGTACCTAGGGCCCTATTTATAAAAGATCGGTATTGTTATCGTAAAATACCGATCGTTATCGTAAAATAACGACCGGGTTTTTACCGATAATGACCGTTATTTACCGATAGTGACCGGTATTTACCGATATCGTTCGTTATCGGTAAATAACGGTCGTTATCGGTAAAAACCCGGTCGTTATTTTACGATAAGGAGTTGGTAGTTGTACTGCATAGTGGGAAATTACCTCTCTCAATGCTGCCTTATAGGGATTACTGAGCATGCTTGCCCTCACAGAGAGTCCGGTAGTCTGGCAGTAGGCTGAGCTTAAGCAAAACCAGTACTGGATTGAAGTTAAGCAGCAACACAAACACATTAGAGTAAGTGCTGCTTACATGTATTCATTTATAGACTGAAATGAGTCATTTTTTTAGTGTACAATTCCTATAAGCCGACAGAGAACTGGAGTGTCGAGGGAAACTTCATGTAAGTATTCCAGCTGATCAGTAAAGTACTCAGAGGTGAGGACTACAGATAGGTGGCAGGGTGGGGGAGTAAAATTGTCCTTTAATCACAACTGCATAGATCAGCATCAGCTTTTTACACCCAATACATTAATATTATATATATATATATATATATATATATATATATATATATATCTTCTGTTATACATACACTCAATAAATGTAAAATTGAATTTAAGGGCACGGCCACGCTGCAACGCAAACGTAATCACACACAGAGTCGCATGCGATTTTATGTGCGATTTCGTTGCTTTTGCGCATGCATTTTTTTTATTAAGTATTGGAAAACGTATGAGATTGCGATTTAAAATGCAGAACGCAAATCGCAAGCGCAAACTTTTCCCCCCGAAAATGCACGTTTACGGTGCATTGTCGCGATTCCAATGATTTGAAAAAAGCGCGAACGCAGAGAAATCGCAGCAGTGTGGTCTAGCCCTAAATGTGCGCTTTAATAATAATTCTTTTATTATTAAATAATTACAGCAATAGATTCTTTTTTTTTCATTGAGTATTGGGCCTGTTGTGCTTGTACATATACTGTATAGTTACACCATAGGTGTAATTTGGCCTTGGTTTGAAAGGAAGTTCCTGATTGGTTTTGAAGGTTTTCAGTGTGACTGTGTCAGGAATACATTTGTGAAGTTATTTGGGGAGAGGAACTGCGGAATCCTGGCTCAAACAGTAACCCTTTTAGGTTGATGGATATTACTGCAGGAAAATATATCATGGTCAAAGTTAACACCTTATATGCAGCTCCAGTGGTGTAACTAGGAATCACTGGGCCCCCCTGAAAAACTATGATGCGGCCCCTCTCTGTGTTTAAACCACAGGAATAGACCATCAGTTAAACAAGATGAAGAAGTTCAAAGATGCTGTCAATAACATGGCAATTATAGCACAAAGAAAATGTTCTTCTATGCAAAGCATGTCACAAATGTATTCAGCACAAATTAGCAAGTAATCAACATAATTTACTTCATATTGCTCACTGACTCTAATGTGATTCTGCCAGGAATACATTAACAAACTTTCATGCATTAATAATCAAATCACAAAAATGCCTGTCAGTCACTCAGGTGTATATTTAACAATTTAAGGCATTAATAAACCTTCTGGATGCTAGGACCTTATGTAGGCACTATTCTTAGGTATTAACCACTCTAATAAACTGCCTAGCTCCTTAAACCCCTACTTGTTTTTTCCTGGTCAAGTTTTCTCCTATTGTTACACTTTATATATCTGAGATTCACTAGTACTAAAGGTCTAAATACACATGGAGGGGATGCCAAGCAGCATTGTTAAGAGATCTATCCTCAGTGGCGTAACTAGTAGTAGTATTGGGCCCACCACAAGCCCCTAATCTGTGCGGCGATGTGCAGATTTCAATGAATGTTTCATTCGCACGATCAACTGATTAAAATCTGCACTTCGCCGCACAGATCTTGCAGTCTGCGGAGGGAGGAGGGAGACAGGGGCCCAGCCCCCAAACTTGCCCCTGTCCAGATCACTTCATGGTGCCGGAGGAACGATCATATTGTCCTCCCACACTGCAGGAGGCTTTGTGATAGGATCCAGTGCCAAGCAGCTTTTCTGCATTGGAAGATGATAAATCTCGCTTGGATTGATTGTTCCTAATCCGACCTGGACAAATGGGCGTCCGACATCAATTGTGCCTGCTGCCGAAACCAGCGAAGTTTTTTGACCGACCGATGCATGGAAGTATCGGTTGATTGGGCCGAAAAATATGCCTGTGTGTTCACAGTTTTAACCCTCTATCCCCCCATATATCACATGTTGTCCAATAACAGAAATGGGACAATGGTCAGTGACAATGGCTGAAGGAACCAGAAAGAGGTCAGTTAGTGCATGAGTATAATTCTCCTTTTAGGAATTGACAAATGGCAACAAATCAAGACTCTGCTTTAGTCTATTTTGCTGAAATGTGGTCCATGAAAGGCACACCAAAACACAGGTAGAACAATGTAACATAAGACTGAAGATGTGTACACACTACACAATCATTCCTCCTGACCGAGTGTTCGAGGCTTTCGACCGATCAGTTGTCATTGTCCAACCTGTCCGATCATTCGATCATTCGTTCATCCGATACGGACAAACGAACGGTCGGAGATGAATCGTGGCCACAAAGAGCAACCATACAATAATTCGGCCTGACCGACCGAAACACTGAAATGACGGTCGGACGTGCTGAATTATTGTATCGTGTGTACATAGGCTTAGCTTTATGTTTGGTTCATTTACCAAACAGCAACTCTGATACACCTGTGTCTAGACAGTTTGTACAGCAACAAGCAAATTGCAAAGTAATCAATGAGCACAAACATGTTGCATTTGACAGACAAAGGCAACAGTTTAGAGCCTGGAAGTAAAACAATGGGATCTGAAAAATGCGCGAGACACAATTTCCTTCAAAACTGGACTATATTTGGAAATTGGGGGTAGCTGGTAACTGGATCTATACTGTGCAATGTCCCATGATGTGTTGAAATTTGTCTCCTGGTCTACCCATGCTTAAGCTTCCCAGATCATATCCATGACTGGGGGGGGGCTGCCTATTTAGCCAAGGGAGATTGTTTTTTTAATATATTTTTTTTTTATTATGGTTACATCCTTATTACTAAAGAAAACATAAAACAATTCTAACAAATTTTAGGCAACATGTTAATAAATTCAAACATGTCAGTAAGGTGCAACTTGGGTGATTGTGTTCAGGGATGCAGAACATGTACAGAATTTGAAGGTTCACAGGGCCTGTCCCTTGAGAAATGAATAGATAAAGAAGCACAGTTTTATACACATCTTCCGATTAACATTTACAGCCTGTCTGGCCTTTACTCCGAGGTTCACAAATAAGCATTGTGGGTGGATGTTACAACTATTCAAGGGAAATGAGTCATTGAAGCTGAAGAGCACAGTTGCCAACATTTGATAAAATTAATGTCAGAAGCCTTGTCTCATTGGGCAGTCCTTAACCCTTAACCTTGCTTCTAAGAGACACTTTAAAACAAGATCTGGGTTTATAATACTCCCTATATGTTTTACTGAATATTTCATTTTGGAAGATGTCACAGTATGGATGGGCAATAGTTTTCAATTTACCCAACAGACTTGCTGTTATTGCATGTGTCAGAAAAGAACAACGTGCCCAAATCACTGATTTCTCTGACTATCTGTGTCCAAACTTTTAGCTAGTAATCTGGATGTATATACATATATACTGTATACTGTATACATATATACTGTATGTTACACTTTTCAGCATTTTTCTGCATATTGTTGCCAAATGCACCTAATACCTAATTAACATGAATTGCAGCCTATTGGTTTAAAAAATGAACACTGAAAAGTGGTTTCTGATAAAAGAAACTTTCAAATTGGATTAGTTGTTTAATTTATTGGGTATGTCCACCCCATATACAAAATTTAGCAAATTTAGCATAGGTGTAGAAACCCCAACCCTACACTACAGCAAAATATTTTAAAGTTAAGTGGAAGGGTAGCCATGAAGGGATCTGGAGGGATAAAGGGGGGTGGGGGCTCCCCTGCACATGCCAGAAACATCAATAAGGAAAGGAAGAAGCAGGCATCTGGATGACTCACAGACAGCTGCTTCTCTTCACTTTCTGGGACTTTGACCAGGCACTGCAGTACAACCATAAGGATCAGAGGAGTAAGGTACAGATTTTTTTAACACTACACAATGGGCCAGCAGTGGGTTAAATTTTAAGTTTTGGGGATGGACATGCCCTTTCAAGCAGAACAACAGCTCCAATGTAGATGAGCTTGAATTAATTTTGTAACTCCTAAATAATTGCTCTGTCAGAGGAATTGTCAGAAATATTTAAGGGCATTGCCACCCTTAAAACAAAAAAACGGTGACTTGTCAGTTATCTGCCCACAACCCAAACTGCTATTTTTCAGTTTATTGAATGCATTTGTAACCAGATAATTAATGATATGTTCTATTCCTTCTTGTCACAGCCTTGATTGACTGCATGGAGGGAGGGGCCAGCTTACTATAGTATAGTTTAACCCAGAAGCAGTTCGGAAGTTCAGATAGTTCAAATTCATCCCAACTCAAAGTTCGGTCCGAACTCGGGTTTGGGTCCATCACTAATTGTCATATGCAACTAATATGAACAGTAAGACTGTACAGAATATATTATATGGATATTGTCATATGCCACTAATATGAACAGTAAGACTGTACAGAATATATTATATGGATATTGTCATATGCCACTAATATGAACAGTAAGACTGTACAGAATGTATTATATGGATTTTGGCATATGCCACTAATATGAACAGTAAGACTCTACAGAATATATTACATGAATATTGTCATATGCCCCTAATATGAACAGTAAGACTGTATAGAATGTATTATATGGAAATTTTCTGTACAGACTGTAAAAAGTTAATTCTAACCAAGTGATCACATCACATCAAGTGATGTGATACAACAGAAGACCACTAGTGTACCAGACAGAACAGTATAAAATTTACAGTAAGACTGTACAGAATGTATTAAATGGATACTGTCATTTGCAGTATTTATAGTTTATTTATATAGCGTCACTTGGGGACGCAGCGCTGTATGATAGAAATACAAGTCATACAACAGGACAAATACATAAATAGCTCAGTATATAAATTATAAATTATATAAATAAATAAATATAAGTGCTAGAGCCTTGCCACAAGAGGAAAGTAGGCCTCTGCCCCGTAGAGCTTACAATCTAGTTAGGTGGGTAAAATACAGATACGAAGGAAAGGGTAGAAGTGCAGTAGTGAGACTTATGCAGTGCAAATAAAACAATCATATACTGTGCTGGTTACCAGATAGGTAGGATGTAAGGCTAGATTTAACCTGCTAAAATGAGGTATCCTGACGAAGAGCAAGGGGAATAGAATTACAGAGGATGGGAGCAGTTCTGTGATGATCGCAGTGTGCGGGGGCAGGCAGGAACATACACTATAGGGACACTAGAGAGGAAATATATAAGCTTATATAACATATTTAAATGTTAGGAAAAGGCTTTTGTATAAAATACACTGTTTAATGGCAAGCCAGGTTGTTGTCTGGTACAGAGGGCAGAGAGGTGGTAAGCAGTAAGACCACTGAGTAGTAGGTTACAATAGTCCAGACGCAAAAGGATGAGAGCATGCATAAGCATAGCAGTAGTCGGGAGAGACTTCGCTATATTGCGAAGGGAAAAGCGGCAGGTTTTAACAACATAGTTAATGTGGTTAGAAAAGGAAAGAGAGGAGTCAATAATTACCTCTAGCCAGTGCGCTGATTGGATAGGGAAAATGGGGGTATTGTCAACATTTTCCATGTTGTTTTTATCTTAACCTTCCTTTTATTTAAAAAATGGAGCGTTGTTTAATGTTATTATATTTAATTTGGCTTAAAAAGCCAAATTATTGTTCTTGATTTTTCTTCTTCTTCTCTTTTATTCTTCTGCAGGACACATAGGAGAAATGTGCCTTCTTCTAGCTAAGGAGTCCGTGGAATCTTTACTGTGTTATTGGCAAATTTCGGGACATATTTTCCTATTGACTATAATGGGTTCAATCCTCAAACATGAACATTCCAGATTTTCAGGGTTATGTGACTAAATTGTGACCAAATCATATCCCAACTGACACTTTCTATATGAAATGCACCTAGTCTAAATCTGGTGAACTGGAGGGCTGACCTAACAGCGTCTGCTGAAGTTAAGTGTTGAACTAACTGTGTCTGCTGAACTGGAGAGCTAGTGGGTTCCACTAGTTAGCCCACCACACCCAATTAGGCCCGACCAAACGGCCAAACACAGCACGATCGCCAAACAAAAGTGACGTTCAAACACTTCAGATGTCAGGGGTTGGCCCCCGCGCTTGCACGTGTGTATGAACCTTAATGTAGGGTGAGCAAGGAAACCCGATGATCACAACTTTTAGCTTTTTTTTAGGGCAGTTAAGGTCTTTACCCCGGGTACTAGTAACAGGATGGGGTGGAATGGGTGGGATTAATTTATTCGTATTGTTGTCCTTTAACACTTTTAAATTAAAAACAAAACAATATGTCATGATGTTGATCTGATTAGAGAAGGTGAGACTGCAGTTAACTTTTAACTTTTGTCCCAAGGCAGTATACTGTCTAGAATAGGTAAATATTTAGCATTTGTTACATAAAAAGGGAGATGACAATTCAAGGAAGTCCACCAAATGATGGACAAGTTAGTTAGTCATGAATGAGGAGACAAGCAGGGCAATTTATGCAGAGCAGCAGTGGTAAATTTTAGAGTTAAAGAAACGCCAACCTATTAACAAAGGGTTAACGCCACTTTAAAAATAGCAGCTGCATGGGAATTGTAAAAGTCTCAAGGAGCCACAGCAAGCATTTCAATATCACTTTTGTATTTATTTAAAGGGCATGTCCATCCCCAAAACTAAAATTTAACCCCATACTGGCCCCACTGTACAGTTTAAAAAAAATCCTTACCTTACATCTCTGCTTATGGTTCTCCTGTAGTCCATGTCCAAAGTCCAGGAAACTGAAACTGAAAGTGTCTGTCTTCCTATCAAAAGGTCTCTGCCTCCTGTGTTGCCTCCGGGAGGGATGGTGACATGCGCAAAGGAGCAACCTCCCTCCCTCCCGATCTCTCTCTTGCCTCTCTTCACCTAGTGTAAAAACCTTAATAGTGTAAAAAGCTCCTGGTTCCAGCGTCTTCTACATTGCTGGCAGCCGCGGCTGTGAAGTAGAGTTTGGGGTCGATTTTTTAACTTCAAACTTAGTGGTGGGAGGGTATGCCCTGCAATATGTAATTAAGGTTTTTACACTAGGTGAAGAGAGGCAAGAGAGAGATCGGGAGGGGTGGGAGGGTATGCCCTAGAATATAGATAAAAGTTAATATGGAGGCTTGAGATGCCCATTATGTACACTAAAGAAAAGGTGTTTGCATGGGGATATGATTACTGTGTATAAATACAATAAACTATCTGGGTCATTGTTCACCAATAGAGCATGTCAGAGGACACGCGGACATCCCTTAAGGCTTGAGGAAAAGAAATTTAGTCTTTAAGTTTGGAAAGGGTTTTTCACTGTGAGAACAGAAAAACTATGGAACTGAATGTTGTGATGGCAGGTTCATTGGATAGTTTCAAAAGAAAGATGGATGAGTTTCTGAAAACAAGGAATGTTGCAGGTTACTGGTAGAGCTGGCCGGTTCGCAGATCCGAATCCAGATCCGCAGCGGATATCGGAGATCCGCAAACTGGCCATCTCTACCAGTAACCTGCATCAATGAATCTCGGATTTTATGGATTTTCCAGAATTCCACTTTCTGAACTTTTCCGGGCCATGTTCCGAAATTTTCGAAAATCCTTGAACGTTCGAGGGGGGGGGGGTCCTGGTACGAGCTGCGGGACCTTTAGTCCCAAAAGGCACTTGTCAGTGCCACAAGCATCCTTCCAAGAGCCCCAAGGGCACTTTTAAGTGCCAGGAAGGGGGGACCCGGTTCGAACTGCGGGACCCTTTAAGCCCTAAAAGGGAGGGGTCCCGAGTTGAGCCACGGTACCCCCAAATGTCTGGCTAAAAGTCCCAGTCATTTTTGAAAATCCTCAAATGTTCAAGGATTCTCGAATTCCGAAAACAGGGCGCAAATTTTCAGAATTTTTCAAAATCCACAAATCTTAGAGCGGAACGGATTTTAGGGTGTTTGACCGTCTCTAGTAACTGATATTCATACATATAGTATAGTTAATCCAGGCATATTTCTGATTGCCACTTGGAGTCAGGAAGGAATTTTGTTCCCTTGATACTGTTTTTTTGGAGGGGGTTTTGCCTTCCTTCGGATCAACAGTTAGGCAGGAATTGTGGGTATTGCTAGATGGGTTGAACTAGATGGACGTATGTCTTTATTCAACCTCAAATACTATACTATACTATACTATACTATACTATACTATACTATACTATACTATGTGGGGTAAGGTGGTTAAGAGCAGAGTGCATAGATCAACAACTAATTTTAATAATTGAGAAGAATGGCCGAGAACTGTGTGGGATTAAAGGGAATTTGAACCAGTATTTTTTAGAAATTGTTTGAGCTACAATATATATCATAGTATATGTATATAATATACTATAAACCACAGATTGTATGTAAATAACAGAGAATGTGGGGCCATTAATCCCTTTGGATAAAATAATTATAAATGAAAAATATACTAAACCCATGTTTTTTCTCTGCATACATGTATTTATGAAATTATAGATTGCTGTAGCAAAGTTGATGTAATAGAGGCAAATGCGCTGGGTTGACAAAGAACATGAAAGAGAAAATAATTAACCAAAGTTAGTATCTATAAAGCCCCTGGATGTAATGGATAAATCAATGAGCTCTCAGAGAGCTAAGTTCAGTTCATCGAGGCCATTGTTTCTTATTTTCTGAGATTTGCTTTTTTCTGACTATGTGCCTCTGGATTGGGAAAAGAAAGCCGATGGAATGCATCTTTTGTGCTGATTGTTATTGTGAGTGAGGGACCCACTCTGTGGAACACAAGGAGCTACCAGTAAACCAATCAACTGTGTTTTTTGTTATAGATTTTGATAATGGTTTTGATATTGTGCAACGTTGGGGTCTAATGAATAATTTAGCTCCGCTACCCCCAGAAAATTTGTGTATTTCTGATGTGGGGTCACCAATAAAATGTGGTTATTTACTTTTGGAGTGCTACCCTTAATCTCTTCTTTATTTGATATATGTATTCCAGTGAGGTTGGGTACTTGGAGAAGTCTGCACCCAGCGTTGAAGAGCGTGCATAGGACTTTTTGCTTTAAAGGGCATGTCCACTCCCAAAACTATAATCCCCCCCACTAATGGCCCCATCATGTAGTGTAATAAAATCCTTACCTCACATCCCAGCTCCATATATTATTTTTATTATTAGAAAGTGCCCCAAACATTACTTACCTTCCCTCTTTCCTCCGCCGCACTGAACTCTCGGCAGCCGCATCCGTGATTGGCTGCTGCTTAGCCAATCACATACGCAACAGCCGGTCCCGCCCCTCTGCTTGCATTTTATCACAAGCAGAGGGCCTGGCAGTGCGGCGGAGGAAAGAGGGAAGGTAAGTAAAGTTTGGGGCACTTTCTAATAATAAAAATATAGCGGTTGGGGCTGGGGGGACAGGGGGAATATTATATAAAAACATTTTTGGAAGGGTGGACATGCCCTTTAATTGGGTAGAAAAACTCTAGACAAAGTCCATGAAGTCTCACACTATTTTCTCGTAGTTGGAAAGTTTCATTGCTATCCTCCCATTGCAAATCCGACACGCATCCAAAACTTCTTCTAAATGACTATATGGCATACTGAAAGAATACTTCTACATGATCCTCCAATAACACAAGGCTGAAATATGTCTCACCTTGTGCTATACTTTCTTATTTCAATAACAGGTATGGATGCAGAAGATGCTTGTGAAGGTTCTCATTCATCCAGGTCATGGTATATCTGTTGTATTCAGTTAGATCAACTGGAGTTAAGTTCTTGAAGATGTTTCATCAGGCTGGCTTTCTCAATTCAGAATGACTTGTACAAGAATAAATACCCTGGAATGTGTCCCAATCAACACCTTGCTGTTATATGCAATTCAAACTTCTTTGGTTGTAAAAAAAAAAGTTTCCAGCCGTTTAATAAACCCACATTAGCACTCTAGTAGATAGCTGGGATAGAAGATAGCTATCCCAGCTGTAGAAGATAGCTGTCGCTCATGGCAAATCTCCCTTCCACGATTCAATATCACGTTAGTGCACTTGTTTAAATTCCAAAATGTATTTACCTGCAGCTGGTGTTAAAATCATGCTCTAAAAGTAGCGCAAGCATAATATTGAGTTGCAAGCAACGAATGCGTGGGTGTGTTTTGCCTAAAACAGCACTAATATAGAGTTAAAGGACAACAATATCAAAAAAACCACCCCAACACATTTCCACACTTCCAGCAGCTGAAATCATTTACTCACGTTTACAGCTGTGCTGCCTAACCTTAGATATCACACAGCAAAGATGAGTGCTAAAAGCCTGCCCCCTAGATGGCCCAGGGCCATGATTAACATAACATTTGTCAATGGTTTGTGGGAATGTCAGTTAAACAAACTTGAAATGTCCTGTCGCTAGGATACAGCCTACATAATCAAGCTGATCACGGGTGGGTGTTTTCTTGCATGCTAGCTTTGAATGACAATTACAGGCAGACAGAAAAGGCAGAGAGGCTCAAAATCAGGAAAAAAATATATGGGGAGGGCTGCACACCTTTACTCTTTTTAAAGTAATTTTTAAAAAATGCATTGAGGCAATACAGTTATTCTTTAAAATCATGCTAACTGATAGCGAACTGGTTAGCATGACTTTAACTGCATATTATTGCCCAATGGCTCTGGGTAAATGAGCCACAGCTAAAGCATTAGAACAACACTGAATCAGAAGCCAGAGCACCTTGACAGAAAGGCAGTAATCTGTGCTTCACCTTCTATTTTGATATGAGCGCTGGGAAATTTCCTTTATTAAGGAAGCGTGACCAGACAGTTATCCAGTTCATGGGGGGGGGGGGGGGGTTCATTTTTTATTGGGGGGGTGTTTTTTAGTTTTTTGTTGTGCGTGGGGGGGGGGGGGGTGTTAAGTATTAAACCTTGGTCTTAGTTGTCATTTAAAATATGTTGAAATTAAATATTCTCTAATGCACCAGAGAGTTCTAGTCTGCATTTATTTAGCTTTTTCAAAACAGTGTTTAATAGTATGTTTAAATGATCCCTACCTTAATGCAAAGGAGAATACTCTTTTGCAAAGATGATTTACTTAAACATCAAATAAAGAAAAAGTCACATACTCATTATAAATTCTGTACAACTTAGACACCAAACTGTCTGTAAGTGTGAAATCTGAGCAAAAAAGCCTTTAAACCAGAAAAGCCAAAAAGAAAAACATTCAGTTTAACATTAAAGGGTATGTCCTCCTGCAAGTTAAACTTTTAACATATGGTAGATGACCATAGCCCAACCCTAACCACTGGGTTTGTTTGTTTGTTTAAAAAGTGTGCAGAACTCTACTTACAATAATTCGATCCCCTTGCGCTCTGATATTGGTCCTCTGCTTGCCGGAACTGCAAGCAGGGGGTCAAACCGGCAGTCTTGTCTCTGATTGGCTGAGAACAGAACGTCGGGGGAACAAAGCATTGTAAGTAGAGTTCTGCAGCTTTTTTTGACAAACTGACTCAGCGGTTTGGGGTAGGCTAGGGTGTCCTACCATATGTTAAAAGTGTTTAGAGGTAGGGCACCCTGTAGCAAAGAGGGCTCAAGATGGATGAAGGGAGGTGGGAAAAGGGCTCCCCTGCGCATGTCACAAAAGTAGCTCAGAGGGATGATCCAGGCTGCGTGTGAATACATAAGGCACAGGCGCAAGGTTACGAATGCAAGCTTGGATTTTGATAGAAATGCTCCTGGTCTGCAAAAAGCTGATAACAAAAACGTATGTATCTCAAGATTACCTGAACGGATTTTCTTGATTTGTTCTTGTTTTACAGCTTTACTACTGGCCAATAACATATTAAAATATTGTTTTGTGGGTGGACATTCCTTTTAAAGAGTTTAGCTACACAAATGTTCACCTGAAGTGAGACTGACGTATTTTATTTAAACAACTTTTACATATCTCCACACCCTAAAAAAGCAGCAGAAATCGACTTACCGTCCTTCGGTTCCTCGGCTCTCTGCCTCTATTGCTACTCCGTTTCCGGAGCACGGCAGCACGTCTTTGAATGGCTGAGAGTCAGCCAATCAAAAATGCGGCTGCCGGCTGGTAAGTCTATATCTGCGCTTTTTTTTACCATCTTTTGTGGGTAGAATACCAATGCAGCTTTAAGGGATCTGGAGGGTGGGAGGCGGGAGATCTCCCCTGCACATACCAGAGTCCTCCAGGAGGACAAGCAAGAAGCAGGCACCCGGTGGCACACAGACAGCTCCTACTCTTCACTTTTTGGGTGTTTGAACAGGCATTGCAGGAGAACCATATGGAGCTGAGGAGAAAGGTAAGGATTTTTTAACAACACAGTGGGGCCAGCACTGAGGCAAATTTTATTTTTGGAGATGGACATGCCCTTCAAAGTTTTAAATGTTGGGGAGGTTATAATGTATATTCTTCCATTGTACAGTAATCCACTGATCTATAGTTAAATTATGCCCATGCAGGAAAAAAATCCTAGGTCCTAGGTCCTTAACTTACTCCAAAAGAAAGATATTATCTGCTATTTTGATTTCCTTTAACTATTCCTACAGTAATTGCCACGAAGCAAAACGATTTTTTTGTGCAAGTGCTGTAAGCAGACCTAGATAGATTATCACAATGGGCAGCAGAATGGCAGATGGGATTCAATGTTGATAAATGTAAGGTGATGCATTTGGGATTTAATAATCCATGTGCCACCTACACCATAAATAACTCTGTGTTGAGTGCATCTGTAATGGAAAAAGATTTGGGGGTTCTGGTAGATAACAGACTTAGCTGTAGCAAACAATGCCAGGTAGCAACAGCTAGAGCTAGCAAGATATTGTCTTGTATAAAAGGGGGAATAGATTCAAGAGAGAAAAATATTATTCTCCCTCTTTACAAGGCACTGGTAAGGCCTCATTTGGAATATGCGGTGCAGTTTTGGAATCCCATATACAAAAGGGACATCTTGGAAATTGAGGCAGTTCAGAGAAGGGCAACTAAATTAATAAGGGGAATGGAGGGGCTTGAATATGCAGGCAGATTAGACAAGTTAGGGCTGTTTACATTGGAGAAGCGGCGGTTGCGTGGGGACATGATAACCTTGTACAAATATATTAATGGCCCATACAATGAGCTCTCTGGTGCATTGTTCACTAATAGGTCATATCAGAGGACACGTGGACATCCTTTAAGGTTGGAAGAAAAGAAGTTGGACTTGATGGACGTATGTCTTTATTCAACCTTAATTACTATGATTGTAGACAGTAGGTGGAGGGTGCAGTGCAGCGAAAAAAGAAGTACATGCAATTAGCATGAGAATAGGGATTTAATGAAACAAAGAGGTCAGAAATAGAAGAATTGCAGAAAGGGGAACAGAATAGGCTGATCAGAAGGAAGGAGAGCAGAATATGTATTACAGAATTTAGGCCACCTTACCTTGAAGTGTATTTTCTGTACTATTACTCTGCAGGTGCAAAAAATTCTCTATGTATAACTGCATTTTGGACAGGATGGAAGCGTTAACACTGACTAACTAAATAATTCCTGACTTGGAGAAAAAAAGTTTTAAACATCTGGTTGTGATATTTAGGGCCATATTTATAAAGTTGCGGTATTGCTTTTTAGCGATACCGCGACTTTAACGATTGGTATCATAAATTTACGATCGTCAAACTGATCAGAGATTAACGATTTAACGATCGTAAATTTACGATACTGATCTTAAATTTATGATACTGTTCGTAAATCTACGATAACGAATTTGTAGATTTACGATCCACATAGAATACCATTGCGGTAGTTTACTATGTAGTTTACTATGTATGATTGCGATTGTACATTAACGACCGCGATCGTAAATTAACTAACCCGCGGTATCGCTAAAAAGCGATACCACGGGTTTATAAATAAGGCCCATGATTACCTGTTATGATGTGCATTTATTACTATCAAGGTGGGTTCAACAAGAGTTGTCAAACAGGTACATGTATAGTCAATCATTTGTAAAATTGCATAATACTTTTGCTTCCAACTATTAATGCAAATATGTGCAGAAAGGAACCATTGTAAAGAAATATTCCAGTATATGACTTTGTATTATCAGCTAATGATCCATTAGAATTAATAGAACAGCAGGCATTCACCATGTTCTGTTACAGTAATAAAAGTCAATTCAAGTCCCATTTCCACATTGCTAATTGTGCTGCGAAGACCTGTAATTAAGTGTGACAGCCCAATTCATTTGAACTGCAAGGCTAAAGCTTTTCACAGTTGGTTCATCAACATTAGTCATTTTCCCGTATTTTGGTTGAAGCTAATTAGAAAAATGAACTGTCAGCCCTTCCAATCACATAACAAATGCCATTCATTCACTCATAGGAGAAGGTTATAAGAAAAGTGCTAATGTGTGGATGTCTTCAACATATAAAGTTGTGCATAGTTGCTCATTTTATTTTATAACGCATCGAATGCCATATTGTCTGAAGCAGTGTATGACCAACTTAGCTAGGTGTGCGTAAAGCATATTAAAACGGCAATAACACTATTAAATCGAATAAATGTCTTTGATGGAATAACAGGAGTCTGTGTTCTTAAGCTTTTATGGACTGTAAAATGAATAGAAATCAAATGAATTGCATTGAGTGCATCTGTTGCCATTAAAGGCTTGGCATGCATTTACAGGTGTATTAAAGGGGAACTGTGGTCCAAAAATGACTTTAGATAAACTTTAGACTTTAGACAGAAATTGCTCTCCTGGGAATTTTTGCAATTTATTGTCATTGTGTATTTTGCATAGTTTTGAAGATATTTACATTTTCGTGTGTGATATGGCAGCAGCATCACCAGGTCCCCTGCACTTCCTGCTTCCTGCTCTGAAACCATGTCAATGGATGACAGTCAATCTGTCCTGTGTCTCCTCCTGTCCTTGCAGCCCCCTCCTCTTGCAAGCCCCCCTAGTCCCTCCCACTCATGGCCCCTTTGGCCCACTTGTGGGTCCCATGGCCCCACCCACTCACGGGTGCCATGGCCCTGCCCATTTGTGGGTGCCGTGGGACATTCAGACCCACCCCTCCCCCCCACAGAAAACTTTGTGAAAACAGTCTTTTCAGGTAGAGTGAGAGTGTTTCACATAGTGAGAGAGTAGAGCTAAAGATTCCCTTACCTTTACTGTGAGGATCTTCACTTCACACAGCAGGGAGGGGGAGGGACTTCTGTCCTGTCACTGAATCTGAGGCTGTGCTCGCCGGCGGCGAGGTGGAGGAGCAGCCTTAGGAATGTCACATGTCAGCCTTCCACCCATTAACTTGTTTAGAGACCACAGTTCCCCTTTAAAAACTGTTTGAAGGTGGGAGCTTCAAAAATGGAGCAACCACAAGTACAACCTGGCTTGTATGGAATCTAAGGTAGCTGGATGGTCTAAATATGGACTATAAACACCATGTGGAGAATGTGCACCATGTTAAGAGTGCAGGTGCACAGAAATGTAGGATCTGCTTTTATTGCTGTTTACACAAAAAGGGGTTCTAATAAGGCGCATAGCCTATAGACTAGAATTCTTGCACAGGGGG
Organism: Hymenochirus boettgeri; assembly: GCA_019447015.1. Lineage (NCBI taxonomy): Eukaryota > Metazoa > Chordata > Amphibia > Anura > Pipidae > Hymenochirus > Hymenochirus boettgeri. Next base: position 231,277,695 of record CM033473.1, on the reverse strand, counting down.
CCATTAATCCTAAGGGTGGCCCAGACTAAAATAAGGTTAATTTAAAATTAAAAAAGAGAGCTATCAATACCTATTTCGCAAAACCAAATTGTGGTAAAAGATGGCAAACATCTCTTAAATAACTGGAAGATCAAGTGTTTACTAGAGATGGACACAAAACCGAACTGGAACTTTATGAGTTCAGACGAACTTGAACTATTCGAACTAGTTTGGGTTAAAACTAGTTTGTTTTTCTGGACTCGCGGCTGTATTTTCGATAATAAATGTACAGATCCTTTTCGCTAACCCTAGTATGTATCATTCGCTAACCCTCGAATGTAGCCTTCGATTTTCGGTAATCCTCGAAAGTATCGTTCGGTAACCCTTGAATGTAGCTTGTGCGAAACCCGACAATTACCCGCTCATATTTAAGAAGTGTTTTAACAAGTTTTGGTGATAGTGACAAGTTCCCCAGAACATTTCCCAGGTGCCACAGCCATTTACTGTAACTTACCATTTTTAGCTGTAAATGACTCAGACTTTTTGAACTATGACTCCCCCATTGATTTTAATGCGTCCGAATTCGAAACTTTCGAACTTTTACTGAAGTTTGAAAGTTCAAAAATGGACCACACTTTATGAAGATCGGCCATCTCTAGCGCTTACATTCACATTCCCTCTAGTGCAGAATATTCCCGTGAATAGAATTAACCATGAATGCAAAACACACCTGTATTCCTAAACGCCGTCTTTGGTGTGCATCACATGTGATTCAATTATAATGGAGAGAGGAAAATAGAAACAGACATGAAACTGCATGGCAATTTATTGTGCAACTTTAATGGTTTAATGGTGATGTCCAGAAGGAAATTGAGAATCATCAGACATGACAGCATAGCAACAGGGCTGGGGGGAACACAATTATTATGGGTTGAGTGTGAATAAATTGTAGAGCACCAATTGTAATAATTATCCACACTGCAAAGAAGGGTATTGTGGTGTCTGGATTCATTAGTGAATAGCTGTGTTTCTGGTGCCAGTGCAGATCCTAGAGGTAACACTTGAATTTCCTACATTTTTAGGATTTGCTAACAATATGCAACTGTTTGCTAATCATAATTAAAGTAAAAAAGGTTAGAAGTTAGGACCTTCCAGACTGGGGTTACCTTGACATGGTTCATTCATGTGATCACAGTAATGTATACTAAAACCCCTTTGATTATAAAGTATGCCAGTGTGCAGATAATACGATATTGTATGGGACCTAGGAAAGTGCATTGATTATCTTTTCTTTGTATAAATGTTTGACCAGATCAGTAGCGCTTCCACAAAATCTAGTTGCAAGGAGTGCTTGCACAATCCTTCTATTGTATGTATTTATCAGGAAGCATAGTCAAGCTTCCATGTGGTAATAGCACCCCTAACAGGGCGGCCCTTTAATGCAATGGGAGGTCCTATGCCTTTAATATAAAGCACTGGATGGACAGCCTCTTCCCTCATTTTAAAAAACCAAAGGGCTGGGGGGGAAGTGAGAGCCTGTTATATGGATCCAGTGTGTAAGAATGAGAAATGCAAAAGTTTGCTAATGGCAATTGTAAAGTAAAAAAGGTTAGAAGTTAGGACCTTCCAGACTGGGGTTACCTTGACGTGGTTGGAAGGCTTTTCGTTCATGTGATCACAGTAATGTATACTACGGCTGGGTACACACCTGAAGATATTTCCGGCGGACCGACTGATTCACGGCACTTTCGGTCGGTCGGCCAACATATCTCCTGGTGTGGGGCGGCTGGCCGCAACCGAACTCTATCGTCCGGATCGGACGTGTTGGAAAATCCAACACATCCAATTGATCATGATTTTCCAACACGTAGTGAGCACTCGGTCGGGACAAATAGTCCCTCCGTGTATACCCATCCTAAAACCCCTTTGTATATAAAGTATGCCAGTGTGCAGATAATATGATATTGTATGGGGCCCAGGAATGTGCATTGATTATCTTTTCTATGTTTGTATAAATGTTTGACAAGATCAGGAGCACTTCTGCTGAATGTAGTTGTAAATTAGCCTAATTGGAGTGCTTCCACAATTCTTGTATTGTATGTAAGTATTTTCACAAAGATTTTAAAAGCTGGAAGACACCTGGGAAAAAAGAGGACTCTTCAAAACATGCAAACTCCACCATCATATACACAAAAACTAGTGTAGGACTTGTCTGTTTGATTTAAGCACACACACAGTGGTAGTGTTATCAGTACCAAGTGATGGAATAATTAAAGTCCTGTTATCCTGCTCCTTTTCAAAAACAGAATTGTTCTTTAGAACTAGCGTACAGACATCTGTTTCAGGCCGCAGGTCTATATCTCAGATGTATTTTCTCATGGACATACCTACTCTTTCTTATATAAGTACTGTATATCAACACTATAACACACATACATGCACACTTACACGTATGCATTCTTTCACACTAACCTAGGCCATACTGCCACGTTTTTCATGCACCAAAGATCAATGCTTGTGATCCTTTAGCGTGTGAGAAACACAGCGCAGTGCATGTGGATGGCCACATTGCAACGGTTTTTGGAGCACATGTGATCACCATTTTTTTCAGATTGCTTGCGCAATGATTGCGGTCTATTGAGGATTGCAGCGCAAACGTTCAATAACGTGCAATACACGCATTGCCGTCCAACATAGTGTGGCCTCAGCCTAACACATACTCTCTCTCACAAATCCTATTCTTGCACACAACAAAAACACACTAAGGGCACGGCCACACTGCAACACAAACGCAATCGCACATTGAATCGCATGCGAATTTGTTGCGTTTGTGCATGCGTTTTTCATTAAGTATTGAAAATGCATACGATTGCGATTTAAAATGCGGAACGCAAATCGCAATCGCACCGCACCTGAATACGCTCGTTTTCGGTGCGCTGCCACGTTTTCAATTATATGAAGAAAAAAAAACGCAAAAGAAGCGCAGCAGTGTGGCCTAGCTCTAACATTCAAATATTTACACACAATTTGTTTGGATGTGTTCATGAGCTGGTTCTGTACTAGGGTTCCCCTTGTATTTTAGGGCTCAATAAGGAGTTAGGTTCCGTTTTGGCGCCGCCCCTTTGAGGCAGGCGTTCCTTCTCAATTTAGAGGTACAGGGGGGGTGTGTTTCCACCCCTCTCTGACGTCATTTGGAGCCGTGTACAAGAGGATGTCAAGATGGCGGGGTCCGTACCTATGATTAAGGGCTCAGGGAAGCCCGAAACGTGTCAGGGCATTCCTGCCGTTATGGTAACTATGTCGTTTTTAATTGTTGTTTAATAAAGTATAATGTTTTTACATACACTGTTGTGCCTGCTGAATTCGATGATCGGAGTGTGCCAGGCCCCTCAATATCGAAGCCGAAGAGTTACACACATACATACTTTCTCTCGCACAACCTTACACACATACCGTACATACTTTCTCTCGCACAACCTTACACACATACTTTCTCTTACACATACATACTTTCTCTCACACAACCTTAACTTTTATGGGGTTTTAATTGCATCACATCTCAAAACAGTGGGAATAAGAAAATTGCATTACCATAAGGACGCAGTTATTGAAAAACACATAATAAAATGCATCGAGGGAACACGCCATTGCATATACTCACACACTGATGCACACTCCCAATCACGCAGCCTCTCACACTCACAACTTCACTTCACATACAGATGTTCCATGAATATATTTTACATTAACAGATTATAGGCCTGATGCAAAAAAAAAGTGCAAATGTTTGCCCTTGCTAATAATTTGTAGCAACCAATCAAATATTAGCTTTTAACTGGGTTACTGCAGTTACAGTAGATAACCTGTGGTTGGTTGCTGCAAATGAATAAAGTGGGCAAACTTTTGCACCTATTATGGCATTAGCCACTTTGCTTCTACGTTTGTGTGGTGTTTTAACAATTGTTCTTTTCCTAAGCTTATGTAATAGCTGAAGGCTGTAAATATACACGGACGCCGAACACATATGCACAAGCACCGCATCATTCATCACCTCCCATAATGTGGGAGGGATTGGAGAGGTGCGAGCGAGAGGATGAGTGCGGCGGGGGGGGGGTGTACAAGGTACGTTTGCTAGTTGTTACTAATGCTCCCAACAAACGCAGGTCCACTGGTCTTCTGCATAATTTTACAGTACAGTCAAAATGACCTTTTATGTTGACCTTTTTTGGACACACCCCTCCAACCCAAGCACAGACATACACAAACCTTCCCCTCATAATAGCGAAAGGCATGGGAGTTTAACTGTAAACAAAGAATTGAAAACCAGTGAAGATAATTCGTATAGAGCAAACAGAGTTTCTTAATAACCTCTTCACATCAATATGAATACAAACGCCTCAGTCAAATTCCATTTTAATAAATAAATATTTGAGCAAGACATATGGTGCAGACTATAAAATTACCAGCACTCATAAATATGTCTAATTAGCTCAGCTAAGCCCTTTCAGCCTTACATGTGTATTCAGCAGCTCATAAATTCAGTCAGCATAAAAGTTGGTGACAGACGGACACCTGTTTCTGAAATGAAACACTTTTTCCTTTATATCTTTTGGAATATTTAATATTTTCGAATTTCTCTCTTTACAGGTGTCAGATGCATTAAGGTCCATGTAGGCGCTAGATAAATGATGATCAACAAAGCTCCAAATGATTATTTTGGCTGTCAATATTCTGTCTCTACAAGCATACAGTATGGCCTTATTGGCTACAAAAGCGTATTTTATGACCGGAAAGTTATTTTACAATGCGTCATTATTTTTTACGACACGGTCGTAAAACTGTGATGGGGGCTATAAAGGAGCAGTATCTGTATTTTCCCTACCTGGAGTATCTATTGACAAAAGTTCACCTATGTGCACCTATACATATGTTTGTATAATTTATACAATTTCATTAGCTTTAGCAAAGGGATAGGCAACCAGTAGCACAACACCCAGCATTCCTCTACAAGTACTCTGAAATAGCACATTTAAGGATCCATATATCTAACGTTATATATTTATTGGTTTCCTATCCCAGCTTTAGTAGAAACTGACACTGCTTAAACTCTGTTACCCACAATAATACCCATATCCCTATCCAGTGCCTGATGGCTGCAACCTGGAAGGAAGCAGGTAACAGAAAGAGACCATGTGGAGATCGGGAGAGCTTCAGGGGCTGTGGGTAGAAAGGGAAGTATAACAATCTCAGGGTTTGGGAAGAGAATATTTTAGTGGGGGTGGACATGAGCTATTATATTGCATCAATATCACCTTCACTCAGGTGGCATAAGCAGTTGGACTGGATCCTTGGGGCCAACCAGAGAACCTGAAGTCAATGCCCAAATTACCTTTGAATTTGCAAATCATAGAGGTACAGTAAGTTAAAGGGCAAGTCCACCCCCAAAACTAACTTTTTATATTTATTTGGCCCAAATAAGTGCTCCAAAACAAACTTTACAGCATGTAAATCGGTCCAGTGGTTCAAAAGTTACAGACCTTTGTAGCTGGCTTAATCCTGCAGCATGGACCAATACAGCGATGAACAGAGACAGGTTACATTACCTTGCCTCTGTTCTTTTCATGTTCTTGAGCATGTCTGTTAGCATCCAGCAGTGAGAACAGAGGAAGTTGCATCAGTAATGGTCTGACCCCTGGATCCCTGGATTTTCCCTCTCAACCAATCACAGCTGTAAAGTTATGTGTACTGAAGAAATCCAGGATCAACAGCTGCAGCCAGCCAGCCCAGAAAGAGAGATAGAGAGAGAGACACACACAAACACAGGCAAGAATTTTTTTTTCTCTCTAAGCTGCAGCTCGGGGTCATCTAAAGTGGAAGTGGAGAGGAAGTGCAGCCTGATATATATCTCAAAGGTCTGTAACTTTTGAACCACTGGACCGATTTACATGCTGTAAAGTTTGTTTTGGAGCACTTATTTGGGCCAAATAAATATAAAAAGTTAGTTTTGGGGGTGGACTTGCCCTTTAATAACCTGTACATGTATGTCCTTGGGCAATTTTATGCCCCTTTTAAATTATCCTTCTGATGTTCTGTACATGACCCACAAGCTAAAAATGTTTTCCTGTCTCCTTAAACAAATAAACAGGGCAACTGCAAGTCCTGCATTGCCCTGCTAGCACAACTTTAAGTCTTTTGTTATGTTGGCTGTGTGGCAAACATGGATGTCAACCTTGCAGGGACATGGCATGTTATATGCCAATAGTAGTGAACCATTGCAGCATTTTATACTGCAGCTAATGACTGGGAGCCTATTGCATCACCCTGGAAGTTTCAGAAAATAAAATTGCGCCTTTTTTCCTTTTCATTGTGTTTGATTTCTTGCATTTTGCTGTGGGCAAGTACTGGATTTTGCTATAACGAAAGGGTGACAGTTGGGGAATTCCATCTCTCAGTGCTAGATAACAGTGATTAAAATGGCAAAGCCATTTGTTTCCAGTATACATACCATTTAAAACATTTATTTTATTGTTATTAATGAAGAAGCATATTAAGAAAATAAGGTAATATTTAATTGTATTTTTCAAAAGAAAAACAAACAAAAATTTTGTCACATAATGACACGGACAATTATGAGTGGAGCCATTTGATCAGTAGTTGGAAGATCCGTTGCCTTGCACTAAGTACGCTCGGGAGATCTTCTGGGAGTTCAGGATACATATTCGCACAGTGAGCAGCATCTGGAATAAATGAAATCTGCTGTGTGAAACAGATAATGCATTAGCCATTTAAAAGCAGTGTTGTTCTGAGTTTTCTAGTAACTGTCTGGATACAGAGCCTTTTGTACAGGTATATGACTTTGTATTATCAGCTAATGACCATTAGAATTAATAGAACAGCAGGCATTCACCATGTTCTGTTACAGTAATAAAGTCAATTCAAGTCCCATTTCCACATTGCTAATTGTGCTGCGAAGACCTGTAATAAGTGTGACAGCCCAATTCATTTGAACTGCAAGGCTAAAGCTTTCACAGTTGGTTCATCAAATTAGTCATTTTCCCGTATTTTGGTTGAAGCTAATTAGAAAAATGAACTGTCAGCCCTTCCAATCACATAACAAATGCCATTCATTCACTCATAGGAGAAGGTTATAAGAAAAGTGCTAATGGTGGATGTCTTCAACATATAAAGTTGTGATAGTTGCTCATTTATTTTAAAAGCATCGAATGCCATATTGTCTGAAGCAGTGTATGACAACTTAGCTAGGTGTGCGTAAAGCATATTAAAACGGCAATAACACTATTTAATCGAATAAATGTCTTTGATGGAATAACAGGAGTCTGTGTCTTAAGCTTTTATGGACTTAAATGAATAGAAATCAAATGATGCATTGAGTGCATCTGTTGCCATTAAAGGCTTGGCATGCATTTACAGGTGTATTAAAGGGGAACTGTGGTCCAAAAATGACTTTAGATAAACTTTAGACTTTAGACAGAAATTGTCTCCTGGGAATTTTTGCAATTTATTGTCATTGTGGATTTGCATAGTTTGAAGATATTACATTTTCGTGTGTGATATGGCAGCAGCATCACCAGGTCCCCCCTGCACTTCCTGCTCCTGCTCTGAAACCATGTCAATGGATGACAGTCAATCTGTCCTGTGTTCTCCTCCGTCCTTGCAGCCCCCTCTCTGCAAGCCCCCTAGTCCCTCCCACTCATGGCCCCTTTGGCCCACTTGTGGGTCCCATGGCCCCACCCACTCCAGGTGCCATGGCCCTGCCCATTTGTGGGTGCCGTGGGACATTCAGACCCACCCCTCCCCCCCACAAAAAACTTTGTGAAAACAGTCTTTTCAGGTAGAGTGAGAGTGTGTTCACATAGTGAGAGAGTAGAGCTAAAGATTCCCTTACCTTTACTGTGAGGATCTTCACTTCACACAGCAGGGAGGGGGAGGGACTTCGTCCTGTCACTGAATCTGAGGCTGTGCTCGCCGGCGGCGAGGTGGAGGAGCAGCTTAGGAATGTCACATGTCAGCCTTCCACCCATTAACTTGTTTAGAGACCACAGTTCCCCTTTAAAAACTGTTTGAAGGTGGGAGTTCAAAAATGGAGCAACCACAAGTACAACCTGGCTTGTATGGAATCTAGGTAGCTGGTGGTCTAAATATGGACTAAACACCATGTGGAGAATGTGCACCATGTTAAGAGTGCAGGTGCACAGAATGTAGGATCTGCTTTTATTGCTGTTTACACAAAAAGGGTTCTAATAAGGCGCATAGCCTATAGACTAGAATTCTTGCACAGGGGGCCATTAATCCTAAGGGTGCCCAGACTAAAATAAGGTTAATTTAAATTAAAAAAAGAGAGCTATCAATACCTATTTCGCCAAACCCAAAATTTGGTAAAAGATGGCAAACATCTCTAAATAACTGGAAGATCAAGTGTTTACTAGAGATGGACACAAAACCGAACTGGAACTTATGAGTTCAGACGAACTTGAACTATTCGAACTAGTTTGGGTTAAAACTAGTTTGTTTTTCTGGACTCGGGCGTGTATTTTCGATAATAAATGTACAGATCCTTTTCGCTAACCCTAGTATGTATCATTCGCTAACCCTCGAATGTAGCCTTCGATTTTCGGTAATCCTCGAAAGTATCGTTCGGTAACCTTGAATGTAGCTTTGCGAAACCCGACAATTACCCGCTCATATTTAAGAAGTGTTTTAACAAGGTTTTGGTGATAGTGACAAGTTCCCCAGAACATTTCCCAGGTGCCACAGCCATTTACTGTAACTTACCATTTTTAGCTGAAATGACTCAGACTTTTTGAACTATGACTCCCCATTGATTTTAATGCGTCCGAATTCGAACTTTCGAACTTTTACTGAAGTTTGAAAGTTCAAAAATGGACCACACTTTATGAAGATGGCCATCTCTAGCGCTTACATTCACATTCCCTCTAGTGCAGAATATTCCCGTGAATAGAATTAACCATGAATGCAAAACACACCTGTATTCTAAACGCCGTCTTTGGTGTGATCACATGTGATCAATTATAATGGAGAGAGGAAAATAGAAACAGACATGAACTGCATGGCAATTTATGTGCAACTTTAATGGTTTAATGGTGATGTCCAGAAGGAAATTGAGAATCATCAGACATGACAGCATAGCAACAGGGCGGGGGGGGAACACAATTATTATGGGTTGAGTGTGAATAAAATGTAGAGCACCATTGTAATAATTATCCACACTGCAAAGAAGGGTATTGTGGTGTCTGGATTCATTAGTGAATAGCTGTGTTTTGGTGCCAGTGCAGATCCTAGAGGTAACACTTGAATTTCCTACATTTTAGGATTTGCTAACAAATATGCAACTGTTTGCTAATCATAATAAAGTAAAAAAGGTTAGAAGTTAGGACCTTCCAGACTGGGGTACCTTGACATGGTTCATTCATGTGATCACAGTAATGTATACTAAAACCCTTGATGATAAAGTATGCCAGTGTGCAGATAATACGATATTGTATGGGACCTAGGAAAGTGCATTGATTATCTTTTCTTTGTATAATGTTTGACCAGATCAGTGCGCTTCCACAAATCAGTTGCAAGGAGTGCTTGCACAATCCTTCTATTGTATGTATTTATCAGGAAGCATAGTCAAGCTTCCATGTGGTAATAGACACCCCTAACAGGGCGGCCCTTAATGCAATGGGAGGTCCTATGCCTTTAATATAAAGCATGGATGGACAGCCTCTTCCCTATTTTAAAAACCAAAGGGTGGGGGGGAAGTGAGAGCGTTATATGGATCCAGTGTGTAAGAATGAGAAATGCAAAAGTTTGCTAATGGCAATTGTAAAGTAAAAAGGTTAGAGTTAGGACCTTCCAGACTGGGGTTACCTTGACGTGGTTGGTGGAAGGCTTTTCGTTCATGTGATCACAGTAATGTATACCGGCTGGGTACACACCTGAAGATATTCCGGCGGACCGACTGATTCACGGCACTTCGGTCGGTCGGCCAACATATCTCCTGGTGTGGGGCGGCTGGCCGCAACCGAACTCTATCGTCCGGATCGGACGTGTTGGAAAATCCAACAACACCAATTGATCATGATTTTCCAACACGTAGGGAGCACTCGGTCGGGAAAAATAGTCCCTCCGTGTATACCCATCCTAAAACCCCTTTGTATATAAGTATGCCAGTGTGCAGATAATATGATATTGTATGGGGCCCAGGAATGTGCATTGATTATCTTTTCTATGTTTGTTATAAATGTTTGACAAGATCAGGAGCACTTCTGCTGAATGTAGTTGTAAATTAGCCTAATTGGAGTGCTTCCACAATTCTTGTATTGTATGTAAGTATTTCACAAAGATTTTAAAAGCTGGAAGACACCTGGGAAAAAAGAGGATCTTCAAAACATGCAAACTCACCATCATATACACAAAAACTAGTGTAGGACTGTCTGTTTGATTTAAGCACACACACAGTGGTAGTGTATCAGTACCAAGTGATGGAATAATTAAAGTCCTGTTATCCTGCCTTTTCAAAAACAGAATGTTCTTTAGAACTAGCGGACAGACATCTGTTTCAGGCGCAGGTCTATATTTCAGATGTATTTTCTCATGGACATACCTACTCTTTCTTATATAAGTACTGTATATCAACACTATAACACACATACATGCACACTTACACGTATGCATTCTTTCACACTAACCTAGGCCATACTGCCACGTTTTCATGCACCAAAGATCAATGCTTGTGATCCTTTAGCGTGTGAGAAACACAGCGCAGTGCATGTGGATGGCCACATTGCAACGGTTTTTGGAGCACATGTGATACACCATTTTTTCAGATTGCTTGCGCAATGATTGCGGTCTATTGAGGATTGCAGCGCAAACGTTCAATAACGTGCAATACACGCATTGCCGTCCAACATAGTGTGGCCTCAGCCTAACACATACTCCTCCCACAAATCCTATTCTTGCACACAACAAAACACACTAAGGGCACGGCCACACGCAACACAAACGCAATCGCACATTGAATCGCATGCGAATTTGTTTCGTTTGTGCATGCGTTTTTCATTAAGTATTGAAAATGCATACGATTGCGATTTAAAATGCGGAACGCAAATCGCAATCGCACCGCACCTGAATACGCTCGTTTTCGGTGCGCTGCCACGTTCAATTTTAGAAGAAAAAAAAAACGCAAAAGAAGCGCAGCAGTGTGGCCTAGCTCTAACATTCAAATATTTACACACAATTTGTTTGGATGTGTTCATGAGCTGGTTCTGTAATAGGGTTCCCCTTGTATTTTAGGGTCAATAAGGAGTTAGGTTCCGTTTGGCGCCGCCCCTTTGAGGCAGGCGTTCCTTCTCAATTTAGAGGTACAGGGGGGGGTGTGTTTCCACCCCCTCTGACGTCATTTGGAGCCGTGTACAAGAGGATGTCAAGATGGCGGGGTCCGTACCTATGATTAAGGGTCAGGGAGCCCGAAACGTGTCAGGGCATTCCTGCCGTTATGGTAACTATGCGTTTTTAATTGTTGTTTAATAAAGTATAATGTTTTACATACACCTGTTGTGCCTGCTGAATTCGATGATCGGAGTGTGCCAGGCCCCTCAATATCGAAGCCGAAGAGTTACACACATACATACTTTCTCTCGCACAACCTTACACACATACCGTACATACTTTCTCTCGCACAACCTTCACACCATACTTTCTCTTACACAACATACTTTCTCTCACACAACCTTAACTTTTATGGGGTTTTAATTGCATCACATCTCAAACAGTGGGAATAAGAAATTGCATTACCATAAGGACGCAGTTATTGAAAAACACATAATAAAATGCATCGAGGGAACACGCCATTGCATATACTCACACACTGATGCACACTCCCAATCACGCAGCCTCTCACACTCACAACTTCACTTCACATAACAGATGTTCCATGAATATATTTACATTAACAGATTATAGGCCTGATGCAAAAAAAAAGTGCAAATGTTTGCCCTTGCTAATAATTTGTAGCAACCAATCAAATATTAGCTTAACTGGGTTACTGCAGTTACAGTAGATAACTGTGGTTGGTTGTGCAAATGATAAAGTGGGCAAACTTTTGCACCTATTATGGCATTAGCCACTTTGCTTCTACGTTTGTGTGGTGTTTTAACAATTGTTCTTTTTCTAAGCTTATGTAATAGCTGAAGGCGTGTAAATATACACGGACGCCGAACACATATGCACAAGACCGCATCATTCATCACCTCCCATAAGTGGGAGGGATTGGAGAGGTGCGAGCGAGAGGATGAGGGCGGCGGGGGGGGGGTGACAAGGTACGTTTGCTAGTTGTTACTAATGCTCCAACAAACGCAGGTCCACTGGTCTTCTGCATAATTTTACAGTACAGTCAAAATGACTTTTATGTTTGACCTTTTTTGGACACACCCCTCCAACCCAAGCACAGACATACACAAACCTTCCCCTCATAATAGCGAAAGGCATGGGGTTTAACTGTAAACAAAGAATTGAAAACCAGTGAAGATAATTCGTATAGAGCAAACAGAGTTTCTTAATAACCCTTTACATCAATATGAATACAAACGCTCAGTCAAATTCCATTTTAATAAATAAAATTTGAGCAAGACATATGGTGCAGACTATAAAATTACCAGCACTCATAAATATGTCTAATTAGCTAGCTAAGCCCTTTCAGCCTTACATGTGTATTCAGCAGCTCATAAATTCAGTCAGCATAAAAGTTGGTGACAGACGGACACCTGTTTCTGAAATGAAACACTTTTTCCTTTATATCTTTGGAATATTTAAATTTTCGAATTTCTCTCTTTACAGGTGTCAGATGCATTAAGGTCCATGTAGGCGCTAATAAATGATGATCAACAAAGCTCCAAATGATTATTTGGCTGTCAATATTCTGTCTCTACAAGCATACAGTATGGCTTATTGGCTACAAAAGGTATTTTATGACCGGAAAGTTATTTACAATGCGTCATTATTTTTACGACCAGGTCGTAAAACTGTGATGGGGGCTATAAAGGAGAGATCTGTATTTTCCTACCTGGAGTATCTATGACAAAAGTTCACCTATGTGCACCTATACATATGTTTGTATAATTTATACAATTTCATTAGCTTTGCAAAGGGATAGGCAACCAAGTAGCACAACACCAGCATTCCTCTACAAGTACTCTGAAATAGCACATTTAAGGATCCATATATCTAACGTTATATATTTATTGGTTTCCTATCCCAGCTTTTGTAGAAACGACACTGCCTTAAACTCTGTTACCCAATAATACCCATATCCCTATCCAGTGCTGATGGCTGCAACCTGGAAGGAAGCAGGTAACAGAAAGAGACCATGGGGAGATCGGGAGAGCTTCAGGGGTGTGGGTAGAAAGGGAAGTATAACAATCTCAGGGTTTGGGAAGAGAATATTTTAGTGGGGGTGGACATGAGCATTATATTGCATCAATATCACCTTCAATCAGGTGGCATAAGCAGTTGGACTGGATCCTTGGGGCCAACCAGAGAACCTGAAGTCAATGCCAAATTACCTTTGAATTTGCAAATCATAGAGGTACAGTAAGTTAAAGGGCAAGTCCACCCCAAAACTAACTTTTATATTTTTGGCCCAAATAAAGTGCTCCAAAACAAACTTTACAGCAGTGTAAATCGGTCAGTGGTTCAAAAGTTACAGACTTTGTAGCTGGCTTAATCCTGCAGCATGGACCAATACAGCGATGAACAGAGACAGGTTACATTACTTGCCTCTGTTCTTTTCATGTTCTTGAGCATGTCTGTTAGCATCCAGCAGTGAGAACAGAGGAAGTTGCATCAGTAATGGTCTGACCCCTGGATCCTGGATTTCCCTCTCAACCAATCACAGCTGTAAAGTTATGTGTACTGAAGAAATCCAGGATCAACAGCTGCAGCCAGCCAGCCCAGAAAGGAGATAGAGAGAGAGACACACACAAACACAGGCAAGAATTTTTTTTCTCTCTAAGCTGCAGCTCGGGGTCATCTAAAGTGGAAGTGGAGAGGAGTGCAGCCTGATATATATCTCAAAGGTCTGTAACTTTTGAACCATGGACCGATTTACATGCTGTAAAGTTTGTTTGGAGCACTTATTTGGGCCAATAAATATAAAAAAGTTAGTTTTGGGGTGGACTTGCCCTTTAATAACCTGTACATGTATGTCCTTGGGCAATTATGCCTTTTAAATTATCTTCTGATGTTTGTACATGACCCACAAGCTAAAATGTTTTCCTGTCTCCTAAACAAATACAGGGCAACTGCAAGTCCTGCATTGCCCTGCTAGCACAACTTTAAGTCTTTTGTTATGTTGGCTGTGTGGCAAACATGGATGTCAACCTTGCAGGGACATGGCATGTTATATGCCAATAGTAGTGAACCATGCAGCATTTTATACTGCAGCTAATGACTGGGAGCCTATGCATCACCCTGGAAGTTTAGAAAATAAAATTGCGCCTTTTTCCTTTCATTGTGTTTGATTTCTTGCATTTTGCTGTGGGCAAGTACTGGATTTTGCTATAACGAAAGGGTGACAGTTGGGGAATTCATCTCTCAGTGCTAGATAACAGTGATTAAAATGGCAAAGCATTTGTTTCCAGTATACATACCATTTAAAACATTTATTTTATTGTATTTGAGAAGCATATTAAGAAAATAAGGTAATATTTAATTGTATTTTTCAAAAGAAAAAAAACAACAAATTTTGTCACATAATGACACGGACAATTATGAGTGGAGCCATTTGATCAGTAGTTGGAAGATCCGTTGCCTTGCACTAAGTACGCTGGGAGATCTCTGGGAGTTCAGGATACATATTCGCACAGTGAGCAGCATCTGGAATAAATGAAATCTGCTGTGTGAAACAGATAATGCATTAGCCATTTAAAAGCAGTGTTGTTCTGAGTTTTCTAGTAACTGTCTGGATACAGAGCCTTTTGTACAGTTATTAGTTTGTGCTGACACAATTAATTGAAACTGTATTTTCCCAACAGGTTCTATATATTAACATGCAGTGCAAGGCTGCTAGTACACATAAACATGCAGTGCTAGGCTTCTGGTACATATTAGGATGCAGTGCTAGGCTGCTGGTACATACAGTATTAGCATGCAGTGCTAGGTTTCTGGTACATATTAGGATGCAGTGCAAGGCTGCTGGTACATATTAGCATGCAGTGCAAGGCTGCTGGTACATATTAGCATGCATGCTGCTAGGCTGTTGGTACATATTAGCATGCAGTGTAAGGCTGCGGTAATTTAGCATGCAGTGTAGGCTGCTGGTACATATTATCATGCAGTGCAAGGCTGCTGGTACATATTAGCATGCAGTGTAAGGCTGCTGGTACATATTATCATGCAGTGCAAGGCTGCTGGTACATATTAGCATGCAGTGTAAGGCTGCTGGTACATATTATCATCATGCAAGCTGATGGTACATATGCATGCAGTGCAAGGCTGCTGGTACATATTAGCATGCAGTGCAAGGCTGCTGGTACATATTAGCATGCAGTGCAAGGCTGCTGGTACATATTAGCATGCAGTGCAAGGCTGCTGGTACATATTAGTTCTGAGTTTTCTAGTAACTGTCTGGATACAGAGCCTTTTGTACAGTTATAGTTGTTGTGCTGACCACATTATTGACTTAAACAAGTAATCCAAAGCCCTAACAGGTCATAATAAACATGCAGGCAGGCTGCTAGTACACATAAACTGCAGGCTAGTTCTGGTAATATTAGGATGCAGTGCTAGCTGCTGGTACATACAGTATTAGCATGCAGTGCTAGGCTTGTGGTACATATTAGGATGCAGTGCTAGGCTGCTGGTACATAAGGATGCAGTGTAGGCTGTGGTACATATTAGGATGCAGTGCTAGGCTGCTGGTACATACAGTATTAGCAGCAGTGCTAGGCTTGTGGTACATATTAGGATGCAGTGCAAGGCTGCTGGTACATATTAGCATGCAGTGCAAGGCTGTTGGTACATATTATGCAGTGTAAGGCTGCGGTACATATTAGCATGCAGTGTAAGCTGCTGGTACATATTAGCATGCAGTGCAAGGCTGCTGGTACATATTAGCATGCAGTGTAAGGCTGCTGTACATATTAGCATGCAGTGCAAGGTGCTGTACATATTAGATGCAGTGCAAGGCTGCTGGTACATATTAGCATGCAGTGCAGGCTGCTGGTACATATTAGTTCTGAGTTTTCTAGTTAACGTCTGGATACAGAGCCTTTTGTACAGTTTATGTACCAGCAGCCTTACACTGCATGCTAATATGTACCAACAGCCTTGCACTGCATGCTAATATGTACCAGCAGCCTTGCACTGCATCCTAATATGTACCACAAGCCTAGCACTGCATGCTAATACTGTATGTACCAGCAGCCTAGCACTGCATCCTAATATGTACCAGCAGCCTACAACTGCATGTCTAATATGTACCAGCAGAGCCTTACACTGCATCGAATATGTACCAACACCTTGCACTGCATGCTAATATGTACCAGCAGCCTTGCACGCATCCTAATATGTACCAAAGCCTAGCACTGCATGCTAATACTGTATTTACCAGCAGCCTAGCAGGCAATCCTAATGTACCAGCAGCCTAGCACTGCATCCTAATATGTACTACGCAGCAGCCTATGCACTGCATCCTATATGTACCACAACTACAACTGGCATGCTAATACTGTATGTACCAGCAGCCTAGCACTGCATCCTAATATGTACCAGAAGCCTAGCACTGCATGTTTATGTGTACTAGCAGCCTTGCACTGCATGTTTAATATAATAGAACCGGGGCTGTCCCCTGTAGCTGTCCTCTGGGCCCGTCCGTCCTGTGTGGCTCGGGGCATTTGCACGCGTTCGCGGCCGGTGGTCCGTGTGCCGCCTACACGTCAGGCAGGTGAAGCGTCAGCGTCGCGAGTCAGCAAAAACAACAAAAACATATAACTGTACAAAAGGCTCTGTATCCAGACAGTTACTAGAAAACTCAGAACTAATATGTACCAGCAGCCTTGCACTGCATGCTAATATGTACCAGCACTCGACCAAGCTGCACTGCATGCTAATATGTACCAGCAGCCTTGCACTGCATCTAATATGTACCAGCAGCCTTGCACTTCATGCATGATGTACCACGATCAGCTTGCACTACGCATATAATATGTACCAGCAGCCTTTACACTGCATGCTAATATGTACCAGCAGCCTTGCACTGCATGATAATATGTACCAGCAGCCTTACACTGCATGCTAATATGTACCAGCAGATGGGCGTTGGTAGCTATTAGCATGCGGTGTCAGGGTATATGACTTTGTATTATCAGCTAATGATCATTAGAATTAATAGAAACAGCAGGCATTCACCATGTTCTGTTACAGTAATAAAGTCAATTCAAGTCCCATTTCCACATTGCTAATTGTGCTGCGAAGACCTGTAATAAGTGTGACAGCCCAATTCATTTGAACTGCAAGGCTAAAGCTTTTCACAGTGGTTCATCAAATTAGTCATTTTCCCGTATTTTGGTTGAAGCTAATTAGAAAAATGAACTGTCAGCCCTTCCAATCACATAACAAATGCCATTCATTCACTCATAGGAGAAGGTTATAAGAAAAGTGCTAATGTGTGGATGTCTTCAACATATAAAGTTGTGCATAGTTGCTCATTTATTTTATAAAGCATCGAATGCCATTATTGTCTGAAGCAGTGTATGACCAACTTAGCTAGGTGTGCGTAAAGCATATTAAAACGGCAATAACACTATTTAATCGAATAAATGTCTTGATGGAATAACAGGAGTCTGTGTCTTAAGCTTTTATGGACTATAAATGAATAGAAATCAAATGAATGCATTGAGTGCATCTGTTGCCATTAAAGGCTTGGCATGCATTTACAGGTGTATTAAAGGGGAACTGTGGTCCAAAAATGACTTTAGATTAAACTTTAGACTTTAGACAGAAATTGCATCTCCTGGGAATTTTTGCAATTTATTGTCATTGTGGATTTGCATAGTTTGAAGATATTACATTTTCGTTGTGTGATATGGCAGCAGCATCACCAGGTCCCCCCTGCACTTCCTGCTTCCTGCTCTGAAACCATGTCAATGGATGACAGTCAATCTGTCCTGTGTTCTCCTCCGTCCTTGCAGCCCCCTCATCTGCAAGCCCCCCTAGTCCCTCCCACTCATGGCCCCTTTGGCCCACTTGTGGGTCCCATGGCCCCCACCCACTCACGGTGCCATGGCCCTGCCCATTTGTGGGTGCCGTGGGACATTCAGACCCACCCCTCCCCCCCACAAAAAACTTTGTGAAAACAGTCTTTTCAGGTAGAGTGAGAGTGTGTTCACATAGTGAGAGAGTAGAGCTAAAGATTCCCTTACCTTTACTGTGAGGATCTTCACTTCACACAGCAGGGGGGGGAGGGACTTCTGTCCTGTCACTGAATCTGAGGCTGTGCTCGCCGGCGGCGAGGTGGAGGAGGAGCCATTAGGAATGTCACATGTCAGCCTTCCACCATTAACTTGTTTAGAGACCACAGTTCCCCTTTAAAAAACTGTTGAAGGTGGGAGCTTCAAAAATGGAGCAACCACAAGTACAACCTGGCTTGTATGGAATCTAGGTAGCTGGATGGTCTAAATATGGACTTAAACACCATGTGGAGAAGTGCACCATGTTAAGAGTGCAGGTGCACAGAAATGTAGGATCTGCTTTTATTGCTGTTTACACAAAAAGGGGTTCTAATAAGGCGCATAGCCTATAGACTAGAATTCTTGCACAGGGGCCATTAATCCTAAGGGGCCCAGACTAAAATAAGGTTAATTTAAATTAAAAAAAGAGAGCTATCAATACCTATTCGCCAAACCCAAAATTGTGGTAAAAGATGGCAAACATCTCTAAATAACTGGAAGATCAAGTGTTTATAGAGATGGACACAAAACCGAACTGGAACTTATGAGTTCAGACGAACTTGAACTATTCGAACTAGTTTGGGTTAAAACTAGTTTGTTTTTCTGGACTCGCGGCGTGTATTGTTCGATAATAAATGTACAGATCCTTTTCGCTAACCCTAGTATGTATCATTCGCTAACCCTCGAATGTAGCCTTCGATTTTCGGTAATCCTCGAAAGTATCGTTCGGTAACCCTTGAATGTAGCTGTTGCGAAACCCGACAATTACCGCTCATATTAAGAAGTGTTTTTAACAATTTTTGGTGATAGTGACAAGTTCCCCAGAACATTTCCCAGGGCCACAGCCATTTACTGTAACTTACCATTTTTAGCTGAAATGACTCAGACTTTTTGAACTATGACTCCCCATTGATTTTAATGCGTCCGAATTCGAAACTTTCGAACTTTTCTGAAGTTTGAAAGTTCAAAAATGGGACCACACTTTATGAAGATCGGCCATCTCTAGCGCTTACATTCACATTCCCTCTAGTGCAGAATATTCCCGTGAATAGAATAACCATGAATGCAAAACACACCTGTATTCCTAAACGCCGTCTTTGGTGTGATCACATGTGATTCAATTATAATGGAGAGAGGAAAATAGGAAACGACATGAAACTGCATGGCAATTTAGTGCAACTTTAATGGTTAATGGTGATGTCCAGAAGGAATTGAGAATCATCAGACATGACAGCATAGCAACAGGGCGGGGGGGGGGAACACAATTATTATGGTGTGAGTGTGAATAAAAGTAGAGACACCATTGTAATAATTTCCACACTGCAAAGAAGGGTATTGTGGTGTCTGGATTCATGTTAGGAATAGCTGTGTTTTGGTGCCAGTGCAGATCCTAGAGGTAACACTTGAATTTCCTACATTTTAGGATTTGCTAACAAATATGCAACTGTTTGCTAATCATAATAAAGTAAAAAAGGTTAGAAGTTAGGACCTTCCAGACTGGGGTACCTTGACATGGTTCATTCATGTGATCACAGTAATGTATACTAAAACCCTTGATGATAAAGTATGCCAGTGTGCAGATAATACGATATTGTATGGGACCTAGGAAAGTGCATTGATTATCTTTCTTTGTATAATGTTTGACCAGATCAGTAGCGCTTCCACAAATCTAGTTGCAAGGAGTGCTGCACAATCCTTCTATTGTATGTATTTATCAGGAAGCATAGTCAAGCTTCCATGTGGTAATAGCACACCCCTAACAGGGCGGCCCTTAATGCAATGGGAGGTCCTATGCCTTTAATATAAAGCATGGATGGACAGCCTCTTTCCCTCATTTAAAAAACCAAAGGGCTGGGGGGGGGAAGTGAGAGGCTGTTATATGGATCCAGTGTGTAAGAATGAGAAATGCAAAAGTTTGCTAATGGCAATGTAAAGTAAAAAGGTTAGAGTTAGGACCTTCCAGACTGGGGTTACCTTGACGTGGTTGGTGGAAGGCTTTTCGTTCATGTGATCACAGTAATGTATACTACGGCTGGGTACACACCTGAAGATATTCCGGCGGCCGACTGATTCACGGCACTTGCGGTCGGTCGGCCAACATATCTCCTGGTGTGGGGCGGCTGGCCGCAACCGAACTCTATCGTCCGGATCGGACGTGTTGGAAAATCCAACACAACCAATGGATCATGATTTTCCAACACGTAGTGAGCACTCGGTCGGGAAAATAGTCCTCCGTGATACCCATCCTAAAACCCCTTTGTATATAAGTATGCCAGTGTGCAGATAATATGATATTGTATGGGGCCCAGGAATGTGCATTGATTATCTTTTCTAGTTTGTTATAAAGTTTGACAAGATCAGGAGCACTTCTGCTGAATGTAGTTGTAAATTAGCCTAATTGGAGTGCTTCCACAATTCTTGTATTGTATGTAAGTATTTCACAAAGATTTTAAAAGCTGGAAGACACCTGGGAAAAAAGAGGACTCTTCAAAACATGCAAACTCACCATCATATACACAAAAACTAGTGTAGGACTGTCTGTTTGATTTAAGCACACACACAGTGGTAGTGTTATCAGTACCAAGTGATGGAATAATTAAAGTCCTGTTATCCTGTCCTTTTCAAACAACAGAATTGTTCTTTAGAACTAGCGTGACAGACATCTGTTTCAGGCCGCAGGTCTATATTTCAGATGTATTTTCTCATGGACATACCCTACTCTTTCTTATATAAGTACTGTATATCAACACTATAACACACATACATGCACACTTACACGTATGCATTCTTTCACACTAACCTAGGCCCATACTGCCACGTTTTTCATGCACCAAAGATCAATGCTTGTGATCCTTTAGCGTGTGAGAAACACAGCGCAGTGCATGTGGATGGCCACATTGCAACGGTTTTTGGAGCACATGTGATACACCATTTTTTTCAAGATTGCTTGCGCAATGATTGCGGTCTATTGAGGATTGCAGCGCAAACGTTCAATAACGTGCAATACACGCATTGCCGTCCAACATAGTGTGGCCTCAGCCTAACACATACTCCTCTCACAAATCCTATTCTTGCACACAACAAAAAACACACTAAGGGCACGGCCACACTGCAACACAAACGCAATCGCACATTGAATCGCATGCGAATTTGTTCGTTTGTGCATGCGTTTTTCATTAAGTATTGAAAATGCATACGATTGCGATTTAAAATGCGGAACGCAAATCGCAATCGCACCGCACCTGAATACGCTCGTTTTCGGTGCGCTGCCACGTTCAATTTATGAAGAAAAAAAAAACGCAAAAGAAGCGCAGCAGTGTGGCCTAGCTCTAACATTCAAATATTTACACACAATTTGTTTTGGATGTGTCATGAGCTGTTCTGTACTAGGGTTCCCCTTGTATTTAGGGCTCAATAAGGAGTTAGGTTCCGTTTGGCGCCGCCCCTTTGAGGCAGGCGTTCCTTCTCAATTAGAGGTACAGGGGGGGGGTGTTTCCACCCCCTCTGACGTCATTGGAGCCTGTTACAAGAGGATGTCAAGATGGCGGGTCCGTACCTATGATTAAGGGTCAGGGAGCCCGAAACGTGTCAGGGCATTCCTGCCGTTATGGTAACTATGTCGTTTTTAATTGTTGTTTAATAAAGTATAATGTTTTACATACACTGTTGTGCCTGCTGAATTCGATGATCGGAGTGTGCCAGGCCCCTCAATATCGAAGCCGAAGAGTTACACACATACATACTTTCTCTCGCACAACCTTACACACATACCGTACATACTTTCTCTCGCAAACCTTACACACATACTTTCTCTTACACATACATACTTTCTCTCACACAACCTTAACTTTTATGGGGTTTTAATTGCATCACATCTCAAACAGTGGGAATAAGAAATTGCATTACCATAAGGACGCAGTTATTGAAAAACACATAATAAAATGCATCGAGGGAAACACGCCATTGCATATACTCACACACTGATGCCACACTCCCAATCACGCAGCCTCTCACACCTCACAAACTTCACTTCACATACAGATGTTCCATGAATATATTTACATAACAGATTATAGCCTGATGCAAAAAAAAAGTGCAAATGTTTGCCCTTGTAATAATTTGTAGCAACCAATCAAATATTAGCTTTAACTGGGTTACTGCAGTTACAGTAGATAACTGTGGTTGGTTGCTGCAAATGAATAAAGTGGGCAAACTTTTGCACCTATTATGGCATTAGCCACTTTGCTTCTACGTTTGTGTGGTGTTTTTAACAATTGTTCTTTTCTAAGCTTATGTAATAGCTGAAGGCTTGTAAATATACACGGACGCCGAACACATATGCACAAGCACCGCATCATTCATCACCTCCCATAATGTGGGAGGGATTGGAGAGGTGCGAGCGAGAGGATGAGCGGCGGGGGGGGGGGGTGTACAAGGTACGTTGCTAGTTGTTACTAATGCTCCCAAACAAACGCAGGTCCACTGGTCTTCTGCATAATTTTACAGTACAGTCAAAATGACTTTTATGTTGACCTTTTTTGGACACACCCCCCAACCCAAGCACAGACATACACCAAACCTTCCCCTATAATAGCGAAAGGCATGGGAGTTTAACTGTAAACAAAGAATGTGAAAAACCAGTGAAGATAATCGTATTATAGAGCAAACAGAGTTTCTTAATAACCTCTTTACATCAATATGAATACAAACGCTCAGTCAAATTCCATTTTAATAAATAAATATTTGAGCAAGACATATGGTGCAGACTATAAAATTACCAGCACTCATAAATATGTCTAATTAGCTCAGCTAAGCCCTTTCAGCCTTACATGTGTATTCAGCAGCTCATAAATTCAGTCAGCATAAAAGTTGGTGACAGACGGACACCTGTTTCTGAAATGAAACACTTTTTCCTTTATATCTTTGGAATATTTAAATTTTCGAATTTCTCTCTTTTACAGGTGTCAGATGCATTAAGGTCCATGTAGGCGCTAGATAAATGATGATCAACAAAGCTCCAAATGATTATTTGGCTGTCAATATTCTGTCTCTACAAGCATACAGTATGGCCTTATTGGCTACAAAAGCGTATTTTATGACCGGAAAGTTATTTACAATGCGTCATTATTTTTACGACACGGTCGTAAAACTGTGATGGGGGCTATAAAGGAGAAGATCTGTATTTTCCTACCTGGAGTATCTATTGACAAAAGTTCACCTATGTGCACCTATAATATGTTTGTATAATTATACAATTTCATTAGCTTTGCAAAGGGATAGGCAACCAAAGCACAACACCCAGCATTCCTCTACAAGTACTCTGAAATAGCACATTTAAGGATCCATATATCTAACGTTATATATTTATGTGTTTCCTATCCCAGCTTTAGTAGAAACTGACACTGCTTAAACTCTGTTACCCACATAATACCCATATCCCTATCCAGTGCTGATGGCTGCAACCTGGAAGGAAGCAGGTAACAGAAAGAGACCATGTGGGAGATCGGGAGAGCTTCAGGGGTGTGGGTAGAAAGGGAAGTATAACAATCTCAGGGTTTGGGAAGAGAATATTTTAGTGGGGGGGACATGAGCATTATATTGCATCAATATCACCTTCACTCAGGTGGCATAAGCAGTTGGACTGGATCCTTGGGGCCAACCAGAGAACCTGAAGTCAATGCCAAATTACCTTTGAATTTGCAAATCATAGAGGTACAGTAAGTTAAAGGGCAAGTCCACCCCAAAACTAACTTTTATATTTTTGGCCCAAATAAGTGCTCCAAAACAAACTTTACAGCAGTGTAAATCGGTCAGTGGTTCAAAAGTTACAGACCTTTGTAGCTGGCTTAATCCTGCAGCATGGACCAATACAGCGATGAACAGAGACAGGTTACATTACTTGCCTCTGTTCTTTTCATGTTCTGAGCATGTCTGTTAGCATCCAGCAGTGAGAACAGAGGAAGTTGCATCAGTAATGGTCTGACCCCTGGATCCCTGGATTTCCCTCTCAACCAATCACAGCTGTAAAGTTATGTGTACTGAAGAAATCCAGGATCAACAGCTGCAGCCAGCCAGCCCAGAAAGGAGATAGAGAGAGAGGACCACACACAAACACAGGCAAGAATTTTTTTTCTCTCTAAGCTGCAGCTCGGGGTCATCTAAAGTGGAAGTGGAGAGGAAGTGCAGCCTGATATATATCTCAAAGGTCTGTAACTTTTGAACCAATGGACCGATTTACATGCTGTAAAGTTTGTTTGGAGCACTTATTTGGGCCAAATAAATATAAAAAAGTTAGTTTTGGGGTGGACTTGCCCTTTAATAACCTGTACATGTAGTCCTTGGGCAATTTATGCCCCTTTTAAATTATCCTTCTGATGTTATGTACATGACCCACAAGCTAAAAATGTTTTCCTGTCTCCTAAACAAATAAACAGGGCAACTGCAAGTCCTGCATTGCCCTGCTAGCACAACTTTAAGTCTTTTGTTATGTTGGCTGTGTGGCAAACATGGATGTCAAACTTGCAGGGACATGGCATGTTATATGCCAATAGTAGTGAACCATGCAGCATTTTATACTGCAGCTAATGACTGGGAGCCTATGCATCACCTGGAAGTTTCAGAAAATAAAATTGCGCCTTTTTCCTTTCATTGTGTTTGATTTCTTGCATTTTGCTGTGGGCAAGTACTGGATTTTGTATAACGAAAGGGTGACAGTTGGGGAATTCCATCTCTCAGTGCTAGATAACAGTGATTAAAATGGCAAAGCCATTTGTTTCCAGTATACATACCATTTAAAACATTTATTTTATTGTATTATGAAGAAGCATATTAAGAAAATAAGGGTAATATTTAATTGTATTTTCAAAAGAAAAAAAACAAAAATTTTGTCACAATAATGACACGGACAATTATGAGTGGAGCCATTTGATCAGTAGTTGGAAGATCCGTTGCCTTGCACTAAGTACGCTGGGAGATCTTCTGGGAGTTCAGGATACATATTCGCACAGTGAGCAGCATCTGGAATAAATGAAATCTGCTGTGTGAAACAGATAATGCATTAGCCATTTAAAAGCAGTGTTGTTCTGAGTTTTCTAGTAACTGTCTGGATACAGAGCCTTTTGTACAGTTATTAGTTTGTGCTGACACAATTAATTGAAACTGTATTTTCCCAACAGGTTCTATATATTAACATGCAGTGCAAGCTGCTAGTACACATATAAACATGCAGTGTAGGCTTTGTGTACATATTAGG
The DNA here is from genome assembly GCA_019447015.1 of Hymenochirus boettgeri. NCBI lineage: Eukaryota > Metazoa > Chordata > Amphibia > Anura > Pipidae > Hymenochirus > Hymenochirus boettgeri. The sequence goes on along the minus strand of CM033473.1, from coordinate 231,251,994 downwards.
ATGAAGTGCTAGGTGCTGGGACATACAGTATAGCATGCAGTGCTAGGTTTCTGGTACATATTAGGATGCAGTGCAAGGCTGCTGGTACAATATTAGCATGCAGTGCAAGGCTGCTGGTACATATTAGCATGCAGCTATGCTAGGCTGTTGGTACATATTAGCATGCAGGTGTAACGGCTGCGGTAATATTAGCATGCAGTGTAGGTGCTGGTAAATATTATCATGCAGTGCAAGGTGCTGCTGGTACATATTAGCATGCAGTGTAAGGCTGCTGGTACATATTATCATGCAGTGCAAGGCTGCTGGTACATATTAGCTGCAGGTGTAAGGCTGCTGGTACATATTTACGTATGAAGCTATGGTCATATCGCATGAGTGCAAGGTGCTGGTACATATTAGCATGGCAGTGCAAGGCTGCTGGTACATATTAGCATGCAGTGCAGGCATGCTGGTACATATTAGCATGCAGTGCAAGGCTGCTGGTACATATTAGTTCTGAGTTTCTAGTAACGGTCTGATACAGAGCTTTTGTACAGTTATAGTTTTGTGCTGACCCAATTATTACTGTAAGAACAACTGCGTATCCAAAGGCAGCCTCAGGTCATAATTAAATGCAGGCAAGGCTGCTAGTACACATAAACTGCAGTGTAGTTCTGGTACATATTAGGATGCAGTGCTAGCTGCTGGTACATACAGTATTAGCATGCAGTGCTAGGCTTGTGGTACATTTAGGATGCAGTGCTAGGCTGCTGGTACATATTAGGATGCAGTGTAGGCTGTGGTACATATTAGGATGCAGTGCTAGGCTGCTGGTACATACAGTATTAGCAGCAGTGCTAGGCTTGTGGTACATATTAGGAGTGCAGTGCAAGCTGCTGGTACATATTAGCATGCAGTGCAGGCTGTTGGTACATATTACGATGCAGTGTAAGGCTGCGGTACATATTAGCATGCAGTGTAAGCTGCTGGTACAATATTAGCATGCAGTGCAAGGCTGCTGGGTACATATTAGCATGCGTTGTAAGGTGCTGTACATATTAGCATGCAGTGCAAGGGTGCTGTACATATTAGATGCAGTGCAAGGCTGCTGGTACATATTAGCATGCAGTGCAGGCTGCTGGTACATATTAGTTCTGAGTTTTCTAGTAACTGTCTGGATACAGAGCCTTTTGTACAGTTATTAGTTTGTGCTGACACAATTAATTGAAACTGTATTTTCCCAACAGTTTCCATATATTAACATGCAGTGCTAGGCTGCTAGTGCACATAAACATGCAGTGCTAGGCTGCTGGTACATACAGTATTAGCATGCAGTGCTAGGCTTCTGGTACATATTAGGATGCAGTGCTAGGCTGCTGGTACATATTAGCATGCAGTGCTAGGCTGCTGGTACATATTAACATGCAGTGCTAGGCTGCTGGTATATATTAGCATGCAGTGCAAGGCTGTTGGTACATATTAGCATGCAGTGCAAGGCTGCTGGTACATAGTAGCATGCATTGCAAGGCTGATGGTACATATTAACATGCAGAGCAAAGATGCTGGTACATATTAGCATGCAGTGGAATGCTGCTGGTACATATTAGCATGCAGTGGAATGCTGCTGGTACATATTTGCATGCAGTGGAAGGCTGCTGGTACATATTAGCATTCAGTATAAGCCTACAAGTACATGGAGCGCTCACCCAACAGCACCAGCATACAAAGCAAGGAGCCAGTGCAATAATGGAGCACTTTATAGAAAATTTACTATGCACTAATGATAATGTAGATCATTCCTTACCTACTGTAACACACGTAGCAGCCACCGCTCCCCAAACTGACAGCAATTGGCAAAGAAATGTTTCCGGACAGTTTTTGCAAGGTGGTGGCTGCTACATGAGCTAGGTAAGGAACAGTTAACATTACAGTTCTCGTAGAGTTAATTGTCAATTGATTGCTGCTGACCACATAGGCTCCCATGGCTGTGTATGTTGGTTGAACACTCAGTGTACCAGCAGCCTAAATGACTTTAGACCTTAAGGGGGTGATGCAATAATTTTGTCCGACGCAGCACACCTGCCCGAGTTCCCGCAATGCAAAAACCCCTGTGCAAAATTTTCTTGGAAATGGCGCAGGCAACGCAAACTCAGTGTAAAACCCATGCTAACTTGATAATACATGGGCATTTTGTGCCCAATATTGCATCGCCCACTTAATACTCTATCAACCTTAAATGTCTAATTTGGAATATAAAAATCTCTATAGTTTTAGTGAATTAATAAATTTGATTCCCTATAGTAGTGTTCTCCTCTCATCTTTGCTGTTCTGGAGTATATCTCCATTTGGTAGAGGGCTTGGAGGATCTGTTAGCAAAGGTCTGTCTAACTTTAAAAGACAATTATAGTGCCCTAACCCCATCCCCCTCCACTGATCCTTGTACCCAAAACCACTAGCTCTTCACCCCTTGGTTTGCCCTAGAAGCCTCTTAATAAGCTATCAAAGTCTGACTCTCACAATCAGGGGTCTTTTCCTAGCCTGGCCATTGGAGGAGATGGGCAGAGACCAGCACTATGATCCAGACTTTGATTAGGTTCTCAGATCAGTGGAGGGGGTTGTTTAGTGGAGGTAGGCAGATCCTATAGTTTTAAGGAAAGCTACTCACTAATAGAGATGTCCGAACTTCGAAAAATCCGGTCCGCTCGGTCCGCTTGAGGAATCCGAAAATTTGGAAATCTGCAAGCGGACCCGTTAAATCGTATTAAAATGAAAGTTCGCCAAAATCCGCATTTAAAGTGGTCTAAATAGCCTTGGTAACGTACACTAAATCACTCAGGGACCTGGGTAATGACCTTGGAAACACATATCAATGCCTACAATATCTAAAAATTACAGTCCGCTAGCGTGAATTTAAAAAAAAAAATTTTCGAAAATACGAGGATTTCCATAAATACGGGGATTCCCTAAAAAACGAGGATTTCCGTAAAAACGAGGATTCACGAAAAACCGAAGATCCCCGTAAAAACGAGGATTTTCGTAAAAACGAGGATTCACGAAAAACCAAAGATCCCCGTAAAAACGAGGATTTCCGTAAATACGCGGATTCTTCAGAAATACGGACCTGAACCGGAACTTCGATGATTCATTGCTTTTTACTACATCCTGCCTGCAAAATGTCGAGCTCTGCCAGGCAGCTCTATGCCACCCAATACCTCCTGGCTAGGGGGTATGGCAATTTTGCGCCAGGTAACCCGGCATGTGCGGCGCAGGAAGCTCGCTATAATGGAGGGCCTGCAGCGCTGTTTCGGCTGTATGAGATGGTCAAAGTAGGTGACACCACAAAGGTGCCTCGTGGAGAGAGAAGGAAGAACAAATATGGAGTATTGCTCTCAGGCCAAGTAGGATCGACCCAATCTTAGAAAAATTAGCCACAGAGTAGCTGTTGTCGCAGAGCATTTGTTATTTCACAACTTGAATGCAGTAGAGCAAGGTAGGACCATATATGGCCCTGCCAATAAGAAAAATTTGCCATTTGCCAGCTAAGCTGGCATCAGCTAAGCCTCTAGGTGGAAAATGAGGCGGAAGGAGCAGTACGGGTGGCCAGGGGCAGGAGGCCTTCAGTCACGGGCATCAGCAATAGGGGTGCTGTACTGAGATATGATCCACGCCTCATTTATCTTGATGAATGTAAGGCGGTCCACATTCTCAGTGGAGAGACGGGTCCTCCTCTCCGTTACAACACCCCCTGCCACACTGAAGGTCCTCTCCGAAAGAACACTTGATGACGGGCATGAAAGGACCTCAATGGCATACTGTGCCAACTCGTTCCAGATATCAAGCCTCACCACCCAGTAGTCCAGTGGATCCTCAGTCTCTGATGTGTCTACACCGGCCCTGGATCCGATGTAGTGGGTGACCTGGCGACTGAGGTGTTGCCTGGTGGAGTTGCCAATATATGAGCCTGGCAACTGTGACTGGAAGAACAGCCTGAAGTTGGCCGCGAGGCCGCCTCCAGTACTGCTGCTCCTCCTGTCAGGCACAGGGGGACGTGAGCCCTGTTGATCCCAAACATCAGGTGCTGTAGGCCTGCCAGCACCTGGAAAGGCAGAACAGAGGCAACGTAGCAGTGTTGCCTCATAGTGCTGCATTCTACCTTCCCTCTGAGATGCGGGGATAAACTCCGACACTTTACCCTTATAGCGGGGATCTATAAGGGTGGCCACCCAGTACTGCTCCTTCTCTTTGATGGCCTTAATCTTGGGGTCCTTGCGCAGGCATTGCAGCATGAACTAACCCATGCGCCGCAAACTGCCTGCCGCAGAGGACCCCATGTCCTTGATGTCACTGAGGACAATAGTGTCGGACTCAACCTCTCCCCATCCACGAATGACATGTGGTACTTGGGAGGGTTCAGATGTCCCCCTAGAGGAATGCCCCATTTCCCCTTGGTCCAGGTCACCTAAATCCCCCTCCTCATCATCGGATGGCTGCTCTGCACCGTGATGTTCGGGCTCGGAAAGCATCACGGTGTTGTTGCCTCCTCTTCCAGTAGCTGCTGCTCGACAGCGAGTGCCCAGTCAAGTATGCCGCGCATAGTGTGCTCAAGGAGGAACACCAGTGGGATGGTATCCGCGATGGTGGCATCATTGCGGCTTACCATCCTGGTGGCCTCCTCAAATGGCGCGAGCACACGGCAGGCATCACTAATCAGCAGCCACTGCCTGGGTAACAGCAAACCCAGGTCCCCACAGCCTGATCTTGCCTCGTATTCGTACAAGTAGTCTATGATGGCTCGCCTCTGCTGGAGCAGCCTCAGCAGCATCATAAGACTAGAGTTCCAGCGGGTGGGGGTGTCACAAATCAGGCCGTTCTGCAGCAGAGCATTCTGCTGCTGAAACTCGGCCAGACGAGCTGTGGCCGTGTATGACCGCCTGAAGTGACTGGACACCCTCCTAGCCATCCTCAGTACCTTCTGGAGACCAGGGTACTTGGTGAGGAACCGCTGGACGACCAGGTTGAGAACGTGTGCCAGGCAAGGAACATGTGTGACTCTGCCCATGCGAAGGGCAGACAGGATGTTGGTGGCATTGTCACACACGACCTTGCCTATTGAGAGGCGGTGTGGGGTCAGCAACCTCTCAACCTGCCCTTGCAGTGCTGCCAGCAACTCTGCCCCGGTGTGGCTCCTATCACAGAGGCACACAAGCTGCAACACTGCATGGCACTGTCTCGTCTGGCACGAAGCATAGGCTCTGGGGGGGCACGGAGCTGTCTGGATGAGGAGGGGGGGTGGAGACTGGCGTATCACCAATGCGTGGTGGTACCACCATCTCCCCACTTGCGCTCCATGCCGCGTCTCTGCTGGCTAGCAGAGTGACCCATTGGGCGGTAAATGACACATACCGCCCCTGGCGCTGCTTGCTGGACCACGCGTCCATAGTAATGTGGGCACACTTGCCCACGCTGTGGTCCATCGAAGCAGATATATTGCCCTGCAGATGGTCGTGCAGGGCTGGTACTGTCTTCTGGGCAAAGTACCTACGGCCAGGGACCTGCCACTGTGGTGTGCTAATGGCCACAAACTCCCTGAACGCTGCACTGTCTACCAGGCTGAAAGGTAGCAGCTGCACCGCCAGGAGTTTTGCTAAGCCGGCAGTGAGATGCTGTGTTTGGGAGTGACTGGGGGACAGTTTCTGCCTCCGCTCCAACAACTGGGGAAGAGAGACCTGCCTTTTAGCTGATGCTCCAGCAGCAGTGTCAAGAGGCCTCTTAACACCGTGTGCTGGGGCCAAAGGCTGCCTCTCCTCCCTAAATTCCATCGAGGAAGCAGCTGATGGGGCCGGAGGGGGAGGAGGAACGGTGGCTACCTGGGTACGAGGTAGGGAACGTGTGGGTGCCTGCACGTTCCCTGTCCGCAGTTCCCTCCGGGCAAAGTGGTGCAGTATCATATGTCTCCTCATAGAGGAGGTGCCCAAATGTGATGTGGTCTTCCCACGGCTAACACGTTGCAGACACAACTTGCACACTGCAACCGTGCTGTCACCTGGAGCCAGTGAGAAGAACTCCCACACCGCTGAGCCACCGGCATGACTCGGAGCAGAGGTCACCTGCTTCTGTGGGGCACTGGCACCAGATCTCATTGGTCCTGTACTTCCATGTGCACCACTAGGTGCACTGCCTCTGCCCCTGCCCCCAGTCCTGCCTCTGGGTTCAGGATCGTGCTCATGCTCTGAGGGACATCCCTCAGAGACACTATCCTCCACCTCTCACACAGAGGGCACCCATGGATGATCGGTGACCTCATCGTCCACTTCCACCTCCTCAATACTGGAGGCTGCATCACTAACAGCAGCAGCATCTGGAACCTCACCCCCTGCATTAGTTCCCTGGCTGCTCACAGACTGCTGTGTGACATCGTCAGCCTCCTGTCCCCCTGTGCACTGAGCACTTTCCTCCACCTCGGGCGACAGGAAAGATTGTGCATCAGTGCACGGCTCCTCCTCAAGCACACTAGCCCCACACATAGTGCGCGAAAATAGATCCTGAGACTCCTCCTCCGGATCAACGAAGTTACGGGCCATGTGGGCAACGAACTCCTGATAGAGAGGATCAGGGTCCATGCCCACAGTAGGAGCCTCAGGTGAGGAAGGAGCAGGCACAGTATCTACAGTGGCAGCTCGGCTGCTCTGTGCCTGTGAGGAGGTGGATGAGGAAGGCTGGGTAATCCAGTCTACTACTCGCCTTCCTTGATCAGAAGGGATAGCCCTAGCATGGCTACCCCTAAACATATCGGGTACGGTTACCCGGCTGCCCTGCGAAGGGCCAGGTAGCTCCTGGCCAGAGCCTTCAGTAGGCTCTCCTCTGCCTCTCCCTCTCCCACTCCCACCACGTGCAGAAGCACCCCTGCTCCTGGCTCTCCCACTTGCCCTGCCAGGCATTTCCCTCTCCCAAATTTTTACAAAAGAAAAGAACTCAAAAAAAACACACACACAATATATATATATATATATATATATATAAAATATATATATATATATATATATATATATATATATATATATATATACACATACACACACAAACACAAAAGACAAAACAAAACAACACAGAAGCAAACAAATAAACACAAAGCTTTTTTTTCTTTTTTTTTTTTACACTAAAAGCACAAATAGGACACAGACACAACTGACAGCAAACAGCAGATCAGACAGCAAAAGCTGCTGATTGCTGCTAAAGGCACCACTGTCAGCTACACATAACACACAGACAATGACACACAGATACAGAAAGACAAACAAAAAAACAGCACACCTAGACCTCTAAAAGGTCTAACACAAAATTTGTCCAAACGACTTATAGCGGGGTTAGTCCTTAAAAGGACTTTTGGGTCTCCCAAGGGTAGTCCTTAAAAGGACTGTTGGGTCTCAAGATGTGTGAATACAGGGGTGGTTAACAACAAGTGCTAAACCACCACACTGAAATTCACACACAGAAAGCTCAAAAAGCTCAAAAAGCACAAAAATCTCTCTCCAACTCCTACACTGTCAGGTCTCCACTAAACACACTCCAACACACTGACAAAATGGCGCCTGTGAAGCAGCCTTTTATACCCAGGGGGCTGGCAATAATCATGTTAGCTGCCATTGGATAATTTGGGACATGTGGCTTGTTCCGTCTTGGAAATAATCCCCAAAATGAATTTACGGGAATTTTTGTATTTTCCCGTATTTTCAAAAATACGGGAAACCTCGTAATTTCGAAAATTTTCGAAAATACGATAAATCCGCGGTTCGGAAGGCGGAAAATCCGGAAAAATCCGCCGTTCGCGGACGGGATAAATCCGCGAACCGGCCATCCCTACTCACTAACAGGGAGATTCAATAAAAGTTCTTATCCTTTAAAATGGTGCTAATTTTGCCCCAACCAATCAGATCTTATTTAACATTTGAAAGATAACATCTGATTGGTTGGGGCAAAATTAGCACCATTTTTAACCATAAGAACTTTTATTGAATAACCCTGTAAATATTTAGTGAATTCTGTGATTTTCATGGCAGGATAAGACTTTAAGTTGGAGAAAATATTTTATAGAGACTAAATTTAATACATATGTGATTCTGTACATCTAGTGACTATATTAATAATGGGGAGTGTCGGCAATGTTTTTTTCTTACTAGTTAATCAGCAATGTCACAGACTATAGAATAGTCACTCAGAACAAGATAATAAATAGTTGTTCTAAGCTGTGAAAACAGATTTGATTTATTGATTTCAAATTATTAAATTACTTTAAAAAGCAGAATATGTAAAAAAAAAAAAAAAATACAGAACCAAAATGTAAGAGATAATGTAAAGAGATAACATAAATGCATATGATAAAGTTGGGTATCTGTAGTATGAATAATCACAAAATTCTCTAGATTAGGATTTAACTGAAAACAATGTTAACATCATTTACTCTGTACTAACTATCCAGTATAATAAAATAGCCTGTGTCAATATAGGAAAAATAAGCACCTTTTACTGTAATTATCTTCTTCTATAATGTGAGACTAATTCATAACACTCTCCTTAATATCACGGCTTTTTCTGCTTTTTGAGAAGAGCTAAGGGCACCCACTGTAGTAGCACTGTGTCTTTGTATTCAAAGCCAATGCTAGGACATTATTATGAAATGGGATTTCAGTACAAAGACACTCTCTGCATTAGAGGCTAACTGCAGAAGGAGAATAAAACCTGTTGCTGGTGTGCGAAAATCATTAGACAGCAGGGTTGGCCCTAAATGAGAGAGGCAGCCTGCAGAGCAATATATTTATTATAGATGCCCCTGAACAGTAAAAACAAAACATCATGGAGGTCAGTATCACAACAGCACAATTAAATATTTATTATTCCTACAAATCCTGGTGGGTATTTACTCTTTGGTTTGTTTTATATTTACAACTGGAAGGTGTGAAGCTTTGCAGGAAGATTGCCTAGGCGCTGTAGAACAAGCAGCCAGGTGATTCTTCATGCTGATGGAACTTTAACTGCTTTATTAAAACATTCAGAATGAAAAACATTACCTTTAATTAAAGGGCAAAGAATCTAATAGTAACGTTATTCATTGGAAACATTAACACTTGGTGGGATTGTTAACACTTTCTTACCAAGCTCCACTAGGACAAGTAACTAATACCTTCCACATGCCCAAATTTTAATTTGGCACTAGCCCTAGAGACTTGAATGGGGACCATGTCACTAGCCTAAGGATAATTGAAACTTTAAGTTAAGCACAGTTATCTTCTGTTTCCCTAAAGTTCCTCTATTCTGCATATGCCTTCTGGCTAGTAAAATCTTAAATTCACTATGGGTGCATGCCATATGAAGATCTGTCAAGCTGAGTGGTAAGTAGGAATGGATGGTACCAGTGCTCGCAATGGTGTTAAATAACAGGTAATGGATCACATTCCCTTTAGTGTATTAGTTCAGGTCTTTCGTATGTGAACTCCCCTGCTGAAACATTTCCTTCTAAATGTGTAGCACTAGGTAGAAAGGGATAGTTTAAAACACTTCTCGGTTGAACTTTCTTTTTATCATTTATCAAAAATGGCTCTGGGGACAGACAAAGGATGGTATTGCAACATATGTCTGGTATTGCAACTATGTATTGTCTTGAAAGCATACATTGCAGTGATGGGATGGTCGTTTAAAAATTATATTCAAATACAAAATGAGCAATCCAGACCAGAGATTTTATTGGGAATCTCAGCAGACCAGTCGATTATACTGCCCAACAGGACACTGATTCAATCTAAGGTGTGTATGGCCAGCATAACTCTGATTAACTGAAATACCAGCTACAGTGGTAAACTGGGTTGAAATATTGGCTAGTGCATACACAGCATTAACTTTTCAATTTAAAGATTGTGCTGCTTCAACATGAATTTTGATGAACTTGGAGAACCCCACCCCACAAGAATAGCATTGGTAAAGTGAAAAGGGCAAACCAAAAAGGGCAAAATTTGTCACGTAATTAACTTCACAGATTTGTCCTTTAAAAAAAAGAAATCCGTTTCCACACGAGAAAGACAGTTTGATGCAGATTTTATCCCTTTTTTTATGGAGAACATTTTAATGGTTTATGCCGATATTCATTTTGATTTCAGACTGTAGAATGTTTTGTAATTCATATTATTTAGTTGTTGGACATAATCGCTCATGTTTATATTTTCCTTTAAATCTTGATTGCACATTTACTATTTAATGTTTGTTAGAAAATATTAAGCTTTGGACATCTTAAGGCATTCAGATGTTCGGATTACCAAATTAAATTTGTTTTTTGTTGGAACAATGGCTTCCCCAGAGTGATTGTAAAACAAAGTCATTATTTTCATTTCACATAATGGAACTAGACAACATGATATTGCTAAATGTTCTGACGTGGTTTATATCTGTTTACCATCTAATCCTAGAATAAATTTCCTTGACAGATGGGTCAACATATGGAGACTAAATATGGTAACATCACAACTTTCCGTGTATGTTTAACCCTATTAATATGGGCATAGAAATAATGGATACATACGGTATAAAACCATAAAATTGGTAACGCTATTAAACTAGTAAACGGATGACTAGCGAAACGTCTTCAAGAACTAAACTTCAAGTCCAGTTGATCTTATTGAATACAACAGATATATTAAACTAGTATCAAACTGTTTATCTCTGTAAAAACAAGTAGTGTGGAGATAGAGATTGGTAAAACCAGTGATCTCCTATATATAAAAGATTAAAAGAATAATTTGGTGTTTCTACGCTATGGTAAAATGAAACCAGATATGTTACAGGATGTGTGCACCCTTTATTTCCTTCACTGTATGTCATTTCTCATGTTCGTTTTTTTCCTGTCATTTGTAAACAGTAGATTTTATCACTTTCCAGTCTAACTTCATAATGTAAGGAGTCTCACCACACTGGATTTCAGTGAGATCTCATTCTAGCTAGTCAGTGTGTCAGGGCTTGTAATTGGGATATAACAAAGGAAGGTCTCTCTTGCGGGTCACCTGCCAGAAACTCCTCAGAGGACAGAGAGGAAGCAGGGACTGGATGACTCACTGACACCTCCTACTCTTCACTTTTTTCAACTTTGAACAGTCACTGCAGGAGAACCATTTGGAGCAGAGATTTTTTTAACATTACACAGTGGGGCCAGTAGTGGGTTGAATTTTAGTTTTGTGGGTCGACATGCCCTTTAACACTTAGAAAATATAAATATTACAAGGCTATGTGGCAGTTCATTATGACATGAAGTATGGGTTTATTGAAATCAATGCAGCCTGCATCATGCTTCTAGAATAAATACCAACCAGCCTTCTGCACTTAGATTTTAAAGGGAAAGGTGATAACTGGGTTTTCAGATCATTTGTTCTATTAGGGAGTCAGAACACAAAACATTTAATAAACCCGGGCTGCGATGATTGCAATAAAATAACATTAATTCAGCCATGCTGCATGTATTTTTAACAGGTGTTCCTACATGTCTGTAATGAACCACAAAATGGCATAAAACTGCCTATACAATTTAGGCAGTGTTGTTGGATATAAAATAATTCAGAACACAAGAACAACATTAGGGGAGATATACGAAAAGCTGCAGATGCCCTTCTTAAAGACATGCTAACCCATTTACTATACTCACGATTAAGGTGGCTATACATATGTTCGATTTTACTTACCCGACCGATCGCTCCCGCGACATTTAATCGATCCTGCCAGAACCACCTCTCCCTTTCTTCTATGCGACCAGCATGCAATCGCAAAATGAATGGGATTTTGCGATCGCATGTCAGTCGCATAGAAGGAAGGGAGAGGTGGTTCGGGCAGGATCGATCGAATGCCGCGGGAGTGCTCGGTCGGGTAAGTAAAATCGAACATATTTATGGCCACCATTACAGTGACTTTAATAAGGCAATTATGGCGTCTGGGTGGGTTTTGCAAAATAAATCTGTGTAGCTGGTATAAAAGAATATCACTATTGAGTATTTTTCAAAATGTTACCTTCCATCTGAACAGCTATCAAGTCTTCACTAAGGTCTGAATTAATACCCAGTAGATGCCATGGGTCAATCAAGCCATTTGGGAAAATGATGTGGCTGCCTTGTATTTTAAATCCTCCATAAAACTCATTTGTTTTCTGGACAGAATCAGTAATCATCGATAAATTAAACTCGGGTCCAAATATATCAGAACATTGCTGGACATGGTAGCTGAAATTTCAGAAGACATCAATATAAAAACATGTTGCTTTAAACCTAGAATGTTATGTACATTTTAAAATATACCAGAAAAACAAAGTATTTAAAGGGGAACTGTGGTCTCCAAACAAGTTAAATGAAAGGCCAGTTTCCTACCTTTAAAATGAGCCATCAACCACCTCTCTACGTGCGCCACAGCCCAAGATATAAAAAAATTACTGACCAGCTAGTGGACGGGGCCACAACACCCACGAGTGGGCAGGGCCATGGCACTCATGGATGGGCGGGGCTAAGGCCTCCACGGATGGACAGGGCTAAGGCACCCGTGAGTGGGCAGGGCCACATGGGGCTGTAAGGGAAGGGGCCAATGGGGGCCTGTAATTGGGAGGGGCCATGGGGTCCATGAGTGGGAGGGACCAGGGGGGCTTGCAAGAGGAGAGGGGCTGCAAGGGGAGGAATAGCAATCTAGGGTCACTGTATATACCTACTGGATAAACAAAGAGGGAGGGACAGGAAGCACCATTTGATAAAAGAACAGCCGTGGACGCGACAAGCCTTAAGTTGTTTTTTAGTATTAGGAAGGTTTGAATTGATGGGTATATAACATTAGATGTTACCTCAGAGGGATACCAGAGAAAGGCTGTGCAGTAGAATCTGAAGACTGGAAAAATCCAAATTCCGTACATGTCTGATACATCCACTGTCTACCTAATAAAGAAAAACATCTATATTTATATTCAGATACATAAATTACAGAAATAGAAGAATGCGTTCCATGTTCCAGATCATGACAAAAACAATAAAATGAATAACTAGATATGAATAATCATACCGTATTTATATAACCTTGTACATTAAACATGATTACCATTTCAAAGATTATGATTGGGGGGGATATTTAAAAACAGAATCCCCTTTTCTATACCGTAGGAATTGTGGCATCTTCCAGAAGACAGTGGGAGGAAATCGAGAGAGGTTATTTATATTCCAAAGAGCTTCTAAATAAGAATTTTTTAATGTAAAAATATGAGGGTCATTTGTAGCCATTGCTAAATCAAAGCAGGAATATACTCTGAGCAGCACCTTTAAAAAGGACTTTCCACCAAAAAGTTAACCAATCCCCCCAAATAAAAATTAAAGGGGAAGAAAATTTCACTAACATTGTACCCAATAGACAGAGAACATTCACAAAACTACAAAAAGCTGTGCCTCACCTTTACCTTTGTTGTGGCTGCTGAATGATTTACGGTACAAAACTAGGGGGCAGCTCCCATAATCCACCTCTTTGTTCTGGTGTAAGTGGTTAGGGGGAAGGGACGACCGGGGTGGGTTGGAGGGGCCGGAAAGAGGGTGTGGTGTGGGGAGGGAACCAAGAGAGGTGGGAAAACAAGGTTAGTGCAGGGAAAGACTGGGTGTGGGGGGGAAGCGTTCAGGTGAGGGTTATGGTCATAACTACTGGCTTCTAGTGGTGGAAGGGGACAGATGGGGGGGGGAAGGGTAACCAAGGGCGAGGGTGGGTACACACAATGGTCGAGTGTTCAGGGACATACGGGGTAGGGTTGGAAGGTTGCAGCAGTAGTTGAGGTGAGGTAGAACACTGGCTTTGTGGAGTAAAGATCATCCGTAGCTGTGGTTGGAGGGGACAACCGGGTTCGGGGGTTGGAAGTAAAGACCGGTTAGGATTGGATGGTAACAATACTGTGTATAGAGGGTTGGAGTCCATACTGGGTTTAGGTTGGGGGTACAGCCGGGATTAGTTTGGTGGGTACAACACTGTTAAAGGTTGGAGGAACAATACTGTTGGGATAGTTGAGGTACAATACTGGTTAGGGGTCATACGGGTAGGTTTGAGGGGACCCGTTAAACTCTAGGTTGGAAGTATAATCTACGGCTAGGGTGGAAAGTGCAATCCTGGTGGGTTGGAGGTAATACTGCATTAGGGTTGAAGGTAACAACTCGAGACTAGGGTGAGGGTACAACACAAGGTTAGGATTGGAGTGGTAACAATTCCACTGGTTAGCCCCGTTGGAAAGTTCAAATTATAGGGTTGGATTGAAGGTACAATACTGGGCGTTGGAATTAATTGGAGGTCATAGGGATTACTAATGCGATGGGTAATACGGCTAGGTTGGTAAACAGTGAGTTTGGGTGGAAGGACTAATAGGGTTAGATTGGAGGGTACAACGGTTTAGGTTGGCGTTTCAATATAGGGTTAGGAATGGAGGGTCACATACTTGGCTAGGGTAGAGCTACAATACTGGGTGATTAGGGTTGGAGTACAACATTGAAATTAGGGTTGTAAGGTACAATAACTGGGTTAGGGTTGTAAGGTACAATCACTGGGTTGGGTTGGAGGTAAATACGGGTTGGGTTAGAGTGTACAATACTACGGTTGAGTTGAAGGTACAATACAGGGTTAGGATTGGAGCAACAGATACTGTTTAGGGTTGGTGTGGGTACAACACTGGGTTTAAGAGTGTTGATGGAACAACTACTGTGGTATAAGGTTGGAGGGATTACAATACTGGGTGATGGGTTATATCTTACAATAACTGGGTTAGGATGGAGTGTACAAACATGAATTAGGGTTGGAAGCGAATACAATGGGTTAAGGTGGAAGGTCAATACTGGGTTGGGTTGGGGAGGGTAAATAAAGGTAGAGGGTATCCAATACTGGGTTAGAGTTGGCAAGGTACAATACAGCTGGTTATTGATTGAGGAGTACCATACTGGTTAGGTTGTTGGGTAACACACTGGTTAAGGTTGGAGGGACACAATACGTGTGGTTAGGGTTGTGAGAGGGTTACAATCTCTGGGTTGGGTTGGAGGTCACAATCTCGGGTTAGTTTAGGTAATAGTGGTACAATAACGGGTTAGGAAGGGTACAAATTGCGGTATAGGGTTGGAGGGTATAATACACTGTCATTAGGGGTTGGAGTACATACTTGGGTTAGGGTTAGAGGTAACAATACTGGTTATCAGGGTTGAAGGGTCTAACAACATTTGGCTATGGTTGGAGGTTACACAACAAGGTTAGGATGGAGATAAAATACTGGTTCAGTGTTGGAAGGTTTCAATAAGGGTTATGGTTGGATGGTAAAACACTGGGCTTATGGAATGAGGGTAAAACATTAGTTAGGTTGGAGGGCACACAGTGAGTTTCGGTTGGAAGGTACAATACTGGTTAGGGTTGTAGGGTACAATACTGGGTTAGGGTTTAAGGGTACATCTGGGGTTGGTTGGGCTGGGCATGTTCACCCCAAACTATAATCCCCCCCCACTAATGGCCCCACCATGTAGTGTAATAAAACCTTACCTCACACCCCTGCGCCATATGTTTCTCCTGTAGTCCCCCCCCCCAAAGTCCCAAAAACTGCCACCAGAAGGATAGCAGAGTCCCTATAGGACTCTGCCTCCTGTCTCGCCTGCGGAGAAGTTTTGTCAGGCGCACTGGCAGCCCTTCTCCCCTCCCTCCCCTCCCTTTTTGCGATCCCTCCCCCTAGCATAGAAACCCTTGGCTTATATAAGGGTTCCTTTTTAAGAAAGTTCCCCCGAACTCTAGCTTACCTTCCCTCCTCTCCTCCTTCATTCTGAGCACCGCAGTCGCGTCCCGATTGGCTGCCTCTCCACATCAGGACGCGGCTGCCGTTTCATGCCCCCTGCTTGCAGTGTCTTGCAAGCTGAAAGTGGGCAGAGTTCAAGAGAGAGGGAAGGTAAGTAAAGATCGGGCACTTTCTTAAAATTATTTATAGCGGTTGGTGCTTGGGGGAAGCATACTATTATATGTGGAAAATGTTTTATAAGGGTGGTACGCCCTTACGGTTGGTAGGTACTACATGAGTTAGGTTTGGAAGTACAATACTGGGTAAGGGTTTGAAGTACAATACTGGTTTAGGGTGGTGGCGTGTGACAATCTGGTTAGGTTGGAGTGACAATATAGGATATGGGTTGGGGGTACAATACTGGGTTAGAGTTGGAAGTCAATACACGGGTTAGGATTGGAGGGCATTTCTGGTAATATTGATCGACACACCTATATTGAATTCAAAGTGTTTATTGAAAGCCACACATCAAAATTACATTTTTCGTGGGAACGCGCCCCCTTCTTCAGGTGAAGATATTGGAGGGTACAATACTGGGTTAGTGGGTTGGCCGTTACACACTGGGTTAGGTTTGGTGGAAGGTACAAACACTGGGTTAGGGTTGCAGGGTACAATACTGGGTTAGGGTTGGAAGGTACACACCTGGGTTATGGTTTGCAGGGTACAATATATGGGTTAGGTTGGAGGGTACAAAGCTGGGTTTAGGTTTGGAGGTACATACTGGGTTAGGGTTGAAGGGTACAGTACTGGGTTTGGGTTGCAGGGTACAGTACTGGGTTAGGGTTAGAGGGTACAAAATTGAGGTATAGGGTTGGAGGGTATAATACTGCATTAGGGTTGGAAAGTACAATACTGGGTTAGGGTTAGAGGGTACAATACTGGGTTAGGGTTGAAGGGTACAACATTGGGCTAGGGTTGGAGGGTACAACACAAGGTTAGGATTGGAGGATAAAATACTGGGTTAGGGTTGGAAGGTTCAATATAGGGTTAGGGTTGGATGGTACAACACTGGCTTAGGGATGGAGGGTACAACAGTGAGTTAGGGTTGGAGGGCACAACAGTGAGTTCGGGTTGGAAGGTACAATACTGGGTTAGGGTTGGAGGGTACAATACTGGGTTAGGGTTGGAGGGTACAATACTGGGTTAGGGTTGGAGGCATGGGGGCATGTTCACCCCCAAAACTATAATCCCCCCCACTAATGGCCCCACCATGTAGTGTAATAAAATCCTTACCTCACATCCCTGCTCCATATGTTTCTCCTGTAGTCCCCCCCCCCAAAGTCCCAAAAACTGCCCACCAGAAGGATAGCAGAGTCCATATAGGACTCTGCCTCCTGTCTCGCCTGCGGGAGAAGTTTGTCATGCGCACTGCAGCCCTTCTCCCCCTCCCTCCCCCTCCCGTTTTGCGATCCCTCCCCCTAGCATAGAAACCCTTGGCTATATATTAGGGTTCCTTTTTAAGAAAGTCCCCCGAACTCTACTTACCTTCCCTCTCTCCTCCTTCATTCTGAGCAGCCGGCAGTCGCGTCCCTGATTGGCTGCCTCTCAGCCAATCATGGACGCGGCTGCCGTTCATGCCCCCTGCTTGCAGTGTCTTGCAAGCTGAAAGTGGGGCAGAGTGTCAGAGGAGAGAGGGAAGGTAAGTAAAGATCGGGGCACTTTCTTAAAATTATTTTATAGCGGTTGGGGCTGGGGGAAGGCATACTATTATATGTGGAAAATGTTTTATAAGGGTGGACATGCCCTTTAAGGTTGGTAGGTACTACAGTGAGTTAGGTTTGGAAGGTACAATACTGGGTAAGGGTTGGAAGGTACAATACTGGTTTAGGGTTGGCGGGTACAATACTGGGTTAGGGTTGGAGTGTACAATATAGGATTAGGGTTGGAGGGTACAATACTGGGTTAGAGTTGGAAGGTACAATACAGGGTTAGGATTGGAGGGCAGTTCTGGAATATTGGAGTCGCACACCTTAGATGAATTCAAAGTGTTTATTGAAAGCCACACATCAAAATTACAATGTTTCGTGGGAACGCGCCCCCTTCTTCAGGTGAAGATTGGAGGGTACAATACTGGGTTAGGGTTGGCCGTTACAACACTGGGTTAGGGTTGGAAGGTACAACACTGGGTTAGGGTTGGAGGGTACAATACTGGGTTAGGGTTGGAAGGTACAACACTGGGTTAGGGTTGCAGGGTACAATAATGGGTTAGGGTTGGAGGGTACAAAGCTGGGTTAGGTTTGGAGGGTACAATACTGGGTTAGGGTTGAAGGGTACAGTACTGGGTTTGGGTTGCAGGGTACAGTACTGGGTTAGGGTTAGAGGGTACAAAATTGAGGTATAGGTTGAGTGATACTACGTGCATTAGGGTTGGAAAGTACATATCTGGGTTAGGGTTAGAGGTAACAATACTGGGTTAGGGTTGAAGGGTACAACATTGGGCTAGGGGAGGGTAAAACACAAGGTTAGGAATTGGAGGATAAATACTGGGTTAGGGTTGGAAGGGTTCAATATAGGTAAGGGTTGGATGGTACAACACTGGCTTAGGGATGGAGGGTACAACAGTGATTAGGGTTGGAGGGCACAACAGTGAGTTCGGTTCGTATAGGACAATACTGGGTTAGGTTGGAGGTACAATACTGGGTTAGGTTGTAGGTTAATATTGGGTTAGGTTTGGAGGCATGGGGGCATGTTCACACCCCAAACTATAATCCCCCCCACTAATGTCCCCACCAATGTATGTAATAAATCCTTACCTCACATCCCTGCTCCATATGTTTTCCTCCTGTATCCCCCCCCCCAAAGTCCCAAAAACGCCCCCAGAAGGATAGCAGAAGTCCATATAGGATCTGCCTCCTGTCTCGCCTCGGGAGAAGTTTGTCATGCGCACTGCACCCTTCTCCCCCTCCCTCCCCCTCCCGTTTTGCGATCCCTCCCCCTAGCATAGAAACCCTTGGCTATATATTAGGGTTCCTTTTTAAGAAAGTCCCCCCGAACTCTACTTACCTTCCCTCTCTCCTCCTTCATTCTGAGCAGGCCGCAGTCGCGTCCCTGATTGGCTGCCTCTCAGCCAATCATGGACGCGTCTGCCGTTATCGCCCCTGCTTGCAGTGTCTTGCAAGCTGAAAGTGGGGCAGAGTGTCAGAGGAGAGAGGGAAGGTAGTAAAGATCGGGGCACTTTCTTAAAATTATTTTATAGGCGGTTTGGGGCTGGGGGAAGGCATCACTATTATATGTGGAAAATTTTTTAAAGGGGGACATGCCTTTAAGGTTGGTCAGGTACTACAGAGTTAGGTTGGAAGGTACACAATACTGGTAAGGTTGGAAGTAGCACTACTGGTTTAGGGTTGGCGGGTACAATACTGGGTTTAAGGGTTGGAGTGTACAATATAGGATTAGGGTTGGAAGGGTACAATACTGGGTTAGAGTTGGAAGTACAATACAGGGTTAGGATTGGAGGCAGTTCTGGAATATTGGAGTCGCACACCTTAGATGAATTCAAGTGTTTATTGAAAGCCACACACTCAAAATTACAATGTTTCGTGGAACGCGCCCCTTCTTCAGGTGAAGATTGGAGGGTACAATACTGGGTTAGGGTTGGCCGTTACAACACTGGGTTAGGGTTGGAAGGTACAACACTGGTTAGGGTTGCAGGGTACAATACTGGGTTAGTGGTTGGAAGTACTGGGTTGGTTGGTCCGGGTACAATAATGGGTTAGGGTTGAGGGTACAAGCTTGGGTTAGTGTTTGGAGGGTACAATACTGGTTAGGGTTGAAGGGTACAGTACTGGTTTTGGGTTGCAGGTACAGTACTGGGTTAGGGTTAGAGGGTACCAAACTGTGGTTAGGATTGGAGAGGGTCCAACTACTGGGGGATTAAATTGGGAGGTTATCATACTTGGTTAGGGTTGGAATGTTCATATGGGTTTAGGGTTGGATGGTACAACACTGGCTTAGGGTTGGAGGGTAACAAAGTGAGTTAGGGTTGAAGGTACCATACATGGTTTTAGGATTGGAGGGTACAATCCTGTGGTATAGGGTTGGAAGGGTCAATACTGTGGTATATGGTTGGATGTACAATACTGGGTTAGGGTTGGAGGGTACATCTACTGTGGCTAAGGTTGGAGAATACAACTACTGGGTTTAGGGTTGGAAGGTACAATCTTGGGTTAGGTTTTGAGGTACAATATTGGCTTACAAGGGTTGAAGGGTACAATACTGGGTTAATGGGTAGAGGGTCAATAATACTAGGTTAAAGATAGGTTGAAGGGTACATACTGGGCTTAGGGTTTGAAGGTACAATCTGGGTTAAGGTTGGAGGGGTACATACTGGGTAAGTTGGAAGGCGTTTCAATATAGGGTTAGGATTGATGGTAACAATACTGGTTGAACTCTTACACTCTGGGTTAGGGTGGATGGTACACAGTGAATTAATAGGTTGGAAGTACAATACTGTTAAGGGTTGGAATGTACAATACAGGGTTAGGTGGAGGTACAATACTTGGTTTAGGGTTGGAGGGTAAAATACAGGGTTAGGGTTAGAGGTACTTACTCTGGGGTTAAAGTTGGACAGGTAAAAAGGTAGGGTTGGTGGGTACAACACTGGTTAAGTGTGGAGGGACACATACTTGGTAATGGGTTGGAGGGTACATACTGGGTTAGGTTAGGGGTACATACTGTGTTATAGGGTTCAGGGTAACAATATGAGGTATAGGTCTGTTGGAGGGTATAATAATGCGTTAGGGTTGGAAACTGTCACAATATTGTGTTAGGGTTGGATGGTACATACTGGGTTAAGGGTTGAAGGGTACCGACACAAGTTAGGATTGGAGGGTACAATACTGGGTTAGTTGTTGAAAGTTCTATAGGGTTAGGATTGGAGGGTACCATACTTAGTTAGAGGTGAAGGTCATCCGGGGCTAAGGTTGGAGGTATCAATAACTGGGTTAGGCTTTGGTAAGGTAACCTCTGGGTTAGGGTTTGAGTACAACCTGTGCTAGGGTTGAAGGTACAATACTGGTTAAGGGTTGGAGGGTACAACAATGGCTTAATAGGGTTAAGGTACAATACTGGGTTAGGTTGAAATGTAGCCATACTGGTTTAGGTGGTTGAAGTGTACAATACTGGCTAGGGTTGAAGGTACAATACTGGGTAAGGGTTGGAAGTTCATATAGGGCTTAGGATTGGAGGCGTCCACTACTGGTGGTTAGAGGTAGGAGGGTACAACACTGTCTCATGTTGGTGAGGGTACCCACAGGTTAGGATTGGAGGATACAATACTGGGTTAGGGTTGGAAAGGTTTCAATATAGGGTTAGGGGTTGGATGGTAACAACTACTGGCTTATTAGGTTGTGCAGTTAAAACAGGAGTTAGGGTTGGAGGGTTACAACGTTTGGGTTGCAGGGTACAGTACTGGGTTAGGGTTAGAGGGTACAAAATTGAGGTATAGGGTTGGAGGGAGGAGAGTGTTGGGGCAGGTAGTAGGACAAAGGGGGTTGAAGGGGTACCACACTGGGCTCGGGTGGAGGGTTACCACACAGGTGGCATTTGCGGGTACAATACTGTGTTATGGTTGGAAGGTTCAATATAGGGTTAGGGTTGGATGTCTAAACACTGGCTTAGGGTGTGGTAGTTGGTTAAAGGTATGTGATTAGGGTGACAACAGTGAGTTCAGGGTTGGCCGAAGTACAATACACGGGTTAGGTATTGGGGGTACCAACTGGTGGTATCAGGGTTGGGAGGGTACACATACGGGTTTTTTAGGTTGAGGGTAACAAACTGTAGGTTGGGTTCGGGTTTGTGGTACAACACTGGTTAGGTTGAGGGGAACAATACTGTGTATAGGTTGGAGGTACAATACTGGGCATTAGGGGGTACACATACGGTGTTAGGTTCGAGGACAATATTAGCTATAGGGTTGGAAGGTTATTACTGCGTTAGGGTTGAAAGTACAATACCCCCCCCTGGGTTATGGGTTGGAGGTTAAATACTGCTATAAGGGTTGACAGGGTCATCAACTCTGGACTAGGGTTGGAGGGTACAACACAAGGTTGTAGGATTGGAGGGTAAAATACGTGGGTTAGCCCCGTTGGAAAGTTCAATATGGGTTGGATTGAAGGTACAATACCTGGGTACACGTTGGAATGTCATATAAGGGTTAGGTATTGGAGGGTACAATACAGTCTTAGTGTTGAGGGTACAACAGTGAGTTAGGGTTGGAATGTACAATACAGGGTTAGGATTGGAGGGTACAATACGGTTAGGTTGGAGGTTCAATATAGGTTAGGATTGGAGGGTACAATACTTGGCTAGGGTTAGAGCTTACAATACTGGGTTAGGGTTGGAGGGTACAACAGTGAATTAGGGTTGGAAGGTACAATAACTGGTTAGGTTGTAAGTACAATACCTGGGTTAGGGTTGAGGGTAAAATACGGTTAGGGTTAAGGGTACATACTACTGGGTTAGAGTTGAAGGTACAATACAGGGTTAGGATTGGAGCATACAATACGGGTTAGGGTTGGTGGGTACAACACTGGGTTAAGGTTGGAGGAACAATCACTGTGGTATAGGGTTGGAGGGTACAATACTGGGTGATGGGTTATATCTTACAATACTGGGTTAGGATGGGAGTGTACAAAATGAATTAGGGTTGGAAGGGCACAATAACTTGGGTTTAGGGTTGGAAGGTACAATACTGGGTTAGGGTTGGAGGGTAAATAAGGGTGAGAGGGTACAATACTGGGTTTAGAGTTGGAAGGTACATACAGGGTTATTGATGGAGGGTACAATACTGGTTAAGGTTGGATGGGTACAACACATGGGTTACAGGTTGAGGAGGGCCCATACTGTGGTATGGGTTGGAGGGTACAATCTGGTTAGGGTTGGAGGGTCAAATACTGGGTTAGGGTTGGGGGTACAATACTGGTTTAAGGGTTAGAGGGTACAAACAATTGAGGGTATAGGGTTGGAGGGTATAATACCTGCCATTAGGGTTGGAAGTACAATACTGGTTAGGGTAGAGGGTACAAAATACTGGTTTAGGGTTGAAGGGTACAACATTTGGCTATGGTTGGGGGTACAACCAAGGTTAGGATTGGAGGATAATACTCTGGTTAGGGTTGAAGGTTCATATAGGTTAGGGTTGGATGGTACAACACTGGTCTTAGGGATGGAGGGTACAACGTGAGTTAGGTTGGAGGGCACAACAGTGAGTTCGGTTGAAGGTACAATACTGGGTTATGGGTTGGAGGGTACAATACTGGGTTAGGGTTGTAGTACACTCTGGTTAGGGTTGGAGCTGGGGCATGTTCACCCCAAACTATAATCCCCCCCCCACTAATGGCCCCACCATGTAGTGTAATAAATCCTTACCTCACATCCCTGCGCCATATGTTTCTCTTCTTCCCTGTAGTCCCCCCCCCCAAATTCCCAAAACTGCCACCAGAAGGATAGCAGAGTCCCTATAGGACTTCCTCCTGTGTCTCGCCTGCGGAGAAGTTTGTCATTCGCACTGGCAGCCCTTCTCCCCCTCCCTCCCCCTCCCGTTTTTGCGATCCCTCCCCCTGCATAGAAACCCTTGTGATATATTAGGGTTCCTTTTTAAGAAGCTCCCCCGACTCTACTTACCTTCCCTCTCTCCTCCTTCATTCTGAGCAGCCGGCAGTCGCGTCCCTGATTGCTGCCTCTCACCAATCATGGACCGGCTGCCGTTCCATGCCCCCTGCTTGCAGTGTCTTGCAAGCTGAAGTAGGGGCAGAGTGTTCAGAGAGAGAGGGAAGGTAAGTAAAGATCGGGCACTTTCTTAAAATTATTTATACGGTTGGGGGCTGGGGGAAGCATACTATTATGTGTGAAAATGTTTTATAAGGGTGACATGCCCTTTAGGTTGGTAGGACTACAGTGAGTTAGGTTTGGAAGGTACAATACTGGGTAAGGTTTGGAAGGTTACATCTGTTAAGGGTTGGCGGGTACAATCTGGGTTAGGGTTGGAGTGTACAATATAGGATTATGGTTGGAGGGTACAATACTGGGTTAGAGTTGGAAAGGTACATACCGGGTTAGGATTGGAGGGCAGTTGCTGGACTATTGGAGTCGCACACCTAGATGAATTCAAAGTGTTTTATTGAAAGCCACACATAAAAATTACATGTTTTCGTGGGAACGCGCCCCCTTCTTCAGGTGAAGATTGGAGGTACAATACTGGGGTTAGGGTTGGCCGTTACAACACTGGGTTAGGTTTGGAAGGTACAACACTGGTTAGGGTTGCAGGGTACAATACTGGGTTAGGGTTGGAAGGTACACACTCTGGGTTAGGGTTCAGGGTACAATAATGGGTTAGGTGTTGGAAAAAGGGGGGGGGGGGGGGTAAAATCTGGGTTAGGTTTGGAGGTACATACTGGTTTAGTGTTGAAGGACAGTCTTGGTTTTGGTTGCGGTACAAGTACTGGGTTAGTTGAGGGACAAAATGAGGTAAGGTGGAGGGTATAACTGCATTAGGGTTTGGAAAGTACAATACTGGGTTAGGGTTAGAGGTACAACTTGGGTTGGTTGAAGGGTACAACATTGGGCTAGGGTTGAGGGTACAACACAAGGTTAGGATTGGAGGATAAATACTGGGTTAGGGTTGGAAGGTTCAATATGGGTTAGGGTTGGATGGTAAACACTGGCTTAGGGATGGAGGGTACAACAGTGATTAGGTTGGAGGGCACAACAGTGAGTTTCGGGTTGACGTTATTGGGGCCAATTTGGAGGTATCCTGGTTAGGTTGTAGGGTACAATACTGGGTTAGGGTTTGGAGGCATGGGGGCATGTTCACCCCCAAACTATAATCCCCCCCACTAATTGCCCCACCAATGTAGTGTAATAAAATCCTTACCTCACATCCCTGCTCCTATGTTCTTCTTCTCCTGTATCCCCCCCCCCAAAGTCCCAAAAACGCCCACCAGAAGGATAGCAGAGTCCATCTAGGACTCTTGCCTCCTGTCTCGCCTGCGGAGAAGTTTTCATGTGCGCACTGCACCCTTCTCCCCCTCCCTCCCCCTCCCGTTTTGCGATCCCTCCCCCTAGCATAGAAACCCTTGGCATATATTAGGGTTCCTTTTTAAGAAGTCCCCCCGAACTCTACTTACCTTCCTCTCTACCTCCTTCATTCTGAGCAGCCGGCAGTCGCGTCCCTGATTGGCTGCCTCTCAGCCAAATCATGACGCGTCTGCCGTTCATGCCCCTGCTTGCGTGTCTTGCAAGCTGAAAGTGGGGCAGAGTGTCAGAGAGAGAGGGAAGGTAAGTAAAGATCGGGCACTTTCTTAAAATATTTTATAGCGGTTGGGGCTGGGGGAATGCATACTATTATATGTGGAAAATTTTTTATAAGTGGACATGCCTTTAAGTTGGTAGGTACTACAGTGAGTTTTTAGTGGTGAAGGTCAATCCTGGGTAAGGTTTGGAAGGTCATACTGGTTTTTGTTTTTTAGGGTTGGCGGTTACAATACTGGGTTAGGTTGAGTGTACAATAGATTAGGGTTGGGGTACAATACTCGGGTTAGAGTTGGAAGGTACAATACAGGGTTTAGGATTGGAGGCAGTCTCGGAAATTGGAGTCGCACACCTTAGCTGAATTCAAAGTGTTTATTGAAAGCCACACATCAAAATTACAATGTTTCGTGCACGCGCCCCTTCTCAGGTGAAGATTGGAGGGTACATACTGGGTTAGGGTTTGCCGTTACAACACTGGGTTAGGGTTGGAAGGTACAACACTTGGTTAGGGTTGCAGGGTACAATACTGGGTTAGGGTTGGAAGGTACAACCTGGGTTATGGTTCAGGGTACAATCTGGTTAGGGTTGGAGGGTACAAAGCTGGGTTAGGTGTTTGGAGGTACATAGGTAGGGTTTGAAGGGTACAGTACTGGTTTTGGGTTGCAGGTACAGTACTGGGTTTTAGGTTTAAGGGTACAAACTGGGGTTAGGATTGGAGGGTACAATACTGGGTTAAGATTGGAGGGTACAATACTTGTTAGGTTGGAAGTTCAATATAGGGTTGGGTTGGATGGTACAACACTGGTTAGGTGGAGGGTACAACAGTGAGTTAGGGTTGGAAGGTACAATACAGGTTGGATTGAGGGTACAATACTGTGGTCAGGTTTGAGGTTACA